>CM028131.1:970811666-971485833 GCA_016271365.2 Neoceratodus forsteri | reverse complement strand
CTAAGACACCTATGCACAGCAAGAGTGTGCAGCTGGGCCTCTCCTTTATTGGAGTACTTAGGAAAATACACTGGCAGGTCGATATCCTGATTAAGGATGAGGGCTGAGACCACCTTAGGTAGAAATTTTGGATTGGTCCTTAGGAACACCCTGTCCTGGTTAAAAACCAAATAAGGTCTTTGCACATAAGTGCGTGTAGCTCAGAAATCCTTCTGGCCGAAGTAACAGTAACTAAAAATAATGTCTTCCATGCCAGAAGACATAGCTTGCAATCCGCGGCTGGTTCAAAAGGGGGCAGCGTAAGCTGCTCCAGGACAAAGGGTAAGTCCCACGGAGGAATGGGATCCTTAATTGGAGGCCTAAGGTGGAGGACACCTCTCAAAAAGGCTTGTGCGATTTCCAACTGAGCTATGGACTGTAGGCCTATAGGAATGCGATAGGCAGAGATGGCACAAAGGTGTACTTTTTATTGAAGAGTAGGCCAAGCCTGCCTGAAATAGGGACAGGAGATAGTCTAGAACCGAACCCTCAGAACAATCTAGGGTGGAAAGTCCCCGTGCTTGAGCCCAGAGACAAAATCTGCGCCATTTCATGGTGTACGTGGCATGAGTGGCCGGTTTTCTAGCAGCCGCTAGAACATCTGCTACCTCTTGCGAGACCCCGTAATGCATGACAGCTATGTCCCTAGGAGCCAGACATGCAGATTCAGAAAGCAAAGGTCCAGGTGGACCAACGATCCTGCCTCCTGGGACAATAGGTGAGAGCTGATTGACAGAGGCACCAGAGGTTCCTGAGGCAGTTGGTACAGCAGAGGAAACCAGATCTGCCTGGGCCAAAAGGGCGCGATTAATATCAGCATCACCTGCTCTCTGCGGAGTTTCAGAAGAACCCTCTGGATCAATGGAAAGGGAGGAAATGTGTAGAGGAATCTGTCTTTCCAGGAGAGGGACAACGCGTCTCGCCAGAGAACACCAGGCCCTGGATCTAGCGAGCAGAAATTGGGCAGTTTTGCGTTGGATGTAGACACGAAAAGGTCTAACTCTGGTGTCCCCCATCTATGGAACAGATTCTCTATGACCTCCTGGAGTAGTTCCCATTCGTGGACTCTGGCCTGAGAATGGCTCAGACTGTCTGCAATAACATTGTCCACTCCTGGGACATGTACAGCAATAAGGTTTGCACTGTGTTGCAGTACCCAATCCCACACCCTCATGGCCTCCCTGACTGCAAAGAGGATAGGAATGAGTGCCTCCTTGTTTGTTGACATAATACATCACTGTGGTGTTGTCTGTTTGCAGCAGCAGAGTACCCCGGTGGAATCTCCGATTGGAAGGCCTGCAAGGCATAAAGGACCGCTCTCATCTCCAAAATATTTATATAAGATGAGCTTCCTGGGACGTCCACGAGCCCTGAGACCTGACCCCGTCGAGGTGTGCTCCCCAACCGGACCCTGAAGCGTCCATGGAGAGTGTCACAGTTGGAGACGGCGCAACAAAGGGGACTCCCAACAACAGGTGCTCTGGTTCGGGCCACCATTGCCAAACCCGGATGACGGCATTCGTGATCCGAATTGGAAGCTGCAGATGGTCTTGCTTTTGATCCCATTGCCCCATTGCACCCGTAACATCCCACTGGGTCACCCACATGTGGAGACGGGCTAGAGGGACTGTCGCAATGGCCACAGCCATGTGTCCGAGCAGGCAAAGGACCAGTCTTGCTGGGACGGTCTTCTTTGCCAAGATATCCCTTATGAGGGATCTGATGTGCTCCGCTCTGTCCTGGGGCAAAAAGGCTTTCCCCTGGACAGTGTCCAGGACTGCACCTATGAACTGCAGTCTCTGAGATGGAACCAGGTGCGACTTCTCCTGATTGATAATGATGCCCAAGGATCCGAAGAGGGAATGAGTACAGTGGATCGCGGACACCAAAGCCTCCCGAGAGGGGGCCATGAGGAGCCAGTCATCCAGGTTGGGGAGCAAGTAGTGGCCTTGTCTCCTGAGAGCCGCCGCTACGACTGCCATGTACTCCGTGAATACCCGAGGTGCCGAGGACAGTCTGAAAGGGAGGGCTTGGAACTGATAATGGCGACCTAGAAACTCGAAACGCAAGAATTTTCTGTGCGCCCGAGCTATCGGTACATGCAGGTAGGCATCCTGCATGTCCAGTGACGCTAAGAAGGCACCCTGCTTGGGCATGGGAATTAAACCCGGAAGAGTCACCATGCGGAAGCATTTGTAAAGCATCGAAACATTGAGGTCTCTGAGGTCCAAAATCGGACGGAGGTCCCCTGTCTTTTTGGGAACCATAAAGAAGTGGGAATAGTATCCTGCGACTCTCTGGTTCCGCGGTACGTGCTCTATAGCCTCTTTTTCCAGAAGCGCTAGCACTTCCTGCTGGATGAGCAGTGTGTACTGAGCCGAATAATGGGAAAGCAGGGGAGGCCTTGACGGTGGGTGGTCGAAGAATTCTATAGAGTGTCCTCTCTCAACCAACTGGAGGACCCACCGGTCAGCGGTTATCGTCTGCCACCTTGAAAGTTGGCGAGAAATGCGACCCCTGACCTTTTCTTACCGTTGATCCAGAGGAGGGGCAGGGGCTGGGAAGGAGTCATGCTGTGGCAGTGTTGCCTCCTGTAGGCTGGGTCGGCTTTGTATATCTCTGATCTTGGCCTGGGGAAGACTTAGGTTGGGCCTTGCGGTTAAAATTGCCCCTTTGCTGCTGGCCAAAACGTGGCTGCTGTCGTTGTTGCCAGCCGTGAAAACGATTCTGGTTCCTATGAAAGTAACCAGTCTTAGGTCTGTACATGGCCTGTACAGTCCTCACCGCCTTCCCGGCGTCCTGTAACTTGGTGATGACTTTTTCAGAATCCTCACCAAACAGGACTTCTCCGTTGTAGGGGATACAGGATATTTTTCTGGACGTCTGGGGTAAATCCGGAGACACGAAACCATGAGTGTCTCTGGAGACAGACACCTGAGGCTGCTCCCCTGGACGCAGAGTCCGCCGAATCATAGGCGGCTCTCAAAACTAGGGTCCCCATGTCTGACCCTGTGTGAAGAAGGTTCAAAAAGTTCCTCCTTCTGTTCGCCATCCGGAAGGGCTTTAACCAGGTCCTGGCCCTGCTCCCATAGGGCATTCTGAAACTGAACCATGTGAGTCAGATAGTTCACTGACCTAATGGAGCATGTAGCAGCCACATACAGGCACCTACCCAGTGAATCCAACTGCTTGGATTCCTGGTCCAGAGGCTGTGTGCTCAAATGCTGCAGTCGATTGTGACCGGTCATGAGAGGCCGTGATGACCAGTGAATCAGCCAGGGGTTGTTGCGCCAGATACGGGTCCTCCGCAGGGGCCCTGTACAGGCAGTCAGCCTTTTTCCGCATAGCAGGAGTGGAATGCTGACATTTCCATGCAGCCTTGGTGACGTCCGCGAAGGTGTCCACCAAGGGTGGCACCACCACAGGCTTAGACTCTTTCTGCCGAAGGTATCGAGCTAGGTGCTGCCATTCGGGGTCTAGAGCTTCCGTTTCCCATCCCATATTTTCCTGGATGTGCCTCATGATCTCAGAAAAAGAGGGATTATCCGGAGGTGACCTGGGGAGGTCTCGTGGGTCTGGTGATGGGATACTTATCGGAGAAAGAGACCTGGAGGTGTCCGAAGAGTCTGATCTAGAGTCGTCCCCCAGTGGAGTGGACCTTCTTCCTCTGAGTCACTTGGGACTGGGAGACCCTGAGGGAGACCGTGAAGGGGGCCTTCTCCTGTCTCTGGATCTGCCCCTAGGAGGTGGTGTAGGCTCCTCGGGTTTCGGGGCTCTTCCTGCTGGACCCTGGGGGGGAGGAGGAGGAGGCTTTACTGGGAAAACATCCTTTTTAATAGTGTCCCACCAAAAGGTGAAGAGATCCTTGACTTCTTGGATGTTCATACCGGATGACAGTCCTGGCGTCGGGGTTGGTCTGTCGCTGGTATCAGGCGTCGGGTCCGAGGGCATCGCCGGTTCGGGCAAAGGCTCCCGCGGAAGCCTGGTGTCCTCAACTTCACCTGCCTGGTCGTCAGGTAACGTCAGGTCCTCCTCTAATGAACCCCGGCGACTGGTATCAACTGGTGAAGGGAGGGCAGTCGTCGACTCCGTAGGTCGCTTGACCGACGTCCGGTGTTTAAGGGACGTCTGGTCCGAAGTACGTTTGGTCGGAGAAGGGTTAGCAGCCCACTTAGGGTCCGTCGTCCGCTTGAGGGATGTCAGGTCCTTAGTCTTCCTGGGAGGGGGATCAGGTCCCCTGGGAGGCTGATCTGGCGTCGGGTTCCCGGCGTCTGTCCGAGGAAGCAGAAGTTGACTTGGACCGATGATGATCTGAAGACTTTGCTGAGGCCTGGGCAGGTGTAGAAGAAGGGTCTTAAGTCCTGGAAGTCTTCAATGGGTGGAGAGAAACCGAAAGACCACCTGAAGCCTGGACTTTAATGGGAGGAGGCTGAGAGTGAGCCCTTAAGGGAAAGCAGTCTGAGCGCATGGAGCCTGAGCTGGTACGCTAGTCCGAGGCCCGGTTCAGGGATCTGGACCTGGCCTTCTCCCCGTGTTTCTCCCGGTGTTTATGGGACTTAAGAGGTAGACTCACCTCTGGAGGCAGGGTCTTTATTCATTATTTTTAATTTCTCTTCTAACAGGAACCCCTGAAGTGCCTTCTGACGGTGGATCCTGGTGCGGCTATTATACTTCTGACAGAAGGAGCAGGCCTGGGTGTTGTGCTCCGGGCCTAGGCACTGCAGACAGGCCAAATGGAGATCCTTAAATGGAATCTGTTTTCTGCAGGCACACTTGGAGGGGTGTCCTTCTGTGGAAGGAGTAGGAGATGCTGACATTGCGTAATCAAAAGATTGCTGGAAGTTCTAGTCGTCGTTCGCTGAAAAGGGTGTCCGTGAGGCCGATGATGGCAAGTTGATGGCGGGAAAAGAACTGGAGATTCTGGGGGACCGTCCCCTTTTGTATGGTGCCTGACGTCGTGGGCGCGGCCGACGTTGGGGGCGGTCCCCACTGGATACTGATAGCTAGAAAATTCCCGCGGGGTCCTGGCGCCTGCCGGCTTCAGTCCTAATGGTGTAACCTGCTGCAAGAGCTGTTTCTCGAAGTAAGATCACAGCCAGTAACTCTGCTTGAGCAGGGGCAGCAGGCTTGGCACAGTGACCATGCGGAATTTCTTGTACTTGATGTAAAGGTTGAGGTCCTTGAGATCTAGAATAGGCCTCAAATCTCCTGTTCTTTTGGGAACCAGGAAGAACCTGGAATAGAAATTCCTGTTTCTTTGGTGCCTGGGCACTAGCTCAATGGCCTTTTTCTGCAGAAGGGACTGTACCTCCTCCCAGAAAGCTGTCAGATGAGGTGGAGGGTAACAGAGGAGTCTCTGGAGGCATCTCTACAAGTTTCAGAGTGTGATCTCTCTCTATAAGTTGAAGAATCCAGGCATCTGAAGTAATGGTTCTCCATTAATTGAGATGGAGGGAGAACTGACCTCTGACCACCACCTCTTGGTTGGGAACTGGAAGAGAAGGGTCTGGCAAGGAGTCAAGCAGAGGCGGATCCAGCCGCTGAGGCTGATCATTCAGCTCTGGACCGCTTTACGGCAGCACCGGAGGAGGAGGGGGTAGGTAAGGCGGAGGACACCTTTCTCTTGCCCTGAGAACAGAAGGCTGCTCCAGACTTATAGGACACCTTACAAAAGGGATGGCACTGTCTGCTCCCAGGGCTGCGTACGATAAAGTGACTGGACAGAGATAGCCCTGCCAGATGCCTGTAGGTCATTAATGATGTCCTGGACATCTGGCCTGAATAATCTGGAGCCACTGAAAGGGACACTGAGCACCTTCTGCTAGACATCTGCTGCAAACCCTTAAAACCCTCAGCCAGGAGTGCCTACGAAGGCAGATGCCTGTGGAAGCAGTCCTGGTACTAGTGTAAGAAATATTATATAAGGTCCAGAGGAGATGCTTACTAATATCCTCAGTGTTTTGTAAGCATCTGAGAATCTCCTGCTGCTTGGAGCACTCTGGAAGGGCCTGGGCAGTTGCCTTGCCCTTCTTCCAGATGGTATTTTGGTATTTATTTTATTTATTTAGTTTTTGTTGACCATTTAAGTGCACTAGACAAATCCTGCCTATTTTCAGGCATGACCCGGGGGAGGGGGATACAGATGAATGCCAACTGACCTTGAAGCAGATTAAGCTGTTGGTGGTATTTTTAGTGAATGAGGGAAATTTGGCCAGGACACCGGGGAAATTCCCCTACTCTTTTTGATAAGTGCCTGAACTACCACCAATCCAGGTAGATGGGACCTCGGTTTAATGTCGCATCTGAAAGACGGCACCTCAGAAGTGCAGCACCCCTCTCACGCTGCACTACAGTGTCGGTACTAGGATATTAACCCAAGTGCCAGATGTGGGATCTGAACCCACAGCCCTCTGATCTCCTGGCCTCAGAGGTGAGATTTAACCATATTGGAAAGGTAATTAGTAATGCGAAGCCCCAAGGTAGAGGAGGCATAGACCCTCTTACCCCAAAGGTCAATCCGCCTAGATTCCCTGTCAGGAGGGAGGGAGCTAAGGTGCTTGGGCACCTTGAATCCATCATGTGCTGGTTCAATGACCACAGAATCAATCTTGGGTTGGGTGGTATTGTAAGGCAGGCCCTGAGGGGCATGATACAACTTATCTGCCCCACAGGTCATGGCAGGGACCATGTCAGCCAATGCCAGGCTGCACGGGTGGCATTCCTCAAGGCTGGGAGGATAGAAGGAATGACCTTAGGTGGAGACTCTGGGATTTCCAGGAAGTACACGAGCTCGCTCCTGGTGGCATCCTCTTCCTCAGTATGGAAAGACCACTGCTGTGCACATCTGCTTCATAACATTAAAGAAGGTGGTTTGACTAAATTTCTGGCAACGCTCACAGTCAGAGGTGTCGTGGTCAGGCCCAAGACAGCAGACACAGAGGTCACGGTCGTCTGAAGAGGCAATCTTCTTTCCATAGCAGCAGCAACAGAAGAGAGAAGTGGAAGGAGTAACGCTTGTCATAAACAAGGTAAAGGAATCTCTTATTTAAAAGAGTTTCTAAACTACTAAGTTCAAAAAAAATCAAAGGTGAAAATGGCACGAGACTGCGTTGGAGCTTCCGCAAAAACCCATGCAAACAGAGACAACAGCAGGAAAAAACTGAGGAGGTACCGGGGAAGCTCACGCCTTTATAGTGTTGGTGACGTCGGCAGATGATGTCAGCATGGGCAGCTGCAGTAGTATTGCTGGAAGATCTTCCATGTGGATCCTGCTTCACCGACAGTGAAGTTACTACAGTGCGGCCTGATGACTGAGATACCCCCAAAGAAGATCGACAGTACCCTCTGTGATGGGAAAGGGGACCAGAACCCTGTATTCTTTTGATTCATTTATTCTTTTATATGTAACCCCTAGATGGCGCTATCCCAGGGGCTACTACCCCTGCCTGATTTGCCACTAACAGGTTGAGGGGCCTGGATCCAATGGCGGGTGCCTCCACCCAGAGGTCAGGGTTTGCAATAGTTAAACTAACTTGGTCACAGCCCTCTGGGACACTGCAACCCCCCTTTCTTCCCACTAGTGGCCCACACAATATATCAGAATTACCTTCACAGTATACACTTACCCCCAGGTCTGGTTCCGGCACTGGGACCTCCTGTGAAATGAGATACAGTGCAACAATCACAGTACAGTACTTTAACATAGACAAATACCTCAGGCAGTATAACTTTGCTGAAACAAGCAGCTCTGATTTATTTGGGGATATAACAAGGACAGGAAATCAGGTTAATTAGCTTATCACTCTAATAATCTACCTATGGCTCTGTGCACAGGCCTATCCCTATCAGTTACTGTCCCTGGGTACCCAAGCCCTAGTGGCTAGTCAAACCGTGGCAGCTGGTAGGGCCCTTTCACACAGAGAAAAGGAGAATTAAACAGTCAGCAGTACAGTAATTCCATTTGGATTTAATGTGGCAATTCAACAGGGCGACCCTGAATTAGTACTCACGACCTCCAAATAAGATAGGGTCCTTCAATGTCAGCAGGGCTCACTTGAGGTACACAAACCTCTTCACACATCCATATAAAAGAAAGCACTATACCAGGCAGGCTGCATCTGTTCCGATCGCAATTACTGCACATACCGGGAGAACACACAGCAGATTCAGTTCCTGACAGACAGAGTGCAATTTTCAGCAATTCCTCCAGTCTTCTACAGGGTGAGCCTGGTTTCTACTCTTCAGAGATCCTTTGATTCTTTTCACAGGGCCGGTTCAGTCCTAACAAGCTGTTACACAAGCTGCAGACCGAACTTCGGGGCCCTTACACACGTTTTGACTAAAACTACACACTGAAAAGCACAGGGCTCCTTCCTTCTTCACTGCCAAAGCTCAACTGAAACTCCAACCGACAAAACCAGGCACTTCCTTTGAGTTCCTCCCAGTTCTTGACTGGATTGGCTGTCACTCACAATAGACTGCTGCTGTTGGTCCAAAAGGCACTGAAGTCTAAACTACATCTCCCAGAGTCACTGCCATACAATCCTCTTGTGGCTGGCTCAGACTATGAGTCCAAGTTCTGATTCGTCCAAGGCACCATTTTAGAGCTAGCTTACCCCACACTGATTGGTCCAGTTCAGCAGTTCAAAACTAGAATGGGGAACTAGCAGACACAGTTCTGACTGCAAAGAAAGCAGGTTAGACAAACTGTAATTTCATTATTACTCTAAATAATTTCTGGCAAACAGTTACATCTTTCAGATAGGTTCCCTTTGCACTCCTAGTGACTGCAAAAATGAAGTGAATTGGCAGCAGCTCGAGTGGTACTCAGAGAAGCACACAGTCCCCCCATACAAACTAATTATGTCTGCAAGCAGACAGCTCTTAAAGAGACAGTACCAGAGGCTCTAAAAACACTCACTGATAAATGGCTTAAATGCCAAACACCATTCAGGCTTGGAGCATTCAAGCAAGCTCCTGGGAAGTCTTTTGGGAACCCCCATTTGCAGGGGGGTTACATATAAATATGCATCTGCTTCAGGTACAAGATAGCTACCAGATCACATGATCAAGTAATATATGACAGCTTATGTCAGAGAGCTGTTGTTCTCATGGGACAGTTAACAGGAAAGCCAGGGAGGAGGCAATAAAGCAATAAGCCCAGTGGAAGTGTCCTTCCTGCAGATGTTCCCATGTTGAACAAAGGACCCAGATGGATGTCATTATGGCAGCAAGGAGATGCTGAAGAGTGGGTGGACAGACACAGACAGACAGACACACACACACACACACATACACACTCTCTCAAAGAGTGTTGGGAAATGAAAATTACATACCTACTGTAATTCTTCATCTTTCTGTGTATCTTCACCATGTGGGTTATAGCTCTGGAGCTAGGACCCCGCGGGAGACTCCCTAGGGGAGGCTTCACCTTCGAGGCCGATGTTCTATGTGGTGCTCGCGGGCTGGCTGTTAACTGCTATCGACTCCGCCCTTGCCTCAGTCCTGAGACACCGGAGAGAGAGAGGAAGAAAGGGATTTGGGGGGGGGGGCAAGGGACAGACAAAAGGAAAGGATATAAAAACCAAAAGGAGAATAAATGACAGAGAGGACAGAAAGGAGAAAAACTAGTCTAAGGGATTGGGAAAAGGGCCCCAATCTCTGGAAAAAAGAGGTAGGGACGGGAAGGAGGGAGGAAGAAAGAGAAAACAAATGAGGGGGAGGAGAGGACTCTGCTCTTGACAGAAAACGGACCTGGATCCCTAGAACTTAAAACAAGATTTGATGGCAGACAAGGACCGCCTGGTCCACCCAGTCTGCCCATATAGAGAGAAGGAGAGAATAGGCTGCGAAGGAGGCGGATGCCTGGAGTTTGGCAAGCAGCGATAGCCCCACAGGAGCCAACAGCTTTAGGAAGAATATAAGAGAGTTCCAGGTACACAAAGAGTGTGTCCTCCCCCAACCCCCAAACAAAGGAGAGAACTCCAAAAAGGAGGTGAGAAAACCCACCAAAATATTTATTTATTTATTTGCTTTTGTTAACTCGGTGAGCACACTAGACAACCGAGTGCCTATTTTCAGGTGCGACCCAGGAGATTACAAGGTACATTCATGAACAACAGGCAAAACAAGTAATGTTACATTTAAGTGCATCAAGCAACAACAAGGTCTGTACAATAAAACAACAGGGTTTTACAATGCAGGCAGCAGGTAGGATAACAGTATTAGTCCCAAGAGACATCCAAAATAAGAAAACGAGGGGTCTGGAAAAAAAGGGGGGGGTCCCCTCAGGAGTCTGCTAGTCCCTCCACCCCACCCCAGATTCAGGGAGTGGGAAAAAACAGCCAAGGTGAGGGAGAAAGGGAGGAGGACCCCCCACCCCTCACCCAAGACCCTTCAAGAGTAACTCCTCCTGCATGTCTTCTAGAGTCCCTTTCTCCTGACCACAAAGGAAAGGAGAGAGAGGGGTTGAAACAACAGGAGACACACAGGAAAGGAGGTGCCCAGAGACTGAGGCCGAGGGAAGGTGGGTGGATTTAGTGATGAATGGTGAAGATACACAGAAAGATCAAGAATTACTGCAGGCAATGCACTTTCATATCTTATCTGTGTCAATCCTCACCATTTATCACTATGTGGGTGACTACCAAGCCCCCGAAAGGGGCCCGATACGTCCCTAAGGGACTAAGTCCCTTAAGCCTCCAGTGGGGGATACACAAGAGGGGAGAACCCTTACAGGCCTGGAGAGGCCTGAGACTGGTCCGGGTGAGATGGAGAACTCCCTGTGGGAGACGGAAGGTGCCCTGAAAACTGTCGTCTCACCCTGTGAGAGAAAAAGTGGGTTCTCCAGAAGGCAGAGGAAACCACCCTATGCTGGGGCCATGGGTGACAACCGGGATAGGCGAATCCACACCATCCGCCTAGTGCAGATCACTGGTCCTACAATCCTGGATGCTACCTCACTGGTGTCATAAGATGCCCTTGCCTGGTGCCTTGCAATCTCCAGGCCTTGAGCGGAGAGGGCGATGGCTTGCCTGGTTTCCTCCGTATCAGGCATAGAGGCTAGGAGTTGTCCTAGCCTGAACCAAAAGAACCTATCATAGGTAGCATAGTGAGCCTGACGTGAAGCTATAGATAGGAGGATCTGTGCCAAATAGAAAGTCCTTCTCCCCCAGAAATCAAAATCCACAGAGTCTGAATCTGGGGGTCAGTCACGGTGTGGGGTGCGAAATCCAGAAGAAGTATCAAGGCATGTCAGACCTGAAGAGGGGTGAAGCATAGTTCCTGGAGACTCCGGGGGAGTGCAATACCTCTAGTGAAGGTCCCTAGGGGCTGGAGCAGTGGAAAAAGAATGCTGCCAGAGCCGAAGTGACACATCCCGGAAGGGGACAGGCCAGGTGGGAACCTGCAAGGTTGGCCTCACTGTATTCGCCCAAGAAGGCACGCGTCATCTGGTTGGTATTGCTCTCAGAAGATGGGGTGAGGTGCAGCTCAACCAGCATCCTCGAAAGGAAGTGCTGATATGCGGTGAGATCAGCAGCTGGGGACAGGTAGACAGAAAGTTTCTCTCCCTCGGAGGAGGGAGAAGAGGAGGCTGACGAGTCTGGAGATTCAGGGTCCGGCTGCATGGAAGCATGGTGGAACACCTGCTGGTCCATGGCACTTATGTAGGAAGGGAAACGTGCAGCTAACCCCCTGAACTGTTCCCAGGTCAGGGGTCCCCTAGGACCGGGAATGCCTGGGAGAGAAGATGATGAAGGCAGAGCCACCGGGGCCAAGCTCCTAGAAGATGGTACACGGCCTCTGCCCAGGCAGGGGGGGCTGAACGGATGCCCCTGACAGGGAGGGAGACCAAGTGGTCCCAGCAGCTAGAAGCCATTCAACTGGGTCGGAATGGCTAAAACTGTGCCCGTGGGAAAAAATCCTCCCATGAGGTGAGCAGGACCATGTGAGCCCAGAAAGATGGCTCCTGACCTGCAAAGTGGAGGTCCCTCTCGAGGAGTGTTCCAGGAAAGAGCGAGGGTCTGCATTACGGCTCCTCCCAGAACCTGGGTGGGTCCCAGGGAAGGGACACTGCGCCAGACACTGACCCCTCGACCCTTCCGACTCCAAAAGGGCCCTCTTCCTCGCTACCACCAGCCTAAGTAGCTGGCAACCCTTAGCCGACTCCGAAGAGTCTACCCAGGGTGCAGTACCCTCCCTCTCCTGGGGTGCCCCAGGCTGTCCCAAACTTGGACTGTCCAGGCAAACCAAACAGGGGGGTGCTCCAGCTGATGGGACAGATGTACCAGTGGCTCCGGGTTGCACATCAGTGGCCACCTGGACCACTGCTGGCTGTTCAGTACCACTGACCCTAGAACCAACTGGAACTGTCCGACCCACAGAGGAAGGCCAAATGGGGGCTGAGGTGCTGGACACCGAGGGATCGAAGGATTCCGAGGAATCCGTAAGCCAATCTGGGTCACACCAAGAATACCCCTCCGAGGAGGTGGACAAGGATGTCAGATGCCAGACCAGTCCACGATCCCTGGCAGTTCCAGGACTACAAGCTGTGCCGCCCTCAGCCCCGGTACTGCAGGTGGCACCAGAGCCAGGCGCGGCACCACGCTCAGAGTAGAGTTCCTCCCTGGTGCCGCAAATGGCACCAGAGTCAGAGACAGCACCGACCACGGTGCTGCACCCCCCCCCCCAAGAGCTGTGAATGGCACTGGAGTCGAGAGCAGCACCGACCTCGATGTCGCCCCCATTCCCAGCCAAGAGGCATACAGAGGGTGAAATAGCGCGCCTCCAAACCTGGGCGCATGAGTGGCCTCGAGACCAGAAACAGCCCCAGAACTTGAATCCGCACTTCCCACGGCACTGCCTCCCTCCCTGGCAACACGAACGGCACCAGAGAGAGACATGGTGCTGAGGGACGGCTCAGTGCTGTCCACAGCACTGCCCAGACCTCTGGCACCACAAGCGGCACCGGAACCAAGGGTGGCACCGACCGACGGCACCAAGGACAGTGTTGGCCCGAGCCTGAGGGCCCTAGAATGTGACACTGGGGGATCCTTCACTTCCGAAGAAGCAACTGCCAAAGCGGTGCCTCCCGTCCAGTCCCCGAGAGGGCTGGACTGGGCCTCCTGCACGGAAGAAGCCTCCACCGAGGCAAGGCTGGAACTGGCGGAGGTCCCCTCCTCCACAGGCTGTATAGGACCAGGAGGGGACCCGGAGGAAGGGTCAAGATTCCTGACCTTGGCCCGCCAACTGCAAACCTGCTCCCCGAAAGTTGGCAGCACACGCCCGACTTTAAACACATGCATCTCGAGAACTCGGTGGTCCATAGAGAAGCAGGCATCGCAGTTGTCCATGTCATGGGCTGGGCTGAGGCAGGAAAAACAGTGGTCATGCTGGTCTGAGATGGAGTAAAGATGGCCACAGGGACATCGACGCATTGGTGGCCGCCCTGCCTTCGATGATTTCTTGTCCCCAGGACGAGACATGACCGAACGGCAAACAAAGCAAAAAAACAGTACTTGTAAATATAAAGAACAGTTTTACTGGTACCAAATAAGCAGTGTCAAGCAGGGCAAAGCAGAACTGAGATGAACAACCAGCCCGCAGACAAACGCTGTTGATTGAAGTCTCCTCACGAGGTCCTCACTTGACAGCAGGAGAAAAAGAACTGAGGCAAGGGCGTAGTCAACGATAGTTAACAGTCAACCCGTGAGTGCCACGTAGAACGTCGACCTTGCGGGCAATGCCGCCCCTGCGTTGACTCCACCCCAGAAAAAAAAAGTCTCCCGTGGGGTCCTAGCTCTGGAGCTATAACCCACAAAGTGATGAATGGCGAAGACTGACACAGATAAGATCTGTCACTCAAAGTGAGTGAGACCCCTCTCCACAGAGAGGAGAAATATGTTGATGGGCTGTAAGCAGGCTCGCTCTCTTAGGCTGGAACATCGGACAATGCCAGAGCCCCTGACATACAAAGACTGGCTGACTGGTAAGATAGCACAGTGAGGGATAGTAATTCTGTAGCTAGGGCGGTGAAGGATTTCAGATAAGGATAGCTCAGAATTTTGCTGTACACCAACTATGTTAACTTGCTTTATTTTCTGTTTCTTAGTAAATGTGCAACCCTTTTGTCTTCTTGTAAATACATCCTGTTGTAAATACTTGTAGTATTTTAGTAAAGATTCTATTTTTATAGAATCAGTGACTGCTTGTTTTATTTAAAAGGGCTATTTTGCTATTTCTGCTGGACTCTGTTTGTAGTCCGTCTCCGAAGGGGCACTCTACCCGCAGTTATTGTGTTGACCTTCCTGACCTTCAGCAAGGAGGGTGTAAAAAAGAACAGGTTTCTTGGTTTCTGTTGGTAAAAACCTCGTGGTAGCAGTGAGCTGGAAATCCCTTGTAAGTGGGATTTCCGTTGCACCCTCTACTGTTAATTTTACCAGAAGAGGGATTACTTTATAATAAATCTGTCAGTCTTAATTATACATACATCTACATCTGTATATATATATATATATATATATATATATATATACACACATTTTATTTTATTGTTAAAACTGTTTTTCTCAAAGTACTCAATATATAACCCATTTTCTAAATGCAGTAATACCCTCCAGGGTGGGTGGTATTGAGCTATACCAGACCTTTAAGGGTTATAAGGCCCTCTCCTTGTGGTGTCAGGCCTCATTATGCCCCTAGAGTGGTCCGGCATAGCTCAATACCACCCACCCTGTCAAGTATTATTGCTTACACACTGTATAACTGACTAGAACACAATATAATTTGGTTGTGTACGGCATTCACTCATACTGTACATAAAAGTGACATACAAAGCAATCTTCTTTAAGAGCATAGTATGCAGTCAAAGTATTTTTCCAGGTGTCGATAGTACACAGACGGTTTAAAAAAAAAACAGAAATGAATTCTAGGTTCTATATGTCAAATTGATAAATGTCCTTCCTGGAGTACAGAGACTGTTACAGTTAACAGTAGCAATGACACTCTAGGTAGATACACGTGGCAGACGCTGCGGTGATCAGCAATATTCTCAGTCACAGACAAGTGCAGAAATCATCTAACTAAAATGAAATATTGGCTAGGGCACTGGGGCAATCCTCTACTCAATTAAAGAAGTGTCATGCGGTCATTCCTTTTCATCTGGAAAACAACCAGTGGCACACAAACTGAATCTTGCATTTCTTAATGTCTCATCAGAAGGACGGCACCTTCAATAGTGACTCACTTACTTGTACTGCATTGTAGAGGCAGTGGTTAGTATGAGCCCAAATCCCAAATGTGGGACTTGAATCCATTAGCTTCATTTAATTTGTACAGTATTTGTTTGTATCTACCTAAAGTTTTTTGTATATATGTAAACCTCAACTTGTCGCCTGTGAAAATGGGTATTTTGCTCGTTAGGCTTATCAGAATAAAAAAATAAATGAAATGAAAATGTAAGGCTGTGCTGACTAGCAGTTAAGAGTGCTGAGCTGTGAACCTGTAGACTGGGGAATGAATCCACCACCACCACCACCTACGATGTGACTGTAAATCATTTAACATTACTTTCACCCATCTGTAAGAGTCAGCTGAATTCAAGCCTTTTTGAAGTACTGTCAGATCTTTGCTTAGAATAAATGCATGCACAAATGCAAACATTTTTTTCATATCATTATAATTTTTCAATATTTCTATTCTCTCCATGGTCTCACCCATGTCCTGCCCTCTCACCTATCACTTTAAAGGGGATTGCATCTAGCCTCAGCCCGAGAGTGGATGTGCATCCCTTATCTGGACACGTGGGGAGCTTCAGTGCCCTACCACCAATGGGCCCTCATACCTGTTGTCATCAAAAGACACAGTGAAACTGAGTGGTTGCTTGCTGAGTGACTCCCCTCACCCAGCACCACTAGGGGACAACTGTTTTGCGAGGAGTGCTGACTTCCTGTCATAGAGGAATCCTTGGGACTGCTTCTCTTCCACAGCAGCTGGTAGGGAATGCAGGTCTCTAATTACTATACTCACATCTGCATGTACTTTCTTTTTTACTCAATCACAAAGGCGCTCTCATACACTGCAACCCACACCTGCATGAATCCTTTATTTCACTTATTCTCATCTGCATGCACTGTGGCACAGACTCACACCTGCATGTGTTCTCTCAACTTCACTCCCCAAGCAAGTGGACGCTCTTTTTCAAGCACACACATACACATGTAAGCAATAAGACACTTCAGGGTGTGCACGGAACAGATATTACTGCACGCCTTCAGCCCCTGGGCGTGCAGTAATATCTGATCCATGCACACCCCGGAGTGTCCTATTGTGCTTATAAAATGGGCTATATTATTTTAATTTTTACAATTAAAAAAATTATGTTTTCATGCGGAAAACACTGATTGCTTAACAGATGTTATGATAAATCCTGCTGTAAAATGATGCCATTGTTCATGTGCTGTTTAAAGTTTGTCCTTTACAGGCATCAGTAGTACTGGTTTCATTTTGTTGCCAGTACTGCCCCTGTGTATTGGTGAGGAGATTTATTGTTAGGAGTAGGATGGAGCTGGGCTGCTATTGTGGAAAGCGAAAATGTAACATACTACTTTTTTGTTTTAATTTACCCCTTGACCAGTTTCCTCACAGCAGCATATGAGGAGCATGAGAGGATTGCAGCAGGAGCGGTGGGGACTTAGAGGGCCAGCAAGCAGGTTTGTGTATGTATATATATATATATATATATATATATAACACACACACACACACACACACACACCAACTGCTGCACATACTGCCCCCCCCCAAAAAAAAAAAAAAAACACCTGTCAGAAATTTAGGTAGATGCCTGGGTAAAAGTATAGTTTTAAAAGAAAATTGAGCCAGCATTTTTTTTCTTTCTACACACCATGGGACCAGCAGCGCACTGGCTACAGTGGGAGTTATGGAAATAAGTCAGATCACAGCAGTGACAAACAGAATACCCAAAGAGTCTGTGTCGCAGTGTTTTGAGCTACGGTCGAGGAAAATGGTCAGAGGGGTTTCGTGGATACCAGTCATCTCATCAGCAATATCAGTCGGGAGGGTAAAGGGACAGTGGATTCGAGTAAGGGATCTAGTTAAAGCATCAAGTTTTTACCTTCATAAAGGGCTAGGCTGCGTAATTTGTTTGGTGTCTTCATACTGCTTCAACATATTTGATGTCAATTAACTCATTTTCTATTTAGTTTAAAAGGTGACATTTTGTATGGGTTATATCAGTGTATGGCATCCGAAAAGCACAGGGATGGGTGAATTGGCACTGTGAACGGGAACATTCAGATCGATGTGCCAAGTGAGTGAGTGATCAGCGGGTGGGGAGATTACAGGAGAGGCTGGGATTGGAGATTTTAATAACTAAGCAAAGCACTGAAACCAAATGGAAACCGCGATCAAAGGGAGAAAAAAAATTAAAACCGAATGGCACCAAAGTTTCTCTGATCGGCCCCAGGGACAAGCTGCATTAGCGGGAAAAACAATGGCAGCATTTCAAATGCAAACGTTCTACCTACACACTGTTTTTTTGTGCAGTACGGTCCTACCATTGAGAATCTGTGCATCGAACAGATTTGATGCACAGGTAAAAACCAATCAAATCGCAGCATTTTTTCCTTCCCATTTTATAAGTATTCTTTAACTCATGCTTCATTAAGTCTCCTCTTCATGTACTTTTTTTTTTTTTTTTCTCTTTCCATATTGATTTTTATCCTCCTCCTCTGCAGGCAGGCATCAGTCCCCTTCTCAGCCTCTGGTCACCTTCTCCCAGGTACCCGTGTGCCCTAGTTCCCCCCACAAATTACCCCTGGCCATCCCCCCCTCTGTGACCATATCCGGAGCAGGTTGTTATGGGAGGTCTTGATGCGTCGGCTTGCCAGAGGGGACTTCACTGAGCCTGCAACCATTTTCTCTTTTTCCAGTCCCTCCTTCGCGGCCATGAACACACACGTGTGAAGGTGCGCATGCCTCATGAAGCCACGTTCTTGCGTCTCCCAGAGTCTGGCGCTACACCCATCCTCCACCAGGAGGCAGCCATGGAGCAGGACGATGTGCCCACCCGTCCCCAGGAGCGGAGAGGTGTCATGGGATGCTCAATCCTCTCCCTCCCCTGCTGATCCCCGGCGGCCCGAGTTCGCTTCCGAACCTGGGTCGCTGGCGTGGTGTGAGGTGTGGCCTCCAGTGCCTCAACCCTCAGTGCCACCGGGCTGGCATCTTCATGTACTCTTAACTTTTTTCTTGTGCTCTCTCTCTCTCTCTTTCTTTCTCTCTCCATTACATCCATATATTCTTTAATGCACTCTATTCCCCATGCCCTCACTCCTCTCTGATGGCAGCTGCATACATGGACCCGTTCTACATTACCCTCTCACGAAGCTCAACTGAAACTGATAAGGAACTGTACTGGTTAATGTCAGTCGTAAGCTGCTGTAAGAGAAGCTGAATGAGATTTTTTTGTTTAAAATTTATCTAACATAGCCAGCCCGGTGGCGCTGAGGGTTGAGGCGCTGGTCGCCACACCTCACGCCACGCCAGAGACCCGTGTTCGGGAACGGGCATGGGTTGCCGTGGGTCGGCGGGGAGGAGGTGGATTCAGCGTTCAAGGGACTGCTCTCCATCTCCGGGGAAGGGGGATTTGGGCGGTTGGGCTTGTTTGACTTAGCTTAGTTGAGGTTGGGGTCGACAGCATGTAGCTGCAAGGTTGGGGGGGCGGTCGTGGCAGACGCTTGATTGGGGCACGCACGGGAGTGTGAGTGCACCCAGTCGCTGGTGTCATTGCACACCATGACCCGCCAGGAGGAAAACAGCGAAAAAGCGAGCCCGGCAGCATGAAGTTGTTCCCCCGCGGCGCCATTCCTGGAAGGGCGCCTCCCTGGCATGGATCCGTTGGGGTGGGTTGAGTCGCTCCCCACCACCCTGCCACGAAGGGTAAGTCTCAGGGTGCACGGGGGGTCTGATGTCCGGGAGGGCGCTTGGGGAACAACGGAGGGCGGGGGTCGAGCTGAGCTCTGGAGGAGAGAAATAATACCCCCAAAAATTTATCTAACATGATGGCCCAACTGAGCTGCGTCAACTTGTTTACAGGGGTGTCCTGCTTTTTCTCAATTCTGCAGCTGGGAGAGGAGTGAACTGAAGTAAAGGGAAGTTAACTGATTTCGTGAAGGTCACACAGTGAGCAAGGGACTCGCGTGAAATTTGAGCTAGGTTTCCCGGTTAACAAACCTGTGCTCACTAAGCCACACTGCCATCCACGTAACCCTCAGTTTTACAAATTTTGATTTCAGAAATCTAGGAGATATTTAGACTGCTAGCAGGTGAGTTGTAACCCTGACTAATGCTAGAGATCCCTGTGCTCCAAGACTACCACAAATTTCAAGCCTTGTTGGCATTTCAATTGTTCTTATTCACAACTATATTAAACAGAAATGTAAATTATACACAAAGCAATGAAGCAAATCTTATTAACAGTATTCTACTCATTACAAAGTATTTCATTTAGCCAATAAGGAATATTCAATATATTATGCCATCAAGTAACTAAAATGGTAAAAAACAATATATTATTAATACCTTCTGTAGGCCATCCAGAGCTGTAAGAACTGCTTCTTGTAGGCTGGTCAATACTGCTTCAGTATACGATGGAAGGATGAAAGGAGAGGCATCAGAGCTGATTGGAACTGATACAGAACCATGTAATATCACTCCCAGCTTTTTTAGATCGTCCATGCTGAATCCTGTTTTGATGTGCTGATAGACAGCTGGGAATATCTGGATCAGAGCTGTTAGGAAAGGCTGGCTGGGTATAAAGGTCAGTTTATCACAACTTGTAGGAGGTTTTGTACTCTCAGACCCTATTCTGTACCAAGTATTCCATGCAGCCCACCAAAGAGAGGAATCTTCAATCTCATCTGTCACTGTGACCTGCTCAGCTCCACTGTATTTTCCAAGTCTTTCTCCTAGTGAGTCAGTTCTTGGCAGTGGTCTGCCAGGACCTGTGGGAGTTACTGGTCCAGTCATACCAGGTACACTAATAGCAGAAAATGTTTCTGGTTTTTCAAACTCTTTGACAGGTGTTACTATCTGTAAAATTTCCTGGAAGCTTTTTAGAGCTGCTAACGAAACTTCATTGTTTTTGCTGAGTGCGGCTGAGTGGATATGATCCAAAAGTACGTCCCATGCTTTGGTGAAGTCACCTTCAAGTAAACAGAAGCATGTTACACACTTGGTAATTGCTAGTGAGCAGACAGGACAACAGCTTCATTTATGAAACAGTTAAATACATGAATGTGTTAACCTAAGAGTTCAAAGAGATCATATGTTAAACACATGTTGTGCAAAGTGTTTCATGTATTTAGTCCCAGCGTGTCTTTCCCTTTGTTTGCTACTGGCTTTTTCTAAATTTGCCTACTAGTTTCATGTTTTCATTTAATTTATTTAAGAGTTCAACCAGGAGGGCATGCTGATTGGAGTACCGCTCGATTCCAGATGCGTCCTGGGGGTAAGGGAACTGGAATTACAGAAATAAAAACATTAGATGCATAAAATAATTACAGAACAACAACAACTGACAGCAGTACAGGTTAAGGAGGAGAATCAGTGCTGACAGAGCAGACAATTTAGCATACGGTATGGTCTAATATGTGATTACAGTAGATTGCTAGACTGATGAGGGAAATAGCAGCCTTAGTAGGCAGAGTTAGCCAAGTAAAGGGTTGGTACAAATGGCCTAAATCTAAGGTACAATGTTGAGAAGCAAGTCCACAATGTGGCCCTTGTAGAGGGGGCAGAAGACCAGATCTGAGGTGCGATGACGACCATGGACCAAATGGAGAGGCCAGGTGGACAGAGTGCATGGTACTGAAAGTGAATTGGAGACTTGCAGCCTAGGTGCGTGCACAACTGGTGGAGAAGTGGGCACAGAGGAGGGTGTTGAGGCCCTGAGAGTTTGTGGTATGCCTAATGACGGAAGGCAAAGTGTTCCAAATTTTGGGCAACTGGTATTTAAAGGCAGCTTGGCCTTTGGAAGAACCCATAAAAGGGATATGTAGTAGCCTGGACTCAGTGCTCCTAAGGGCATAGACCGATGGTGGCTGTGTCGAGAGGGTGGATTCGAGGCAGGGGAGGAAGGGACTGAGTCCAGTATTTAGCTATGACCCTGGCGCACTGGATCTGTCTCCGGGCCTGTAGTGAGGGTAGGGCTGGCGAGCTATTCAGGCTGCAGTGGTGAGTCTTTTGAGGACAGTCCAGGATGAACCGGCAGAAAGAATGTGTGTGTCCAGGCTGGCTAGGGAAGAAAGGGGGGGCCGAGCCATAGACTGTGTCGCCATAATCTACTGAAGCGAGAATCATCTTTTGAACAATTTCCTTCCTGGCCGAAGTGAGGATGCAACCCTTGTTGCGGTATAGGGCACCAAGTTTAGGGTGTAGCTTCTTGTGAACTGATTCAATGTGTATGGAGAAGTCAAGGTGCTGGTCGAGCCAGACCCCTAGGTACCTGAAGGAGGTATATGCCTGTAGTGGGGTCCCGTCCGTGGTAATGTAAGTGGGACGAGCCACAAGGCGGGAGAGTCTAGCCGGCGAGCCGAAAGTTAGCAAGACGGTTTTCTTAGTGTTTAGGATCAACTGGTTGGAGCGGAACCAATGCTGAACAGAGTTGAAATCCTGTTGGAGTGCAGCAGACACTTCAGTGATTGAGGGGCCTGTGGCAAACAGTACGGTGTCATCCGCGTACATGTGGATAGACGTGCGCGGGCAGGCAGATGGGAGATCGTTTAAGAAAACGGAGAAAAGCAATGGTCCCAGGATCGAGCCTTGGGGGACACCGGTAGAGACTGGCATGGGGTTTGAGGCGTGCGGCCCAATTTTTACAGATTGGTGTCTGCCTTCCAGGTAAGAATGAAACCAGCTGGTGGCATAATCAGTGAGTCCAGCGTTTTTTCATTTCGTTAGTAGCAGGGAATGGGAGATGGTATCGAAGGCCTTGGCGAGATCGATGAAAATGGCCGAGGTGATGTACCCTTTATCCATCCTGGTGAGGATGGCATCCATGATTCTTAGTATGGAGGTGATGGTGGAGTGTGATTTGTGGAACCCAGACTGGTAGGGGTTAAGGAAGGAGGATGCACTTAGGTACGAGGAGAGTTGGGCGGCGAGAACAAGTCTTTCCTGAAGCTTGGCCAGTATGGGGAGGAGGGAGATGGGGCGGTAATTTCCCGGTGATGAGGGGTCGCCGCCTTTAGGGAGGGGGATGACTGTGGCCTGCTTCCAGTCTGCAGAAATTTCAGCTGTTGAGAAGGACAAATTGAAGAGGTCGGCGAGTGGGGTGGCGATGGCGGGAGCAGACAGATGTAACATTTTGGCAGCCAGGCCCGTGGGGCATTTGCATCTGTTACGGTTGACAGCCTGCAGAGCTTTAAACACTTCAGCCAGAGAGACATGTTGAAAGGAAAAACTAGGGGGCAGGGATGGTGGCGACGGAATTTGGGGGTTGTGTGACGTGAGCTGCGGGAGGGCCGATAGGAGAGAGTCTGCGCAGCTGGTGAAGAACTTGCTGAAAGCGGTGGCCACTTCACCCGGGTTGGAGACAGTAGCACCTTGGATGGTCTCTGGAGATTTTCATGTTAGCATGGTTTATTGATTTTCTTTGTCTTACAGTGCCTCCTGTCTTGTGACAGTGATACGTTCAGGACCACTGATTCAGTGAGGTAAAGTTCTGCAGTAGTAATCTGAAGATAGGAGTCTGATGTTCTGGTCTCAACTAAATAACTCAAATTCAATAATTTTGTTTCCTGTATTGTTCTCTAGGTGGAGCCTGCAGGAGTAAACATTCTGCTTTTATTATTTTGTATTATCTGTTTATCGCCCCTGTGTCCGACTGGCCTCTCCTTTAGGCTCTGCCAAGGAACCCCCTTCCTTCCCTCTGAACCCACCCTATCGCCAGCTTCCCGGCCTCACATTGCAGCTGGCCAATGGTAACCCGACGTATCCCTTCGTCGGACGGGTTCCTCTGCTGGGAGTGCCTTACCTTTCTTGGCCCAGGATGCTGCTAAGGTCGGTTCCTGGCTGTCTGGGGGCTCTGTGGAGGCGGGGGTCTGGGCGGCCATCATCCGGTTGATTAGGATGTGCATTTTATATTGTAGGTGTTATTTATATTTTACTTGATTGCTCGGCGCCCAGAGCCTCCGGGATGGGTGTCCTTTCAAATACAATGTGCCTTGCCATTGCCTGAAGCAAGATCATCTACTCCTGCCACCATTTCCACACTGTACTGCCTCCATGCAGAGGGGGCAAAAGTGTGTTCCTCCTTATTTGTTGATATAGTACACAACAAACTTGCTGTTCATCTGGAGAAGAACTGTCCTTTGGCTGACCAAGTCCACTAGTGCTTTCAAATTGTAAAGAATTGCTCACATTTCCAGCACACTGAGATGCAGATGTGTTTCTGATGAGCCCCAAACACCTTGTGTCTGGAGACCTTGGCAGTGTGCTCTCCACCCCAGCAGGGAGGCATCTGCAGTGAGAGTCGCCTCTGGCTCCAGAGGAGAGAAGGGGAAACCCCATAGGAGGTAGTCTTCCACTGTCCACCACATCAGGGACCTCACCAGGGGATTGGTCAACTGAATAGGGTAGTTTTGAGGGTGTGATGCTTGTGACTACTGGGTACTGAGCACTCACTGAGTAGTCCTCATGTACACCTTGCTAGAGGCACTGTGAACACAGAGGAGGCTATTAGGCCCAGCATGCACTGCCCCTATTCTGCTACCTGGGAAGAAGGGCAGAGACCGGGCCATGGCCAGAACAGCTCCTATGAACAGCAGGTCCTGGAAGGCCTCCAGTTGAGACTCTGAAGGGTTTAGCAGGACTCCCACGGATGCTATGAATTGAGAGGCAGTGGCCACTGCCTGCTCTGTCTCTTGTTTAAACTGGCTTGAAATTAGCCTGTCGTCCAGCTGCGGGAAGACTTGGAGTCCTAGCTACTCGAGGTACACTGTGAGTACAGTATAGTACTTTGTAAAGACTCGTGGCACCAAGGAAAGCCCAAACAGTAAAACTTGAACTGGTAGTGTTGTCTTTCCATGCAGAACCAGAGGAACTTGTGGTTGTTGAGGTGCACCAGTATGTGCTGGTATGTGTCCTGCATATCCAGTGATGCTAGCCAATCCTGATGTTTCTGGTAAGGTAGCAAGAATCCCAGAGAAATTGTCTTGAATTTTCTCGAACCATATCTTTGTTCAGATTCCTGAGGTTTAGAACACGGCATGTGCCGCTTGATTTCTTTGGTATCAGGAAGTAGTGAGAGCACATTCATGATCTGCTGCTACATGTCCAGGGTAAAGCCAGCAGTTCGCCGCCAGGAGTACTGCCTGACACAAATACCTGCAGCTACGGAGTGAGCTGCTGCATCAAAGGCATCCACAAGGCTTTAAGCTGGTGGCTTTTAGATTCAGTATCTTATTTAACAGCTAGCAGCATTTCTTGTTTTGCCTCTGTGTCTGGCAGGGCCTCTGCCAGAGACTTAATCTTGCATCAGAGAGTCTACTTGTACTTTAAGAAGTGGCCTCGGTAGACAACTATCCCCGTTTCAAGGGTAGCCGAGGCATAGACCTGCTTGCTCATGCCGTTTACCTTGTGCGACTCTTTTGTTGGTGGGGTGCATAGTGACTTCCTTGAGCACAATGGCTCTGTCAGTCTCAGCCAAAATAACAACGGCATCCTCTACTGCCTGAGTGAAATATATGGGCTTAGATTTAGGCACCGTGTATTTCTTGTCTGCCTGCTTGGGGACAGCTACCACAGTACCAGGCCTCCTCCAAGTTGCCTCAAGACAGTGTCTCCAAGGTCGGCTGGATAGAAGGAACGAGACAGACTAGAATATAGGCATGGCCCCGAGTTTTCCGCGATTCCGCGGTCATCCTGGAATTTGTGTCCGCCCGCGGAATTTGCGGTCGATTGCAGAATTTTCAGTTTCAGACCGCGGAACTTACAATGCATTGCAGTGCATCTCCCAGCACTTCTCTGCCCCGTTTGATTAATTCGCAGTGCCCTCTCACCACCCCCCAACCCTCCACATAGCCATACCAGTAACAGCCAGGATGTTATGTCAGTCCCAGGTTGAGGTTAAAAAAGGCTACAGATGCATCAAATATTAAATGTAATTTTTGTCCCACTGAAGAAGGTGGGTACCATGCCACAGAAGGGCTTGCCGAAGATAAGCAATGATTACCCCCCCACAGAGAAAAAACACAAAAATGTTCCCTCCCCGGCACAGTAAGAGCTACAAAACATACAGGAGCAGTCACAGGAGCATATTTATTAGTAGTCTATCAGCTATCAAGAGAAGCCGGACTGTAGTTTTTTTTTATTTAGTCCAAGTTCCCTCCTAGCAAGCAGAGCAGACTGTTAATAAACAAATACAAGAGAAGTGTTCTTCACAGTGTAGTAAAACGTAATTTCTTTCCTCGGGGTTTTTAGAATTAGGGGCTGTCTGGAACTGGGATCACGGACAGTTTATTAATGCGCTTATGGCCACCGGAGAGCCACTGAGGGGATGACAGGATCAGCCTTTATCTCCTCACAAGAGCTGCAGAAAGAATAACTGTCCTCTATGGTGGAGGAAAAATGTTTTTCTTTTCTCAAAATAATGTTTTTTCCTGCCCAACAGGCTGATATGTGGCCACAAGGTTCGAGAAGCTGGGCAAGGATTTATCCCCAACCGTGCTGATAAAAAGAAAAACATTTCCCTCCACCATAGAGAACAGTTCTATATTTATTGTTTTATTTATTCTTTCCACGGGTTGGGAACTTGTACTAATTGCCGAGCCTGTCAGTCCCTCAGTGGCTCTCCTGTGGGCACTATTTACCTGATGTAAAAAAAAAATAATCTGATCCTAGTAGATTCTCCCCGAGTCCTCGGTCACAGCCCCTGCTTCTCTACGGGCACACAATGCTGTTCTTATGCATTGAATATTTCAGCCAGGGAGCCTTCAGTATAATAAAAAAAAGGTAAACACCCACTCCAAGCCTAGTTAAACATAAGATTTGGGGTTTCTATTTAAAAAAGCAATTTAGAAGCAAGGTAGATTATTACATTTTCCACGATCCAAACTCAAGCTGCTTAAACCCAAATAACCTCCACGATCAGATAACACAATGGGGGCTCTGAGGTAGTATACTACATGGCAAGCCCAATATGGCTAAGAGAACTTTACAAAAAGAACCAATTCATTTTCAGACGCTTAAGAGCGCCCATCATCTGCAACCATCTGGAAACTACTCTGCATAGTCAAATTAAAAGGAATATTTAAGTATTGTTTCCCCGAGACATAAAAAACAAAATAATTATACACAAAAGATATTTTCTTTTCATTTCTTCTTTTCGCCCATGTCATTGGCCATATAAATGTTGA
The DNA here is from genome assembly GCA_016271365.2 of Neoceratodus forsteri. Classification (NCBI taxonomy): domain Eukaryota; kingdom Metazoa; phylum Chordata; order Ceratodontiformes; family Ceratodontidae; genus Neoceratodus; species Neoceratodus forsteri. The sequence goes on along the minus strand of CM028131.1, from coordinate 971,459,359 downwards.
AGTGTCTGGTTATCATAGCGAGATATTTTCTGAGAGACCAGAAATGAAAACTAAGGACCTCGACTGTGTTTACTATATTTAAATGCTTAAATAAAAGTTTGGGAGAACAAAAGATGATACGACACCTGAAGTAGAAATCATATTTCTTTTTTTATTTTACAGAATGATCATTTCTTCACTCATGTCCATTCATTCTTTACCAAGGATATTAACTTTAGTTTGTATAAGGTGAGCAATTTGTTTTGTATAGCGCATTATCCCGTGCACTTGGACCACTTCAAGGAGTATAGTTCAGCATATAGGTATAATAAAAATTATTGTAAAATTGATAGGGTATTAATTAGCTGTGTCCAGACTGGCTGATAGGGGGTTACAGTGCTTACCTATATACGTCTAACGGCACTGATACCTTCGCAGGGCAGCGCATAAAACAGTAAATACTTGGTTTGTGAAGTACTTAGTTTGGAGTGTTTATTTTAAAAGGCAGTGAATGGTGTTTTTAGAAATTCCCATTATAGATGGAATTTGTGATTTCAACACATTAACTGCTCTGTATTGTAGGCAACCACGGAAATAAGCATAAACTTATACCATCACAGGGCAATGTGTAATAAGTATTAATTGGTCTTGTAGGGTACTCATTAAGGGTGCTTTTTATAAATTAGAATTGAAGTTATTAGAAATGACCCCATTGTTGTGGAGTTTGTGTTTAATCAAATCATCTTTGCTCAGCATATTTTAAGCAAAATGAACAAACCTACACAAGGCAGCAAGTTAAACAGCAAGAATGGGACTTTAAAGTATTTACTGTAGTAAAGTGCACTCGTTATAAAAGGTAGGTATCAGTGTTTTAGATATTACCCATTTTCGCTGGTGTATGTGTTTTTAAACAAATTACCACCTGTTCTGTTTACAGAAGCATTTATGCCTTCACAAGGCAGCATACTAATAATTGATTTCCATCTATTCACCAGTGGGAGTTTATTTTATAGGGGCAGGGATTGGTATTTTATAAATTACCCCTCTATAGACAAGAGTTTGTGTTTTAATCATATTACCTACTACTCCATTTACTTTAGGCATCCTTAGAAGCAAGTACAGTTATTCATCCCAAATTAGACATACAAGTTCATCTGAGAACAGAGGAGCACATTTGACAGAATTACAGTCTGATGTTCTAAAAAGCTAAAATAAATATAGAGGCATTATAGTGTAAATTGAAGTGCTGTCCCACTGCTGGTTCTTAACAAGTCTAGTTAGCCCTTTTAAGGCATTACCCCCCCCCCCCACACACCCTATGTAATCCTCACACATTTCATTATTAATAATGAGTCCAGCTTTGATGCATTAAATATAATAAATGCCAATAATAATAAGACCCACTCTGCTTCCCCATGCTTAGACCCTGAGGAGCCACAGAAGGCTTACACTAAGTTAGTAATTCCCACTTGTAGGGTGTCTTTGGCCAGGAGGGCATTAGCATTTTTTAAAATTATTCAGCCCAGGAGCGAATTAGTATTAAATAATTATACACGTAAAGTAATTTTCCTCAGGTATGCAGCAGGACTCAGCTCAGCACAGTGTCCAAGCATGGGGGGTGCAGTTTACTTTGGTCAGGTTCCGCCAGGTCAGGGGCACAAGAAATATTATGTATTATGTATTAAATACATACATTGCTTAATTAATTAATAAAGCAATGGAGGGGCTCAGGTAATTGCCTGTAGCTGGCTCCACAGGACAGCAAAGCATTCTTTTTATATATGTAACCCCCCTGCAAATGGGGGTTCCCAAAAGACTTCCAGGAGCTTGCTTGAATGCTCCAAGCCTGAATGGTGTTTGGCGTTTAAGCCATTTATCAGTGAGTGTTTTTAGAACCTCTGGTACTGTCTCTTTAAGAGCTGTCTGCTTGCAGACATAATTAGTTTGTATGGGGGACTGTGTGTTTCTTTGAGTACCACTCAAGCTGCTGCCAATTCACCCCATTTTGCAGTCACTAGGAGTGCAAAGGGAACCTGTCTGAAAGATGTAACTGATTGCCAGAAATCATTTACAGTAATAATAAAATTACAGTTTGTCTAACCTGCTTTCTTTGCAGTCAGAACTGTCTGCCTAGTTCCCATTCTGGTTTTGAACTGCTGAACTGGACCAATCAGTGTAGGGTAAACTAGCTCTAAAATGATGCCTTGGACGAATCAGAACTTGGGACTCATAATCTGAGCCAGCCACAAGAGGATTGTATGGGCAGTGACTCTGGGAGATGTAGTTTAGACTTGGTGCCTTTTGGACCAACAGCAGCAGTCTATTGTGAGTGACAGCCAATCCAGTCAAGAACTGGGAGGAACTCAAAGGAAGTGCCCAGTTTTTGTCTGTTGGGAGTTTCAGTTTGAGATCTGAAAGTGAAGGGGAAAGAAACCCTGTGCTCCTTCAGTGCACAGTTTCAGTCAAAAACGTGTGCAAGGCCCAGAGTTCGGTCTACATCTTGTGTAACTGCTTGTTAGACTGAACCGTCCTGTGAAAAGAATCAAAGGATCTCTGAAGAGTAGAAACCAGGCTCACCCTGTAGAAGACTGAAGAAATTGTTGAATTACACTGGTCTGTCAGGAACTGAATCTGCTGTGTGTTCTCCTGGTTATTGTGCAGTAATTGCGATTGGGATACAGATGCAGCCTGCCTGGTATAGTGCTTTTTTTTACCATATAAATGTGTGAGGAGTCTCTTGGATATCAAAAGTAGCCCTGCTGACATTGAAGGACCATATCTTCTTTGGAGGTCGTGAGTACTAATTCGGGGTCGCTCCCTGTTGAATTGCCACATTAAATCCAAATGGAATTACTGTACTGCTGACTGTTTAATTCTCCTTTTCACTGTGTGAAAGGGCCCCTACCAGCTGCCACGGTTTGGACTAGCCACTAGGGCTTGGGTACCCAGGGACAGTAACTGGTAGGGATAGGCCTGTGCACAGAGCCATAGGTAGATAGTAAAGTGATAAGCTAATTAACCTGATTTCCCCCTGTCCTTGTTATATCCCCCTAAATAAATCAGAGCTGTTTGTTTCAACAAAGTTATACTGCCTGAGGTATTTGTCTATGTTAAAGTACTGTACTGTGATTGTTGCACTGTATCTTATTTTACAGGATGTCCGGTGCCTGAACCAGCCTTGGGGTAAGTGTATACTGTGAAGGTAATTCTGCTATATTGTGGGGCCACTAGTGGGAAGAAAGGGGTTGCAGTGTCCCAGAGGGCTGTGACCAAGTAAGTTTAACTATTGCAAACCCTGACCTCTGGGTGGAGGCACCGCCATTGGATCCAGGCCCCTCAACCTGTTAGTGGCAAATCAGGCAGGGGTAGTAGCCCTGGGATAGCGCCATCTAGGGTTACATTTTGAGGCTCACCGCTGGGATTGTGTGTCCTCTAGTGGCCATATTTACAAACCACTGTTAAGGGAAAAAATAAATAAATAAATAAATGGGTACCCGACAGAAGTGGCTGTGCACCGCTGGTGGAGTGTGTACTGGGGAGGAGATCGACCTCAAAATGCTATGCTTATCCTGGACATCCCCTGGGTATCAATACGACACTGTGCAGGAGTACTTTCCAAGGTGGAAGGTTTACAAAATCCTGTGGTGGTGGGTCGGCACGCTAATCTGCTCACCCACACTTTCCTGGCCCTAGTAGAGTTTAAGGATCCCATAGATAGCTCCAAAGTACCACAGACCATTACCCCAGAGGAGCCCTCACTGCTTGAGAGTGATAACTAAGGACAGAAGACCGGGGGAATGAGCCCTCACCACTATCTGAAACTTTGAGGAGAAATTTGCTAAATGGTTGCTGGGAGAAGGGAAAACTGTGGAGGACTTGAAGAAACTATTCTTGCCACCTGGGGTGTTCCTCCCAACACCCTCTCCTGCTCCAGTACCCGTAATGGTGGCTGAACCAATGCAGACTCCTATTTCTGCACCTGCCATTAGTCACGACTCTTACCAAGGTTGAGGATCTCTCTGGCACCTCCCCACCCCCAAGGGAGGATGACTGGGAGACCTGGATAGACTATGTTGCCCCAAGTGCTAGAATGGCAAATGCTCTCGGAAGTCAAAAGCGAAGAGGGTTAGTGAGAGCCTCCGAGGTCCTGCCCTGGCTACCATCCGCAGCAAACGGGCCAGTAACCCTGAAGCGACTGCACAAGCTTTCTTGAGGCCTTGGAGAATGTGTATGGGAGCCCAGATTCTGATGAGGACCTATGGTGGAGAGTAAGAAATGCACAACAGTACCAAGGGAGTTGTTGTCTGTGTATGTCTCTCGGCTGGAAAAATTGTTGCAAGAATGCCTCAGAAAGGGTAGTTTGCCAGCGATTGAACTGGACCGAACCAGACTGGACAGAATCCTTAAGTCTGCCCCTTCTCAGAACTGCTGTTGCTTCAGTTACGCCTGGCAAATCGACTGGAATCCCACCCTCCTATGATGAGTTAATGAGAGAAATTCGAGGAGTTGAGAAAAGGCGACCTCTGGAGGGACCTCGCACCAATAGCTGTGGCTATGACCGAGTGACTGAGGGTGGCCCATCAAGTGAAGTTCAGGGCAGAGGTTGGCAGTCAATGAGTGCTCTGATAAGGAAAAGATATGCCACAATGGAGGCGAACTGTTGAGAGAGATCCGAATTCAAAACAGTCCCTTTATGAAGGCCACGCCTGCAAGTACGGGCCCCGACCTATATCCGACTGCATCTGCTATGGGGTGGGGATACCCACCCATGTATCTCCTGCTGATAACAGTCGAACTCGATTCCTTGACCATGGAAGTGGAGAAACTGACGAGATGTCTCCAAATGCTTATCACGCAAGAGACAGAGATGGCACCAAGGTTTCCAGTTAGTAATACCCCGCCCTGGCTCCCAGTGTGGCACCTCGGCCAGCTCAAACTCCAAAAGTATGTTTTGCTATAATTGTGGGAAGGATGGGCACATGAAAAGGAATGCCAATCCCAAAAGACACTGACAAAGTTGCATATAGGCTACAAGGAGAGCTTGGAGAACAAATCAGTGGTTAAGAGGTGCACGAAATGATCCCAGTGAGGCACCAAAATGCTAATTCACGCCTTTTGTGGCAAGGTCAGTTGCCCAGGCCCCCACTACCGCCTCTCCAGACTGGTCCAGAATAGTGGGTCCCTCCATGGAGACCACTGTAAAGGTAAATGGAGTGTCTACAAGAGCTGTATTAGACAGTGGCTCCCAAGTGACAATTATGTTTCAAGATTGGTATCAGAAGCATTTGTCAGACGCACTTTACAACCATTAGAAGGACTGCATGTATGGGGTTAAGGAGAAGGCCTACCCCTATTCTGGGTATATCCGATTTGGCTGTCTTTCCCACCTCCGTGGCTGGGTGGCCGAACAAGTAGAGACCCTAGCCTTAGTGTGTCCCCCACTGGACTGTATGATGGTGTCCCTTTGTTGATTGGAACAAATGCTCATATGTTCAGAAGGCTGGACATTTGTGTTATGAAAACAGGGTCAAAGACTAGTAGAGCTTTTAAGAGTTCCGCTTTAATTAAGAAGGCCTATGAGGCACAGAGAGATGCTGAAAATATAGAACCAGAGGAACCGGTCGGAATTGTATGGAAGAAGGATCCTGAGTCTCTGATCCTGGCACCAAATGCCCAGTGTACCTTACAGGGAGAGGTCCGTATCAGAAAGGATGTTAAGAATAAAATATTAATGTTGGATGCACCAGGCGATGGAAAATTGCCAGAGGGACTGCTGGTCGTTTAGTATTTTGCCCGCTAGAGCCCATGCTTATGCCAGAAGGGTAATGGTCCAAGTTCATAATGTGTCTGAAAGAGACATTCGAGTAAATAGAGGTTGCATCCTGGCTAATGTGCATTGTGCAGACACTGCAGTGCTACCCAGCAGCAAGAGTTCAAGGAAGAATGACAGAGTAACGCCTGACTTGTTTGATTTCGCAACTCCCGCTGCCAGCTGAATGGAAAGTGAGGATCAGTGAGAAGCTTGCCCAGAGAGACCAGGTGTTTTCTTTAAAGGAATGGGACGAGGATGCGGTGCGAGCTGAGCACAATATCCGCTGCATGACTAAAGACCATTTCTGAGAGGTCTCGACGCCTGGCACCTGCTGATATAGATGATGTGAGACGGCATCTGCAAGAGATGTTAGCGTCTGGTGTAATACAAGAATCCAGAAGCTCCTTATGCTTCCCCATTGTGGTAGTGAGGAAAAGAATGGGACAGTAAGGATGTGCGTGGATTATCGCACCTTAAACCGCGGACTATCCCTGATCAGTACACAATGCCCCGCATTCAGGATGCTTTGGACTGCCTAAACGGGAGCAAGTGGTTCTCTGTGCTGGATCTCCGCAGTGGGTACTACCAGATCCCGATGGCCCCAGAGGACCGTGAGAAGACAGCCTTTATCTGTCCGCTTGGCTTTATGAATTCATGAGGATGCCTCAAGGATTTCAGGTGCCCCAGCCACTTTTCAACGATTGATGGAGCGTGCAGTGGGGGACATGAACTTACTAGAGTGCCTGGTATACCTAGATGATGTTATTGTGTTTGGCAGCTCACTGGAGGAACATGAGAGCAGATTATTTAAGGTATTGGATCGACTGGAGGACTTTGGCCTTAAACTGTCCATTGATAAGTGTCAATTCTTTCAAACATCAGTAAAGTATGTGGGACACATAGTATCCACCGAGGGAATAGAGACCGACCCAAGTAAAGTTGAGGCCTTGACCACCTGGCCACAGCCCAAAAATCTAAAAAGAACTGCAAAGATTCCTGGATTCTGTGGTTATTATCGGCGCTTCATCAAGGATATTCAAGAGTGATCCGCCTTTACTTAACCTTACTCAAGGGTATCCCCCAACCCACAAAAATACTAAAAGTCAGCGGCCCCTCAAGACTGAAAGAGTGTATTTTCATCCGAAGTGAAGTATTTGGGGCCGCTGGACTCCTGATTTGAGACTGCTTTCATGAGATCATATATCAACTTACCCATGCTCCAGTGCTGGCCTATGCCGATCCAAGAAAACCTTACGTCCTGCACACTGATGCTAGAGCTTGCAAGGGTTGGGGCTGTGTTGTACCAAGAGCACGAGAATGGCCTTGAGACCAGTGGCCTTTGCCAGTAGAAGCCTGACCCCATCCGAAAAGAACTATCCTGTACATAAGTTAGAGTTCCTAGCTTTGAAGTGGGCTATTGTTGACCAATTCCATGAGTACTTGTATGGGCTAAAATACTAGTAAAACTGACAATAATCCTTTGACCTATGTGCAGACCTCAGCTAAGTTGATGCCACTGGCCACAGGTGGCTTTCTGCATTATCTACATATGACTATGCTCTCGAATACCGAGCAGGTCTGAACCATAGATGCTGATGCTCTTCCCGGAGGCCTGTTCCCCAGAATGATTGGGTCCGATTGGCAGAACCTGGACATTCGGGCACTCTGCCGGAAGTTTGACAGGGAGGAACAATGTCCACGGACGAGTGGACTGCATGGTGGATTGCTTGGGACCCTCTGAGAATTGCATACCTGCTGCTTATTGCCACTTTTCTGCAATAGACATTGGTGCACTGCCTCAGCTGGACAATGACAGTATTCGGCGGCTCAATCCCGCGATCCTATGATCAAATCAGCTTTAGAAGCCCTCTATGCAGGAAAAGATGTGTCCAAATTACGCCTCCACTGATTTGAGAACTGCACTGTTATACAAAGAAGGTCCTAAGTTGAAACTGATCAATAAACTGTTATATAGAGAAACAGTAGACAGAGGGGACAATAGACAAACAACAACTGGTGCTGCCCACTGCCTTCGAGACTCAGTATTGAGGTCCTGCACAACCACATGGGGCACCTTGGTATAGACAGAACACTTGACTTGGTGAGATCCAGATTCTATTGGCTAAGATGGGGGCTGATGTGGAGCAACACATACGAACTTGTAGTCGCTATTACAGAGGAAAGCTTTGCCCCAGAGGGCTGCCCCCTTGTTAACATAACCACCAGTGCACCCATGGAGCTGGTCTGTATTGATTTTCTGAGTTTGGAGTCAGATCAAAGAAATATCAGTAATGTGCTGGGGTCACTGACCATTTCACGAGATATGCCCAAGCTTTCCCCACCAAAGACCAGAAAGCATCCACTGTAGCCAAAGTACTGTGAGAAAACTTTTGTTCACTATGGGCTCCACAAAGAATCCATTCTGATCAAGGAGAGACTTTGAGAGTCGCCTGATCAAAGAGATGCTTTCTCTGTGGGGAGTGAGAAAGTCCAGAACCACTCCTACCACTTCAGGGGGACCCACAGCCTGAACGTTTCAACCGCACTTTGCTAGATATGCTAGGCACCCTGCACCCAAAGGACAAGCCTAGATGGAGCCAACAAATTAGCACCCTGGTACATGCTTATAACTGCACCAAAAGTGATGCCACTGGTTCTCCCCACCGCCTGATGTTTGGAAGAGAAGCTCGATCTACCGTAGATGTGTGTTTTGGGGTCTCTCCTGATGGGGTTCAAGCTGACAACTATTTACAGTATGTGCAAAAGTTAAAGGCCCAGCTAACTCATGCGTACTAACTGGCTCAAACCATGGCTGCCAAAAGAAATCTGGCCAACAAAGAAAGGTATGATAAAAAGGTGAAAGCACAGGAACTCCAGGAGGGAGATCGGGTATTGCTAAGAAATCTGGGACTGCATGGCAAACACAAGATTGCTGACAGATGGCACCATCTCCCTCACATTGTAGTGGGCAAACTAGATGATCTGCCAGTGTACAAAGTAAGGCCTGAGAACAATTCAAAAGATGTAAAAACAATGCATAGAAATCATTTACTACCCATTGGACAAATCCTGATTGAGTCTGAGCCCCAGAAGATGCCCCTCTGGACCAGTGACTAGAGCTGCTGCTAAGAAAAGATCAAGGAAGTCTGCACCTACAGAAGCAGAGTTAAAGTGTTCTCCTGCACAAGTCCCAGTTGAGCATGACTGTCAGTCCATATCAGAAGAAAGTGAGAGTGACTTTGAATACTATCCTTCTTACGAACTGAGTCAATTGTTTCGGGGCAATCCCCTAGTCAATACTGGAGACAAAGCTGGGCCTTCTGGACTGTCTATGCCCCCAGCTTCATCCCTGGAGCCAATGCTCCCAGAAAGTGAAGTGCAAAGCATCAGATCAGATGAAATGGAATCATTGTGCATGGTTGAACTGTTTGAGCTTTCAGGGAGGAAATGATAGATTGGGGCAGACTGGTGATACACCAACAAGAAGAGTATTTTGAGTGCCCTGACAGTCCACTGCCAGTGTCTGAAAGCTCTCCATGCGAGCCAAATGTTGTGGACTCAGAAACTGTAACTCCTGGAGCTGAAAGTGCCCCAAGTTCTAGCCTCCCTACCCCATGGAGACTCCTGACAAGTGAGAACAATGCTGAAAATGAGGCTCAGAGTGCAGAGACTGTAACAGCTCCCCAGAAAGACTGGTCGAGCTGTAAAGCCTGTGGTGCACCTCAGTTATGATTCCCTGGGCCGGCCAGTGGACCTGCCTCTCAATGTTGTCCATAAAGGAGTGTATGTGTCCTCGAGCTCATTGCCCAAACTGAGTGCTAGTGCTAACTCCAGTTACTTGTGTTGCCCTCTAAGTATGGTGCCCTTGCCCGTCCAGCCCCAAGGTAACTGATAGGAAGGGTCCTCTCTTCAGGTTTCATGTACAAGAGGTAATAACTTGAGTTATGGTACAATGTGTGTGTTATACTGTGTAAAGAGGACGACTGCAATGTTTCAGAAATGGTTCTTGAAATGATGTATTGACTGATGATTACATGTGTGAGCCTAATGCAAATGTATATGGTTGCAGTTGAAACTTATGGGTACTTGCTTGACGCGGACGCCAAGCTTTTCCCAGGCTAGGAAGGGTGTAACCCCCTGCAAATGGGGGTTCCCAAAAGACTTCCAGGAGCTTGCTTGAATGCTCCAAGCCTGAATGGTGTTTGGCGCTTAAGCCATTTATCAGTGAGTGTTTTAGAACCTCTGGTACTGTCTCTTTAAGAGCTGTCTGCTTGCAGACATATTAGTTTGTATGGGGACTGTGTGTTTCTTTGAGTACCACTCAGCTGCTGTAATTCACCCCATTTTTGCAGTCACTAGAGTGCAAAGGGAACCTGTCTGAAAGATGTAACTGATTGCCAGAAATCATTTACAGTAATAATAAAATTACAGTTTGTCTAACCTGCTTTCTTTGCAGTCAGAACTGTCTGCCTAGTTCCCATTCTGGTTTTGAACTGCTGAACTGGACCAATCAGTGTGGGGTAAACTAGCTCTAAAATGATGCCTTGACGAATCAGAACTTGGGACTCATAATCTGAGCCAGCCACAAGAGGATTGTATGGGCAGTGACTCTGGGAGATGTAGTTTAGACTTGTGCCTTTTGGACCAACAGCAGCAGTCTATTGTGAGTGACAGCCAATCCAGTCAAGAACTGGGAGGAACTCAAAGGAAGTGCCCGTTTTTGTCTGTTGGGAGTTTCAGTTTGAGATCTGAAAGTGAAGGGAAAGAAACCCTGTGCTCCTTCAGTGCACAGTTTCAGTCAAAAACGTGTGCAAGGCCCAGAGTTCCGGTCTACATCTTGTGTAACTGCTTGTTAGGACTGAATCTGTCCCGTGAAAAGAATCAAAGGATCTCTGAAGAGTAGAAACCAGGCTCACCCTGTAGAAGACTGAAGAAATTGTTGAATTACACTCGGTCTGTCAGGAACTGAATCTGCTGTGTGTTCTCCTGGTTATTGTGCAGTAATTGCGATTGGGATACAGATGCAGCCTGCCTGGTATAGTGCTTTCTTTTTTTTACCATATAAATGTGTGAGGAGTCTCTTGATATCAAAAGTAGCCCTGCTGACATTGAAGGACCATATCTTCTTTGGAGGTCGTGAGTACTAATTCGGGTCGCTCCTGTTGAATTGCCACATTAAATCCAAATGGAATTACTGTACTGCTGACTGTTTAATTCTCCTTTTCACTGTGTGAAGGGCCCCTACCAGCTGCCACGGTTTGACTCAGCCACTAGGGCTTGGGCACCCAGGGACAGTAACTGGTAGGATAGGCCTGCACAGAGCCATAGGTAGATAGTAAAGTGATAAGCTAATTAACCTGATTTCCCTGTCCTTGTTATATCCCCCAAATAAATCAGAGCTGTTTGTTTCAACAAAGTTATACTGCCTGAGGTATTTGTCTATGTTAAAGTACTGTACTGTGATTGTTGCACTGTATCTTATTTTACAGGATGTCCGCTTGCCTGAACCAGCCTTGGGGTAAGTGTATACTGTGAAGGTAATTCTGCTATGTGTGGGCCACTAGTGGGAAGAAAGGTTGCAGTGTCCCAGAGGGCTGTGACCAAGTAAGTTTAACTATTGCAAACCCTGACCTCTGGGTGGAGGCACCCGCCATTGGATCCAGGCCCCTCAACCTGTTAGTGGCAAATCAGGCAGGGGTAGTAGCCCCTGGGATAGCGCCATCTAGGGGTTACATATATATATATATACATTGACAAAAAGAAACCTCACTGACTGTCCGAGGCTGTATGCAGTTGCCAGGTAAAGATTTTTCTTTAAATAAATAAATATAAAGAAAATAATCTCCATGGTTTAGCTACACAGTTAATGGGTGAGTAAAAAAATACAAAAAACACAATATGGTGAAAAACAGAAAAAAGGTATAAAAATAAGGGTAAATGTGTGCTGCAGAAAAAAGCATCTAGTGCCACAGAAGTCATTTTTCACATTTCACCCGAAATGTGTTTTCGCACATGTATCACACAGTGGCGTGGTTGGTGTGCGAAATCAATGTTCCGGACAGATTAATAAAATCACAATGATACTGTTCATGAGCGGAGGTCTTAAACTGGCTATGTTTAAATGACTGTGTTACGAGCGTGCATTGTCAGATTTGGCAAAAAAAAAAAGAAAAAATATTAAGGGTAAAAATGTGCCGCAGAATTGCCGCAGAAATTGGTGCTGAGTGCTGCAGAAGTTCTGTGGCAAATGAGAACCCTGCCGCAGAACTTTGCTCCGATGTGCCGCAGAAAAATCGGGGCCCTGGATATAGGCACCTATCCTGGCCTATGGGTGCAGGCTCGAAATTCAGTGCAAAGTGCATATTTTAGAGCACAGCCTGAAAGGAGGCATCTTTCTGAGGTATGGTGACCAGAACCGGTTCCAGATTTCTCTGGAATGTAGTTCAAGTTGTCGTCCTCACCATCAGAGATGATGAGGTCAGGATATGACTCAGCCCCTTCTACTCCCTCCACACATGGAGGGTACTAAAGAGGAGGGGGCTGAAAGGAAAGAGTGCAGACCATGGTTTCACCATAAAGTTAAAGAGAGTCTTAGTATTGTAGATAAATCTGTTCAGACGCGAAATGAACAAAAAGAGTTATTTGTATTCCAAAGAACAAAGATGGACCAACAGGCAGAATAAAAAGCCTTAACGTGCCCATTAAGCGCTTTGTTTTTTGTTCTGCCTGTTGGTCCGTCTTGTTCTTTGGGATACAATAAATAACTTTGTTTGTTCACTTTCATACGTCTGAACCTGGATTTATCCTGCAATGGGCTAAAGAGTGCTGTACATCTTTTGGATTTTTGTCATGTTTGGGCTGGCTGCCCTTTGTTTCAGCGCCACCTCATACAGCCACAGCTCGCAGCACGTCCTCAACTGATCTCATGGTCTCACCAACACTAATGACACCAGCCCCAGCCCCAAATGGGGCCTTGGGAATGGTGTCACTGGCAGCACCGAGGACAGCCATGGGATCATCCTTGAAGGGAATGATCCCAGCACTGAAGAACTGTGAGGCACCATCTGCACTGCAAGACACCAGAGTAGGCCCAGAAAAGCTCGACCCAAGTGTTGGACGCATTACCACTAATGGTGTCAACAACCCTGCCAGCTCCAAAAGAACTGGTGGCACTGTGGTTGCCCCCTACCCCAAAGGGGACAGAGGTGGCACCATAGGAGGGGCAGACATTGGCAGTGCCAACAGTGGCCCCAGCCCGGAGACTGCAGTCTGAGTCAGGTGCATGCCAAAGTCAAGAGGCTCCGAAGACAGCGCCAGCTCAAGTAACCCTGAGGGGCCAGGAACTGGCACCAAAAAGGGCACTGCTTCACTTATCTGTTGCACCCACTACTCCATAAGAGCTGCCCAATGGCCAACCAGCCCATCGGAGTTCCTTCTATTGGACAGCAGGTGCTCTGGGACAGAGACTTCAACCCTGCAGGCCCCGGCATTCCCAGTGTCATTGGTTATGACAGTCGGGTACCCGGGCCTGCAGAATTCCAGTGCCTCATCACAGAATCACCAGAGGATAACCTCAACCAGTGCCATTTCTTCCCCTCATGCTTTCTGCAGGAAGAAATCAAGGCTGAATGTAGCCAAGAGCCCAACGCCAAGCATGTGTGGGATCTGGACAGTTTCTTATTGCGGCTCTGGAAGGAATGTCCATCCTCCCAGGTTCCAGACTGCCCATTGCTAGAGCACCCACCCAGAAAGAGGTGGTGGCCAGACACAGCCCAGATGCCAGATCAACTTGCCTTTTCAGGCTCCCTATCTTCTTCTACTGTCGGCAATCATTAGCACAAGGCAGGGGCTGGGAAAAAAATGAAAATTACATTCTTACCGTAATTCTTGATCTTCTAGGAATATCTTCACTATTCAGTCACACTAGTGGGTCAAATGTGGCAGCACTTGGACCTAGTGGGAGCCAGAACTTTTCACAGGGCTGGCACCAAGACAAGCAGGGAGCATGTGCGGCACCGTGAGCATACATGGCCGCCTGCTTTCTTCGACACCAGCCCCCAACCACCTTAGTAACCTTTTTAGCAAGGAGGTGTAGCATAACCTAACAAGTACGTATGCTTTTAAATTAAGATCACAAGATAGTCCTAGTGGCCCAAGAAGAAGGGCCACTGATCCAGTAACGCAGTGACTTCATAGCCCAAACACAAAGGGTTGAAAACCAACACAATCATACTGGAGTGAGTCTGGGGATGGTTGATGGGTGTTTGAATCAATGGCGACGATATTCCTGGAAGATCAAGAATTACGTTAAGAAAGAACAGTCACATAAGAACTTACCATAACAGAAGATCTTCGAGAGAATCTCCACTATTAGGCCACACCTTAGGAACTGTAAGCTGTCAGTATCAGGACCACTTGGAAACTTTTTGCTAGGCGGGGGCCAGCCTCAATGATGACAGCACTGATGTTTATATAATGTGGATGGCCCCATCACTCGTCAGTTCCCTGCCAGCTGTTAGCCTTGGAAGGCCTCTAAATGTGAGGAACCAGGAGAGTAAACCAGTACTAAGCGATATAAGGAGAGGCATGGGACTGGAAAAAGAAACACATGATGCACAGAGTAAAGCTTTAGGCACAGCATCTGGCATAACCCTCAGGATACAGAATAGCGGGAAGAAGGGAGGATATGGCATGGCTCAATGGAGGAGATTCTCCTGAAGATCTTCTTTTTACGGTAAGTTCTTAAGTAACTGCTCTAACTTCATCAAGGATATCTCCTCCATTAGGACACACCTCTAGAATGACTCCTGAGCAGTACAAAGCAGCAGGGACGATGGCAAAGTCTGATATGTAATCAGGGCAGAAGACCTTGCAGTACAGCAAGATCAAAACCAGTTCATCTACGAGAGACGATGTCCAGACTGTAGTGTTTAGTGAAAGTGTGAACAGTGCTGCAAGTTGCTGCATCACATATGTTGGCAGCATCTTCTTCTGGTTTTGCTATGAACAAGATGGCTGCCAAACTGATTTGCTCTGCACCTTAGGCTCCACACAAACCTTGGGAAAAATGTGAATATTGCACATCTTGTAGAGATCCCTTGGAGTTCGTTAATGGATGCACTCCTAAAATGAAAAAAAAAAAACAGTGTCGGGGCAATCAGACTAAATGTTCCTGTCAGAATCGTCAACTCAATTTCACCGGTTAAGCAGTATGGCTTTGGGTGGAGCAATACCACATTCCTTGGTAGATAGATAGATAGATAGATATTTTATTTATAAAAGCACCCATCTCCAGGGACTCTGGGCACTGTACAGTAAAAAACAAACACCAATATAAAATACTATACAAAAAAAATGTACACAATTCAGCTGGAAGCGGATTTAAAATTCATCCATCTATCCCTTTAAAATAAACAATTAATCAGTCAATAAAAACTTGCTGGAACAAATACGTTTTTAGATCCAGAAATCAGGGCGATGTTTGAAAAAATCATTTTAGAAGTCTCAAGTATAAAAACATCAATTCAGCAAACTGAAGTAAAAAATGGACCATCTCACTCACCCTTAAGAGTCTCCGATGCTGAAGAGACTCTTAAACACCTGGATATATGAGTGGACAGGTCTGGCACAGAGGTACTACAGATTTAACATGAACTGTCACTGATCTGGGATAAGACTGATGACCTTGAATGTAGAAGTCGCCGTAATAATAATACACAACTTGTTTGTGTGCCTGAAGGAGATGAAGGCAAAAACTTCCCAGAGTTTGTCCAGCATTTAATTACCACAGTGTTTGGACTCAAACAACAGCCTCTTGAAATACAACGAGCCCACCGAACTTTGACACCTAGAACCAAGACTGGTGAAAAGCCACGTCCTATCTTGGCATTTGTAACCCCTAGATGGCGCTATCCCAGGGGCTACTACCCCTGTCTGATTTGCCACTAACAGGTTGAGGGGCCTGGATCCAATGGCGGGTGCCTCCACCCAGAGGTCAGGGTTTGCAATAGTTAAACTAACTTGGTCACAGCCCTCTGGGACACTGCAACCCCCCTTTCTTCCCACTAGTGGCCCACACAATATATCAGAATTACCTTCACAGTATACACTTACCCCCAGGTCTGGTTCCGCACTGGGACCTCCTGTGAAATGAGATACAGTGCAACAATCACAGTACAGTACTTTAACATAGACAAATACCTTAAGGCAGTATAACTTTGCTGAAACAAGCAGCTCTGATTTATTTAGGGGATATAACAAGGACGGGGAAATCAGGTTAATTAGCTTATCACTCTAATACTATTCCATTTATGGCTCTGTGACAGGCCTATCCCTATCAGTTACTGTCCCTGGGTACCCAAGCCCTAGTGGCTAGTCCAAATCAGGTAGCTGGTAGGCCCTTTCACACAGAGAAAAGGAGAATTAAACAGTCAGCAGTACAGTAATTCCATTTGGATTTAATGTGGCAATTCAACAGGGAGCGACTCTGAATTAGTACTCACGACCTCCAAATAAGATAGGGTCCTTCAATGTCAGCAGGGCTCACTTGAGGTACACAAACCTCTTCACACATCCATATAAAAGAAAGCACTATACCAGGCAGGCTGCATCTGTATCCCGATCGCAATTACTGCACAATACCCGGGAGAACACACAGCAGATTCAGTTCTGACAGACAGAGTGCAATTTTCAACAATTCCTCCAGTCTTCTACAGGGTAAGCCTGGTTCTACTCTTCAGAGATCCTTTGATTCTTTTCACAGGACCGATTCAGTCCTAACAAGCTGTTACACAAGCTGCAGACCGAACTCTGGGCCTTACACGCTTTTTGACTAAAACTGCACACTGAAAAAGCACAGGGCTCCTTCCTTCTTCACTGCCAAAGCTCAACTCAAACTCCAACCGACAAAACTGGCACTTCCTTTGAGTTCCTCCCAGTTCTTGACTGGATTGGCTGTCACCACAATAGACTGCTGCTGTTGGTCCAAAAGGCACTGAAGTCTAAACTACATCTCCCAGAGTCACTGCCCATACAATCCTCTTGTGGCTGGCTCAGATTATGAGTCCAAGTTCTGATTCGTCAAGGCACCATTTTAGAGCTAGCTTACCCCACACTGATTGGTCCAGTTCAGCAGTTCAAAACTAGAATGGGGAACTAGCAGACACAGTTCTGACTGCAAAGAAAGCAGGTTAGACAAACTGTAATTTCATTATTACTCTAAATAATTTCTGGCAAACAGTTACATCTTTCAGATAGGTTCCCTTTGCACTCCTAGTGACTGCAAAAATGAAGTGAATGTGCAGCAGCTCGAGTGGTACTCAGAGAAGCACACAGTCCCCCATACAAACTAATTATGTCTGCAAGCAGACAGCTCTTAAAGAGACAGTACCAGAGGCTCTAAAAACACTCACTGATAAATGGCTTAAATGCCAAACACCATTCAGGCTTGGAGCATTCAAGCAAGCTCCTGGAAGTCTTTTGGGAACCCCCATTTGCAGGGGGGTTACACATTATTTCTCCATTACTCTGTCAAAGAGCGAATCTTGGCCATGGCTAGGGAGAAAGATACTTTGCTCTGGCATGGACATCACATCTTCCTTTATCAAGACTATTCTGCATGACTTAAGAAAAGGGTGGCTTTCAATGACATTTGGAAATCCCTACAGCAAGTGCGGGAAGGGGGTCAAGTACAAAATGTCTTACCCAGCTAAATTAAAAATTCAAAGGAATGGTTTGTTTCATGAGTTTGCCAAACTGCGGGAAGCAGCTGAGTTTGTGAACCGCAACTGGGTAACCGCTCTAACCTCAAGCTAGTCAAGCGTGAAGCCCCAGAGACACACAAATGATCCTGTGCTACAGTCCGGTGCCCAAGGTATGGAAGTGTATCCTTATTCTCCTGCTCCCTTGACCAGCACAGCCCTCCAGAGTAATGGAAGAGGTGATGCAGCAGCAGGAAAAAAAAAATAGGGACTCACTGCAACTAAAAATAGCAATAAGGCTACTAATCTACACTGTAGCTGGAGTCTTGGATCCCAATGTTCCTGGCATAAGTCATCACCCTCCGAATCTCTGCAAGACAAACAACTGTTTCTGCAACTTTATGCTGAAAATAGTCTACCCTGCTCTGTTACCACCAAGAGACACTATAAGCCGACAGACTGGTCGATCCAGTCAGCGAACACTGCAAATGTGTAAACAAATCCTGGCTGAGCCCTGAGAGAGAATCTCCCCTGTGGTGTGACTGAGGTTGCATTGTTCCAGAAGGGCAACCCTCAGCGTTGCCCATTTAGGGCGCCCCTAAAGTCTCAGAGGAGGAGGAGAAATGGGGCTCAGTGCTTCGGCTCCTTCCCACTCCCCACAGGGAACTGGAAGAAGGCCTCCGCACCTCACCCCGGCCTCTCAATTCCTCGGACTTGAGGCTGCCCTCTTCCTTGAACCCAGTGACAAAGGGTCCCCCAATCCTGTGTGCCCCCCCCCGAGGGGAGCCACAGAAGAGGGGGTCCTCGTCCCCACCAAAGAGGCCATGGCAGCACCAGAAATGGAAGATGCCATGGCCCCCACAGACAAGACCACCACACCAGGCCCCTCGAAACTGCTATCCACTGAAGCGCCCCAATGCTGGCATCTGCGTGGGGGGGGCAGGGACCACAGACTTCGGGGAGTCCAGGAGGTGAACAATGGGCCACCTGGTGCCACGTCCAAGAGGATTCTCTGACTCCTAGTTGTTGGGACGCCAGTCTGGATCGGTCAGCGGGTCATCTGCCTCTGAAGAGGAGGAGACCATGCATATCATCAGACTAGCGACCCTGGGAGCTGTCTTAGCAACGGTGCTGTGAATGGCGCCATCGCAGGACATGGCACTACCCGCGGCGCCACCTTGATGACTGGCACCGCGAACAGCGCCGGGTTCCAAAGCAGTGCTGACAGGCAGAGCCGAGGGTCCACCGGTGCTGGGCCCAGCAATTGTGGGCTGCAACACTGGGGAAGCCTGCACCTCCTGGAGGTGACTGCCATGGCAGTGCTTAAAACCTGGCTCTGCAGGGAACTGAGCTGCTCCTCTGGCATCGTGGAAGAAACCTCCTCGATGGCAAGGACAGAAGCCGAGGAGGTTTCCTGCTCACCGGGCTGTATAGACCTGAAGGCAGGGTCAAGTGATCTTGCTTTGGCATCCCTAGAACGACGCCGTTCTCTGAAAATCAGCAGGCCCCTGCCGACTTTAAATGTGTGGCTCTCAAAAACATGGTGGTCCATGGAGAAACAGGTGTCGCTGTTTTCCATATCATGGTTGGGACCCAGGCAACGCAAACAAAAGGCACGTCAGTCCGTAACGAAAACTGCTGGCCACAGGGGCACCGACGCATGGGGGCATGGCCCACTTTGGATTTTCTCTTAGCCCCCGAACCAGACATGATGCGAAAGAAATTCAACCAACCAAGAAAAAGGACCCCGTGCCATTGGCAGAAATAAAAGGAATGGGCTTACCGGATTCCAGCAGTGCTGGATGAATTCAGAACCAGGATGGAGATGGAGAGGCAGGAAAAATGGTGTCGAATGGCGAGGGCCCAGTGATGCAGAAGAACTTCGGTAATTCACACAGCAGGTGTGACCTCAATGGTTGGAAAAACAGAACTGGGGACTGGGGTTGGGGAGGAGGAGTTTGAGGTGCCTAACAGCCAACCCTCATGTGCCACACAGTGCGTCGGCCTCGTGGGCAGTGCTGTCGGTGCAGACTCCCCCCCCCAAAAAAAAACCTTCCATACAGGTATGCACCTCTGGCTTACACCCAGCAGTAATGAATGGTGAAGACTGACAAGGGAAGATCATGCACATAGAGAAAAGAAACCCTGAAGCTGCCTACAGGTTGGGACGGGAGTTGCTGGCAATCACAAGGGAAGAAAGAGACTTGGGCATCATCATCACAGATGACCTGAAATCATCCAAGCAGACCACTAAAGCAGTAGGTTAGGCTAGAGGGATGTTGGGGTGTATTAGTAGGGGGTATCACAAGTCGTAAGAGGGAGGTAATAATCCCTCTTTACAAGACACTGGTTAGGCCCCATCTGGAGTACTGCGTGCAGTACTGGAGGCTGCAGCTACACAAGGACATTAACAAAATGGAGGCAGTCCAGAGAAGGGCAACCAAAATGGTGCAGGGACTGCATCAGAAAACATATAATGACAGATTAACGGAGCTCAGTATGTATACCCTAGAGCAAAGGAAGGAGAGAGGTGTTATGATTTCAACATTTGAATATCTTTAGGGCATTTACAAGGGTAGAGAGTCTAACATGTTTTAATATAAGAAAAATAGCAGGACAAGAGGACACAGCATGAGATTAGAGGGAGGCCAATAAAGGGGTAATGTGAGGAAGTTCTTTTTCATAGAAAGAGTGGTGGATGCATGGAACGGTCTACCTCAGGAGGTGGCGGATATGAATACAGTGCAGGGCTTCAAACAGGCATGGGATTGGCATAAGGGAGCAATACAAATGAGTATGAATGAATAGGCCATTGACAGTGTAAAGGCCTATGGCACATTCATAAGGTAGAAAAAATGGGCAGACTGGATGGGCCTTGAGGTCCTTATCTGCCGTCAACTTCTATGTTTCTAAGGTGACAACTGCAGGAAGACCCTGGGAGTCCATACTTAGTGTTACACAGCTTGCTGCGACTTTCTGGGCACCCTGGGAAACATGACTGCAATAGGGTGGTGCAACTCCTGTGGAAGGCCCCCCCCCCCCCAAGCGGGATGTGGCACCGACTGTACCCGCAGCACCAGCTTTTGTGCTTGGCCCTAAGGGGTCTTGGCCATGATTTCCTCATACTTGTCTGTCTCGTTTGGTCCCTCCCCCCCATAGTATGTAGAAGGTGGGACTATTCATCTGGTCTTAGACAGCACAGGTGCTTCTGGCAGGTTGGCAGCAAGCAGGCTTACCTCTCTCATACTTGTGCTTGTACGAATTTTGGCCCAGCTAGATCTGCAGAAACCCATGGTAAACTACCGATCAAGTGAATAGTACACTGTTGTTGAAGCACAGGTCAGGAAACATAGGAAAACCAGGAGCAGTTGTAAAATTCACCAAAAATATTTATTTACAGTAGCAGTAACATAATAAAATAAACTTGTTCAGTATAACTATTTACAAAGACAAAATAAAATAAAGTTTTCCTTTAGTCTCTGTGTCCCTTTTTCTCTTCTCTTTGCAACTGCAGCTCCACTCCTTTATAAGTCCTTTCCAACCCCCATTCTTAGCAAGCATCCTGTTTTTGTAAATATCAGGCAGGAGCTGCTAGAATACAGTGTGCTTGCTGAGGCCCCTCTCTGCAGCTTTTGCAAAAGGCTGGAAGATTTGCACTCAAGTAACCTCTAGAGTTTACAACAGCGTTCTGCAATCGTCTCAAAATATAATTATATATACTTCAACAGAAACACTATATATTTTCTAAACAAAAGTGATCCCATTTTCAGGTATATTTTCATACAATGATTTGCACATACTTTTATATTAGCATATATGTAAGGGAGGAAAAGATACACCGCAAGAGAGAACTGTGACACAGTGAGAGGCAAAGGATTACGAGATTGTTGGGGTGATCAAGTGCGAAGTTCAATAGAAAAATTTGCTGCGCTACAAGCAACCAGACAGAGAAGAGACAGAAAAGGACATATCCTTGCATTTAAACACTTTCTCTAACAACTGGGACAGGGTCCTATTCCACCCTGTCCCATACACCCCCCACTTAAGAGGGAACCTGTTTTATTAAACAGGTTTCCAAAACTTTTTATTATCTAATAACATGTGCCGCTTTCAGAAATTAAGCGCATGTACATCATCTATCTTTTTTTTATAACAGTACAGCAAACAGTACAGTTCAAACCCATACATTTGTTTTTCAACCTCTTGAATCCTCAGTGAGCCATATCTTGACAGAAAATCAGCACTGCTGTTCTCTTTAACAGATTTGTGTATCGCCGTAAATACCACCATGTGATTCTGGAATTTTTATCTTTCATCTGGTTAAGCCAACAGAGAGGACTGTGATCAGTCACAAGAACAAAGTCAGTTCCTAGCAAATAAAACTTCAGTGACTTCATGGCCCATTTGGCTGCTAAACATTCCTTTTCGATAGTGGAGTAACTTTCCTCTCTGTCATACAATTTCCTACTTATGTACAGAATAGGATGTTCTGTCCCATCTATATTTTTACTCAGTACTGCACCTAGGCCTACCTGTGATGCATCTGTTTGTAGAAAAATGGTTTCTCAAAATCTGGGCTTCTTAAAACAGGGGCTGAACATAACAGAAACATAGAATCTGACGGCAGATAAGTGTAACCCCCCCCTGCAAATGGGGGTTCCCAAAAGACTTCCAGGAGCTTGCTTGAATGCTCCAAGTCTGAATGGTGTTTGGCGTTTAAGCCATTTATCAGTGAGTGTTTTTAGAGCCTCTGGTACTGTCTCTTTAAGAGCTGTCTGCTTGCAGACATAATTAGTTTGTATGGGGGGGACTGTGTGCTTCTTTGTTTGAGTACCACCGAGCTGCCGCTAATTCACTCCATTTTTGCAGTCACTAGGGAGCAAAGGGAACCTATCTGAAAGATGTAACTGTTTGCCAGAAATCATTTACAGTAATAATGAAATTACAGTTTGTCTAACCTGCTTTCTTTGCAGTCAGAACTGTATCTGCCTAGTTCCCCATTCTGGTTTTGAACTGCTGAACTGGACCAATCAGTGTGGGGTAAGCTAGCTCTAAAATGGTGCCTTGGACGAATCAGAACTTGGACTCATAATCTGAGCCAGCCACAAGAGGATTGTATGGGCAGTGACTCTGGGAGATGAAGCTTAGACTTCTGCGCCTTTTGGACACAACAGCAGCAGTCTATTGTGAGTGACAGCCAATCCAGTCAAGAACTGGGAGGAACTCAAAGGAAGTGCCCGGTTTGTCTGTTGGAGTTTCAGTTTAGCTCTGGCAGTGAAGGGAAAGAAACCCTGTGCTCCTTCAGTGCACAGTTTCAGTCAAAAAGCGTGTATAAGGCCCAGAGTTCCGGTCTGCAGCTTGTGTAACTGCTTGATAGGACTGAACTCGGTCCTGTGAAAAGAATCAAAGGATCTCTGAAGAGTAGAAACCAGGCTCACCCTGTAGAAGACTGGAGAAATTGTTGAATTGCACTCGGTCTGTCAGGAACTGAATCTGCTGTGTGTTCTCCCGGTATTGTGCAGTAATTGCGATCGGGATAGAGAAGCAGCCTGCCTGGTATAGTACTTTCTTTTTACCATATAAATGTGTGAAGAGTCGTGGAGCTCAAGAGTAGCCCTGCTGACGTTGAAGGACCCTATCTTGTTTGGAGGTCGTGAGTACTAATTCAGGGTCGCCCTGTTGAATTGCCACATTAAATCCAAATGGAATCACTGTACTGCTGACTGTTTAAACTAATTTTCTTTTCACTGTGTGAAAGGGCCCCTACCAGCTGCCACGGTTTGACTAGCCACTAGGGCTTGGGTACCCAGGGACAGTAACTGGTAGGGATAGGCCTGTGCACAGAGCCAATAGTAGATAGTAAAGGATAAGCTAATTAACCTGATTTCCCTGTCCTTGTTATATCCCCTAAATAAATCAGAGCTGCTTGTTTCAGCAAAGTTATACTGCCTGAGGTATTTGTCTATGTTAAAGTACTGTACTGTGATTGTTGCACTGTATCTTATTTCACAGGAGGTCCCAGTGCGACACTAGTCCTGGGGTAAGTGTATACTGTGAAGGTAATTCTGATATATTGTGTGGGCCACTAGTGGGAAGAAAGGGGGTTGCAGTGTCCCAGAGGGCTGTGACCAAGTAAGTTTAACTATTGCAAACCCTGACCTCTGGGTGGAGGCACCGTTATTGGATCCAGGCCCCTCAGCCTGTTAGTGGCAAATCAGGCAGGGTAGGGGAATGGGATAGCGCCATCTAGGTTATATAAGAATCACTTGATAACACACCTCTTTATGACTTGAAAGCTTCATTTCGCATTATTTGGGTACCGTCTTTTCACTAGTTCAGTGAGGGGAGTAGCTAACTCAGCAAAGTTGGGAATAAATCTCCGATAATAACCAGCCAGCCCTAAATATGACCTGATATGTTTCTTTGTTTTAGGTACTGGGCTGTTAGCTACAGCTTCTATCTTAGAAACTTCTGGCTTAACTTCTCCATTTCCCAACACATAGCCCAAATATCTGGTTTCCTGTATGCCCGATGCACATTTGGTAGGATTAATAGTCAGACCTGAATTTTTGATAGCTTGGATAACTGCTCATAGGTGTTCCAGGTGGCTTTTCCAGTCTGGACTGTACACCACAACACCATCCAGGTGTGAGGGGATAAAATTACATCCATGTACCGCTGGAATGTAGCTGGAATGGCGCACCATGTAAACCAAATGACATGGTGGTGAACTGATAGACTCCTATAGGAGTGGCAAATGCAGTTTTGTCTCTGGATTCTTTAGCTAAAGGTATTTGCCAATAATCCTTGGTGAGATCTAGGGTACTGATACACTTTGCACTCTCCAGTCTGTCCACCAAATCATCTATTCTGGGCATAGGATAGCTGTCAAATTCTGACATTTGATGGTTTCCTAAAATCAAAGCAGATTCTAATATCCTCTTCTATTTTGTTTACAATTACCATGGGAGATGACTCCTTTATGATACTCATTTCTTTCATTTTTTGTATTTCCTTAACCATGGCAGCTCTTAACCACTCTGGCAACCTGCAAGTGTTTTGCCTGTTAGGACGATCCTTCCTTGTCACTATTACATGCTCAACCCAGGGTTTTAAATAATTGATCAGCAGTTTTTTTCTTGGGACAATACTAACTGTACAGAAAGTATTTATATAGATTTTCTAGAAGTGCTGTGTTTGTTAAACACAGTGAGGCAAGAGCTATACATTTTCACAAAATTTTAGCACTTTAATGTGCAAAATGCTAATCAATTTTTACAGTTAAATAAAACCCTGTCAACCCCCTTTTGCTCGGCCTGGTACCGTGGTAAAAGTACTGTTGAAGGTCTTCAGCACATTACGAATTTCTGCAGTTTGTTCTGAGGTTAAGGAAACATTCACATTTATAGCATCAGCATTTATAGTTTGTTCCAGTCTATCATAAGCTACATCAATATCTTCCTTATCGGTTTCTGGTAAAACTAGCAAGGCAGCTTTTGGCACTTTTTCAACCCATTTCCTGAGGAGGTTAGCATGGTATATCTTAGTAGGATTTTTCTTGTCAGGGGTCTCAGTCGTGTAGTTAACAGTGCCAGTATGTCTAAGCACTTTATAAGGCCCTTGCCACGTCATTAACAGTTTATTTTCTGTTGTGGGCAACAGCAGAAAAACCTTTTCACCTGGCTTGAAAACTTTTTCTTTTACCCTATGGTCATAATATACCTTCTGCTGATTTTGGGCCTCTTCATGATTACTATGGGCAATTTCAACATATTTTGCCAGCTTCTTTCTTAGGGCACACATATAGGAAGATACAGACTGTTTCTGGGTGGGGTTATCGTCCCACATTTCTTTTATCACATCCAGTGGCCCTCTTGGCTGCTTACCATACAGAATTTCAAATTGTGAAAACCCTGTTGATACCTGTGGCACTCCTCTGTAAGCAAAAAGTAGGTAAGGCAAGTATTGGTCCCAGTCCTTCCCTTCCCCTTTTACAAACCTTTTTAACATGCATTTTAGGGTTTGGTTAAAATGCTCAACAAGACCATCTGTCTGAAGGTGGTAGGGTGAGGCTCTTATGGCAGTGATACCTAGCAGTCTGTACAGCTCCTTAAGCAATGCAGCACCAAATTACTACCCTGATCAGTAATAATTTCTTTAGGTATGTCCACTCTGCTGAAAATTTTGGCAAGCTCTGCTGCAACATTTGGGGCTGTAACAGTACGCATTGGAACTGCTCCTGAGTATCGAGTAGCATAGTTGCATACTAACAGGATAAATCTATTACCCTTTTTACTTTTATCTAAAGGACCAACCACATGCACTGCAATTCTCTCAAAAGGCACTTCTATCAAGGGTAGGGGCATCGGGGCACCTTGTCTTTTCTAGTGACTGGGGCTACTTTCTGGCACTCAGCACAGGAATTACAACAGGTAGCAATATCTTCATGAATTCAAGACCAGTAAAATCTATACAGTGATCTGGCAAGGGTACGATCCCTCCCTGAGTGACCAGCCATAGGACTAACATGTGCTATCTGTAATAACTCTATAATGTATGGTAGAACGTTGTTATCTACCAAAATCTATCTTTTCCCATGGTTGTTATGTCATCAATGTGACGTCACTACAGCTGCTGAAACTTCAGGATCTACTCCCTCTTTGATTAGCTCAGTAAATCCTGGAAAGTCATTTCCATTAATCACAGGCACACATAACTTAGGTACTACCCCCACTTTCATTTGGTGCGACAAACCCTTAATGGTCAGAGTCACTTGGGTGGTGGGTAAGTATCAAGTGTCCCCGCTGATGCAGATGACACCAGTACCTGGTCCCTTTGCACAGTGTTTTCTCAGCACTTTAACATGCACTAGGGTCTGTCTGCTTCCCGAATCAATGAGTCCTTTCACAGTCTTATCCCCCATTTTCATATCTGTTAAGTACTTGCCCCAATTTGCCAAGGACGAATCTGCTCCAGTGCCACTCTGCTTATTATGACAGTTTCTTGCAAAATGGCCTGGCTTTATTACAGATATAGCAGATAATGTCTTTGGGCGCAGATTTATTACCCCCACCAGATTTCTTACCAGACTTGGTGTTTAAATGGGAAAAAGAGCGTCTTTTCAGTGCTTGGCTGTTACCTTGCTGCTGTGGTGTCTGTCTGGCCATTTGGTAGTCCTCGGCCAAAGAAACAGCCTTTTCCCAACTCTCTGGTCGGTGTTCCTTTACCCACAGCTGCACATCTGTAGGCAAGATGTTGATGAATTGCTCCATGGCAAATGTGTCGATCTGTGGGACTGTTTTGCTCTCTGGTTAGATCCATTTTATGAGGAGTTCTCTGAGTCGGCCGAAGGCTTCTCGAGGATTGTCGACCGAACTGTACCTCAGCGATCGAAATCTCAGCCTGTATGTCTCTCTGGAGATGTCATACCTTTTCAGGATTTCGCTTTTCACTGGGTCATAGTTTTCTGACTGTGCAGTATCCGTACTGCTGTAGGCAAGTTGGGTTTTCCCTGTCAGGTAGGGTACCAGTCTGATTGTCCAGTGCTGCTTTGGCCAATGGCAGGCTAAAGCAACTCTTTCAAAAGTTGTCAGGTATGCCTCAATATCATCTGAGGGACACAACTTAGTATGTTTAATGGCTTTTAAGTTGCTTGCATTTTGTTGCTCGTCTGGATCTGCGCTGAATCCTCTGCCTTTGATAGCTTGCAAGGCATCCAGCCATCGCTGTTCCCATTGCTGCATATGAAAATTACGTACCTACCGTAATTCTTGATCTTCTTGGACGAGTCTCCACCACTCATTCACACTATTGGGATCTGCGCCGGAGGCACTAGGACCCATCGGGAGCAAACTTTTGCTGAAGGGTCAGCGCCAGAGATGGAGCCGCGAGAAGGCACCGCAGCCTCAGCTCATGCTGGTAATGACTATCTCGGCGGACCTCCAACCGCCTCAGTACCTTTTAACAAGGAGTGCAGCGTAACTAACCTAGAAGGGTAGCTTAACCTAAAAACAGGACATAAGATAGTCCGGCGACCGTATAAGAAGGGTCAACAAAGAAGTCTTCACAGCCTAAAGATTTGAGGGAGTGAAGACCAACAACAGAGGTGAGCTCAGGGGACGGAGGATGAGCGTGTGAATGAGTGGTGGAGACTCGTCCAAGAAGATCAAGAATTACGATTGGTACGTAATTTTCATATCTTCCAGGACATAAGTCTCCACCACTCATTCACACTATTGGGAGAGTACTGAGCTAATAATCCCCCGAGAGGGCGGCAGGAGAGACCAAGAGCTCACGTTTCTAGGACAGAAGTCCATTAAGGATGGCTCTGCCAAAGGAAGAATGTCGTCTGGCATGGACATCCAGTGCATAATGTTTAACAAAAGTATGCACTGAGCTCCAGGTGGCCGCGTTGCAAATATCTGCAATGGGCACGTTGCGAATTTCCGCTAGGGATGCCGCAACCGCTCTAGTAGAGTGAGCGTAAACCCTACCCTCCAACTTAACCTGCGCCATGGAATAGCAGTGGCGAAGGCATGCCACTAGCCATGTTGAGATACATCTGATAGCGACAGGTTGACCCAGCCGGGTCTCGCTGAAGGAAACAAAATAGTTGCTGGGCTTTGCGAAATTCCTTGGTTCTATCTAGATAGAAATGCAAAGCTCTCTCAACATCCAAAGAATGAAGAGATCATTCTCCTTCATTTTGGAAGTCCGCAAAGTAAGAGGGAAGGACCAAAGGTTGGTTTAGATGAAATTCTGACACAACCTTAGGAAGAAATTTAGGAGGAGTCCGAAGGACTACTTTGTCCATATGGAACACAGTATATGGAGGGTCTGTGACCAGGGCATGTATCTCAGAGACCCTGCGGGCTGAGGTAATGGCCACTAGGAAGGCAGTCCTCCAGGTGAGAAATTTTAGCTCACAGGTAGCCAGAGGTTCGAAAGGTTTCCGAGTGAGCATGTCTAGCACAAGATTAATGTCCCAGGCTGCAACTGGATGTCTTGTAGGAGGTCTGGTATGCAGAATTCCTTTGCGAAATCTCTTAACCACAGGTAACTGAGCCAGTGTTAAGGAAAAAAACCGCTCATGATACGCTGAAATGGCACTAAGATGAACTTTGACTATAGAATACTGCAGACCTGAATTTGAGAGGTCCAAGAGGTACTCCAAAACCTTATCTGGTGGGCAGGAAAAGGGATTCAAAGAGGACTTTGCACACCAGAGTGAAAAACACTTCCACTTGGCTGTGTAAGTTTTCCGAGTGGCTGGCTTCCGTGCAGCCAGAAGACTATCTGAAACCCTTCGAGAGACATTGAACCGGTTTACTTCTACCTCTTCAGGAGCCATGCGTGAAGGTGAAGCGATCTCAGGTTGTGATGGACCACCGGCCCCTGAGTCAAAAGGTTCATCTGCAGGGGAAGTGGTCTCGGAGGAACTGCCAACATATTGCTGAGTAGTGGAAACCGCAGCTGCCGAGGCCAGAAGGGAGCAATGAGTATCATCTTGTCCCCCCGGGATTCGAGGTGGATAGGCGTAAAGAAAGCGTTTTGACCACCGCAGCCTGAACGCATCCTGACAGAAAATGCCACGCCCTGGATTTCTGGAGCAGAAGAGAGGCAGTTTTGTGTTGAGCGGGGATGCAAAAAGGTCCAGGTCTGGAGTTCCCCACTCCTTGAATAGTGACTGAACTATGGTTGAGTCGAGAGACCACTCGTGAGGATCTGTCTCTGTTCTGCTGAGACGGTCTCCCAGCTCGTTTTGTATTCCCGGTTGGCAGACCGCTTGAATTAGAGCCTTGTTCTCCAAGCACCATTCCCATACCTTCATCGCTTCCCTGCATAAGGGGTAAGAATGAGCACCGCCCTGCTTGTTGATGTAATACATCACTGCTTTGTTGTCCGTTTGAAGGAGAATGTTCTTGTGACAGAGAATGTCCTTCAACGCTCGGACCGCATAAAGGACGGCTCTCATTTCTAGGACATTTATGTGAAGCTGGGACTCAACCTGAGTCCATGCACCTTGAGTGTGGAGAGCCTGACAGTGAGCTCCCCACCCCATTAGGGATGCGTCTGTGGTAATGGAGATCTGATGGTCGAGAGGAGCAAAGGGATACCCTTCCAGGAGATTGCTCTCTTGAGACCACCAGGTGAGTGACCTCTTTAAAGGTTCTGTCACTTTGATGGGATAGGACTGCGGGTGAGTGGTTGGAGACCACTGAGTACTGAGCATCCACTGAGTGGTTCTCATGTGCAGACGTGCTAGGGGTACAGTGAACACTGAGGATGCCATGAGGCCTAGCATCCGTTGCATCGAGAGAGCTGGGACTGAGTTGTTTTCCCCACTGTGATGGGCCATTTGAAGGATATCGTTCCTTCTGTCTTCTGGAAGAAAAGCCTTCACACAGGAGGTGTCCAGAAGAGTCCCTATAAAAAGGAGCCTCTGGGAGGGCTGCAACTGCGATTTCTTGAGGTTCAGCAGAACTCCCATGGATGTGAGGAAGCGAGAGGTCATCTCTACGGCGTCCAGAGTTCCCTGCCTGGAAGGGCTTGCCAGAAGCCAACCATCGAGATAAGGGAACATCTGTATTCCGACCTTTCTGAGGTGCGCTGCGAGAACTGCACAACACTTTGTAAAAACCCCCGGCGCCGAGGATAACCCAAAGGGCAGGACTCTGAACTGATAATGTTGTCCCAGAGCCACAAACCTCAGGTATTTGTGATGCCTCGGGTGAATAGAAATGTGCTGGTAAGCATCCTGCATGTCTAGTGAGGCTAGCCAGTCGTGTTGATGAAGCAAAGGTAACAAGGTTCCCAGAGAAATCATTTTGAATTTCTCCTTGGGGAGAAATTTGTTTAGCTTTCTGAGATCCAAAATGGGGCGCATGCCCCCGGACTTCTTTGGAACCAGAAAGTAATGGAAGTAGAACCCTGTGTTCCGTTGATGCAGCCGCACTACTTCTACTGCCCTGTTGTTCAGAAGGCCCTGAATTTCGGCGGCTAGAAGGTCTGACTGAAGGGTTGACAGCCTGGGCTGTCGTTTGGGAGGACGATCCGGAGGGGTCTCCACAAGATTGAGTGAATACCCCTCGTGAATTATCCGAAGGACCCATTTGTCTGAGGTTATGGACTTCCATTGGTTGTAGAAGTGCATCAGACGACCTCCCAACGGAGAGGAAAAGTCCACCTCGGGCAGCTGAGATGGGACTTGGGCCAGCAATTCATAAGGTAGCGCTGGGCGCTTTGGGCCCTTACGCTTTCTGTTGTGTCTTCTTTTGAGGTTGGGCAGGTTGGTTTTTATGGAAACCTCCTCTGCCTCTGCCTCGAAAGGACTGACGATTATGAAACTGACGTTTATTGACATACCCTCGAGAGGGGGCAGGAGGGGTCGAGCCAACTTAATGGCTGACCTAGTCTTTTGTGTAGCTTCTAGAGCTTGTTCTACCTGAGGACCAAAAAGATATGCACCATCAAAGGGCAACGTCATTACCTGCTGCTGCGCGTCATTCGTAAAGCCCGAAGTGCGCAGCCAGGAATGACGGCGGGTACAAATACCAGCAGCCGCCGAACAGGAAGCAGTGTCAAAAGCATCCATAGCTGCTTTAGCCTGATGGTTACTAGATTCGATACCTCTGGTAATGGTATGAAGAAGCTCTGGCTTTGTATCCGATTCCGGTAGAGCTTCAACCATCTGCTTGATAGAGTGCCACATGATATACTCATACTGGGAGAAATAGCCCTGGTAGCTGGCAATACGCATACTTAGGGTAGAAGCAGCAAAGACTCTCTTACCTAAGGTGTCTATCTTACGAGATTCTTTGTTAATAGGTCGAGCTGTAGTAGTTTGAGGAAGAACGACCTTATCATTCTCTGCCAGGACTACAATAGGATCTGCAAAGGCTTGAGATGCCAAAATGGGACGATCCTTGGGGGCTGAATATTTCCTATCTATGGATTTAGCCACTGAAGGGTGAGAGCAGGATTATTCCATACCATTTGAGACAGCGTCTCAAGGAGAGACTGAACCGAGGAGTCAAATCGTAGGGATCTCCGAGGCATGAAGTATTGGGTAGTCTTAACAATTTCCCAGGATCGATGTCTGTAGTCTGGAGAGAAAGTGGAAATCAAATTTTCAGCAGAGACTTAAAGGACAGGTCCTCGACCACAGGCTCTGTAGCAGTAATAGATCCTGCTTCTCCACTTCATCACCCAGCCGAAGGTCTGGGTCAGGCTCAATGTCATCTCCTGACAGTCCAGGAGGGACTGTATGGACAGGAAAGGAATGAAAGTCAGAGGAAAGGGAAGAAGGAAAAGAGTGAAAGGAGGAGTCCTGAAAAGCGGAAGACGCCCTGAGAGCCACCGGCGCCGTGGAGACGCATGGCACCAAGAACGACGCCGAGGGACCACGCGGCACCGAGGACCCACACGGCGCCAAAAACGGCACCGAGATTCACACGGCGCCGAAAACGGCACCGAGGAGCCCATACGAAGCGCCAAAAATGGCGCCGGGAGCCGCGACGCACCAGGGATGGCGCGCATAGCCGAGACGGAAAAGGCGGATGGCGCTGAAGGCCGACGCCAAGGGCGCCAAAAACAGTCCAAGACTCAAAAACAGGCTTTGAAGGAAGAAGAGCAGAGATAAGGGCATCGTGTGGCCCCTCGCCAGCCATGTGAGGGAACACTTGCGGAGTCGAGCGGCACCAAAGAAGGTGCTGCGTGACCAGGGAAGTTCAACCGCCCTACCTGGTTTCTCAAGAAGCCCGAAGGCCCCAGCCAGGTAAGTGAACCAACCTCCGAGCCCATTGCTCCATAAGAGCTGCCCACTGATGAAACTGCTCATCTGAAGACCTACCTGCGGGCGGGGTAGGGCTCCGATGTCGAAGGCGTTGGCTACCAGAAGCAGAGGTTGGCGACTCCGGAAGAGGAGACCGGCAACTAGCCCCGATAACCCGAGCGTCTGGCGCAGACATATCAGAGGCGACCTCGGATGATGCCTTCTCTTTTGACCTGTGGGCGAGGAAGAGCTCGAGGCTGAGCAGTGCGAGAATCGACCGTTTATTTTTATGCTTCTGCGGGGACGCCGTCCCCGGCACTGGACTGACCATTGTCAGACCCCCTTCCGGAGAAGCGCGGCGGACTGGACCCAGCTTGACTGACTGCACAAGCTTTCATCACGGTCTCCCTACCGGCACCTGACCTGCTCATGGTTGACTCGTCAAAGTAGGCTGAGACTTCTCTTATTTTAAAATAAGAATAAACTTAAGCGATACTTATCGAGATATTACTACAAATAACAAAACTAGAAAACTATGCTGCTAGTTTGAGTTTTGACTCCAATGACTGACGTCGTCACTGAAGCACTTTCGTATTGAGGAAAAAAGGAACTGAGGCAGTTGGAGGGTCGACGCCGAGATAGTCATTACCACGCAAGCTGAGGCTCACGGTGCTGTTCCTCGAGGCTCCATCTCTGGCGCTGACCCTCCAGCAAAAAGTTTGCTCCAGATGGGTCCTAGTGCCTCCGGCGCAGATCCCAATAGTGTGAATGAGTGGTGGAGACTTATGTCCAGGAAGATCTCTTCTCTCATCTGTCACTGCATCTCTTTTTCTCTCTGCTTCTCAGTCTCTTTTTGTTGTATAGCCCACAATTTGAAAAAGTCCATCAGGCTTTCAGGTTCTGTCACTGCCTGTTCTTTTTCCATGATTTGTGGTGGCTGTACAATCTCAGACTGGACTTTTGCCTCTGCTAGTCTGGCTGCCATTCTCCTTGTAACCAGTCCTGGACTTGCTGCTGTAGAATCCATACCTTTCCTCTGTGCTTCCCTGGTACTAGGTCTAGTACCCACGCACAAAACTCCTGTCTTAGGATATGCACGGAGTAAATCCCACTTAGGCTGACACCATCTGTTGTTGAGGCACAGATCAGAAAGCATAGGAAAACCAGGAGCAGTTGTAAAATCCACCAAAATATTTATTTACAGTAGCAGTAACATAATAAAATAAACGTGTTCAGTATAACTATGCACAAAGGCAAAATAAAATAAAGTTTTCCTTTAGTCTCTGTGTCCCTTTTTCTCTTCTTTTTGTGTAACCTCCGTTACCCAGGTTTACTAGAATCCCAGTAAGACCTAGCGGTAAGCAGGGAAGGCAGCTTGTGAAACTCCAGTTAAATGGATTTCACACTGTCTCACTCTGTTCTCAGTGTCAGCTGAGACTGAGGGATAACATCATTTAGAACTGTGGCAGCTGCATAAGCCACACTGGAATGATGCAGTTGGAGGTTAGAGTAGAACGTTGGGGATTCTGAAGTTAGTTCAGTAGAGTCTGTGGCAGTCTGTAGTAGAGGTGCTCTGCTGTAAGTAGGCCCTTAGAGTCCTAAGCTCTGTCAAAGAGCTATTTTTTGTTTTATAGGTGTGTTCTCACCTGAAGAGGAACATAACAAGAGCACATTGAAGTGGTACAGACCAATCCCTGCGGTGATGGGGGGAAGGAATCAGCCTGCTTCCAGAGGCAAACCCCCTGGTCCGGCTAGGGAAAAGAAGCTGCCTGATTTAAGTTCGTGCCGAGGCACCAGAAGTTCTGGACAAGACTTCCTTTGAGGAGAAAACGCCTGTGAGGCACCTGCAACCAAGGGGTGAGTCGCTCTGCTAAAAGGCCAATGTGTTTTCACCTGAATCAAGATGAAACTAAAGTGACTGTTACTGTGGGGTCAGGAAAAGACAGCCAAGTACAGTTTGGAAGATGTGGGGATTGGACTGCTTAACTCTGTGGGGGGTCTAGAGTAATGGACACAGCCACTTATTAGGTATGTTCAAGTTCAGCACAAATGGGATGTAAAGACAGTAGATTTAATGTGAATACATTTAAAAAGAATCTACACAGCAAAGAGTTTTAAAGGATGAGGTGTTACAGTCCAGAGAAATGGCCGGGTATGAATTATGGGAGCGAGAGTTGGGAGACCCCCCCCATCAGTAGTAACCAAATTCACCTCTACGGGTTTACTCTGGGACACCTGTTGCTTTCTCTCAGGTACCTGGCCAGTGCCTGAGGAAAGTACCCAGACGTGGGATTGATGAGGAAGATTCCCTGATGGAGCAGAAGTGCTCATAGGTGGTGTAGGGAACCACCAGTAAATGTTCCCATGCTATATGGAAATGTCCAAGTGGCTGGTAAGGGAGCCCAGCCAAGGAAAACCCACAGCAGCGTACAAGTTCGGGCTGTGTGTCCAGTGTGTTTCAGAGCCTGAGGGCTAAAGTGAATGAGGATGTGTTCTGGTCTCCATAAATCTGCAATACCAGGAGTGTAGCCCCGTGGAGGTCCATCTATGCTTTGTTTATTCTGTTGGATGTAAATAAAAGCCACACTTTAGAATCCCACTTCTGGTATTGGACATTACAGTTATTGCTTCCTTTGTCCGGAGTTACTTGGGTGCCCCTGTTGCAGAATAGCCAAACCTAGCCAATGTGCCGAGTGACATATTCCTCCCCGAACTCAGCACACCAGGTAGAGCTGTCAGACAGAAACGGCATACCTGGGTGGGGGTTACATTTGCAACTACAGCTCAGCTCCTTTATATGTCCTTTCTAACCACCATTCTTAGCAAGCATCCTGGTTTTGTAAATATCAGGCAGGAGCTGTTAGAACACAGTGTGCTTGTTGAGGCTCCCCTTTGCAGCTTAGGCAAAAGGCTGGAAGATTTCCACCCAAGTAACCTCTAGAGTTTACAACAGCTTTCTGCAGTCATCTCAAAATATACAGTATATTTCAGCAGTAACACTATATATTTTCTAAACAAAAGTGATCCCATTTTCAGTTATATTTTCATACAATGATTTGCACATACTTTTATATTACCATATATGCAAGGAAGGAAAAGACTGCAAGAGAGAGAACTGAGACACAGTGAGAGGCAAAGGACTGCAAGATTGTCGGGGCGATCAAGTCCAAAGTCTCACAGGAAAATTTGGCTGCGCAGTCAGACAGATCCTTGCATTTTAAGCACTTTCTCTAACAACTGGGACAGGGTCCTATTCCACCCTGTCACATACACCTCAAATACTTATGGTACAGGTAAGTCAAGGTTTCTGGGTGAAAGTTCCTATCTTATTTCCTGCATCTTTTGGACTTGTATCTTCTCTCAGTTATTATCTTTCCTCTGTGCACCTCCCACCCTTTGGATCTGGGCAGTTTGGGATTTCCCCCACAAGGGTCCACATTTTAAGTAGTTAAAGGGTGCTGCTTGGATGGTGATTGGAGCTCAGCTCCCACAAGGGGCACCTTTACGTGCACTTCTTCTCTTGCCAGTAAAGTCAAATTCTCCCCCTCCCAGGCACAGTTTATTTGCTGGTTTACAGAACCCTGATATGTGTCCGATGCTCATGAAGCTCTTGGCAGTGTCGCATAGGCGACAGCTGAGATGAGCAGTAAAAGTACAGTTACGTAAGAACTTACCGTAACAGTAGATCTTCGAGAGAGGCTCTTGCAGTAGGTAATTACATATAGGACTGATGCTGGCAGGTGGCAGGACCCCATGGAAAAATGTCTAGCTAGAAGTCCCTGGCGAGGGACTGCCCCCATGTCAGGTGACCGGCGACGTCGGTATAAAGGGGCGGTCCCGGACGCCCGTCTTCCAGTTCTTTCCCGCCACGGACCAAAAAGAGGCCGGACGGAGAGGAGCAGATATTTCCTCAATGGAAAAGGAGCTGAAAAGCCTAGGGGATGGAGGCGGAAGAGTTTACTTGTCGCAAGAGCCCTCTCAAGATCTACTGTTACGGTAAGTTCTTACGTAACTGTACTATCTTACTTCGAGAGGGCTCTTGCAGTAGGTAATTACATATAGGACTGAATCCCAAGCAGTCTGGAACAGAGAGAGGCACTGGGAGGAGGAAAACTACTCCAAAAGGTAGTTCTGGCTGTGCAAGTCTCAAGATAGGAGGCCTTGCAAAACAGCCAGCCCGAAGCCTGCTCTACAGCGAGAGGCAACATCCAAACTGTAGTGTTTCGTAAATGGATGGATGGAAGTCCAGGTGGCAGCAGCGCAGATGTCTGCCGCAGACACATTCTTGAAACAAGCTGCAGAGGCAGCTACTCCTCTTGTGGAGTGGCCTCTGACTTGACCCGGGAGGGTCTTGTTGTATTTGTCATAACAGAAAGTGATGCAATGAGCCAACCACTTAGACAGGCATTGCTTGGAAACAGCATTGCCTTCCCTTTTGTGAACAAAAGAGACGAACAACTGATCAGTTTTTCTGAGATCCTTCGTCCTGTTGGTGTAGTATCTCAGAATCCGATGAACATCCATAGTATGGAGTAAATACTCCCCTTGATTAGAGTACTGCGTAAAAAAGGCAGGTAACTCTATGGACTGATTTAGGGTAGACTCGACTACTACTTTAGGGAGAAACTTAGGATTCGTGCGAAGAGCAACTTGTTCCCTGTGAAAAAATCAAGTACGGGATTTTACACATCAGGGCTTGGAGCTTGGAGATTCTCCGAGCCGAAGTAATGGCCACCAAGAAGAGTCTTCCACAAAAGGAACTTCAAATCCGCAGAAGCTTCAGGTTCGAAGGGAGGGAGAGTACGATTCTCGAGAACAAAGTTCAAG
Organism: Neoceratodus forsteri; assembly: GCA_016271365.2. Lineage (NCBI taxonomy): Eukaryota > Metazoa > Chordata > Ceratodontiformes > Ceratodontidae > Neoceratodus > Neoceratodus forsteri. Next base: position 971,422,269 of record CM028131.1, on the reverse strand, counting down.
TCCCAAGGGGGAGCAGGAGTACGGATGGGGGGCTTCAGATGGAGGACCCCTCTGAGAAAGGTCTTGGAGACCTCCAGTTGAGCAAAAGCCTCGTCTGCCAAGGGAACATGATAGGCTGAAATGGCCACCATAGGTACCTTCAGAGAGGAATGGCCGAGACCCAGATCAAACAGATGATGTAGATACTCCAGCAGAAGCCCCACTGAACAGGAGAACGGTTCCACGTTCTTGGAAGCGGCCCAAATAGTGAATCTTTTCCAATCCATGGCATAAGTGGATCTGGTGGAGGGTTTTCTGACCTCCACTAAAATCTCCGCCACTTTGGGAGACACTCCAAAACGGGATTGGGCTAGGTCTGCAGGAGCCATGCATGCAGTTGAAGGGATTTGAGGCCTGGGTGGACCAGGGTCCCCTGATCCTGGGTCAACAAACCTCGAGATAGAGGAAGAGGAAGAGGAGGATCCTCTGAATATTGTTGTAGAAGACAGAACCAGATTTGCCTGGGCCAGAAAGGAGCGATCAGAATCATTCTCACTCCTTCTGAAGCTAGTTTCTGCAAGACTCATGGGATAAGTGGAATTGGGGGAAAGGCATAGATGAATCTGTCCTTCCAGTCTAGAGACAGAGCGTCGCTCCAAAAGCGCCTCGCTCTGGAACGAGCAAGCAGAAGATGGGAAGTTTTGCGTTTTGGGGGGATGCGAACAGGTCGACCTGTGGTGTTCCCCAAAATTGGAAGATATTGTCTAGGACCCCTTGGTCCAGTTCCCACTCGTGAGTCAGAGCAGAAGAGTGACTTAGTTTGTCTGCCAGGGTGTTGTCGACTCCCGGAACGTGAACTGCCATGAGGTGAAGGTCGTGTTGTGTTGCCCAATCCCAAACCCTCATTGCCTCCCTGCATAGAGGGTAGGACCGAGTCCCTCCCTGCCTGTTGATGTACCACACCAAGCACGTTGTCCGTCTGGACGGCTAGGTGGCCAGGAAGGATGTATTGGTGAAGGGTTTGGAGAGCGTACAACACTGCCCGAAGCTCGAGCACACTGATGTGGAGTACTTGTTCTAGCTTGGACCAGGAGCCCTGGGTCCGATGAGGGCCTGGATGGGCTCCCCAACCTTCGCCTGAGGTGTCTGTGGTTAGAGTCTGGGAGGGGGGAGGATGAAAGAAAGGAACTCCCCGAAACAGGTTTTCTCGAACCATCCACCATTGCAAGTCTCACATCATCGGCGAAGAGATCAGAACCGGGTGATCTAGGTTGTCCACTAGCTGATCCCATTGAGAGCATACAGTCCACTGAGAGACCCTCATGTGGAGTCGAGCGTGAGGTACCATCGGGATAGCAGCCGCCATGAGCCTGAGAAGGTGAAGGACCAACCTCGCAGAAGCCATCCTGTGGTCAGACAACAGACTTATTTGGGTCTGAAGGGTGGCCGCCCTGTCCGGAGGCAAGAAGGCCTTGCCCATGGTCGTGTCGAGGATCGCCCCAATAAACTGTAGCCTCTGGGATGGGTCCAGATGAGACTTGGAATGGTTGATGGTAATACCCAGGCAGGCAAAAACATGCTTGGTAAGGGAGAGGAAATGCAGGAGTTCCTCCCTGGACGAGGCCGCCAGGAGCCAGTCGTCCAGGTAGGAAACCTGCACTCCCTTAATGCATAGGTGGGCCACCACCACAGCCAGGCATTTGGTAAATACTTTCGGGGGCTGAGGATAGATAAGCAGGGCATGTGAACTGGTAGTGGTCCCTGGAATCCAAAAGCGAAGGTATTTCTGACATGAGATGGTGATAGGAATGTGCAGATAAGCATCCTGCATATCTAGAGCACAAAGCCATTGACCCGGCCGGAGGAGGGCCAGAAGACTCTGCAAAAAGAGCATCCTGAACCTTTTGTACTATATGTAAAGATTCAGGGAACTGAGATCCAAACTTGGTCTGAGATCTCCTGTCTTCTTTGGGACCAGGAAGAAATGGGAATAGTAACCTGTCCCTTGTAGATGAAGGGGGACAGGCTCTATTGCTTGCTTCAGCAGAAGAGCCGAGATTTCCTCCTGGACCAAGAGAAGATGTTCCCGTGAATACGACGACTTCAGAGGGGGGTGGTGGGGTGGTTTCTGAAGAAACTCTATGGAGTGTCCTTCTGCTATGAGCTGAAGCACCCAAGAATCTGTGGTTATCCTCTCCCATCCCGGAAGGTGGAGGGAAAACCTCCCTCCTACCAGTTCCTCCAGGAGTCCGGAGGCAGTGGGAGAGGAAAGGAGTCAGGTGGTGTGGGGAGCGCCCGGCTAAAGCACCCTGCTTTTGGTGAGGGCTTGGCAGCTGCGAGGCCAGCGTTGTGGCCGCTTTCTCTGGTATTGCCTTTGGCGATTCCGTCTGCGAAAGGCGGCAGCTGCTGTGATAGGGGCGGCACATGGAATCAACTGACTTCAGAGCCGTTCCCTTCTCTTGCAAATCGGGGGTGATGAAAAGCACTGACCCCCGGAAGGCTGCTTCCTGGATAGCAGATTGCACCTCCGGGACCAAACCTGACACGCGGAGCCAAGCATGACGCCATAGGCCTACAGCAAAAGCTGAGCTCCGCCCAGCAGTGTCCACTGCATCGTATGTCGCATGTAGCATGTGTCGACTGACTGAAAAAGCAGAGCGGACGAGATCAGCCAACTTCTGCTTGACTTGGGAGTCAGGCAAGGAGTCCAGTTTGGCTTCCGCCTGAGTTAGGATGGCCTTCTGATAGTCCCCCATGTGGCCAACATAGTTCAGGGCCCTGATCCCCAGTGTGGAGGAAGCGTTAATCTTTCTCCCATACTGGTCCAGAAGGCGAGATTTCTTATCAGGAGGTGACGAGCTAAGATGTTTAAGGTTTGCCAACCGACCATGGTAGCTAATCATGACAGTCGGCACGGTGAGAATCCAGAAATCAACACCCTCTGGAGCCACAGATAGCCGGTTCGACTTCCTAGGAAGTGGGAGCTAAGCCGACGGCTGTTCCATATTGTAGTAACGAGGTCGGCGTGAGGCTCTATCAGGGTGGCACCAAGGTAGGAGCTGTCACAGGCAGATCCAGATGTTCAGCGAGTTTCAGATGCTGAGGATCTGGTTCCAGGAGTGCCACTGATGAACCTCCTGGATTTTCCTAAGCAACTCCAGTAAGAGAAGGAGCCTTGGAGGAGTCCTTGGCCTAGGCTCGACGGAGGCGAGGCTCGTCGTCTCTCTTGGGCAGCCGTCGGAAGAGTCCGAGGTCAAGTGAAGAGGAGGATGAAGAGAAGACTCACTTTCCCGACCCAGGGGAGGAATGGACCCCTTAGGAAATCCCCATGGAAGCGTGTCCTGCCCTTCTCTGGATCCAGACAGAAGAACCCTGGAGTCCGGAGGTGGTGAGGGAGTGTGCCGCCTCAGGCATACGGGAATCTGGGACGGTACCGTCACCAGAAGGCGGCTCTCGACCTCTTTGGTGAGCTGAGCCTTGGCCTCAGCCCACCAGGAGACCAGAGTTTCCTGCAGGTCCACCGGCAGCCGCGAGGGCGGTGGAGGAGGCGGGGGATAAGGATACGGATTATAACCGTATGGAGCATATCCAAAACCCGGCTGAGGTAGCCCAGCATCGGGTATTGTGGCGTCCGAGTACTGCGGCGTCGGGAAGCCAGCGTCCGTGCTGTGGCGCCAGATACTCTGAGTGCGGGTACACTGGCATCGAGAATAAGACGGAGGATACCTGGGAGCCAGGGCTGCGAAGCGAAGCGACCCCGGCCGGAGGCCTCCGCAAGAGGCGAGTCCATAGTGGAAAGCCCGGAGGGCCCGATGGGAGCGGAATGTCTCCCGGAGTCGGTAAGACCGACATCAGGGCTGACGGCGGAGGCCCTGGTGCCAGAGGTACCGATGTCGGAGGGGCTGGCGTCCGGGAGCCGGCGTCAGGTCCCGTGCTCCAGGTGGAGGAAGGACTGGCGGAGGCAAGGATCTAACCGCCCGGGGGCGGAGGGAAAAGTCCCGTGGGGAGTTGAGGAGACTCTGGTTCCCAGATGGCAGCGAAAGGCTGAGGGAAACTAGGTATGACGGACGTGGTGGGTCTGTCGTCGGTTCGCCCGCCCGACCCGGACGGCCAGACGAGCTGGCCGTGAGGCTTAGCGCCGAGCTCTCAGCAGGCGCTGGAGGAGCTGACATCCGACTTACGAGAGCCATCCCCGGAGGCAGGCCGAGTAGTGTGATTGGCCTGGTCCAGTGGAGAAGAGGCCGCGTGTCGCCCCGGAGGGTCGGACGCCTTACCAGCCCTCTCCGGGCGGACGTCAGAGGAGCCGACGCCCGGCTTACCGGAGTCGCCCACAGTGGTAGGCTGCGAGCCTGCGGCCGGACCAGGGGTGGAGGCCTCCAACTGCCCGGAGGCGCCCGCAAGGCCCGAGCGCAAGCCAGACAGGCGGGCCGATGCCCCCTCGGAAACCTCCGAGGTGGCCGTCGAGGAGCAATCCCCCGGAGGGGATGTTACCTGCGTCCCAGCGACTCCCGAGGAAGACGCGGTGGAGGAGGCCTTATCCTGGTGCCTCTCCTTCTCCTTCTTCTTCCGATGGCCTTTGGGGGAAGTGGACGCCTGCCTCAGTTTTTTGAGCTCCTTCTCCATAGAACTCATTTTCTTCTTTAGAATATGGGCTTCCAGGGATTGCTGCCGCCTTTTCCGGGTAGCCGCGTTGAAACTGAGGCAGTGCTGGCACTTTTCGACTGGGTGATCGGGGCCTAGGCAGAACAGGCACAGGGAGTAGCCGTCCTTGTGCGGTAGTTGGGCGCTGCACGAATCGCACTTATTCTTGTGCTCGGAGGGTGTAGGGGACGACATACACTGATGCTAGTACTGACGATAGTCAAAAAAAATAAAAGATTTCCGTTAATAAAATAGCGAAGGTAGGGCTGGAAGCCACAGAACTTTTCAAGGCGCTGCAGAGTTAACAGCGGAGAAGAACTGGAAAGGGAGCGTCCGGACCACCCTTTATACCGGACGTCTTCCTGACGCCGGTCACCCGACATAGAGGCGGTCCGTCGCCAGGGACTGCTAGCTAGAAATTTTTCCGTTGGGTCCTGCCACCTGCCGGCGTCAGTCCTATATGTAATTACCTACTGCAAGAGCCCTCTCGAAGTAAGATCTTTAAACGTCACTGTTCGAGTCCAAGGGGAGCTAGGTCTGCTTGCGTTAGAAGTCTTTCACCGAGCTTATGGGTCAGTGGCAAGCACTTGGGGTGGAAAAGAGCTTTCCTCATTTTCTTACTCCATACCTTTTTCTGCTGGCCTCTCCCTTGAGGGTTCAGTGTTAGCATCTGACGTATGATATTCTCAGTTCGGTTTGTTTTAACTTGGTTGTTTATTTTCTGCACTAAAGTTTTTACTCTGTACCCTTGTAAATAGCTATTAAACAGTTTCTTTAGTTGTGCGTTACAGTTTCAAATTATGTTTGCATTCATAGTTTTGCTATGTAAAGACACTCTGCATTTGGCATTCCTAACTCAATGTCCCAAGAGATTTATATTACACCCCAGGGAGCACCTATTGTTTGTATGGCATGCTTTTATGGCATTAAGCAATGTACTTCTACCCCAACACCAGCAGCCAACTTCTGTGGTGAGCTACAAACCCCTTCCACGTGGTTACTTTGTTAACCTAATTTTCTCCCCCCTAAATGTTATGGGAGGGAAGGGGGCCACTAACCAAGGACTGTCACCCTTGAGGCAGGGACCTGAATGCACCTCTCTGTTAAATTTCAATAGTGGCCTCTGAGCTTAAACCTCATGATTTCATTACTTGAAATATCTGGGACTTGAAATCACCTATTAAAAGAAAACAAGTGCTCCCTCATCTAAAGAAAGAAAAGTGTGATGTGGCATTTTGCAGGAGACCTACCTCCTCCCTGCCAAGATACAAAAACTTGTCAAGGGCTAGGTGGGCCAGGTGGTGGGAGTTCTTTTTCTACTAAGGCTAGGGGGGTTGCCATACTTCTACGAAAGAATCTCAAAGCTCAGATTCTTGCTACAGAGCGCTCTACAGAAGGAAGATGGGTCTTGGTTCATGTGCTAATAGAGTGCTGTTTGCATGTATCAATGACCCAAATAAGAGACATCACAGATTTCTAACCAGAAGTTGCACAACAAATCTCGGCTCTACTGCAGTTTGAGGATCTCCTAGTGATGGGTGGGGATTTCAATGAAGTCTGAGACCCCATATTAGACCAACTTAGGAAACCTACAACAGTGGCCACCAGAGCCAGGGATGCACTCAAAAACCATGCAATGAAGTTTGATCTATAAGACCCATGGTGGGAGCTGTTCTCCACTGGAAGAGACTTTACTTTCCAGTCGGCACCACATCATAATGCTAGAACAACTGATTTATTTCTGCTGCCAAGGAGGCACCTACAGGATGTGTATCATGCCACAATAGGCCCCATCATCATCTTGGACCATGCTTGTGTCAATTTTACCCTAGGGATTGATGCCAGTTCCCCAGTTGCTCCTAGGTAGCCTATGGACACTCTCCTTATGTCACTACCTGAGTTCAAACCATGGTTAGCCAAAGAAATTGCCTCCTTCCCCCAATTTAATATCATTCCTGATGTCTTTAAAGCTATAGTCTGCAATATTCTTAAAGCTTATTTACCAGGCAGGATTACAGGTTTTGCATCCTACAGAAAGAAACAAAGAGTATGCCAACTAGAGGGTCTTGAAAAAGGACTAAAAAGAAGTAGAGAGCTATAATAACCCAGATATACAGTACACTCATCCCAGCTCCATTAAGAAATCCTCCAGTTAAAGTACCAAATCAATAGCATCACCTTCACTGCTACAGCCTGTGCTATGAAAAGGATCTCTCATAAATATTGGGAATCCAGAGAGAATGCAGGGTGGCCTACCGCACTAGAATGCAGCAAACTGCAAAGCATATTGGGCCAATCCATTTAGCCACAGGGGAAGTCACAAAAGACCCCAAAAAACTTAATCGGGCTTTTCAAAGTTTCTACGTTTCACAATTACAAGAGGGACTCCACAACCCCAGATTTGGAAATATTTCTACAAGACACAATCCTACCTACTCTGACCACTGACCAGAGTAAACAACTGGAGGCCCTGATTACATTCTCAGAATGTGAGGTGGTAGTGAAGGTACCCCAAAGGATAAGTCCCCAGGCCCAGATGGGCTTCCAGTCAACCTATGGGTTTACTTGGTTAAAAGGACAAAAGAAGGCTAATGCTAGCCCATCAAGATTGTCCACTCACAGAGGTGGGTCAAATTTATGCCGAAGTTCTGCAAGTTACCAATAATTCATCAAGATCCCTTTTAAATTCTAGTATAGTGTTTTTTTTTTTTCAATCAGCCCTTGAGGTAATTTGTTCCAAGTTTTAGCTGTGGGCATCTTTTTGCCTGAGGTTGGACAGCTCCTTATGGAGGTCCTGCAGGAAGCATATGAGACAGAAGGGTTGCCCAGTCAATGATGGAAGCCTTGGTGACCCTAATTCCAAAGCTGGGAAAAGATCCCCATTAGGTGTCCAGCTATTGCCCCATTTCCCTAAAGAATGCGGACACCAAGATCCTGGCAAGGGTTCTGGCAATACAGCTTCAGCACATCATTGAAAACTATTAGACAGATTTTATTAAGGGCAGACTAGATATGGACAATCTCAGGGCAGTAATGGATGTTATGTGGGTGGCAGCACACTCTCCATCCCCTCGATTTTGGTAAGTGTGTAGGTGGAAAAGACCATCGACTCTGTGGAATGGCAGTACCTGTACCAGGTGATAGAGGCTTTTGGAGTAGGCCCTTCCTTTTTGAAATTGGTTAAACTCCTATACACCAATCCCTCTGCATCCATTCTAACAGGAGCTAAAGTATCTACACCTATCAGGCTACATAGAGGTATGAGGCAAGGCTGTCCGCTGTCGCCCTTACTATTTCTGACGGCTCTTGAACCACTGCTGTGGAAGATCAGGGCCTCCCCCAGCATTAGTGACATTCAGTATGGTTCATCTCGACTTGCTACTCTAGCCTACGCTAGTGGCCATGCAAAACCAAGATGCATCATTGCCCGTCTTGTTGACCATTCTTAATTAATTCACATTTCTGTTTGGTCTAAAAGTCAACTGGGACAAGATGGAAGCTTTGCCACTAAATGGCCATGTACAGCAGAGCTCCACAGAGCATCTTGGGCTTAGATGGAACCCCTTACACTTGACATACTTGGGAGTGGTATTACCTGCAGGCCTAAAGAAAATTACAGAACTAAATCTGAAGCCACTATATACAGCACTAGCTGGGGACTTTAGTAGACAGAAGAAACTTAAGATCTCCAGGTCGGAAACAGGGGTAGGCAGTACCCTGGTTGGGAGCCTATCACCAGGCTGCAGGGATAAAGCAAAACCTACACTGCACCCCGCAAATCAGATACCAGTTTGGCTTCCCCTGTAAACAGGTCCTGAAGGAGGCCCAACATGGTTAGTTAAAGCTCCATCTTGTCGACCCGTAGTGCCCGAATCCCCCATACATAAATTCACCACCCTAACATATAACACCTTAAGACAGCATGGTGAAAATATGAGTTCCCTAGGCTGCTGGGAACCTTAAGTGGCACAGCCACAGATTGAAAGTAGGGCATGGGAACCTATATTCTGGGGCACTTGGAAAGAGAAAGGTATTTGGCAGGTAGAGTACTTATAGTGCCCTGGTACAACTCACTTCGATACCTTTCAGCAGTTGACGGACCACTGGGACCTCCCACAAATGGATTTTTGGCAATACCTACATCTGACAGCTTCTAACAGGAGGTGGTTTACCTCCTGTTCTCACGGGATATATGCCCTTGAGTCAACTGCTGGATTCTTGGATGAAGAACCTCCTCCGGCTCCGGGGTCGTATTTATGATACACTTTTGGAATCCGATATTCCTTCACTGAATAACCAAAAAAAGGCATGGAAAATGGAGTTGCAGATAGTACACAGATAGTGTCAGATGAGGAGTGGGTGGGCCTAGTTAGTGGGGCACACTCGCATTTCCGGGACCTTAGGTAACCAACTCTTACAAAAGAAAATTATTCATAGAAGGTATCGGACTCCTGTTGCTTTAAAATGCATGGGACTTCTGCCCTCAGGAGTGCTGGCACTGTCACAGTGGAACAGGCACACTTACACATATTCTATGGTCCTACCCTGCTCCACAACATTACTGGTGTCAGATATTAGACTTTTGTAGAAGGGCACTGGCCCAGCAAATTCCTCAGGACCCGCTACTCTAGATTTTAAGGGGATGCTTTCGGTCTCAGCAATCAACAGGTGGTATGATCTAATGGCTACAGCCAGCAGCACTGGAAGCAAGAAGGCAGATTTTGCTCCGCTGGAGATCAGAGACCCCGCCACTTTCTGCAAGCAGGCTATCAGCTTTAACTAAGCTAGATGAATATGAGAGACTCTCTCACTTGGTGGCTGATAATATAGCTAGATAATGACAATATATGGGGCCTATTCTTAAATTTCTTACGATAAATCTTTAGATCACCACGGCCCAGACCCAGGATCTATCACTTAATTCTAATACTGGTTTCAAAATGCAGGTGTCTATTATTAGAAATAACTCATTATAGCCGCCATTGATCTGCTTTATATTGAAGATTTAGTTTAGGATATCTGTAAGACAGTATGCTGCTTTAATAAGGTTTTTCTTTTAATTAAGTTACTGTTCTGTGCTTACTGTACTATTGACTATTATGTTATTGTACTTATTTTTTTTCTCCGTAAAATGTTTTAAAAAAAAAACATGTTGGCAGTAGGGACATTTTTTAAATAAGTAACAGAAGTGGCCACACCCCTTGTGTAGTGACCATGAAAAGCACTGGGACGTTGCTTACTGTACTTCCTATAGCAGAATGTAACACAGTGTGCCAGCCATTTTGACAGCCATCGTTTAGACACAGGTGCGCCCTCTCTCTCCCAGGGGTGAATAAAACAAAAAGCTGAGAGGACTTTCTGTAATCCTTTGTGTGATGTATACAGTATCTCAGTTCAATGTACATCTAAAGTATGGATATGGAGCAGTGCCTCACCGTGGCTGGCATGTTCGGAACAATATACAGGAAGGTGTATTGTTTGGTTCCATGTAAATTCTGATGACACCTTTGGTAGAAACTTAGATTTGTACACAAAGACACTCTGTCCTTGTGAAAAATCAAATAGGAGGCTCACACATCAGAGCTTGAAGCTTAGAAATCCTTTAAGATGAGGTCACAGCAACGAAAAAATAATGTTTTTCATGAAACGAAAAGGAAACAACAACTTGTGGCAAGCTCAAAAGGAGCCAACGTCAATTTCTCAAGAATGAAATTCAAGTCCCAAGGCGAGACTGGATTGCAGACAGGAGGCTTTACATTTAGAATACTTCTCAGAAACATACGTGACACCTCTAACTGGGCAATCTGGCCTATTTTGATTCTAAACCCAATCAGTAAAATGCTTGAAAAACTTGTAGCCTGCCAGATTAATAGTTATTTAGAAAAATATAGGGTACTATGTTTACAGCAGCATGGCTTTCGCAAAGGCTAAGGTACTAGTACTTCCTTGGTCAGGTTCACAGTTGTAGTCCTTAAGGCCATGGAAATTGATCATGCAGTTGGGGCTGCGTTTGCAGACCTGACCATGGCATTTGACTTAACTCACCACACAAAGATCTAAGATATGTTATTGGGTTTTTCTCCTAATGTAGTTTCCTGGTTTTGGGATTATTTTTATTTATTCAAGCGTTTCACAAGGCAAGTATATGGAACAATAAATTGCTTGTTTTCAGATACGTCCTGGGAGATGGGGGAAATTGGAGGTTCAGGTACAGCAGTACAAAATTACAACTGAATTATTTTTAATAATGTGGTAAAATATAATTCAAATAATACAAGATGCAAAATTGTGAACATAAGTGCAACATGAACAGTAAAGTGCAGAAAGTACAATTTACAGAGACCAGAAGCAGGAACAACAGAACACGAGGGGTTATAGCCAGACGATCAGGAGGTCACGAGGGCTAGTGGCAGCAGGCGCGCCCACCCTCACCCCAGTCCAAGCTTCTGCAGACAATCAGGAGTCGCGAGGGGCTAGTGGCAGCGAGGCCCTCCCCAACCCCACCCCCTAATCCAAGCTTCACAGACGATCAGAAGGTTGCAAGGGCTAGTGGCAACGGCACCCTCCCCCACCCCCCACAATCCAAGCTTCACAGACGATCAGGAAGTCGCGAGGGCTAGTGGCAATGGCACCCTCCCCACCCCCGAATCCAAGCTTCACAGACGATCAGAGGTCGCTGAGGGCTATGGCAACGGGCGCCCCTCCCACCCCACAACCAAGCTTCACAGGTGTCGGGAAAACTAGGGAACCACCGCGCTGCTCTGCTGCTTCCATCTAAGACTTTGCTCTGCTACTGCAGTTTGAATATTGGCGCCATTTTACAGTCGGCGCAGATGTGGAGATAGTCTCCTAAAGGGACTTTTTGAACTGCATGTTCTGGTATTTCGACTAAACTGAGTGGTGCCTTAAGACCTGCTCTGGCACATTTGTATAATATTTCCCGATGTTTCTGCACAAACGGAGGGATGCTTTAAGTCCTACTCTATTTAAATACTTGGCACCATTTTAACATTATACTGACCAGTGCTTTAAGTCTTTTAAGGCTTCTTATTTCTCAACCGGAGCCCTTGTGATGCGCCATAGCAGCAGTAAATACAGGTTACTCACCTGTAACAGGAGTTCTAGGAATGGTATATGTTGTTCATCCACACTCATTGGCAGGTATCCTTGCCGCTTTAAATCTTGCCGGAAGGTCTTCAAGCTTGCTCCTCCCACCCACCCGGGTGGTATAACTCGGCTCCGCCCATGACGCCAGATCTGGCCCGCTGGAAGCTTTCAGGTCCGGGGAAGGGAGGGTCGTAGGATGAACAACATATACCATTCCTAGAACTCCTGTTACAGGTGAGTAACCTGTATTTTAGGGACATGGATATGTTGTTCATCCACACTCATTGGCAAGACTCTAGCAGTTCTCCGGGAGGAGGGAGGCAAGACGCACACCCCCGATACTTACTTGGGAAAGAGAGACTGGAGAACCGAGGCCCCAAAACCAGCATCCCGGCGTGACTCAAGGTCGATGTGGTAGTGGGTAATGAAGGTGTCTGCTGACTTCCAGGTAGCAGCCCTGCAGATTTCCTGGATAGGGACGTCCCTGGAAGCAGCCACCGTTGCAGCAGTATGGCGGGTAGAATGAGCTCTTATCCCTCTGGGAGGCTCCATGCCCGCCAACTTATAGCAGAGATCTATGCAGGAGGTTACCACCTGCTTATCGTCCCCGCTTGGCTGCAGGTCTGCCAGATGCTGGCTTCAGCGTAGGTGACAAACAGCTGGCTAACCTCTCTCAATTTCCCAGCCGCCTATAATAAGCGAGCCTCTAGGGTCCAGAGTATGGAGCCTATATTCGCCTCCGAGGTGTGTGATTGGGTAGAACACCGCAGAGTCAACACCTGGTTAAGGTGAAACTCCGACCCACCTTCGGAAGGAATTTCGGTGGGCGCAGAGACAACCTGTCCCTGTGGAAGACCAGGTAAGGAGACTCGATGGAAGCGCCTGGAGCTCTCCCATCCTTCTGGCTGACGGATAGCCACCAAGAAGGCGGTCTTCCACGACAGGTGAGAGAGAGCACACCTGTGCATAGGTTCGAATGGCTTGCCCATGAGCTTTGCCAGTACCAGCAGTAGATCCCACGGAGGTGGGGTTCCCGCACTGGAGGAAATGTGATCAAGGCCTTTGAAAGGCCAGCAGACCACTTCTCCTCTCAGCCATCGACTGCTTCCCGCCCTCGCAAGTAGAGATGGCTACTAGGTGCACCCTTAGGGTCGCCGACCTAAGCCCTTGACTAGAAAGGGACCATAAATAGTCCAAGATGCTTGCCAAGGAACAGGAGGAAGGGTCCAAGCCCTTGCCCTGACACCAAATGGAAAACCTTTTCCATTTGAAGGCATAGCATTTCTGGTCGACTCATCAGGGACGCCTCAACTACATTGAGGACCTCGTCGGAAAGACCCAAGGCCTGGAACTCTAGCCGCTCAGGAACCAGGCCGTCAGGTGCAGGGATTGAAGGTCCGGATGGAACACCTTCCCTGATTGACTGAGAGCAGGTCCGGCGAGCTGGAAGCTGCCATGAGTCCTGGAGCTGAGACTGAGGAGATCTGGTACCAGAACTGGCGAGGCCAGTCTGGGGCTATCAGAATCACCTGCGCCTTGTCCCTCCTCGCCTTGAGAAGCACCTTGTGGATCAAGGGAAATGGGGAAAGGCGTAAAGAGGCCGGGGTCCATTGCCTCGAGAAGGCATCCCTGCAGCGAGCCCTGCTGAGGGGGGGCATGGAACAGACTCAGCTGCGTTCTCCATGGAGGCAAACAGGTCCACCTGAGGTGTCCCCAAAGGGAGAACAGATGCTGTACTACCTCCGGCAGGAGAGACCACTCGTGGGATGCAGCCCCTATCCGGCTCAGGGCATCGGCCAGGGTGTTGGAGGCTCCTGCCACGTGAATAGCTAGGAGATCCGCCTCCAGGCTGCGCCGCAGTGACCAAATGCGGAGCTTCCTTGCATAGAAGCATGGAGCGCCGCGCCTGGCGGTTTAGATAGTACATGTGGTGGTATTGTCCGGCCTGACTCGGACCACTTGACCCCGGAGGAACGGAGCAAAGGCGGTGAGAGCTAGGCGGACGCACTGGAGCTCCAGCAGGTTGATGTGGCATCGACTCCGCTGGGACCAGAGGCCATGAGCCCGGTGTTCCCCCAGATGGGCACCCCAACCCATCAGAGAGGCATCGGTCGATAGAGAGACCGTCGGCTCGGGGCGGACGAACGGGATGCCCTCCTGCAAATGATCTGGAACGGTCCACCACTGGAGAGCGTTCCACATCCCCTGTGTCACCGACATAAGCTGGTCCAAGGGATCGCAGCGTTGTGACCACTGGCTGGCCAGTCCCCACTGAAGGGGACGCATGTTCCAGCGGGCCCAACGGACCACGCTGGTGCAGGCCGCCATGAGACCCAGGAGGCGCAGGAAGTCCGGGCAGGCGCGGATGCCCAACCAGAAATGATCGGGCAAAGGAGGAAAGACCTCGCCCTGTCGCGGGAGCCGCGCTCTGGCTCGAAGAGTCGAGCTGCGCCCGATGAATAGAATCACCTGCTTGACGCTCGAGTTCCGACTTGGCCTCGTTGATAAGGAGGCCCAGTTGAGAGCAGACCTGGAGGGCCAGATCTCTGGACCACTCCGCCTCCTTCCTGGAGGAGCTGCTATCAGCCAGTCGTCCAGGTAAGGGTACACCCGACCCCCGCAGGAGAATGCTGTCACCACTGCCATGCATTTGGTGAAGACCCTGGGAGCTGGAGACAAGCCAAGGGCATGGCTTGGAACTCGAAGAGGGATCCTTCCGCTGGAGCGTAAGGAATCTCTGTGCAGACGGAGGATAGGGACGTGAAAAACGTCCTGCAAGTCCAGAGAGCAGAACCTACACGCCCGTTCCAAGGATGGTATTATCTGAGCCAGAGTGACCATCCTGAAGGTTCGAGACCTTAGGAACTTGTTTAGGTCGTGTAGGTTTAGAATGGGCGCCAGCCCCCGTCTGCTTGAACCAGGAAGTACCTGGACACAAACCCTGGGTCTGAAGGAGGGTCCACCACCTCTCTTACCACCTCCTTCTGGAGGAGGAGAGCGATGTCGGCTCGACGAGCCGCCAGTGAGGCTGGGGATCCCGAAGCCCCCCCGAGGGGCGACGGCTCTGAAGGGTGGTGCCTGCTCGAATTCCAGAGGCAGGCCTCTTCCACCACCTCAAGACCCACCTGTCCGTGGTAACAGCGGACCAGGCGAACGGAAGGTGCAGAGCCGTCCCCCCACGAGGGGACCCAGGGGTAAGGTGACGGGGATGGGGGCGACACCCCTCAGCCCGTCACTGGGCAGGCTTGGAGGAGGGACCGGCCGAGGGACCTCCTGGGCCCTTCCTCCCTGCCTCCTGTTAGAGGAGCCGGCTTGGGTTTGGGATGCCAAGGCCAGCCTGCTGGCCCTGACGTTGCTTGGCCGGGCCGGGGCACAGAAGGATGAAAGGGCTTAGGCTGTGGTTTGCGGCCTTGTCCTTCTGAGCGGAAGAGACCGAGTCCAAGGTGGCATTGGACTTCTCGATCCTCTGCAGGTGACCTTCCACCCAGGGCTCAAGAGGTCAGTCCCCAAAAGGGAACATCCGCCAACTTGTGCTGGGTATCCGAGTAAAGGTGGATATCCTCAGCCAAACCGCTCCGACGCGATAGCCACTGCGCCGCCACCGATCTGGCACATGAGTCCCCTATATCCAAAGCAGTCTGGAGCTGCTGTTTGGCCACTGCCCTGCCCTGGTCCCGCACCTGCTTAACCGTAGTCTGCAGATCGGCGGGAAGATGAGGAATGACCTCATCCAGGGAGCCCAACAGGGCATGAGAAAAATGTGCCATGAGGACGGCCGAACTGGCCTGGCGAAGGCCGAGAGAGGACGAGCGAGACTTTTCGCCCGACATAGTCCAATTTCTTGGACTCCTTGTCAGGAGGTTTGTCCACTATCCTGGCGTTGCCCGGTCGCGCGGAAAGCTGTCGGTAACCAACCCCTCAGCGGAGGGTGTTCAAAACCGGACAAGGAACCGGTAGGGACGCATACTTCCTGGCCATCCTGGCCGGGCGCAGGGCAGGCAGGCAGCGCTGCCAAAGCTCCAGTGCCGGACCCACTATGGCCTCGGCCACCGGAAAGGCCTCCGTCGGAGAATCCCCTCGGTCCAGAATCTCCGTGAGGGGATACCTGGCCCGTTTGGAAACGGGTTCGAGCTCCATCCCGGTAGACTCCGAGATGAGCCGAAGCAGTCCTAGGAAGGACGATGGGCTATCGTCCATTGACTGACCTCCTGAAGACTCCAAGTCCAGTCGCTTGGAGAAAAGGAGGAATCATCTTCGGACTCGGAAGAGTCCTCAGAAACTGCCTCTGGCCTGAGCCACCCTTCACCTGCAGGTCGGTCGGGAGTGAGGGTAACTGACAGCCGATGGGGTAGACCCTTAGCCGACCGAGAATCCTTGGTCGGAGCCCCAATTGGTGGCTGTGGAGGCGGAGGTTCCACCGGAATCGGTGGAGCAGCTGGTTTTGGCCGAACAACCGGCCTGGGTATAGGCTCCTCGGATAAGTCGAGGGGTTGTGTCGGCCGTTCCGGTGACAGCCACTTAATGGCCGGGGAAGGCGATGGGGTCGGCTTATTCCCGGCCAGGAGGAGCTGTTGCAACATAAGGTCCTCGTACCGTCGACGTAATTTACGCCGAAGCCTCCCCTCATCCGAGGAGGAGGACGAGGACGAGCGGCGACGCCGCTTACCGCGGTGCCGAGACCGAGACCGCCTATGACGGTGGGATCGGCTGGACCGTGAAGAGGTCCGAGACCGAGACCGAGAGTCCCGGAATTTCCGAGGTCGGTGCGGGGAGGTGTCGGCCGGAACCGGCACTCCCTTCGGCTCGGATGGTCCATCCGAGGGCTCCGGAACCGGAGGCACAGGCGAGCCCACGGGATCCTCAACTCCTCCCGGGGGAACCGGGGAGAGGGGAATCTCGGCTGCTAAAGGCGACAGCCCGTCCAATGGGTCGAGAAAAATCTCGACTTCATCGGTGGGAGTCTCGGTCAACTGACCTGACGGGGACACCGTGAGGCCAGTGGCCGAAGCCGAGCGGTCGACCGAAGCCGACGGTCGACGGCCCGGGGAGAGGGACCTTTCCCGCTCCCAAGAGCGCCGACGGAGGGACTTACCCTGTCCTCTTTTTGGACCGAGAATAAGGTCCAGCAGACGCAGGCCCTTCTCCTTTAGTGGAGAGGGATGAGACAAAGCTCCTTAAAAGAAGGCGTAGGAAGAACCCAGAGAGCGGGATAAATGCATGGCCGAGGAAGATCTGCCCGCGCCGCCTCCTCTTCGAGGGCGACCATCCGCCGAGCTGATCCGCTGAGTTCCGCCGCGGACACCGCCAACGGGCCTCCTTAGACTTCACGAGGGAAACGCTCGGGACGGCCCAGTTGCAATCGGGCAGCACGGCTCGAGGACGAGGGCCGAGAAAGATGAGCACAGGTCGCAAGCCCGCGGTGCGTGCTCAAGGCCTAAGCAGTAGACACACGTGGAGTGTGGATCCGTCCGAGACATCTTCTGCCCGCATGGGCATCTCCGAAATCCGGGAGTCGATTTGTCCATCGCAGCCGCGAGGGATAGAAGACTGAAGTCCTTTTGCAAAATTTATTTTTAAATCCGCAAACGGAGAAATAGGAACCAGTCACAAACGCAGAGCGTTAAGGAGGGAACCTGAGCTTCCAAGCGGTAAGGAAGATCTGGCGTCATGGGGCGGAGCCGAGAGTTATACCACCCGGGTGGGTGGGAGGAGCAAGCTTGAAGACCTTCCGGCAAGATTTAAAGCGGCAAGGATACCTGCCAATGAGTGTGGATGAACAACATATCCATATCCCTAGAACTATATAGTCTAAAGTGTGAAACTTGCCTAAGTGTCCGGTGCTTATGATTGGGCTCCCTGATTAACTTAGGGCTTCTCCTGTAAAACAACCTTTGATTTCACAATTTGGAGCACTGTGACTGCCCCACAGCGAGCACCCTTAGCAGCAGTAACTTGCTCATTGAACTAGTCTCTGTTTTCTCAGTTTAGAGCGAGAGCAATTGTTAGTGGCTAACCAAATTTTATTTCCTGTGCTTTTTGTGAGCCATGCTACGCTAGATCTTAATAATACCTCACTTTAAAGCTTGACCAATTGCACGCTCCCCTGCTGTACCCCCTCCCCCTTTGTTCCCCAACAACGATCGCATATAACTCCTTACATGTCTTGCTTTCTCCACAGACGATCAGGAGGTCTCGAGGGCCAGTGGCAACGGCACCCTCCCCCACACCCCGAATCCAAGCTTCACAGACGATCAGGTTGCAGGGCTGAGTGGCAGCACCCTCCCCCACCCCACCCCCAAATCCAAGCTTCACAGGTATGGGAAAAACACGAGGAACCACTGCCGTGCTGTGCTGCTTCCATCTAAGACTTTGCTCTGCTACTGCAGTTTGAATATTGGTGCCATTTTACAGTCGGCACAGATGTGGAGAAGTCTCCTGCAGGGACTTTTTGAACTGCATGTTCTGGTATTTCGACTAAACTGAGTGGTGCCTTAAGACCTGCTCTGGCACATTTGTATAATATTTCCCAATGTTTCTGCACAAACGGAGGGTGCTTTAAGTCCTACTCTATTTAAATACTTGGCACCATTTTAACATTATACTGACTGGTGCTTTAAGTCTTTTAAGGCTTCTTATTTCTCAACCGGAGCCCTTGTGAAGCGCCATAGCAGCAGTAACTATATAGTCTAAAGTGTGAAACTTGCCTAAGTGTCCGGTGCTGATGATTGGGCTCCCTGATTAACTTAGGGCTTCTCCTGTAAAGCAACCTTTGATTTCACAATTTGGAGCATTGCGACTGCCCCACAGCGAGCACCCTTAGCAGCAGTAACTTGCTCATTGAACTAGTCTCTGTTTTCTCAGTTTAGAGCGAGAGCAATTGTTAGTGGCTAACCAAATTTTATTTCCTGTGCTTTTCGTGAGCCATGCTACGCTAGATCTTAATAATACCTCACTTTAAAGCTTGACCAATTGCACGCTCCCCCTTTGTTCCCCAACAACGATCGCATATAACTCCTTACCTGTCTTGCTTTCTCCACAGACGATCAGGAGGTTGCGAGAGTTAGTGGCAACGGCACCCTCCTCCACCCCCTGAATCCAAGCTTCACAGGTACGGGAAAAACTGCAGGGAACCACCGCGCGTGCTGTGCTGCTTCCATCTAAGACTTTGCTCTGCTACTGCAGTTTGGCCCTGCCAACGAAGGGCGTCGGCTCCCCACCACCCCTCTTGGTGAGCACTCCCTTTTATAGGGAGCTTTAACCAATCAGCCAAGTTCTCCATTAGCAGCTTATATTGTTCTACCACTAGAGGCTGCTCTACTGCTTGTACTCCTGTTTCACTGCCCTTCCCTGAGCTTTCAACTCGTAGTAACAGGATGTTTACTATAACCCTGCTGCTTTGCCATTTGCTCCCCATGGCCCAATTCCCTTCCCTGTCGTGCCTGCTCCCCCCACCCCCTCCTCTGCAGTTGGCCCCAGTCTGAATGCTTGGCAACTAGTTATACTTTGGGTAAACCTGAGCCCCCATGACCCTGTTATAGGAGACTGGCAGACTACTTACACTCCACTTTCTCACTATGACTGCCTGTCTAGTCACTGTACACTGGCTGCTCCCCCTTGGGCTCTCCTGACTCAGAAACCTCAACCTGTAACACCGTCAGCCTCCCCAGACTTTCACTACTTCCTTCAGGCCTACCTTAAGGCCCATGCACTACCCATCCCGACCGTCAGCACCACTATACCACATACCCTGTTAGCTTTCTCTGTTAAGAGGAAGTGTTATTGGTACCCCTCTTCAAGGTTCCTGCTTCTCCTCCTATCGGGAAATATTCATCCTAATCCTGGACCACCAAATGGCCTGACGCCTCCCCAACGTACTCAGGGTCAGCTACACATTGCTTCTCTCAATATTTGTAGCATCCTAAAAAAGTGGGACTCCTTCTAGGGTTGGGTACTACAGCACCAACCGGATGTCAAAGCAGTGAGTGAAACCTGGCTCACCCCTCGGACCCCGGACTCCGCTGTATCACTGCCCAGGTTTATCCTTTACCGTGCTGATCGACATGGTAAGCGAGGGGGTGGCTGTGCCCTCTACACTAAGGATACCTTACAAGGTCACCTACTCCATTCCCCTCAACTGGGGGCTGGCACACAGGCCCTAACTGTCAAATTGGCACTGGGAAGAGCCCAAAACCCTTTATACATAACAACAGTATACATTCCCCAAGGGACCAAAAATCAGCTTTCCAAGCATTACTGTCGCATCTGGACACACTACCGTCACAGTCGGAACTACTAGTACTTGGTGATTTTAATATCAACTGGCTAAGTAAGGATGCCACGCCACACATTGATCTCACCACAGCCCAAGGCCTAACTCAACTGGTCTCTTCCCCCATTTGTTTGGATCTGCGTACTGGCTCCTCCTCCCTATTGGACCTCATCTTCTCCAATCGCCCGGGCAAGATCAATAATGTTTCCATCCTGCCAAATGCCCTCAGCGACCACTCCCCAGTTACACAGATACATAGATACATAGACAGTGTCGGCTGATAAGGGCTTATGGCCCACCCAGTCTGCCCATTTGAGCTTGTAAATTCAGTTTATGTTTTCCTAGAAGTCTGTTGCCCCTTACCTCTGACCTCCAGAATTCCTTTATGTCTATCCCATGCATTCTTAAATCCCATGATTGTCTCAGCCCCCACCACTTCCTCTGGCAGGGTGTTCCACTTGTCCACCACCCGTTCTGTGAAGAAATTCTTCCTCATGTTTCCTCTGAATCGTCCTCCCTCCAACTTCATCCCATGCCCTCTAGTCCTGGAACATCTTTTTCGCTTAAAAATAGTGTATTCCTGCACCCTGTTCCTCCCTGTGAGATACTTGTATGTCTCTATCATATCCCCTCTCTCCCTCCTCTCCTCCAGGAGTACATGTTCAGTTCCTTCAACCTGTCTTCATAGGACTTGTGATGCAATCCATGCACCATCTTTGTTGCCCTCCTCTGAACCTTCTCTACCCTGTCTATGTCCCTTACGTGGGTATGGTCTCCAGAACTGTACACTGTACTCCAGGTGGGTCTCACTAGTGTCTTGCATAGCGGAATTATGACCTCCCTTTTCCTGCTGGTGATGCCTGCCTATACATCCCAGCATCCTATTTGCTTTACCTGCTGCCTTGTCACACTGTTTCCTGCCTTGAGGTCATCAGAGATGATAACCCCAAGATCCCTTTCCTGCTTGGTGCATGCTATATCCTCACCTCCCAACTGATATATTGTGCCAGGGTTTTTGTGCCCCATATGCATTATCTTGCACTTCTTTGCATTGAATTTCAACTGCCAAACCCCTGACCATTCTTCAAGTTTCTGCAGGTCCCTTCTCATTCTGTCTACACCCTCTGGTGTGTCTACAGTTATCTGTTCCTGGTCCTGCAAAATCCCTAGGTCCCCTCCCAAAATAATTGTGCAACGTAAACTTGGTCCTGGTAAATCGGCACAACTAAAAGCGCACCTCAGGGTCATGGATTGGTCCCTCATTTTGAACATGGTTAACGTTGACAGTGCTCTGGACCTATTTAACCGGTCCTTCAATAATATATGTGACCTCTATGCACCTTTCATGAAAAGAATGGTTAAAGGCAATCACGTACCCTGGTTCACCGAGCGGCTCAAGACTTTAATGCGAACCAGAGACTCACTATGGCAGCTCTTCATTGAATCTGGCCTCCCCTTGATAGACAGAATTATAGAATGGCACGGAACAAGTGCACTTGGGCCATTTGCAGGGCAAAAACGGATTACTATAAATCCGCCCTAACCTCGTCCTGGGGCTCCGGCCGCAAGTTTTGGAACAACATTAAGGAAATTTGTAGTAAGGTCCCCAACCTGGTCCCCTCCCAAGTCATGTCAAATGGGTCCTTGACCTCTGACCCTACACACATTGCTGCAGTCTTCAATGATGCCTTCTCCAACCTTAGCCATGTTCTCACCCCTAACTTCTATAATCCACCAGCTCCTAGCACACCCGCACCTCACCTCAGTGCCCCCCCTTTTACTTCTGCCTCATCTCTCCTAAGTCAGCTGAACCATACCTTACTGCTGCCCTTAGTCATGCCTCCTCCAATGCTGACTCCCTTGATCTCAGAATTCTTTGGTTCTCCCTTAAGGAACTCCTTGCTCCTCTCACCCACATTCTAAACCTCTCCCTATCACTAGGTAAATTCCCTACCACTTGGAAATCCGCCTCTATCACGCCCATATTTAAAAGGGGTAACCGGCTCCTCCTAACAATTACCACTATCTCCATACTCCCCCAAGGCCTTAGAGAGGATAGTTTCGGATCAGCTCACCGACCACCTCAATAAATATGACCTATTCTGCAAACAACAACATGGTTTCCGTAAAGGTCACAGCACGACTACGGCCTTGCTTGAGCTTACATCACACATCCATTCTGCATTGGATAAAGGCTACATCACAGGTGCGGTCTTCATTGACCTCACTAAGGCCTTTGATACCATCCACCATTCACTACTCCAAACCTCCTTGCTCAACCTGGGTCTCTCACAGGATGCTGTGGGATGGTTTGCAGACTATCTTACCAACCGGACCTTTCAAGTTAAAATTGGCAATACACTATCCTCCAAATCTCCTGTCCTCTCAGGGGTCCCACAAGGGTCCATTTTGGGTCCCCTCCTTTACAGCCTCTTCCTAAACTCCCACCCCGCATCCTGCACCTCCAACATATTACTCTATGCAGATGATGCTGTCATCTTCTCCTCCAGCCCAGACCCCTCTCAACTCCACCACTCCCTCCAGTCCTCCATCAATGCTGTCGAAAGCTGGTTCGCCTCACAACGCCTTATTATTAACTATAAAAAAAACAAAGGTATGCTTTTCGCACATCCGCAGACCTCCAGGAAAGGGCTTTTTCCTCAAATACTATCAGCGTCCTTGACCCCCCTGGAATTTGTGCACACATTTAAATACCTGGGCATCACTTTGGACACTGGCCTCACCTATCATGAGCATATACATCAATTATCCAAGGCCCTAAACATTAGGATAGGGCTCTTGCACCGCTATAAACATTGCCTTACCCCGGAGGCCCTTAAACTTGCTATCTCCTCCTCGGTTCTCTCCCTACTTGACTATGGCCTTCTGACTTTTGGAGGGGCAAGCCCCTCAGCCCTTGATAGTCTTAGACTTGTGCTAAACAAGGCCTGTTGTCTTATATTAGGGTGTGACAGACTCACCCATACCAGCGTGCTATATAAGGACACTAATTGGCTTAACCTTGATAACAGAATCAAATTCCACACTTGTGTCTTAGCTAAAAAAATCACCCTTGGCCTCTCCCCCGCATCACTCACCTCCTTAATCACCTTGGACTCTAAAGTTAAGCATACCCGTAGCTCAGATACCCTTTGTTTCTCCATCCCTCCCTGTCGCAATTCAATTCCAAAGATCCTTTTGCTAGAGGGCACCCTTGTGGATGAATAACCTACACTCCTCCTTGCGTCTAGATCAAAGAATTGGTCACTTCAAAATGCACCTTAGGGCCCATCTTCGCTCCTCAAGTGACTGCGACTGCATATGAACTGGTGCCCCGTCCCTCTATTACTGACAATGGCCTCTGGCTTGCCTCTGCATACTGCTCTCAGCTCCACTAACTCAGGGATGTTAAGTTTCCAGTCTCTTTTTAACTGTCTCAAACTGCACTAGCTCCTGAATGTTAGCCTAGCATTCCTGTTGCAACTTAACCTTATTCTGTAATAATCACTGTATTTTTATCTGTACTAACTGTATTTGTGTAACTGATTTGTTATATGTGACGTGGAACCTTTGTAAAGGAGTCTATGACTCAAAGGTATTTCTGATTCTTCTGAAATAAATAAATAAAATAAATAGACAAGCAGTCATGCATGGTTACAAAATCAGGAGACAAAGAAAATATGCTACAAAAAAAAACCAAAAAACAGGGTGTGGCCTGGGTACTGAAATATCAGTTAAAACAGGACAGCAGAGGGAAACAGTTTAGTGAGTATTTAGGAGATATCGAGTGCTAAGCTGGACATAGCTAATTGAGCACTGGGGGCATAAAGAAAGACCAGAAGCTTTAAGTGGTACAGAACAAGGATACGGTCAAGAGGATTGGCATGATCAGGAATGGGATGAATACACTCGGAGGAGGGAAGAGAGAGAATTGGGTAAAGGCGCACTGCGGATGGCGGAGAGGGAGGGCATTCCAACTTTTAGGGCAGCGGTAGGAAAATATGGATTGGCCAACAGTAGTGGAGCGGTGGGGGATAGCGAATGAATGAGAGTCAACATTCCAAGCGGAATAGGGGCTCAGTGAAGAGGCAGAGATGAGAGAGAAAAGATAGGCGGGGAGATTCCCAGACCAAAATTTAGCCATGAAAGTAGCAGCGTGAGCTAGACGTCTGGACTCCAGTGAAGGGAAGGACGTGGCTAAATAAAGATCGCAGTGGCGGGTATGAGGGGGGCAGGATAGTATGAAACAGCAGAAGGCATTGAAGAGTGTGTCCAGTCTGGCCAGAGTGGCTTTGGGGGCGGCACTGCAGACTATGTCTGCATAGTCAAAGGTAGGAAGGATCACTTTCTGTACAATAGCGTGGCAAGCTGATGGAGGAATGCAGTCTCTGTTTCTATATAAAGCTCCAAGTTTGGAGAGTAGGTTCTTATGGATTGTATCCACATGTACTTAAAAGTCCAAATGGTGGTCTAGCCAGACCCGAGGTATCTGAAGGAAGTAACATTCTCAATCAGGGCACCATCCAGCGTGTAGAAAGCTGGGAATGTATTAAGGGAAGACAGCCTCTGTCTGGTGCCGAAGGACATGGAGACTGTCTTTTTAGCATTCAGGAAAAGTTGATTTGACTGGAACCATTTCTGAACCGAAGTGAAATCCTGTTGCAGTCCAGACTTGGCATCACCAGGAGATTTACTAGACGTGTACAGGACTGTATCGTCTGCATACATATGGATCCGGGAAGTGGAACAGGCAGAAGGGAGGTCGTTAAGGAAAATTATATGGGGCCAAGTACAGAGCTCTGTGGGACTCCAGTAGTGATCGGGAGGAGATGAAGGAGGCAATCTTGGCAGATTAGGTTCTGCCTGTCAGGTAGGAACTAAACCAAGCTGTAGTGGTTGGGGTTAAACCAGCCCCAGCAAGTGTCTGGAGAAAAAGAGCATGGGATACCATGTCAAAGACTTTTGCCAGATCGACAAATATGGCCAAGGTTACGTGACCCAGATCCATATTGGAGAGTATGGAGTCTGTGAGGCATATTAGGGAGGTGGTGGTGGAGTGGGACTTGCGGAAGCCAGACTGGACAGGAGTGAAAAATGAGATGGAGTCAAGGCAGGAACTGAATTGGGCAAGGACAATACGTTCCTGTAGTTTAGCTAGGCTTGGGAACAGGGAGATAGGGTGATAGTTCCCAGCAGAGGTGGGGTCACAATCTTTGGGGATGGGGAATGACTGTAGAATGTTTCCAATTGGTGGGAACTGAGGACAGGGCAAAAGAAAGGTTGAGGAGGGAGGCCAGTGGACCAGCTATAGCAGGTGCCGAGAAGTGGAGCAAATCGGGATCAAGGCCATCTGGGCTCTTGCCTTTGGAGGGGTCTAAGGCTAGGAGGGCCTTGAGGGCATCATTTGGAGTTATGGGAGAAAAAGAAAATTGGTTAGAGGTGACAGGGTGAGGAGCAGCGTGGGGGGCAGGAGGTGGGCAAGTGGGAAGGGAGGAGAGTAGCAAGGAGGCACAGGATATGAAGAAAGTGTTGAAACTGGTTGTGACAGAAAGAGGATCAGAAATAGTTGTATTACCATGGACAAGATTAGGGATCAAGGGACTAGACAGTGGCGAGAAAAGAGATTTGACTACCTTCCAGAACTCAGAAGGGTGGTTTAGATTGGTGTGGAAAGATGACAAGAAGTATTCTGCCTTGGCATATCTAATGGCTTTTGTACAAGCACTGCAGAGTTCTCTGTAGTGGAGAAGGAGAGTGGGAGTTTTAGACGGAGTGAAAGCCTTCCAGGCCTGATCTCTTGCCTGCGTACATGCCAGTAGTTCAGCAGTGATCCATTCAAGATGAGAGCCTCTGACCCTGGTTAGCATAAATGGGGCATGACTATCCCAAATTTCCATGAATTTAGATTGGAAGTGGCTGAGGGCAGCGTCAATAGAGGTCTCCATGGAGAGGGTGGATCAGTCTGATTGGCGTAGGTCATTTAAAAGGGGAGCTAAATTTACGGAGTGGAAGAAGCGAATCTGGATCAATTTAGGGGGGCTTTAGGCTGATGGATTTTGCAGATGCAGTAAATCATATGGTGCTCCCTAAGGGAGACTGGGAGGATGCCAGAGTCGATAACATGGTGGGAGTGGGAAGTGAGGGCCCAGTCAATAAGAGTATTGTTTTGGGGTTTTGTGATTGAGCCTGGTAGGGGAGTTTATTAGTTGAATCAGAATTAGGGATTCGACTTTGGAGGGTATGGTGGTGTTGCTGGGTGAGGTCCAGTCCACATTTAGGTCACCTAACAAGTAAGGCTCACACGAGGTGGTATGAGAGGTGACAGTAGTAATGAGATCTAAGATGGTAGCTGATGGGAGACTAGGGCAACAATAAACGCCTGCTATAAATATAGGCAGTGTAATGGGGAGAGATAATTTAATTAAGAGGAGTTCATATTGGGAGGGGGACGAGATTGATAGGACAGGAGAATATTGAAGGTTGAAGGAGATAAACATTGCAATACCTCCACCCTTGCTAGGTATGTTCTGCCTTAAGTGTGAGTAGCCTGGCGTTGTGAGAGTGGTATCTGATATTTTCTTGGACAAGCCAGGTTTCAGACAATGACATGGCATCCAGTTGTAGGTTTAACATGATTGGCTGGAGGAGATAGAGTTTGGTGAGAAGGCTTCGAATATTGAGGTGGGCAATTTTTAAACCCTTAGGAAGGTGTGGGGTGTTAGGAATGGTTGGACCAGGGTTTGGTTCTATGTCTCTAGCAGAGATCAGGAGCAGGGTGATAAGCAGTTTGGAAAAAGTATAGATTAGTTTGGGAGTTTTAGAGTGAGAAGCATGGGTGGGTGGGGTGGGGTGGGGAAAGGAGGCTTTGGAGGAGTGGAGAAGACACTGTGGTTAGTAAGAGTCGCTAAAACAGATGTGGGGGGGTATAGTAGCTGAGGGGGACCAGGGGTATATGGCAGGAATGGCAGGGGTATATGGCAGGAATGAGGTCAACAGGAAACGTGGAATGAGTTGGGACATGGGATAGGTGGCTCTCAGTTTATTGGCATTGGCTCAGTTTCTTCTGATCACTTAAAAATAAGTAAAGGGGTTCTGCAGGGGTCACTTCCCGTCCCTTTAATGTTCACTTTGTTAGTTCACTGCCTTCTTATTTTAAATATTGTGAATCTCAGCTTAACGCTATTTGATCATTTTTCTGGTGAAAATGTGGGTATCGTTTCTAAGTTTCTGGAATGTGATTTTCTTTCTGCTTGTAACTGATTTTTGAATAATTCTCTGATTCTCAACTCGAAGAAAAACAAAGTTTATGCTTTTTGGTTCTCATGGGATGATTAGTACCTCTTCCTCCTTACAATTATGGGACAATTTTGGTAATTTAATTGAACAGCTGTCTCAATTTAAGTATTTGGGTGACCTGTCGGATTCTGGATTATCCCTTTCTGAACGTTCCAATGATTTGTAGGAATATTAATCAAAAAATTGGAATACTTCATAAGCTGAAAAACTTTTTTCCTTAGAAACACTGAAAATTATTGCTAATAGGTCTCTTTGCCACACTTTGATTATGCTGCAAGCCTTTTTTTTGGTTGGAGGTAAAGAATCCCAAAGTCATTTTGTTGCTCACAACAATATTTGTCATTTTGTTTTATTAGCACGAACTTGTACTCATCATTGTATTTTATATTCTCGTCTTGGTTGGCTTTCTTCTTCCTTCTTGGATGTTTGACGCTTGAAAGTGTTTTGTCTGTTTTTGGGTTCCTTTCAGGCTTAATAAAGCAAAGGTCCATGCTTCCAAGTCTGAGATCAGCCAAAAGGGTTGTGTTAGTTGAAAGGTTACGTAAATCTAAGGCTGGTGCTCATGCTTTTTCCACTGACGCTCCTTAATTTTGGAATGGTCTTTCTCACATATTGCGGTCTGCTCCTTCTTTTTATATTTTAAAAAAAATTTTTTAGAGTCTTTGTATAGTTATTATAACTGATTGTAATACTGGTTAATGTATTTTTCTGTCATTGTGTCAAGTTTTGCTTTTTGTATTGTTATTGCAATACTGCCTGGGTTGATCCCAAAAAAGGACCCTTAGATCAGTGTTCTTTCCTGGTTATTAAAATTAATAAAATTAAAATAAAGCTTATGACCATCAATAGGAAGGGGAAGGGAAGGGGAAATTGTTTAACCAGGAAAGGCATACTAAGCCCAAGCTTGTTTTCAGGCGCGACCTGGGAGCACAAGAAAGTTAAGTGACTTGTTCAGGGTCACACAGTATGCAAGTGGAGGCTGTGGGATTCAAACCCAGGTCTCCAAGTTTGTAGCTCAGTGCTCAAAACCATAGCGCTATACTGCCTCCAGGGCACTGAAAGCTGGGGGGCATGTAAAGCTGATATAGTGGCCAAATGCACGTTAACAGAAGAATACTGACGGCCAGAGTCAGACAGGAAAAGCAGGTATTCCAACAAAGAATTCACAGGACATGTAAAAGGGTTCATATAACAGGAGGCAGACCACAAAGTGAAGTGCTTCCATTTCAGGGAGTAGGTATGTCTGGCTGAAGGCTTCCTAACCGCAAGCAGGACAAAGCATTTCCATTTTGGGAATAAGTATGTCTGGCAGAAGGCTTCCTAATCACAAGCAGGATATCAGCAACTTTGGGGGATACACCAAAACATGCAATGGCTATGATTTCAGAAGCCAGGTATGCAGGTGCAGGGGACTTCAGGTCCAGATGGACCAGGGACCCCCTTGCCCTGTGACAACAGTCCCTGACACAGAAGTACAAGAACAGGAGGCTCCACTGCCAGATGCTGAAGGAGTAGAAACCAAATCTGGTGAGGCTAGAATGGAGCAATGAGGAAGAGAGTAGCACTCTCCACCTGCAGCTTAAGCAAAAACCCTCTGTATTAGAGGAATTGGGGGAATGCATATAAGAATTTCCCTTTTCCAATAGAGGGGCAACACGTCTTACCAAACAACTCCAGGCCATGGAGCAATGAAGCAGAGACACAGCAGTTTTTTGTTGTGTGGGGATGCAAAAAAGGTGCAGCTCTGGATGACCCCATCTTGCGAAGACGTTGTTTACCACAGCAGACTGCACCTATCTGCCAAGTTTTGAAGACCTGGGAGAAACACGGCTGACAGCTGAAAGCCATGAGACAAAGCCCATTTCCATACTCTCACTTCTTCCCTGCACAGGGGATAGCAGTGAGTTCCCCCCATTTGTTAATGTAGTGCATCACATTGATGTCTGTCTGTATTAGCAGATGACCAGGGAAGAGGTGATTCTGAAAAGCCTGGGAGGCTGTACAGGACAGCTGCAATTTCAGGACATTTACATGCAACTTGGTCTCCACCTTGGTCCAAAACCCCTATGTCTGGTAGGGACCGACATGAGCACCCATCTGAGGCCTCCATGGTCAGGATCTGTACAGAAGCTGGTACAAAGACTGGAATGCCCATCAGTAGGTTGTCAGAATCCATCCACCATAACAATGCTCTGCGAAGAGGATACGTGATGAGAGCCATTACTCCAGGTTGTCCATCACCAGATCCCACTGGACCTTGAGTGTCGACTAAGGTACCCTCATATAAAGATGTGCCAGTGGCACAGTAACTGTGGCCACAGCCATGAAGCCCAGGAGATGCAAGATTATTTGTGCAGAAATGAAGTGGCTCCTGTGTACCAAGCATGCATATGCAATCAGAGTGCCTGTTCTGTCCTGTGGCAAGAAAATACATCCCTTTTCTGTGTCCAGGACCACCTCTATGTACTGTAGTCTCTGGCATGGAGTCAACACAGATTTTGGAACATTCACTGTGACCCCCAAATCATCGAACAACTGATGTGTCTTAGACAGGATGTGAAGCAGAGCCTCTCTGGAGCTGGCCTTCAGGAGCCTATTGTCCAGATAGAGGAAAACATATAGGACTTTCCAGTGAAGTACCACTGCAACTACTACTGAACGTTTTATAAAGACCCATGGAGCAGAGCACAAGCCAAAGGGCAATACCTTGAACTGATGCTGTTCACCCTCTAGCATAAAGCAAAGGTACAATCTGTGGCATTTCCTGATCTTTGTATTAAGCTATGCATCCTTCATGTCCAGAGAACAGAGCCAGTCCCCTGTCTGCGGCAGGGGAATTAGAGTCTGCAGGAATGCCATTTGAAACTTTTTGTATTCAATGTATAAGTTGAAATCTGAGCTCTACCACAGGATGCAGATCCTCTGTCCATTTTGGGACTAGGAAGTATCTGGAATAGAACCCTTTGCTTCTCTCCCGAGGAAGAACCAGTTCTATGGCACGTTTCTGAAACAAAGTATGAACTTCTTCCTTTAGAAAGGACAAATGGCCTGGAGGGTAAAAGAAAAGAGGCGGAGGATGATCTAGAGGGATTTGTAGCAGATCCAGAGCATACTGCCTTTCAATTATCTCCAGAACCCACTTGTCTGCAGTGACCTTCTGCCACTGTTTCAGATGCAGGACCATCCAGCCTACCACACTCACCCCTGGAGGCAACAGCTAACGAGGGGGGCGAGATGGAAGAGAGTCATGTGGAACTACTGTAGGTGTGGTAGGGCCAACGGTACCGATTCCTTTAGGTGCTTTTGCATAGGCAGCAGGGGAGAGGGGACCTGGAAAGGGACCACCACCTCAGCCATGGCCTTGCTGAGGGTAGGCATGACTACCTCAGGCAGCAGGCTGATGAAAAGAGCCCTGACCATGACCTCTAGTGGGAGTGCGATACAGGGACCTAATAGATCTTGGAGTCATTTTAGAAGTCTGAAGGTCATGTAGGGCTTCTTTGACATCACAGCCAAACAGTCTGGACCCTTTAAAGGGAGTATTCAAAAACTGCCTGCTGCATATCAGTGGCAAAACAAGCAACTCTTCACCAAGAATACCTTCTCATACAAATGCTAGAAGCTGCAGCCCTGACAGAAGCATCAGAGACATCATAAGCTATGTGCAGCAAATGTATGCCCAACTTCACCACCAACAGATAATGTTTTAATCAAATCAGTCTTGGCAGAGACATCAGGCAAAGCCTGAGCAGCAGTATGAGCAGCTTTCCATAGGCTGTTCTGGTATTTGATCACATGGGCCTAGTAAGAAGAAGAAGGCGATGACCACAGATTCAGTTTCAGGCCAGTTAGCATAAGGCTCAGCAGATGGTGCAGGATTCTGCTTATCAGCCTTTCTAGGGACTGCGGGCAGTGAGTGTGGCCTGTACCATGCAACAAAAGTAGCATCCTCTAATGTAGGATATGTAAGTGGAATAATAATGGCTAGGGACAGGGCACCTCCAAAAATTCCATGAGCTACCATTAGTGGAATAGTACAGTTATATAAGAACTTACTGTAACAGCAGATCTTCCGAGAGGTGCTCTTGCAGCAGGTAATACCATTAGGACTAAGCAGCCAGGGGTTAGGACCCCACGGAAAACTTCTAGATAGCAGTCTATGGCGGGGAACAGTCCCAGAAGTTGGCTCCGCCCCATCAGACGTGGTATAAAGGAGGCGGTCTCCCGGCACCACTTCAGTTCTCCCGCCAGAGACCTGGCTGAAAACAGATGGAGAACTGAAAAGAATCTCCTATCCCCAAAGAGGAAATAGTAATATTAGTCCCCAGAGGGAAGGTGGGTGGGAAAGCCACCTTCTGCAAGAGCTCCTCTCGAAGATCTACTGTTACGGTAAGTTCTTACGTAATTATACTATCTCACTTCGAGGGGGAGCTCTTGCAGCAGGTAATACCATTAGGACCGAGTCCCACGTAATACCCAAGAAGAGACCCAGGTCAGACGGGTGGAGGACAATAGTGCAGAGTTATAGGCAATTAGGAAAGGAGACCCTGAAGGACCACTAGGCCGAAACCTGCTCTCCTTCTGGAAGCAATGTCCAGACAATAGTGCCTAATGAAAGTGTGCACTGAACTCCAAGTAGCGTCCGCATAGAGGTCCACTGAGCAAACATTTCTGAAAGAAGCGAAGGATGTCACGATCCCTCTGGTGGAGTGACCCTTAATCAGTTGGTAAGGGTTTGTTGCTCCGCTGATAACAGAACATGATACAATTCATGAGCCACTTAGCCAGCGTTTGCTTCATCACTAGTGCCCCAACCTTTCTTTGGGCAAATGAGACAAACAACCGGTGTGTCTTTCTGGAGGAACTGGTCCTGGCCAGGTAGTAACACAGAATCGTATGTACATCCAGAGCATGTAACAAGGCCTCCCCTCTGTTTGAATACTCTGGATAATAAACTGGTAGCTGAAAGTCTTGGTTCAACGTGAACTCAGACACTACCTTCGGAAGAAACTTAGGGTTTGTATGCAGGGCTACCCTGTCCCTGAGAAAAAGAAGATAAGGCTCTTTACACATCACAGCCTGCAGCTCAGAAATCCTCTGAGCTGAAGTAATAGAAACTAAAGATAACGCCTTCCAAAAGAGAAGGCATAGCTCGCAACTTGCGGTTGGTTTGAAGGGGGGCAAGGTAAGCTTCTCTAAAACAAACAAGAGGTCCCAAGGCAGCACAGGATCCATCCTGGGAGGTTTGATATGCAAGATGTCCCTTAGAAAGGTCTTGCATAGGTCCAACTGTGCCAGAGTCTTCCCATTCAGTGGTGCATGATAAGCTGATAGCACACAGAGATGCACCTTAACGGACAAGTAGCTAAGGCCCAGGTCTGATAAGGAGAGAAGATACTCCAGCACAGATTCCACCAGACAGGTGAGGAGATCCAGTGAATGGGGGAATGCCCACAAACAGAAGTGCTTCCACTTCATGGCATATGTTGCCCTGGTAGAAGGTTTTCTTGCTGCCATGAACACCTCTGCCACTCTCAGGGATACTCCAAACCTATCCCTCGCTAAGTCTGCAGGAGCCACGCATGCAAATGCAGAGACTGGAGGGCCGGATGGAACAGCATCCCTTGCTCCTGAGAGAGCAAGTGAGTAGACAGGGCAACAGAATCGGTGGTTCTGATGCCAGCTGTTATAACAGCAGGTATCAAATCTGTTGAGGCCAGAAGGGCATGATCAGGATCATTCATGCACTCTCTGCCTGCAACTTGACCAAGATCCTCTAAAGAAGAGGAAAGCGAGGGAAGGCATACAGAAACCTCCCTGTCCAAGAGAGGGACAATGCATCTCGCCAAAAAACACCAGGCCCTGAATCTAGCGAGCAGAAATTGGCCAGTTTGGCGCTGTGTGGGGACGCAAAGGGTCCAACTCTGGTCGACCCCACCTTTCGAAGAGGTCGTCTGTGACTTCTTTCTGTAGTTCCCATCCGTGGCTCTGAGATCAAGAGGGACTTAGGCTGTATGCGAGCACGTTGTGAATAACTGGAACATGGACTGCTGTGAGATCCAGGTTGTGATCCACTGCCCAGGTCCATACTCTCATTGCCTCTCTGCATAGGGGATAAGAGTGCATGCCCCCTTGCTTGTTGAGATGAAAGACTACTGGAGTATTGTCCTACTGGACCAGAAGGGGCCCAGGAAAGAGTACCCCCTGGAAGGCTTGTAGGGCATACAGTACAGCTCTCATCTCCAAAATGTTTATGTGGAGAGACTGTTTCATTGAATTCCAGGACCACCCCCCCCGTCTGGTGAGAAGCAAGATGTGGTCCCCATCTCAGTCCAGAGGCATCTGCAGTCAGGATCTGATGTGGGCTGGGTCACTGCAAGGGAACTCCTTTGTCCAAATTGACCAGGGTGAGCCACCAAATCAGGGGCTGACAGACCGCAATAGAAATTCGGATGGGCTCTTTGAGCTCGTCGATGCCTTGGTCCCACTGTACTCTGAGGTGCCACTGCAGGATCCTCATATTCAAACGTGCGCAGGGGACTGTGGCTATGGCTGCAGCCATATGACCTAGAAGCTGCAGAATTACCCTCGCTGGGACCTGATCAGAGTTCCTCACTCTGCGAATGACTTCCCTTAGCCTGTCTGCGGGAAGAAAGGCTTTTCCTTGGACGATGTCCAGAACTGCTCCTATGTACTGTAGCTTTTGAGCAGGCCACAGGTGTGACTTGGGCATATTTAGAGTGATACCCAGGGTCCGGAATAGACTGAATGTCTCCTCCATCGTCCTGTTTAACTGGTCTTCTGACGAAGTTGTGAGAAGCCAATCATCCAAGTAGGGGCAGACAAAGTAACCCCCTCTCCTGAGGGCCGCTGCCACTACTGCCAGGCACTTGGTAAAAACCCTTGGTGCAGATGACAGCCCGAATGGAAGCACCCTGAACTGGTAGTGCTCTCCTTGGAAGGTAAAGCGAAGATACTTCCTGTGGGATGGCAGGATCTTTATGTGCACGTAAGTATCCTGCATATCCAGGGAGCAAAGCCAGTCTCCATGATGGAGCATGGGCAACAGGCTCGCTAGAGTCACCATTCTGAACCTTCTGTATTCAATGAAGGTGTTCAGCTGGCTCACATCCAGAATGGGATGGAGGTCTCCCGTCTTCTTCAGGACTAGAAAGAAGTGGGAGTAATACCCCTTGCCTCTTTGGGTGTAGGGGACCTCCTGGATAGCTCCTTTTTCAAGCAAGGCCTGTGTCTCTGCCTGCAGGAGAGCCGCGTGGGAAGGGGAGCAGTGGGAGGGGACGGGTTGATTGTCCGGTGGAATCTGGGCAAATTCTAGAGTATCCTCTCTCTACTATCTGTAGGACCCATTGATCTGACGTGATATTGGACCATCCGGATAGGTAAAGGCAGAATCTTCCTCCTATCTCCTCCCCCTGCGCTTCCTCCAGAGGAGAGGGGGATCGGTATGGAGTTATGCCGTTGTGGAGGGGGTGGGAAGGGGAGGTCAGGGCACCTAGGGATTTTTGGGCCCTGGGCGCCTGAAGGGACGGTGAGGGTCGCTTCTTTTAAAGCCTCCCTTGTGCTGCGGCTGGCATCTTCCCTGCTGTCCCTGGTCCTTCTGAAAGGGACGGCGCTGGGTTGTCTGTGGTTTTGACCTGTACCTACTATGGACGTCAAACACCGCCTTGCCAGAGTCTTGTAATCCTGTTATGAGTTTCTCTGTTTCTTGACCAAGGAGGATGGGTCCTTGAAAAGTAGAGTCCAAGATGGCATCTTGCAAATCCTGCCGGAAACCAGAAACTCTCAGCCATGCATGCCTCCTCATGCAGATACCTGTTGCAGCTGCCCTTGCTGCCATGTCTGTGGAGTCATACAAGCTCCTCAGCATGTGCTTATTCACTTCCATGCCCGATTGGATGACAGCTAGGAGCTCTGCCTTGACCTCTGAGTCTGCTTGAGCCTTAGCCAGATCCATCGCTATTGCCCACAGTGACTTTTGATATGTAACCATGTGGGCAAGGAAGTTCAGCGACCTGACTGTGCAGGTAGCTCATGAATATACCTTGTGGCCCATCTGGTCCAGCTTTTTGGACTTTGGATATGGAGGCTGGGTGCACATGTGCCTCGGTTGTTGCACTCTGCCATGTGTAGTCGTGAGCACCACAGGGTCGGCTTTCAGTTGCTCACTTAAGAAAGGCTCCCTTTAGGTGTTTTATAGAGCACGTCTGCTTTTCGTGGAACTGCTGTTGTGGTAGCCAGAAGCTTCCATGTCAATTTCATGACAGCTTGGAAGGGCTCCACTAATGGGGGGATGACCAAGGGTTCTGGGTCAGTAGCCCCCAAGAATTTTGCCTGACTGCATTGTCAAGGTTCAGCTCTTCTGTATCCCACTGATACAGTGCTTGGATGTGCCTCATAATATCCAAGAAGGACGGGTCATCTGGAGGTGACCTTGGTGAGTCTCTTCTTGGGTCCTGAGAAGGTATGGGTAGCTTGTCCTCAGAGGAGTACACTGAGGAGGAGTCTCCCGCGTCCTCTCCTGAGGAAGATGGTAGGCGTCTGCTAGTAGATGGGATGGATGATGGGTACCTCTTCTTGCCACCTGCACCAAGCATCTGCCTATTATCATCATCGTGTGGCAGATGCTCTGTCGGCGGGGGAGGTCACTGCAGCGACTGTTCCCTGGGTGGTGGCTGGACAGAGGATTGGTCCCTGGGCTTTACGACTAAGTCCCCTTTAATGGTGTTCCACCATACATTGAAAAGTGCACCCACCTCTGCAAATGGGATGACTGGAGGCAGAGGCGTCGGGTTTGGTATGCTAGAAGAGCCACGTATCGGACCCTGTGGTCCTTCTGGTACTGATGTCTGGTCCTGGGGCACCTTGTCAGCTGGTGCCTCTGGCATCAGGCCTGACAGGGTTTTGTCCAGGGGTGCCAAGCCCCAGTGTGGGCTGGCGTCCGGCTCCTTAGGAGGAGGCGATTGGGTGTTCACAGGCCCTGATGTCTTGTCCTTTGTGGCCTTGGTCACCGGGGCTGACGACCGGTCCTCTGAGGCAGAAAGTTGCTCTTTGGCCGGGGGCGCTGAATCCATTTCCAACACAGAGTCGGAGTGGCCAGTAGACTGCCTATCTTCAGAGCTTGACGTCACCCTTTCCTCAGGTGAAGGAGGTGTCCAGTACCTGATGACCTCCTGGTGTCTAGTGGAGTCGTCCTACCCGTTATGCCTGTCAGACGATCCAGAGTGCTTATGGGTGACAGGTTCTGAAGGTCTGCCCGAAGCAGACACCTGTCCCTCTTGGGTTGACCCATGCGAAGTCTTATGGGGTTAGTGCGCCAAGGGGACTTGGGCAGACGAACGTCCCTGGGAAGAAGACTCCCTACCTTTAGCGTGTGATGAGGTGGTAGTTTTCTTCTGTGTAACTCCCGAAACAGCTGTGACACCTGAGGGAACCGACTCAGACCTCTCGCCGGAGGTGAAGGAAGCAGAGGTCCTGTGAGGGGACTTTGGGCAGGATTCTGACCTGGCTCTCTCCTTATCCCGGTGATGGTGTTTCCTGCCTGATCTCTTCTCCTTGGGGGTTAGACTCCCTGGCTGAGGAGGAAGAACTTTGTCCCTACTGAGTCCTCTACATGGCGGCCACTTGTTCCAGCAAGTAGGCCTTGAGCATCTTGAGGCGGTGGATGCGTGTTTTACTATTAAACTTTTAGCAATGTGGGCAGTCGTCAGTCCGGTGGTCGGGGCCTAGGCAGATCAGGCAGGCAGAGTGGCCGTCCCTTGCCGGGATCTGCTTACCGCATGCGCACTTCGACATTCGCAGCTGAGAGGTCAATGAAGACATGCACTTGTTTGAGGAAAAATGTTAAAGAAACACACTAATAATTCAACTGCCCGAGTCGCAAAATGGTGGTCGACTGCAATGATGGCGTCCGTGGAACCGATGTTAATGGGTCGATGGAGGGAAAAGAACTAAGGTGGTGCAGGGGGACTGCCCCCTTTATACCACGTCTGATACCGAGGCAGAGCCAACATTGGGGGCAGTCCCCTGACATACATTGCTAGCTAGAAGTTTTCTGTGGGGTCCTAACGCCTGGCGGTTTAGTCCTAATGGTATTACCTGCTGCAAGACCTCCCCCTCAAAGTGAGATCTTCTTGTTTCACATCATATTTTTTCTCTGTATTGCTCCACGTTGTCAATGGGAAGGTGAAATGAACACCCCTACTGGGGTAGTGGCACAGCCCAAAGCAGTCAATCAGCACAGAGCCCTAGGCACATTAACATTCTTTTCATTCATTTTTTTTTATTTTACCTCAAGAACAGGCCACTTGACCTAGCTTACCTTTCCTGGTAAACCAACAAAATAGTGTGTTACTCCTTATATTGTTTGAAGATTGTGAAAGAGCTAGTGTACTACCTAAAAAATACAGTTACGTAAGAACTTACCATAACAGCAGATCTTCAAGAGAGGCTCTTGCAGTAGGTAATTACAAATAGGACTGAAGCCGGCAGGCGTCAAGACCCCAGAGAAAAATTTTAGTTGGCAGTCTCAGGGGACCGCCCATGTCAGGTGACCGACGCAGTATAAAGGGTGGTCTCCACGCCCGCCTTTCCAGTTCTTTTCTCGCCAGGCCAAAAAGGCAAGACGAGAGAGAAGCAGATATTTCACTGGTAAAGGAGCTGAAAAGCTTAGGGGATGGAGGGCGGAAGGATATTTACTGCAAGAGCCTCTCTTGAAGATCTACTGTTACGGTAAGTTCTTACGTAACTGTACTATCTTACTTCGAGAGGGCTCTTGCAGTAGGTAATTACAAATAGGACTGAGTCCCAAGCAGAAGCAAATGGGAGGAGGAAACTACACAAAAGTAGACCCTCTGGCTGCGAAGGTCTTAGGAAAGAAGACCTCGCAGAAATGAAAATTACGTATCTATCGTAATTCTTGATCTTCTTGGACGAGTCTCCACCACTCATTCACACTATTGGGATCTGCGCCGGAGGCACTAGGACCCATTGGGAGCAAACTTTTTGCTGGAGGGTCAGTGCCAGAGATGGCGTCGCGAGGAACGGCGCCGCGAGCCCTAGCTCGCGTGGTAACAACTATCTCGGCGTCGACCCTCCAACTGCCTCAGTACCTTTTTTTACCAAGGAGGTGCAGCGTAACTAACCTAGAAGGGTAGCCTAACCTAAAATCCGGACATAAGATAGTCCGGGTGACCCGTGATAAGAAGGGTCAATAGAGAAGTCTTCACGCCAAAGATTTGAGGAGTGAAGACCAACATGAAAAGGAGCTCGGGATGGAGAGGGATAGGAGTGGTGGGAGACTCGTCCAAGAAGATCAAGAATTACGGTAGGTACGTACTTTTCATCTTCCTGGACATAAGTCTCCACCACTCATTCACACTATTGGGAGAGTACCGAGCTAATAACCCTGAGAGGGCGGCAGGAGAAACCAAGAGTTCACGCTTCTAGGACAGAAGCTCATTGAGGATGGCTCTGCCAAAGGAAGAATGTCGCTCACGTGACATCTAGTGCATAATGTTTAACGAAAGCATGCACTGAGCACCAGGTGGCCGCATTGCAGATGTCTGCAATGGGCACGCTATGGATTGCTTAGGATGCCGCTTAATCTTCCAGTAGAGTGAGCGATACCTACCCTCCAACTTAACCTGCGCCATGGAATAGCAGTGACGAAGGCACGCTTACTAGCCATGATGAGATACATCTGATAGCGACAGGTTGACCCAGCCGGGTCTCACTGAAGGAAACAAATAGTTGCTGAGCTTTGCTAAAATCCTTGGTTCTATCTAGATAGAAATGTAAGGCCCTCTTAACATCCAAAGAATGAAGAGAACGTTCCCTTCATTTTGGAAGTCCGCAAAATAAGAGGGAAGGACCAAAGGTTGGTTTAGATGAAATTCTGACACAACCTTAGGAAGAAATTTAGGATGAGTACGAAGGACTACTTTGTCCTTATGGAACACAGTATACAGAGGGTCTGTGACCAGGGCATGTATCTCAGAGACCCTACGGGCTGAGGTAATGGCCACTAGGAAGGCAGTCTTCCAGGTGAGAAATTTTAGCTCACAGGTAGCCAGAGGTTCGAAAGGTTTCTGAGTGAGCATGTCTAGCACAAGATTAATGTCCCAGGCTGCAACTGACGCCTTGTAGGAGGTCTGGTATGCAGAATCCCTTAAGAAATCTCTTAACCATAGGTAACTGAGCCAGAGTTACAAAAATGGCTCATGATACGCTGAAATGGCACTAAGATGAACTTTGACTGTAGAGTACTGCAGACCTGAATTTGAGAGGTCCAAAAGGTACCCAAAACCTTATCTGGTGGACAGGAAAGGATTCAGAGAGGACTTGCACACCACAGCAAAAACGCCCACTTGGCTGTGTAAGTTTTCCAGTGGCTGGCTTCGATGCAGCCAGAAGAATATCTGAAACTCTAGAGACATTTAACCGGTTTACTTCAACCTCTTCAGGAGCCAAGCATGAAGGTGAAGTGATCTCAGGTTGGGATGGACCACCGTCCCTGTGAGTCAAAGGTTCATCTGCAGGGAAGTGGTCTGAGGAACTGCCAACATATTGTTGAGTAGTGAAACCACAGCTGCCGAGGCCAAAAGGGAGCAATGAGAATCATTTAGTCCCCCTGGGATTCGAACTTGAGGAGTACCCTCTGAATTAGAGGAAGAGGCGGAAAGGCGTAAAGAAAGCGTTTTGTCCACCGCAGCCTGAACGCATCCTGACAGAAAATGCCAGGCCCTGGATTTCTGGAGCAGAAGAGAGGTAGTTTTGCATTGAGTGGGGATGCAAAAAGGTCCAGGTCTTGAGTTACCCACTCTTTGAATAGTGACTGAACTATGGTTGAGTCGAGAGACCACTCGTGAGGGTCTGTCTCTGTTCTGCTGAGACGGTCTGCCAGTTCGCTCTGAATACCTGGCAGGTAGACCGTCAATTAGAGCCTCGTGGCTCAAGCACCATTCCCATACCCTCATTGCTTCCTGCATAAGGGTAAGAATGAGCACCCGCTTGTTGATGTAATACATCACTGCTTTGTTGTCCGCTTGAAGGAGAATGTTCTTGTGGCACAGAATGTCCTTCAAAGCTCGGACCACATAAAGAACGGCTCTCATTTCTAGGACGTTTATGTGGAGCTGGGACTCGACTTGAGTCCACGCACCTTGAGTGTGGAGAGCCTGACAGTGAGCTCCCCACCCCATTAGGGATGCGTCCATGGAATGGAGATCTGATGGTCCAGAGGAGCAAAGGGATACCCCTCCAGGAGATTGCTCTCTTGAGACCACCAGGTGAGTGACCTCCTTAAAGGTTCTGTCACCTTGATGAGATAGGGACTGCGGTGAGTGGTTGGGGACCACTGAGTACTGAGCATCCACTGGTGGTTCTCATGTGCAGACGTGCAAGGGTACAGTGAACACTGAGGATGCCATGAGGCTAGCATCCGTTGATCGAGAGAGCTGTGACTGAGTTGTTTTCCCAATATGACGGGCCATCTGAAGGATATCGCTCTCCTGTCTTCTGGAAGAAAAGCTCAGACAGGAGGTGTCCAGGAGTCCTATAAAAGGAGCCTCTGGGAGGCTGCAGTTGCGATTTCTGAGGTTGAGACATTCCCATGGACGTAAGGAAAGTGCGAGGCCATCTCCACGGCGTCAGAGTCCCTTGCCTGGAAGGGCTTGCTAGAAGCCAATCGTCCAGATAAGGAAACACCTGAATTCCAACCTTTCTGAGGTGCGCTGCGAGAACTGCACAACATTTTGTAAAGACTCACAGCGCCAAGGATAGCCCAAAGGGCAGGACTCTGAACTGATAGTGCTGTCCCAGAGCCACAAACCTCAGGAATTTGTGATGCCTCGGGTGAACAGGAATGTGCTGGTAAGCGTCCTGCATATCTAGGGAGGCTAACCAGTCATGTTGGTGGAGCAGAGGTAATAGGGTTCCCAGAGAAATCATTTTGAATTTCTCCTTGAGGAGAAATTTGTTTAGCTTTCTGAGATCTAGAATGAGGCGCATTCACCGGACTTCTTGGAACCAGAAAGTAATGGGAGAACCCCATGTTTACTGCAGAGCACCACTTCTACTGCCCTGTTGTTCAGAAGGCCCTGAATCTTGGCGACAGAAGGTCTGACTGAAGGGTGACAGCCTGGGCTGCCGCTTGGGGATTTATCCAGAGGGTCTCCACAAAATTGAGTGAATACCCCTCGCGAATTATCCCAAAGACCCATTTGTCTGAGGTTATGGACTCCACTGGTTGTAGAAGTGCACTGGGACGACCTCCCACTGGAGAGGAAAAGTCCACCTCGGCAGCTGAGATGGAACTGGGGCCGGCAATTCATAAGAGTAGTGCTGGGGCTTTGGGCTCTTCTGCTTGCTGCGCCTCTTCTGAGGTTGGGCAGGTTGGTTCTTATGGAAACTTCCTCTGCCTCTGCCTCAAAGGACTGGCGATTATGAAACTGTCGTTTACTGGCATGCCCTCCAGAGGGGGCAGGAGGGGCCGAGCCAACTAATGGCCTGACCCTGGTCATTTGTGTAGCTTCTAGAGCTTGCTCTACCTGAGGACCAAAAGATATGCACGTCAAAGGCAATGCCATCACTGTGCTGATCTGCGCATTCGAAAAGCCCGAAGTGCGCGAGCCAGGAATGACGCCGGGATACCTCTGGTAATGGTTTGAAGCAGCTCTGGCTTTGAATCCAACTCCGGTAGGGCTTCAACCATCTGTTTAATAGAATGCCACAGGATATACTCATACTGAGAAAAATAGCCTTGGTAACTGGTAATATGCATACTTACAGTAGAAGCAGCAAAGACTCTCTTACCTAAGGTGTCTATCTTACGAGATTCTTTGTTAATAGGTCGAGCTGTAGTAGCTTGAGGAAGAACGACCTTATCATTCTCTGCCAGGACTACAATAGGATCCGCAGAGGCTTGAGATGCCAAATGGGGCATCCTTGGGGCTGAATATTTCCTATCAATGGATTTAGCCACCGAAGGGCTAAGAGCAGGATTATTCCATACCATTTGAGACAGCGCTCAAGGAAGGCTGAATCGGATGAGTCAAACCTAGGGATCTCCGAGGCATGAAGATATTGGAGTCTCAACAATTTCCCAGGATCGATGTCTGTAGTCTGAGAGAAAGTGTGGAACCTCAGATTTTCAACAGAGACTTAAAGGATAGGTCCCCATCACAGGCTCTGCAGCAGTAATAGATCCTGCTTCGTCCACTTCATCACCCAATCGAAGGTCTGGGTCAGGCTCAACGTCATCTCCTGACAGTCCAGGAGGGACTGTGTGGACAGGAAAGGAAGGAAATTCAGAAGAGGAGGAAGAAGGAAACAAGTGAAAAGAGGAATCCCCGAGAGTCGCCGGCGCCGAGAACGATGCCGTGAGGCCACGTGGCGCCGAAAACGGTGCCGAGAAGCCGCACGGTGCCTAGGACGGCGCCGAGAAGCCGCATGGTGCCGAGAAGCCGCACGGCACAGAGGATGGCGCCGAGCGCAGTATCGATGCTGAGGACGGCGTCAAGAGGCCACACGACGATCGAGGGTGCCGAAACACTCCCAGACCAAAAACAGGTTTTGAAGGAAGAAGAGCAGGAGATAAGGGCATCGTGTGGCCTCGCGCCTGCAGCCATGTGGGGAACACCTGCTGGAGTCGATGGCAATCAAGAAGGTGCCGCACCAGGAAGGTTCAACTGCCTCTACCTGGTCGCCAGGAGAGCCAAGGCCCACATTCGATCGAGCCAGGTAGTCGAACCAACCTCCGAGCCCATTGCTCCATAAGAGCGCCCACTGATGAAACTGCTCATCTGAAGACCTACCTGCGGGTGGGTAGGGTTCACGGTCGGGCCGCGGCTACCAGAAGCAGGCGACTCAAGGAGGAGACCGCACCAGCCCTGATAACCAGGCGTCTACGCCGCAGACATATCAGAGGGCTACGCAAGTGATGCCTTCTCTTTAGACCTGTGGGCTGAAGAAGAGCTCGAGGCCGAACGGTGCCGAGAGTGCGACTGTTTATTTTATAAGCCTGGGACCGCCATCCCCACGGGCATTGGACTGACCGTTGTCAGACCCTCCCTCCGGAAAAGGCGGCGACCGACCCAGCCCGACTGACTGAACAGTTTACACGAAGTCTCCTACCGTCACCTGACCTGCTCATGGTCGACTCTGTCAAGGTAGGCTGAGACTTCTTTATTGTATTTATTTCAAAAATAAGAATAAATTATGCGATACTGTATCAAGATATACTACAAAATAATAAAAACTGAAAACTATGCTGCTAGTTTGAAGTTTGACTCCCGACAGGCGAGCGACGTCGTCACTGAAGTGCACTCGACGGCGGGAAAAAAGGAACTGAGGTGGTTGGAGGGTCGACGCTGAGAAAGTCGTTACCACGCGAGCTAGGGCTCGCGGTGCCGTTCCTCGCGGCGCCATCTCTGGTGCCGACCCTCCAGCAAAAAGTTTGCTCCTGATGGGTCCTAGTGCCTCCAGCGCAGATCCCAATAGTGTGAATGAGTGGTAGAGACTTATGGCCAGGAAGATCAGCCAACCCGAATCCTGCTCTACAGAGAGAGGCAATGTCCAAACTGTAGTGTTTTGTAAAGGTATGGACAGAAGTCCAAATAGCGGCTGCACAGATGTCTGCCCCTGACACATTCTTGAAACAAGCAGCGGAGACAGCGACCCCTCTGGTGGAGTGGCTTCTGACTTGACCCGGCAGGGTCTTGTACCTGCCATAACATAAAGTGATGCAATGAGCCTTCTCTTTCAAAAGCAAAAGAGACAGTTGATCAGTCTTTCTGAGATCCTTTATCCTGGTGGTATAGTATCTCAGAATTCGGTGAACATCCAAAGTATGCAAGAGGTACTCCCCCTGATTGG
The DNA here is from genome assembly GCA_016271365.2 of Neoceratodus forsteri. Classification (NCBI taxonomy): domain Eukaryota; kingdom Metazoa; phylum Chordata; order Ceratodontiformes; family Ceratodontidae; genus Neoceratodus; species Neoceratodus forsteri. Next base: position 971,378,084 of record CM028131.1, on the reverse strand, counting down.
AGTGCTGCGTAAAGAAAGCAGGCAGCTCTATGGATTGATTCAGCGTAGATTCCGCTACCTCCTTGGGAAGAAACTTAGGGTTGGTACGCAGAGCCACATGTTCCTTGTGAAAAATGAAATACGGGATTTTGCACATGAGGGCCTGGAGCTCATAAATCCTTCGAGCAGAAGTAATGGCCACAAGGAAGAGAGTCTTCCATGAAAGGAACTTTAGGTCTGCTGAGGCTGCCGGCTCAAAAGGAGGCAGAGTAAGCTTCTCAAGGATAAAATTTAAATCCCAAGGAGGGGCAGGAACACGAATGGGGGTCTCAGGTGGAGGACCCCTCTAAGAAAGGTCTTGGAAACCTCCAGTTGCGCAAAAGTCCTGTCCCCAAAAGGAACATGGTATGCCAAGATGGCCGCCATTTGAACCTTCAGAGAGGAATGACTGAGACCCAGATCAAAGAGGTGTTGCAAGTAATTCAAAAGCCACCCAACAGAGCACGGGAAAGGCTCGAAATCTTTGGAAGCGGCCCAAATAGAGAACCATTTCCATTTCATGGCATAGGTAGATCTAGTGGAGGGCTTCCTGGCCTCCACCAGAATCTCAGCCACCAGCGGGGAAACCCCGAATCGGGCCTGAGCTACATCTACAGGAGCCACAAGTGCAACTGTAGGGACCTGAGACATGGATGGACCATGGTCCCCTGATCCTGGGTCAGCAAAAGTTGCGACAGAGGAAGAGGAAGTTCCTCTGAATACTGTTGCAGAAGAGAGAACCAAACTTGCCTGGGCCAGAAAGGAGCGATGAGAATCATGCGAGCTCCTTCCGAGCTGAGTTTCTGTAAGACCCTCGGAATCAAGGGGATCGGGGGGAAGGCATAGACGAATCTTCCCTTCCAGTCAAGAGACAGAGCGTCTCTCCAAAAAATGCCATGCCCTGCAGCGAGCGAGCAGAAGGTGGGAAGTTTTGCATTGAGAGGAGATGCAAACAGGTCTACCTGAGGGGTTCCCCAGCGTAGAAAGATGTCATCTGCTACCCCCTGATCTAGTTCCCACTCGTGGGCATGAACAGACGACCGACCGAGGTGGTCTGCCAACGTGTTCTCGACCCCCGGGACGTGAATGACCGCGAGGTGAAGGCTGTGCTGCACTGCCCATTCCCAAACCCGTATCGCCTCCATGCAGAGAGGGTAGGAACGAGTTCCTCCCTGTTTGTTGATGTACCAGACTACACACATGTTGTCCATCTGGACACTCAGATGTCCAGAAAGCAGATAAAGATGTAGAGCCTGAAGAGCATACAGCACGGCCTGAAGCTCGAGCACATTGATGTGGAGAGATTTTTTGAGCTTGGACCAGGAGCCCTGGGTCCTGTGAGGCCCGAGATGGGCTCCCCAACCCTCGCCCGAGGCATCTGTAGTCGACTTCTGGGAGGGTGGAGAAAGGCAGAAGGGAACTCCCCGGCAAAGGTTCTCCTGAACCGCCCACCATTGCAAGTACCGAGCCATAGGGTTGGAGACCAGAACTAGTTGATCTAGGTCGTCCACCAGCTGATCCCACTGAGAACAAAGCATCCACTGAAAGATTCTCATGTGGAGCCGAGTGCGAGGAACTGTCGGAATCGCAGCCGCCATGAGCCCAAGGAGGCGAAGGACTGACCTGGCGCTGACCCTCCTGTGGCTGGACAACAGGCTGACCTGAGCCTGGAATGAGGCCACCCTGTCCAGTGGCAGGAATGCCATGCCGGAGGTCGTGTCCAGGATCGCCCCGATAAACTGGAGCCTCTGGGACGGGATCAGGTGGGACTTGGCCTGGTTGACAGTAACACCCAGGCAGGCAAAAACCTGCAGGGTAAGGGAAAGGAAGTGCAGGAGTTCCTCCCTGGACGAGGCTGCGAGGAGCCAATCATCCAGGTACGGGAAAACCTGCACCCCCTTGGTACGCAGGTATACCGCTACCACCAAAAGGTATTTGGTAAATACTCAGGGCGCCGAGGAAAGACCAACTGGGAGGGCCTTGAACTGGTAGTGGTCACCCTGGAACGCAAAACACAGGTACTTGAGGTGGGAAGGGCGAATAGGGATATGCAAGTAAGCATCCTGCATGTCCAGAGTGCACAGCCACTGTCCTGGCCAACGAAGTGGCAGAAGGCTCTGCAGAGAGAGCATCCTGAACCTATTGTACTCCACAAACAAGTTCAGGGAGCTGAGGTCGCGAATCGGCCTCACATCTCATGACTTTTTCGGGACCAGGAAGAAATGGGAGTAGTAACCTGTCCCCCGAAGATGTGGAAGAACGGGTTCTATCACCTTCTTCAGAAGAAGAGAGGATATTTCTTCCTGAACCAGAAGATGATGTTCTGGGGAGAAAGACAACCTTGGGGGGGGGATTCCGAAGAAACTCTGAGTGTCCTTCTGCGATCAGCTGCAGCACCCAAGTGTCTGACGTGATCCTCTCCCAACCCGGTAGATGGAGGGAGAATCTCCCTCCTACCGGTTCCTCTGGAAGGTCCAGAGGCTGTGGGAGAGGAAAGAAGTCAGGAGGTGTGGGGCAGCATTGTGGCTGAAGCCCCGCTGCTTTTTTGGGCAGGGGGGGCTTGGCAGCCAGAGGGGCCCGACGTATGTTGGCCCGCTTTCCCTGAGGTTTCGCCTTTTGCCGAGAACGTCTGCGAAAGGAACAATGCTGAGCTTGAGGGGGTCTGTACATGGAGTCAACCAACTTAAGTGCAGTACCCTTCTCCTGCAGATCGGTGATGATGTCCTTGGCACTGAACCCCTGAAGGGCGCGTCCTGGATAGCAGACTGCACCTCTGGGCCCAAACCTGACACCTGGAGCCAGGCATGACGTCGCAAACCCACAGCGAAAGCCGATCTCTGACCAGCAGCATCCACTGCATCATACGTGGCACGAAGCATATGCTGACTGGCCGAATGCGCAGACCGGACTAGAGTCACCACGTCCTGCTTCATCTGAGACTCAGGAAGAGAGTCCAATTTAGCCTCCACCTTGCAAAGGATTGCCTTCTGGTAATCCCCCATATGACCAACATAATTCAGGGCTCTAATACCCAGAGTGGAAGAAGCGTAGACCTTCTTCCCGTACTGGTCCAGAATGGGGGATTCCTTGTCAGGTGGTGATGAGCTCAAGTGCTTGGGGTTAGCCGTCCGGCCGTGAGCAGCACATATCACGACTGAATCAGCTCGAGGGTGTGAATTTAAAGAGTCAACACCCTCCAGAGCCTGACAGAGCCTGTCCGACTTCCTAGGAAGGAGGGCTAATGCCGATGGTTGCTTCCAAATGGTGGAAACAAGGTCGGCATGAAGCTCGATCCAGGGTGGCACCAGGGTAGGAGTGGTCTCAGGCAGATCCAGGTGCGCAGCGAGTTTTTTACATTGTGGACCCGGCTCCAAGGAATGCCACTGATGAACTGCCTGGATTTTGTGCAGCAACTCCATAAAGGAAATATCCTCTCTCGGGGGAGTCCTTGGCCTGGGCTTGTCTGGAGTGCGTGGCTCGTTGTCTGGGTTGGAGCGACTATTGGAGTTATCCGAGGTCTCCGAGGAGGATGAAGAGGAAGAAGACTCCTCCTCCCAGCGCGGGGGAGGAACAGACCCCTTGAGAAGCCCTTAGGGAAGCATATCCTGCCCTTCCCTTGAACTGGAAGGCTCACCTCTGGTATCCAGAGGTGGGGAGGGGGTCTCTCACCTCCGATGTAGGGGGTCCGGAACCAGAACCGGTGCCAGAAGATGGCTCTCTACCTCCCTGATGAGCTGAGCCTTGGCCTCAGTCAACCAGGAAGCCAGAGTCTCCTTCAAGTCCACCAGCGGCTGAGGGGGCAGTGGAGGAGGAGAGGGATACAGATACTGAGGGTATCAGTAAGGCACGTATCCATATCCCGAAGGCGGTAAGCCCGACGTTGGGTACTGGGGCACCGTGTACTGCAGCGTTGGGTATGCCGGTGTTGGGTACTGGGGTGCTGTTTACTGTGGGCCTGGGTATGATGGTGTTGGATACCCAGGCACCAGGGGTCTGTGGGAGCAGAAGGCCCCAGAAGCAGCCCAGCGGGCGGGCCCGGAACAGGAGGCCTGCGGGCGGCATCCGGCAATGGGATATTGTCGGGCGTTAGGTAGGCCGGCGTCGGTGCCAGTTTCTGAGGATCCAGCGTTGGGTCATCTGGCCCAGTGGGAGGGAGACCTGACAGCAGCGTATCCACCTCCTCCGTGTCACCCAGGGAAGAAGGATTACCATCCCCGGGATCCAATAGAGGAGACGCTGGTGCCTTGGAGTGCAACAAGCGTTGCGGCGAGCTCGGGATGATGGATAGGCCCGAAGGGTCCAGCATCGGCTCTAATGCCGAGCGGACGTCGGAGGAGCCGACGTCCGGCTTATCAACGGGATCTGGGCGGACGTCAGCGAGGCCGGCATCTGACTTATTGGACCCAGCGCCCGACAAAGGCCACGAAGGAGGGGCGTCGTGGGCGCTTTGGCGGCTGTGCACTGCCTGGAGGGTCAGACGTCTTAACGGCCTTACCCGGGCGGGTGTCAGAGAAGCCAACTTCTCACTTATCCGGGCCGCTCGAACCAGAAGTCCGCACGGCGGCAACCTTACTGGGAGTGGCTGCCTCCTTAGATCCGGAGGCTCCCTGAGCGCGAGCCCGATGGGAGGGTTGACACCATCTTGGAAGCCTCCAAGACGGCCGCCACGGAGCTGCCTCCCGGGGGAGGCATTGCCTGCAGCATTGCAACCCCAGCCGAGGCCGCGGCAACCGATAAGGAGTCCCGGTCCTGGTGCTTTTTATTGTGGTGGCCCTCCGGAGAAGTCGAAGCGCACCAAAGTTTTTTCAGTTCCTTTTTCATGGAGGTAATTTTCTGCTTAAGAACGTGGGCCTCCAGGGACTGCTGCCTCCGCTTTCGGGTGGCCGCGTTAAACTGCTGGCAGAGCTGGCACTTCTCGACGGGATGATCGAGGCCTAGACAAAAAAAAGCACTGGGAATGTCCATCCTTATGCGGGAGCTGGGCGCCGCAAGAATCGCACTTGCTTTTGTGCTCAGAGGGAGTCGGGGACGACATACATGGCAGCTGAAGGTAAGGCTGACGAAAATCGGAAAAAATAGTAAAACAGGCAGTAAAACTACCGACGATTGACTGCGAAGCAGTGAATTTAACCGTGAGGCACTGCACAAGCTAACGGCGGAAAGAACTGGAAGGCGATGGGGACCGCCTTTATACTGACGTTGGTCACCCGTCAGGAGTACGTCCCCACCAGAGACTGCTAGTTAGAAATGTTTCCGTGGGGTCCTGACGCCTGTCAGCTTCAGTCCTATTTGTAATTACCTACTGCAAGAGCCCTCTCAAAGTAAGATCTAATATTAGTTTTTAAAAGCAGTCAACCATTACCTTTTATATCTGAGGTGGTACTGATTTTCCCTTTGTTTAATCAGAAGATGTGTGGGACAGCACTCTACCTGGCAGCTGACTTATCTATCTCTGTTACCCCCACTACATCATTAACAGCACTGTGACCTCATTGACTGTGACATCACTGCTGCTTTGGAACAGCCACGCCACTCGGTGGCTGCCAGGTCGGTTATCTATAATGTCACTGTAACTGAGATCACAATGCTGATGATGCAGTGTGGTGGTGGTGGTGGGGGGTAAAAATAGATATGTCAGCTGCCAGACAAAGAGTTGTTCCACACATCCAGCATGATATTATCTCATAGAAGACTTTGTAATGAGCAAAAGGAAAAAAGAAAAGTACTTCAGAAATAAAAAGTTACTATGGAGTACTTCTTAAAATTTGTATTTTTTTTTTCTGTCTGCCTGTTTTGGCTTGACTAGTTCTTTAATTCTAGCAAAAATAAGTGGTATGATCCTGGTCCCACAACACTTGTATACACTTAATTCCAGTTTGTATCTATTGTTCTCAGTTAAATATTTCGTGGTTGATGCATATCTCTGAGTCATTCTGTATTAAAGCACTTTCAGTTAAGTGCCAGTTGCATTCCTCATTTGACTACATTTGTCTTCTATATGCATGACTATGTTTTGCATATTGTAATTGACCTGGATCAACACTTTTTTAATACCTCTGTTGGAGTGTACAAGAGCTCGTTAAGCTCAGGGTGGGCAAAGCAATAGGATCTGATGGCATACATTCCAGGGTACTAAAGGAGCTAAGGGTGGAACTGGCAGAGCCATTAGCAGAACTGTTTAGTGAGTCTCTTAGCACAGGAGAGGTCCCAGAAGACTGAAGAAGGGCCCATGTGATCCCACGCCACAAGAATGGCAGCAGGGAGGAGGCAGGGAACTACAGACCAGTCAGTCTTACCTCAGCAGCGGGCTAAATTATGGAGGCACTCCTTAAGGAAAGGATAGTGCAACACCTGGAATCCATAGGAGCACAGGATCCAAGACAGCATGGGTTTACGACAGGACGGTCCTGTCAAACTAATCTCATAGATTTCTTTGACTGTGTAACCAGAGTGGTGGACCAAGGGGGTGCAGTTGATGTCGCCTACCTTGACTTCAGCAAAGCTTTCGATAATGTCCCACACAGAAGACAGATTAATAAGCTGGGTAGGCTCGGGGTGGGTCAGAGGTTGGCCAACTGGGTGGCAGGCAGAAAACAGAGAGTGGTGGTAAATGGTATACAGTCAGAAGAGATGCAAGTCACAAGTGGGGTACCTCAGGGATCAGTCCTGGTGCCAGTCCTCTTCAATATCTTCATCAGTGACATTACAGATGGAGTGGAGGGTAATGCAGATGACACCATGATCTGCAACAGAGTAGATGATCCAGATGGGGTGGACAGAATGAGAGAGATCTGGATAAACTGGCAAAATGGTTGGAAGAGTGGCAACTGGGGTTTAACGCAAAGAAGTGCAAGATCATGCACATAGGGAAAAGAAACCCTGAAGCTACCTATAGGTTGGGAGGGAAGTTGCTGGCAATCACAAGGGAAGAAAGAGACTAGGGCATCATCATCACAGATGACCAGAAATCATCCAAGCAGACCACTAAAGCAGTAGATAAGGCTAGAGGGATGTTGGGGTGTATCAGTAGGGGTACCACAAGTTGTAAGTGGGTGGTAATGATCCCGCTTTACAAGACACTGGTTAGGCCCCATCTAGAGTACTGTGTGCAGTACTGGAGGCCGCACCTGCACAAGGACATTAACAAAATGGAGGCAGTCCAGAGAAGGGCTACAAAAAAGGTGCAGGGAGTGCATCAGAAAACATATGGGGACAGATTAATGGAGCTCAATATGTATACCCTAGAGCAAAGGAGGGAGAGAGGTGATATGATTGAAACATTCAAAGGTGAAAGAGTGCAACATGTTTCAATATAAGAAAAATAGCAGGACAAGAGGACACAGCTTGAGATTAGAGGGAGGCCAATTAAGGGGTAATGTGAGGAAGTTCTTTTTCACAGAAAGGGTGGTGGATGCATAGAATGGTCTACCTCAGGAAGTGGTGGATATGAATACAGTGCAGGGCTTCAAACAGGCATGGAATAGGCATAAGGGAGCAATACAGATGAGTATGAATAGATAGGCCATTGACAGACTAAAGGCCTATGGCACATTCATAAGGTAGAAAAAATGGACAGACTGGATGGGCCTTGCTGTCCTTATCTGCCGTCAACATCTATGTTTCTATGAGTGGTTGGGCACTTTTTCAGTCAAGCTACTGATCCTCTCTCGCCCAAGGAAACAACCTGCCTTTCTGTGGCTGCCTCTGCTAGTCGCCCCATCCACACCTCCACCAGCTTACTTCTTTGCAATGGAGCTCAGTAAGACCTCTGGGCTGCAGCCAACTACGAAATGGATCTGATGATGGAGGAGGCTAGGTACCTTTTGATGGATGGACACAGCAGCCCCACTATGGACTGGGGGGGGGGGGGGAAGGGTGGTCTCATCCACACGTGGCAACCACAACTTTTCTTGTCCTAATTTTTTCCCTTGACCTCTCCCTAACAAAATAATAAACATTTTGATGAAGGTGATGAATCTGAAAAATAATATTTTTGTTTGTTTTTCTCCAAAAGCTCCTTACACCTTCAGGTTTACCTCCTGTCTCATCATCATCAAGTTTATTGTTCTTCCAAACCATTAAAAATGTTGGATATTATAACAGATTAAAAAAAGAAAATACATACAAATAGTGTAAAAAGTAAAATCATTACGTAAAGTTTCTATGTAAAATATAGAATTAGGAAAACAAATATATGGTACTGTCTAAAATGTAGGTACAGAAATGTAATAAAAGGCCGGCCCAGTGGCGCTGAGGCGTTGGACGCCATACCTCGCACCACTCCGGCAACCCGGGAACGAGCACGGGTCGCATGGGGTCAGCCGGGGCAGAGAAGGATAGAGCATCCGATGGCAGCTCTTCTTCACGGTAGATGGGGAAGCAGCAAGGGGACTGGGTGACTGTCGGCAGAGGGGCGGAGCAAGAGGTACGTTTCAGCGTGCCTCCCAGCTCACAGCCCCTCATTGCATGCCGACGTCAGGGGGAAAGAAACCGGAAAAACACCTCGTCCTTCCTAGGCGACAACACCTCCCTAGGACTTCTCTGACCACTTGTCAAGGCAGACTCTGCTGTGTCAGATCTACATACACAGAGTGCTGGTTTGGGAAGTAAGCAGGGGGGTCCTCTGGCCTCACCCGGGGTACACCGGGGTTTTCAAGGAGTGTGTGTGTGTGATCGAGGCACTCTAGGGGCAGACCATGGCGGGGATCGGGGGGTCCAATGATGATGTCCGAGAGAGTGGAGGGAAGAGGCAGGTCAGGTGGACAGAGATAAGGGTTAAAAAAAAAAAAAAATTAATGAAAAATACCAAATTACATTTTATAGGCAAGAAAGCATTTCCTTTTGAAGTTTATCACAGAAGCAAGAAATTTAGAAATCATTTCGGCATCATCTTTCGTCATAGAGTGCATAAGAATAAATAAAGGGTCGTAATCCAAATTGGCATATAAGAAAGCTTTTTATGATTTGTTCCCGTGAATGATTATAAAGAGGGCATTGTATTATGATATGGTCAAGTGTTTCCTGGAAGCCTTTATTACAACTACAGATGTCCTCATAGGGCCCTTCAGAGTGTATTTTGTTTCTCCCTGCCATGTGGGGTTCCTCAGGGCTCGGTGCTCTCCCATGTTGTTCGCGGTGTACATGTTGCCACTGGGGACATTGTAAGGTGGTACGGACTGAGTTTTCACTGCTATGCAGATGATATTCAGCTGTACATGTCCTCTGCACCCGATCAGTATGCTGCGCTCTCGGTATTTTAGTCCTGCCTATCCGAGATCCAGGATTGGATGAGTGCCAGCTGGCTAAAGCTGAATCCCGACAAGAATGAGGTTCTGGTGGTGGATGCGGGACACTGGGGAGAGGGGTCTTCTGTGGGGCGATCATCTAGTCTGGTACTAGGTGACTGCCAGTTGAGGACCGCTGAGCAGGTGCGTAATCTGGGCGTTATCCTTGATGAGGGACTTATCTTGAAAGCTCAGGCATCATCTGTGGTCAAGACCTCATTTTACCATCTGAGGAATATCGCTCAGATTAGGCACCTTGTTCTGCCCTGTGATTTACCAACACTAGTCCACGCTTTTGTGATCTCTCACCTGGATTACTGAAATGCCCCCTACCTAGGGCTACCAGGGGTTGATATCCACTGTTTGCAGCTACTGCAGAATGAGGCATCTAGGTTACTAACTGGGCTACCTCGATTTTGCCATATTACTCCTGTGCTGCAGGCGCTGCACTGGCTGCCGGTGCAATGGCGAATCACCATTAAGGTCGGCTTGCTGACCTATATATACAGCCCTACATGGACAGGGTCCGAGTTACCTGCAAGAGCGTCTTCATCCCTACTGCCCCCTCCGCCCCCCCCCCCCAATTCCGCCAATGAGGGATTGCTTTAGGTTACAGGTTACACCTGAAAACCTCTGGTGCTTGTTCTTTTGCTTATGCTGCACCTACCCTGTAGAATTCTCTACCTCGTCAGGTTCGGGAGTGCCAGACTGTGGAGAGCTTTAAAACTTCATTAAAAACACATTTATTTAATCTTGTATTTATGAATAGCTAAGTACTTTGGCAGATTACACTGGATTTTATTCCTTGTTTTAATTTAGATTTTATATGTGTACAGCGCTTTGACATTTGAATTGAGTTTTATAAATAAAATTATTATTATTGTTAAAATAGGCATGTTTAGAAGACAGTAAACCTAATCCGGCCCAAGTGATGGCTTTCCTGGTATTGGGAGCAAGAGGTAATTTTAGATAGTCTTCCATATCAGAATCAGTTTTACTGATAACTGTACCAAGGGGCTTGTTTTTGAGCCCTTACTTGCTCAATTTGTTTTAGCTGAGCAGCTAGGAACAATTTTTGTTTGAGTAAGCTTTTATTATAAGGGAAAAATCATAAACCCCTTTTGGGAGTCATCCCAGAGGTGTGTTGGGGAGGCCTTTAATAAAACAGACTTAAGGGCTTTTAACAAAGGAGAAGAAAAACCTTGGGTAAGCCAACTAGTTTTCTCCGAAAGACAAATACTGTATTAGGAATGGTGTTGAGCAAGTTATTGATAATTCTGAGCCAGTAAGTTGCCAGGCGAAAGTCAGCCAGGGTGGTTAAGAGGAGTCTACCCAACTCAGCCCTAGCTACAGGATTAGTAGATAAAGGTACCTGTAGCAGGGACTTATAGAAGGAGGATACGTCTAGTTCTAAATCAGAGGAAGGTTTGGCTCCCCATACTTCTATCCCATATAATAAAATCTGATTAATCTTGGCTTCACCAACTATTAATGCGGGAACTACTATCTGCCCACCGTATTTAAAATTAAAGCGTAATAAGGCTTTAGCAGCAAGTCTAGCCTTTGATATCTGTTCGTTACAGTGATGGGTCCAGAGGCCATTAGATGTAAAATTAACTCCTCAATAAATGTACGCAGAAACAACCTCGATAGGGTCCTTATCTAAACAGAGCTTTGGTGATGGTGCTTATGATGTTTGTGCCTCAAAAAATCATGATTTTTTTTTCAGATTGATTTTAAGTTCCAGAAAGTCACATTTAGTTCTCAGTTGGTTTATTTTGTGTTGGAGACCTGCAGGAGAGAGTGAAAGGAGAATCAATATGCATACGCAGGTATGTGAATGTGTTCGCTGTTGATTTTGGGGGAGTTGAGTATGGCAGGAAAATCAAAATGAATCAATGTAAATGTTGAAAAGAAGTGGAGCTAGAAGGCATCCTTGTTTTACTCCCAGTGATGTATTAAAATACTCTGGAAGATTACCGTTGTTATATCTTATAGCAGTAGTGGTATTTTTGTGTAAAAGATATATAGGAATTAGTAAATTAAGTGGGAGGCCCCTTTTCAGTACCTCCTGTCTGCTCTTTTGGACACTTTGCAGACCACAAACAGATAGAGGTGGTTAAACTAGCCACATTTTGACGAGAGGCAAGTCAGAGCAGAATCGTGAGTCTGGCTTGGCTCTGTGAGTTAGAACATGAGCCATGGGAACTGGCAGAGATGTGCATGCATGTCTGATGTAGGACAGGTTCCCTCTAGTACCCTAACTGAGACAGGCTGAAAAAACACTAGTGCTGATCACAGCTACTTTGGCTCTAACTTGGTTCTTGCTTGCTTCAGTAAGTAGAACTGAGTCAGAGTAAAGCATCAGATTTCATAGAAGCTCGAGGCACTCTTGTCATGCCCATCTCTACATATGGTTGCCCTCCAGATACTCCCAGAAGCTCTGCCTACCTGGCTTTCTGGTCTACTCCTCATGAGGGCCTCCTACTGGAAAAGGGAGAATCAGGCAAGGAGTAAGCTGCACGCTGAACTGGAATAGTGGGGTGGGAAGAGTCAGAGGTCCAGTGATATTAAGGGGCAGTTGTCATCCAACGCGCTAGACTGGCTTTTTCCTGTTTTTCCCTGCAACTGCCTGATGTGGAATGGCCATAGCATCACTCCCTGTAGCCAGGGCAAAGACCAATGGTCTGTGATTACCCACTGATGAAAGTCACCTACTTACTGTAAATGTTGATCTTCCTGAATATCTCCCCCTCTAGATGATCACTAATGGGTCTGAGCTAGAGGCGCTAGGAATCCCCAGGAGGCAGAACTTTTCTGGGGACTGGTGGTGTGAGTGGATCCTACACATGCATCAACGCACGTGCCCACTGGTATACAGTTGCATCAGCCCACCAAACGCTTCAGTACCTTTTTTACTGAGGAGGTGAGCAGTGTGAATGTAACGAGTGACCTATGCACTTAACCTGAGGGCGTATAATAGTCCTAGTGACCCCTGTAAGAAGGGCCACCAAACCCAGTAACACAGTATCTTCACAGTAAAAAACCAAGTATAAAGGGGTGAAGACCAACAGAACAACAGTGGTGTGCATCCAGGGGATGGTGAGAGGGTGTAGTAATCTATGGAGAAGACAGTCAGGAATATCAATAGAGTAAGTATGTAACTTTTATATCTTCCAAGAATCAATCTTCTCCACAGACTGCCACTAAAGGGTCAGCATACCAGGTTAAGACAAAGTCCCCCAGACTAGGGAGGCTAGAGCACAGGGCTCACTTCAGGATAGTAAACCATGCAAACTGGTCCTGCCAAAGGTGGCATGCTGCCAGGAATGGAAGTCCAGGGCACATTGCTTGGTAGAAGTATGCATTGTGCTCTAAGTTACAGTGCTGCAAATCTCTCCAACTGGCAAGTGTATTTCTGCCAGGGAAGTGGCAACCGCTCTTGTGGCATGGGCATGTACTCGGCCCTCCACTTTCACCTGGGCAACAGCACAGCAGTGGGTAAGCTGTTCTGACTATATGTAGTCCTTAGTCCTGTCCAGGTGGAAAGGGTGGCAAGGATGAAAAGTGACTTGTTAAGGTTGGAGGAATGGTCAATCATATGGCAGCTTAGATTCACTGCAAAGAAGTGTAAGGTAATGCATCTGGGAAACAAAAACCCAGGGGAAGAGTACACAATGGGGGGTGAGTTAATAACAACAAAAATCAAAAGAGACCTAGGAGTAATTATATCAGATGACCTAAAGGTGGGCAAGCAATGTGAGAAGGCAGTAAGGAGGGTTGGAGGGATACTGGGATGCATAGGGAGAGGCATCAACAGTAGAAAACAGGAAGTTGTTATCCCTCTGTACAGACAGTTGGTGAGACCCCATGTGGAGTACTGTGTGCAATTTGGGAGACCCCATCTCCGCAAAGACATAGAGTGGAGGCTGTTCAGAGGAGGGCAACCAAAATGGTGCAGGGTCTGCACCAGAAGACATACGAGGAGAGACTAAATCAGCTTAATATGTATACCCTTGAGGAAAGGAGGAAGAGGGGGGACATGATAGAAACGTTCAAGTATCTCAAGGGAATTAAAGTACAAGAGAGTAGCATTTTTCAGAAGAAGAGATGTGCAAGAACAAGGGAGCACAATTTGAAGACGGGGGGATGGCTCAGAGGTAATGTTAGGAAGTATTTTTTCACAGAGAGGGTTGTGGATGCATGGAACAGCCTTCCTGAGGAGGTTGTGGAGTCTGGAACAGTGGGAGAATTCAAGAATGCATGGGACAGGCATAATGCAATTCTAGTGGGGTGTGGGAGGAAGTGCAGACGAGGTAGGCCAAGCGGTCCTTATCTGCCATCAAATTCTATGTTTCCAGGTAAAGCCTAAGGATCCTTTCAATGTCCAGTGAGTAGAAAGTCCTTTCACCCTCACTCTGGAAGCTGGCAAAGTAGGTAGGCAGGATTACAGCCTGGTTCAGATAGATTTCTGACACAACTTTAGGTAGAAACCTGGGTTGAGTATGGAGAAATGAAAATTACGTACCTACCGTAATTGTTGATCTTTCTGTGTATCTTCACCATTCATCATTAGTGGGTATAGTGCCAGAGCTAGGACCCCGTGGGAAACTTTTTTTTTCCTATGGGTGGAGTCGACGTTCTATGTGGCGCTCACAGGTTGGCCGTTATCTGCCACTGACTCCAACCCAGCCCCAGATCTGAGATGCTGGAGAGTGTAAGGAAAGGGAGGTGGGGCGGGGCAAGGCAGCCCAAGAGATAGATAAAGGAAAGGATATCTATATAAACTAAAATGAGAAATAAACAACAGAGGAGACAGGAGGGAGAAACCAGATATGGGAAATTGGGGAAAGGGAAGGGGCCCCAATCTCTAGAAGGAGGAGAAAGAAAGGGAGGGATGGGGGGGGGAGAGAGGACCACACCCCCAGAGACGATCCTGAATCCTGGGATTTTGACAAGAATGATAGGCCAAATCTGGACTACCAAGGTTAATAGCTGCCGGGAGGTGAAGCCTGAACTTCTATGCAGCATTCGCCCTGGAGGGCCAACCTTAAGAGAGAGGGTTAGGAATAGGGGGGTGTCTCGTACTCCTCCCCCCCCCCGAAATAGGAGAAAAACTAAACTGCCAGGAGGACATTAAAGGGATCCAACTCAAGGAAATAAACCCAAGAGTTTTGAGTTCATAAAGAAAACTCGGTTGGGAAGGGCACCCAATCCCTCAACTCACTTCCGAAGAGGTGAGGGAGAAAGACTAAAGCTGGGGGAGAAGACCCCACCCCCCAAAAAACCCTAAGGAAATACCTCCCTGTGTGTCTCCAGGGTCCTCTTTCTCCTAACCACGAGGGAGAGGAGAGCAAGGAGAAAAACAACAGGGAGACGCACAGGAGGGAGCCCAGAGACTGAGGCTCAGGGGGAAGGAGGGCAGGATTTAGCGATGAATGATGAAGATACACAGAAAGATCAACAATTACAGTAGGTACATAATTTTCATATCTTATCTTCACTATTCATCACTAGTGGGTGAGTACCGAGCCCCCCCGAAGGAGGTCCTAAATTACCCCAAGGGACTAAGTCCCTCAGCCTCCAGTGGATGAGACACTGGAGGAGAGAACCCTTACAGGCCTGGGGAGGTCTGAGACTGGTCTGGATGAGACGGGGAGCCCCCAGTGGGGGAGGGAAGGCGCCCTGAAAGTCGCCGTCTCACTCTGCGGGAGAAGAGTGGGTTCTCCGGTTTGCAGAGGAGATCATCCTATGCCAGGCCAGGGATGACAACCGGGATAGGCGAAGCCATGCCATTCACCTAATGCAGATCGCTGTCCCTAAAGCTCTGGATGCCACCTTATTGGCGTCATAAGATGCCCTTGCTTGGGGCTTTGCCAGCTCCAGGCCCTGAGCAGAGAGGGCAATGGCTTGCCTGGTTTCCTCCGTATCAGGCATTGAGGCTAGGAGTTGTCCTAGCCTGGACCACAAGAACGTATTGTAGGCAGCAATGTGGGCCTGATAAGAAGCAATAGAAAGAAGGTTCCATGCTGAACAGAAAACCCTTCTCCCCCAAAAATCGAAGTCTGGGGGTTGGTCACAGTGAGGGGCGTGAGGCCCAGAGGGGGTGTCCAGGGAGGTCAAGCCTGAAGAGGGATGAGGCAGAGAACCTGGAGATCTGGTAGGGGCGCAATACTGTTGGCTTAGGTCCCTTGGGGCTGGAACAGTGGAGAAAGGAAGTAGCCAAAGTCGATGTGAAGCTTCCTGGAAAGAACAGGCCAGGCGGGAACCAACAGGTTGGCCGCACTGTACTTGCCTAAGAAGGCGCATGTCACATGCTCGGGATTGCTGACAGGGACTGGGGTAAGGTGAAGCTTATCCAACATCCTTGTGAGGAAGCGCTGATAGGATGAAAGATCAGACGCTGGGGAGATGTGGACAGATTACTCCTGCCCTCCGAGGAGGACGAGGAAGATGCGGGCAAGCTCCAAGGTTCAGGGTCTGGCTGCACAGAAGCATGGTGGAACACCTGCTGGCCCAGGGCATAGAGGTAGGTAGGGAAATGTGCAGCCGAACCTCTGAACTGCTCCCAGGTGAGAGGTCCCCTAGGACCGGGAATACCTGGGATAGCCGAGGATGGAGGCAGAGGGCCAAGAGGAAACTCCCTACGAGGAGGGAGATCCGAAGGACCCAGCAGCTAACAGCCATTCAACCAAATCAGAATGGTCAGAGCTGTGCCCATGGAAAGAAATCCCCCCCGTAAGGTGACTGGGACCATGTGAGTCCAGATGGATGGCCCCTGACCTCTGAAGGTGAAGTTCCTCTAGAAGACCGATCCAGGAAGAGCGAGGGTCCGCACTGCGGCTCCTCCCAGAACGTGGCCGGGCTTCAGTGAAGGCGTCCTGCACCACACCCTTACTCCTCAACCCTTCAGAGTCAGAGAGGGACCTCGTCTTCATAGCCACCAGCCTAGGTAGCTGACAACTCTGGGCAGTTTCCGAGGAGTCCAACTAGGGGACAGTACCCTTCCCTTCCTGGCATGCCCCAGGCTGTCCCAAACTAGGACTGTTCAAACACAATAGGGAAGGGGGTGCCCCAACCAGAGGAGCAGATGTGCCAGTGGCCCCAGGTTGCACGGCAGTGGCCACAGGGACCACTGCTGGCTGGTCAGTACCACTAACCCCACAGCCTACTGGCAATGACTGACCCCTGGGGGGCAGCCAAGTGGGGGCTGAGGTGCTGGAAACTGAGGGATCAGAGGATTCCAAAGAATCCGGGCGCCAATCTGGATCAGACCCGGAATCCACCACCCTCTCCGGCGCTGCACCAAGCTTGGCGCCGGCTCCGGTCCCGGCGCTGCACACAGCACCAGAAACAGAAACAGGCCCAGAAACCGCAGAAGCACTGCCACCGACATCCCCGGTGCTGGGAACAGTGCCAGGAACAACAGCGGCACCAAGACACAGCCTGGCGTTGACCACAGCACCACCCTTGAAGCCCGCGAATGGCACCGGGACCAAGGGTGGCGCTGCCAGACGACGCAGAGAACGGTGCTGGTCCAGACCCGGAGGGCCCAGAACACGACACTGAGGGAGCCTTCACCTCTGAAGAGGCGACTGCCATAACAGTGCCTCCCGTCTGTCCCCCGAGAGAGGCAGACTGGGCCTCCTGCACCGCGGAAGGAGCCCCCGGGGTGGCAAGGCTGAGAGAGGCAGAGACCCCCTCCTCCACAGGCCGTATAGGACTGGGAGGGGACCAAGAGGAAGGGCAGAGAATCCTCACCTTGGCCTATTGACTGCGAACCCGTCCTCCGAAAGTCAGCGGCGCACGTCCAACTTTAAACCCGTGGATCTCAAGAACTCAATGGTCCATAGAGAAACAGGCATCGCAGTTGTCCATGTCATGGGCCGGGCCGAGGCAGGAGAGGCAACGGTTATGCTGGTCCATCACGGAATAAAGGCAGCCACAGGGGCACCGACGCATAGGAGGCCGCCCCGCTTTTGATGATTTTTTTGCCCCCGGGACGAGACATGACCGTACGGCAAACAATAAACAAAAACAGTACTCAATGCAGCTTAAAAGTAATGAAACGATCTTACCAGCAGAAGCGATGTCGAGCAGGGTGAAAAAGAACTGAGACACACATACAAAGCCGATGGACTAGGCCGCATACGCAGTTTTGCTAGGAGAGTCTCCACACGAGGTCTACACTCGATGGTGGGAGAAGAACTGGGGCAGAGTTGACGGCAGATAATGGCCAACCCGCGAGCACCATGTAGAATGTTGGTCTCGAGGGTGGCGCCGGCCCTGCATCGACTCTGCCCATAGGAAAAAAAAAAAAGTCTCCCACGGGGTCCTAGCTCCGGTGCTATACTCACTAGTGATGAATGGTGAAGATTGACACAGGTAAGATCTACGTTATCTTTATGGAAAACAGTATACGGAGTAGAGCAAACGATTTTCCGTTTTCAAAAACTGTCAATTCCGTTTGGTAAAATCTTAAAATCTGCTTTTCCATTTTTACCCCAAAACTGAGGGCAAATCAGCATGTTTTCTAGAACAATGGGGCTTACAATGGAGGGGTTTGCCCAAAAAGCTAATGAAAAGTGGGTGTTTTCATGAAAAATTGATTCCCCAAGTGCTGGTTTGAAAATTACAAATTACATTTGTTCCAGTGTTTTTAGCTGAAAACAGAAAATCTTCGGCCCTAATGGAGGATCTGGGACCAAAGCATGGATTTCAGATACTCAGCCTGCAGAGGTGACATCCTCCAGAAATGTTGCTTTTAAAGTCAGAAACTTCATGTTACAAGTCACAATAGGCTCAAAGGGCTTGCGAATGAGCACATCCAGCACAAGATTAAGATCCCAGTTAGACACCGGTTTCCTGACAGGCGGGCCCGATGTGCAGGATAACCCAAAGAAACCTCTAAGTGGCAGCTATGCCAAGTAGAGGGTGCCTACAGGTTTGTGGTATTCTTATATAGCACATAAATGGACTCTCACTGTTGAATACTGGAGGCCAGAATCAGAGAGGTTCAACATGTACTCCAAAACCTTTTCTGTTGGACACCTGGAAGGGTCCATGGGGGTTCTGGAACACCAGATGGAAAATCCTTTACACTTGGCTGTGTAAGTCTTCTTGATGAAAGGTTTATGTATAGCAAAGGATATTTCAGAGACCCTCTGAAATGCCTTAAACCTGTCCTATATCTTCTTTAAACCTTCTGTCTCTTCAGGTGCCAGGACTAAAGGTGAAGGGAGCACAGGCTGGGATGGACTAGTTGACCCTGGGTCAACAAGTCTGTCCAGAAAGGCAGTATCCTCAGTTTGTTGACTGACAGTTGATTCAACAGAGGAAACCAGATCTGCCGGAGTCAGCAGACCACCATTAGGATCATCTTGTTCCTGTGAGCCTCCTGGGCAGGGTAAGTTGCTTAAGCTGAGGACCCTGCAATACGAGCAGACTGGATAGACTGAATGGCCTTCTTCTGCTGGCTTCTTCATATTTTCGTATGCTTGAACAGCACTCTCTGAATGGGAGGGTTTGGAGGGAATACATACAAAAATTACTGTACCATGGCAGTCTGAATGACTGCTGACAGAAAACGCCAGGCCCTGGATTTCTGAAGCATTATCAAGGCAGTATGGTGTATCGTGGAGATGCAAAAAAGTCCACATCTGTGGTGTCCAACTCATCGAATAGTGATCTCACGATGTCTGCTGCTAGTGACAACTCGTGAGAATCTGCCGCTCAAATGAGCTGCTGGTCCTGGGGGACTTCAACCTAAACTAGGTGGGCAACAACGCCCAGCAATATGAGCCCTTGCTGGTGGGTCTCTCCCTCAGCCAACTCATTAAGGACCCCAGGAGGCTCTCCTCAAGAGGTGACAAGGGATCCCTCATTGATTGGGTGTTGAGTAACAGACCAGACAGAATAGTCTGCAGTGGCACCCTTCCTGATGTCATCTCGGACCACTCTCCCATCTATTGCATCTGGAGTATCTTTGCTCCCAAAATTCCCTGCAAAGTGATCCAGACGAGGGACTTCTCCAAACTCATTGTAGAAGATTACCTCTCTGACCTGCGTCAAACTGATTGGTCACAGGTCACGGGTGCAAACGACCCCTGTGTGGCCCTAGACAACTTTCTTGCTGTCTATACCCCCCTGCAAAGCAAGCATGCACCCCTAACAAAAAGAATGGTAAGGGGTACAGTCACTAAGTGGCTCCATGGTGATCTTCTCTCCCTCATGAAGATCAGGGACAAATGCTGGGCTCGCTACAAGGTCTCCCTCTCCAGTACTGACCTACAGGAGTACAGACGAGTGAGAAACACTTGCAAAACAGTCATTCGCTCTGCCAAGAGTGAATATTGTTAATCTGCCCTACTCTCCTCTGCCAGAAACTCGAGGAGCTTCTGGCAGAACATCAAAAACCTGGTCGGTGGGTCCGCTAGAGCTCAGGTCTCTGACATGTGGGGTAAACTGCAATAACTCCCATACGATTGCCAATGCTTTCAACACCCTGTTCACCAATCTGCCGGCTCTCTCCTTCCTCTCCCACGTCCCCAAAACAATGAACACTACCCCAGTTGAAGCAAGTCCTTGTCACCCCCTGCTACCTCAGGGTCATCTCCGTCCTGGAGACCCAGAAGCTTCTTGATGGTCTCCCCCCTCATACTGGTGCCGGGCACGACAGCCTTGAGCCTGACCTACTCAGACATGGGGCCTCCATACTTGCCCGCCCTATCACCCACATTTTCAACAGATCCCTTCTGATGGGCATCATCCCTGACACTTGGAAGGTGGCCAAAGTCATCCCTGTTCACAAACAGGGTGACCCCAAGGACCCCAGGAACTACCGACCGATAGCGATACTGTCAGCGATCAGTAAGCTTCTCGAAAGGGTGGTTGCCTCGCAGGTCTCCCATTACCTGCAAACCTATGATGTACTCTCCCCTGCCCAACACGGATTCCGAAAAGGGCATAGTACTTCCACTGCCCTAGCGGTTGTCTCCTCTGAGATTAGACCTGCTGCTGATCAAGGCAAACTGACTGGAGCCATCTTTGTGGACCTCTCTAAAGCCTTTGACCATGTTGACCACTCTCTCCTGAGCTCCTCTCTCCAGTCTCTGGGCTTCTCCCACCCCGCACTAGCCTGGATCAGCAACTACCTCTCAGGCAGACAGCAGTACACCTCATTTAACAAGGCCCTGTCAAAGCCTGCCCCGGTCAGCTGCGGGGTCCCTCAGGGCTCTGTCCTTGGGCCCCTCCTCTTCTCCCTCTTTATTAATCAGCTGCCCTCAGCCCCGGCCCATGGGCGCTCTACCCTGTATGCTGATGACTTAGTCATCCTGTTCAGCTCCCAGGATAGCTCGGACATCAACAACAAGCTCAATGCTGACTTCAACCAGATCCAAACATGGCTGGATGAACACAAGCTTGCTATCAACTTGCAGAAAACTCAAACCATGCTCTTTGGTTCCACAGCCAAACTAAAAGCGGTTCCTTCCCCTCTAAGGATCTCATGTGCTGATGGATCCTTCCTACATGACGCTGAATCCATCAAGTACCTGGGGGTGACTCTAGATCCACAACTGGACTGCACTCTGCACATTCGCAATGTCTGCACGGCCTCTGGGCCTTGCGTATAGAGCAAAAAGTTGCCTCACCCTGGCGGCACATCTCGCCCTAGCCAAAGGGGTCCTCTTACCTACACTCTCCTACGGCCTTGTCTCCTTTGTCCTCACCACAAAAAACAATCTCTCCAAATGGGATACGGCATACAATAATATATGTCGCTTTGCACTCTCTGCGCCCCCGCCTCACTCACCGCTGCCAGCTCTATTCTCAGCTGGAGTGGCTTCCTCCGGAAAAATACCGGTCCTTCGTACTAGGCAACTTCATTGACAAGGTTATCAGAACTGCCACCCCTCCTGCCCTTGCAGCTACCCTCCTTCCTCCTCCTACCACCTTAGGTCCAACGACTCCCATGTCCTTCTGGTGCCTAAAACGCGTACTCAGATGGGTGACCGGGCCTTCACTACCCTTGCTCCAAGACTATGGAACTCCCTTCCAGTGAGCACTTGCTCCTCCACCTCCCATTCCTGTTTTAAGGCTTCCCTCTGGGGCTTCCTCAAATCTGCCCTTCCCTGCCTCTGCACTTAAGGTACTCCTGCCGCTTGCCGCACTGTTCCTTCTCCTCTATGGTGTAGGGTATCCTGACCTTCCCCTCCAGTGAAACATATAGGGGATTACTGAATCAAATAATAAGGAGCCTTCCTTGCTCTTCTGGATCAAGCTGTGCTAGGCCAACTGAGTGTTCCTTTGGCTTCTCCTATCCTCCTTTTGTAATCTCTTTGATGTACGGCTCAACCCCTAGCCTCCAAATACCGTGTTGGCTGCTATACTTAGCCGACAGCTGGCCTCCTATGTATGATATCTTCCTACCACAGGGTAGGTAAGGTCCCCTGGTGTTGCTTCATTTACCATGCCCCTGACATAATTATCCTAGCTGAGACCTGGCTAAACGCCAGCCTACCTGATAACAAAATTGACATTCCTGGTTTTACTACCATAAGGCAAGACCGGCCCACCAGAGGTGGAGGGGTGGCCTTCTACATCAGATCAGCCCTTCATTTCACTGTCTCTCTCAAAAAAGCTGAACACAAAGCTTATGAGCGTCTCATGGTAAAGCTGTCCCTGCCCTCCTCATTACCCATCTTCGTGGCTGGCATTTATTGCTGCCCAGCCACTCCAACCACAATAGTCACCGACCTACTGTGCCAACTCTCCTCCCATGCCCAGTCGGGCGAACTTTACATCATGGGAGACTTTAACCACAACTGGTTAGCTCCTACTTGTAACAAAACCCAAACAGAGATAACTGCTCTCAACCTTACACAAACCATTATGGAACCCACCCGCTCCAACCACAAGTCCCGTAACCACTCACTACTAGACTGGGCACTTACATCCCACCCACATCGCATCATCAGCTCGGGCCTCCTTCCCGATTTCACCAGTGACTTTCACCTAATCTACCTGGTCCGTAAAGTCCACAGAGTAAAATCCCCTCCCAAATTTATTTTCCAACGCTCATACAAATCCCTCAACCTCTCTCCCCTCGTGGAAGATCTCTCTCACTCAAACTGGGTCCCAAGCACAGACTGCTCTAACATGGAGTCGGCCTTTACACATTTTCCGAACACCTTCCTCATCACCTGGGACAAACACGCCCCCCTTCGCTGGGCAAGAGTCCGCGGGTCTCATCTACCCTGGATATCCCCTGAGTTGATAGCTTGCCAACAAGCCCGTGACAAGGCCTGGCATAACTACAAATCTGCACCCCTCCCAAGCAACCTTGTCACATACCACATGCTCTGCAACAAATGCACAAAGGCCATCTGCTTAGCTAAGGCCGAATATTTCAACAACACCCTAAACGCAAATCTTGGGCAACCTTCTAAATTCTGGAAAGTCATTAACTCCCTTTTCACCCCTCAAACAGCAAACCCTTCACCTCTTCTCCTCGTCCAAGGTACTCTCCTCTCCGACCCCCTGAAGGTAGCCTCCCAGTTTAATTCCTATTTCACTACTTGCGCCCAAACCCTCCTCGATTCCCTACCTCCAGCATCCTCGCCCACCCCCCACACATCTATAACCACATCCGCCCCCCCAGTCATCTATCCCCCCGCCAACTGGCAGGTACCCCTTTTCCTTCAGACCCATCTCCCCCACAGAAACCTTAGATGCCCTACTCTCCCTGAACCCCTCCAAAGGCAAATCCCCCGATGGTCTCGATAACAAACTCCTCTTCCTTTCTGCCCCTGCCATTGCTACGCCCTAGCCACCCTACTAAATCTATCTTTCATCACCGAGTAACTCCCCTCCATATGGAAGCAAGCTACTGTACTACCCCTTCCAAAAGGTGGTGATCCTTCCTCCATTACTAACTACCGTCCCATCTCCCTCCTCCCCTTCCTCGCCAAACTCCAAGAACACCTAGTTCTATCCCAGCTCCCCCACTTCCTCTCCGAAACTAACTTCTTCACCCCATTTCAGTCCGGCTTCAGAAAACACCACCCTACTACCTCCTCTCTGCTAAGACTCACGGACTTCATCCTCACTGGGATGGATAAAGGGCTAATCACGGCCGCTATTTTCATTGACCTAGCTAAAGCTTTCGACACGGTATCCCACTCTATCCTACTATCCCGCCTATCAGGGGCTGGGTTAGCCGAGTCCGCCACAAACTGGTTCAGTGCCTACCTACTAAATAGAACCCAATCCACTAAAATAGCTGACCACATCTCTCCCCCCCCCCATCACCACCGGCATTCCCCAAGGCTCAGTTCTTGGTCCCATCCTATTCTCCATCCTTCTAAATGATCTGCCAAATTCATGCTCCTCCTCCGCAATCCACATGTATGCGGACGACACGGTCCTCTTTACCTCCGGCCGGACCCACGAAGAACTCACTTCCAAACTACAAATGGATTTCAACAAAATCCAACACTGGTTCAATACCAACCAACTTTCCCTAAATGCCAAGAAAACTGTCTCCATGACCTTCGGTACCAGACAGCGTCTATTCAAACTCATCCACCCTCTGATCTTCCATACCCTAAACAACACCATCCTTGAAGAAGTGCCCTCCTTTAGGTATCTAGGGGTCTGGCTCGATCGCCACCTCTCCTTTACCACACACATAGATGCCATCATTTCAAAACTGTGCCCAAAACTTGGGGCCCTATACAGGAACCGCTCCTGCCTCTCTCTACCCATCAGACGCGATTTAATCATGAAAATGATTCTACCCACCTTTGACTACTGTGATGTAGTCTACAGCTCTGCCTCAAAGACCACCCTAGCCAAACTGGACCCCCTTTTTAATGCGTTCTGCCGCTTTGCTCTAGATGCCCCCTCCAGCTCGCATCACTGCACGCTCTACCATTCTCTGGTCCTGCCAGCCCTGAGCAACTGGCACCTAATCCACACTGAGAAATTCACTTCCAGCTTCTGGCTTGGCTCCCTCCCACCCTACCTAGCATCCTCCCTATCTTCCCCACCTACCCCCCACCCACGCCCTCAGGTCCTCTGACACAAGGCTTTTATCCATCCCCCACCGAAGGACCACCGCCGGCCAATCGGCCTTCTCCTACCTCTTCCCCAAACTCTGGAATGGCCTACCGGCCCAGATCCGCCATTCATCGTCCAAATACTCCTTATCCTCTGCCCTCTCTAACTTCCTCACTACAAATTGCAACTGCCCCTAACTCCCCTCCACTTCGGTACCTCTCCCCCTGTTCCCCCCAGAGCCTGACCAGCGGCCTGGCAATTGCCTACTTGACTGGCTTATATACTGCCCCTCGCACTTACACTCACGCATCTCTCCTCTGTCCCCCTCCCATCTAACATACCCTCTGCTGCCCTACCCTCAGCAATCACTACCATGCTCACTCCTTCTCACCTCGCCTAAACCTACCCCCCCCCACGCTCCTATTACATACTACTCCTATCCTCCCTTACCCTCCCATCTTGCTCTCCAACTCCTACCGGCAACCTGGGCATCTCACTGCAGCACAAGTCTGGTATTGGCACTCAGACTGTCCTGGCACAATAGTGTGCTAATGGCACTTATGTAACTATTGGATTCCCTCATAGTGTAACCATGTTATGTTCACCCCCTTCCCTAATGTGCATGCTCTCCATTGCTCCCACTGTGCCTTCTACACATTATATATTTACCCATGATATGTCTAACCTTGCCTTTATACCTATAAATTGTATACCCTGTCGTTGATCATTGTTCTGTACTGTTCTCCTATGCAACAAGTCCATATGTAATACCTCCAATCCATGTACATTGTCTGTATTGCATTACTGTGAAACTCAACTACAGTATGTATACCTGCTTCTTCTGTAACCACTCCCCCCCCAGGTCGCACCGTGAGACGAGCATCTTGTTGCTCAGCGTGCCTTTCCTGGTGAAACATTTTCAATAAATAAATAATGTTTATGACTGATGCCCTTACTTGTACCTGCTCTTATTGTTTGCCTGCTGTACCTGATTGTATCCTTGTAATCATGTATGTATCTCTGTAATCTCCCGGGTCGCACTTGAAAATAGGCACCTGGTTGTCTAGTGTGCTTACCTGGTAAACAAAAACAAATAAATAAATAATAGACTGCTTGGAGCAGGATCCCCTGCTCCAGGCACTATTTTCAAACTCTCACTGCCTCTTTGCTGAGAGGTGAAGAGTGTGCACCTCCCTATCTATTGACATAGTACATGACAGGCTTCTTGTCCGTCAGGAGGAGGACTGTCTTTTAGTTGACCAAGTTCACTAGTGTTTTCAGACCATAAAGAACTACGCACATCTCCAGTACATTTATGTGGAACATGCGTCTCTGACGAGTCCAAAGACCCTGGCATTGGGCCCTGCACACCAGCAAAGAGGCATCTACAGTGAGAGTCACTTCTGGCTCTGGTGGGGAGACGGGGAAGCTTTGGAGGAGGTCTACTTCCACAGATCACCACACCAGAGACCTCACCAAAGGCTGGGTCACCTGGATGGGGTAGTTTCGACAATGTGATGCCTGGGACCATGGGGCATCCACTGGGTTGTCCTCATGCGCAGCCTTGCTAGAGACACTGAGAAGGCTATGAGGCCCAGCATGCGCTGTATGGAGTTGGCTGGCACAGACTTGTGTTCCATGATGAAACATGCCATCTGCAAGATTGCCTGTGGTCTACTGTCAAGAAGGAACGCCCAAGCTCAGGCTATGCCCAGAACAGCTCCTATGAACTCAGCAGTACCTGCGAGGACTCCAGCTGACACTTGACAGGGTTCAGGAGGACTCCCATGGATGTCAGAAACTGAGAGGCAGCAGTCACTGACTGCTCTGTCTCCAGTCTGACGGGCTTGTTACAGATGGTCATCCAGGTATGGGAAGACTTGTAGTTCTAGCTTTCTGAGGTGTGCTGCGTGTAATGTAAACCACTTTTGTTTTTTTACCTCAAGTAAGGTTTATTGAGCAAATGAAACCATACAGCATAGTTATTCATGAGTAAAAAATAGGAAAACAACTATCTGAAAATGTGTACACAAAGTGGTTACAATAAAAAGTGATGTTGAAGAAATCTCCAACTCCATAGAGGGAGGCCCAATAAGTAAAGTGATCAGGTCAGCAGATAATGGTGTAATGTACCATCTATATGGCTGATATGTCAATTTCAATAGAGTTAAGTATTGCCGGCTGCCATAATACCAGGGCCAAAGATCAGGAGCTAATGGGATTGTGTACCTCCTAACTCTAAATGACTTCCCGGCAAAAAGCTAATAAAAAAGTCCTCATAGGAATTTTGGCACGTGGTTTGAAAGGTAAAACATAACATTCTGAGGATAATCAAAACAATAAAAAACACAGTAAAGATACCAACATTAAAAAAAAAAATTCCTTCCAGGCAAGATCCACCCTTAAAAACGTATTTATTTGAATTTGCTTTTTCAGAGGTGTTTTAAGTGGAATGCTGCCTTTTTAATTTGTCTGCCGTTTTATTATTTATTGTGGTCTGTTTTAATTATGTGTACAAGTGCTCTGATGTTCTGAAAAGTGCTTTGTATAACTAAAAACGACCTGACTGATGTGACGAACTCTCAAGGACCAGTCCCCACTGTTAAGTGGCCTCAGCTGATCAGAGAGAGGAAATTAAGTATCTAAATTGGTGCAGTTACGTATCAGACTCTGAGGAATCTCTCAGTCCAGAGTTCTACTTGCCTGCCACTGTGGTTTAATGACCCCCCCCCCCCCCAAGACATTTCTAATTGATGCCAAGGTCGCCCTAATTCCACAAATTTATCTGTCTCAAGCCTAAGTGCACTAGTAATACGTTCCATCCTCTCTACCTCAGCCACTCTGGTATGCCACTGTTCCAGTGAAGGAGGTGGGGGGCAATTATAGGTGAAACATTTTACTGCTGCCGCCACATGATCTGCCCAAGCTTCCCTATTATCTTGTTAGAAGATAACAGGGATGGGAAACCCAGCACTAACTCATAATGGGAAACTCGACACTAACTCATTAAAGAAGAAAGGGGAATCTTTCCCAGTGACTCACTGCATTTCATGATGTACGGACTCCCAAAAAGAGATCAATTTGGGACATGCCCAAAAGATATGGTAGTGGGTGCCCCAAGTTCCCCTACTTTCTCTCCTGCACTGACCAGTACAGCTAGAAATAAAGTGTTTGGTGATCACAGGGGTTCTAAAAAATCGTGCAAAGCACTTTGTAAAGACTCTCAGCATCAAGGAAAGCCCAAAGGGTAGGAATCTGAACTGGTAGTGGTGCTGCTCCACAAAGCATTAGGAGGGCGTTGTGGTGGCTGGGGTGTACCAATATGTGCTGGTATGTGTCCTGCATATCTAGTGATGCCAACTAAGTCTGATGTTTCAGATAAGCAGTATGGATCCCAGAGAAATCATTTTAAATTTTACTTGATCCATGTTATTGTTCAGTTTCCTGAGACTGAGAATGGATTGCATGTCCTCTGATTTCTTTGGTACCAGGAAGTAGTGGGAGTAGAACCTTAAGCTTTGATCTGGCACTATTTCTACTGCTCTGTTTCTCAGAAAGCCTGCAATCTCCTGTGCCTAGAGCTCTGACACGTAAGCGGACAATGGAAGTCGCCTTCTGGCAGAAATTTTTTTTTATCTACTGTTTTATCCCCCGGGCGGTGACAGGCAGGCACTTTCTTCCTTACCAGCCACCTAGGACCATCCACCGCTCCCCCCCCCCCGTACCTCCAAGCCCCATTCCCCCACAGATTTCCCTCCATGGCGAGGTGGGAAGCGGGAGGGTCATCACCCCCCCCCCCACCTAGGACACAATCCAGATCGGGGCCATTACAGGCGGGTCCGGTGGCAAAGCGAGACGCTGGTCAGCTGGCAGGGCTTCATGGAGCCTGCAGTCGCCCTACTTTTTGTGCTTTCCATCCCTTCCCCCTCGTGGTCCTGAACATGCTTGTGAAGGTGCGCGTGCGTCATGTAGCCACACTCTTGCCTCCCTAACTCCAAAGCTGCCACCCCGCCTCCACCAGAAGGCAACCAAGATGTGGGTTGACGTCCCCCCCCATCCTTGGGAGAAGACAGTGTCGTCGGATGTTCGATCCTCTCTCTCCCCTGCCGAACCCCAGCAACCTGAGTTCACTTGTCACTGGTGTGGCGCGAGGTGTGACGTCCAGCGCCTCAACCCTCAGCACCACCGGGCCGGCCCTTCTGGGAAAAATTCTAACAACTTCCTCCTCAGCTGGCCACATATCTTCACCGCCCCACCTGTACCAAGCCAAGCACATCAGTCAAGCCCTGAGCGGGCTTCTACACTGCTTGCAGCACCGGATCCTTCCTCAGCCAGCCACATATCTTCACTGACCTGCCCGCCCCAAGTCAAGCACATCGGGCAAGCCCTGAGCGGGCTTCTAGGCTGCTTGCAGCACTGGCTCCTTCCTCAGCTGGATGCATATCTTCACCAATCCACCTGCCCTAAGCCGAGCACATCAGGTACGCTACAGCACTCGGATCTCCATGGCTTCAAAGCTAGTCATTTGATTGGACTCCTCAGGTTGCAGCAAGCCTGCCATTGGCTGGCACAGGATTTCATGCTCCTTGGCTTCTGATAGCACCTGGCGCTCGCTGCTCCTGTTTGCTGCTCTGTTATATAATTTCCCTGCCCTCTCACCCTATCTGGACAATTTCTTACACAAACTGTCGCGATCACCTGCATGTTGTAAATAACTAAGTGCCTGCTCTCTCATTAGCACCTTATACTGTGTCTCCACTAGAGGCACACACTCTTACAAGTCACATCTCCTTAAGCCCTCCATTCATAAGACCTTATAAATCCCTAGCAACCTGAGAAGCCCATCTCCCTCGGTGACCTCCTTCCATTAGTATTCCCATAGACGAGGGGGGCAGGGAGGGTGGAGCAGCAAGATGGCGCAGGGCTGCACTGCTCCCGACTGCTTTCTGCTATGCTTCGTTTTACCTGAGTAAAGTGTACATTGGAAGGGTTTTTCTGCGCCCTCATGAATGAAACAATGGCTGTTTTGCTTATTAGTATTTGACAGGCAGCTTTCATGCCATCATGGGAAGCATTTGCCTCTGAATCTCTCGACCGACCGAGCGACTGCTAACACGGTAACTTGCAGCATTAAGTGTTTGGTGTCGTGACTGGCGTTTGCCCCATTTAACTGGGACAAGAAAGAAATTGCCATTTTTGTAGACTGAGAGTGTTTTTTGTTAATCCATGTTTTACATGCGACTTCGCTTGAAAATGCGAAAATGGGAAAGTGAGAAAAGGGTGCAGGTGTACTTCAAAGGAGACAATTTACGGAAGCACTTTGTACTCTGACATGCTTGTTAAATGTTTATGACAGGTATGATATTGTTGCCCGAGGGCTGTGCCTTAACATATATCTTCTACTGAGTTTGATTTTACTGTGCTTAAAGGAGCACTTTTCTTAATTTGTTTCTGCAGAGTTTTGCTGTGGCCAAGTGTATTGGAGAAGGATCGGCTAGAGGAGGTATGGTGGCCAGTCTTGGCTGAATACGGGAGCCGGATCAGCTCTCTAAATGTTGGTCCACTGGTCTAAGAGAAGGAATGAGGACTCGTGTGAGGGCTGACCCTTTCTTGATTCTAGTCCAGTTGTTCTCAGAACTGGAGAAGGAGCCATGTGGTGACAAAGATAACAGCTAAAAGACGCTGTTACAGCAACGGCGGGAGAATGGCTTTAGTTATCTCCCTAAAACGGTGCTGTTTTGTTTCACTTTCCTCTGTGACATTTATTCAGTGATACTGGGGGCTAACAAATGAGCTGGAGAAAACTTATTGGTATGCTATGCTTAATTACTGTCCCATTTATTTACGATGGAGTTCTGTTTTGCTGTATATTGAGACCAGTGGACTCCTGCCTAGTGAGCCAAATATCTCAGAACGTAATGTTAGAGGTTGGTTTAAGAATACATACATCTATTAGACAATGCACCGATGCTAAGTATTGGGATTCATCAGACTCTGTTTGCTCTTGTGTACTATGATCACTGGAACTCTGAGGACATCCAGAATATTTTTATTTATTTATTTATTTCAGTCTAGGATTACAAATATCTTTGAGCCAAGGCTCATTTACAAAGGTTCCACGTCAGGTGAGGTACAATACAAGGGAGGACAATGTGACAAGTTAACAGGTTACAGTATCATAGGTATCACAGGTGATTTCAGAGCAAAGAAGACTTACGTCCATTGTGCTCGCTTGTTAATTCTAATTTTGAAACCCCCCTATTTTATTTGCTTTGCAATACTTATCCAGTTTCTTCTTGAACTCAACTGTCGTCTTACTTGTGACTACCTCCTCAGGTAGATTATTCCATACTGGAATAACTCTTAACACTATACCAGTGCCTTCTTTTCATGGTCTTAAAATTATGCCCTTTAAGTTGCCATGAATGTGATCTAGTGTCATATCGCTGTTCCCCGGTAAGTGCCTGACCTTAGCTTTGCATCTTTGGCGCATTCATTATACACCATACACATATCCCTCTCAGGCGCCTATACTCCAACGTGAACATCCCCAAGTCCTCCAATCGATCCTCATAGTCCTAGTCCCTAACATCCGCTACTAACCTGGTAGCCCTCCTCCGAACCCTCGCCAATCTTCCTATGTCCAACCTGTAACCAGGTGACCAGAACTGTGCACAATACTCCAACTGTGGCCTCACCACTGCACCGAAGAGAGGCACAATCACTTCCCTCTTCCTACTCTTTATATGTTTCT
This sequence comes from Neoceratodus forsteri, assembly GCA_016271365.2. NCBI lineage: Eukaryota > Metazoa > Chordata > Ceratodontiformes > Ceratodontidae > Neoceratodus > Neoceratodus forsteri. The sequence continues at coordinate 971,346,968 of CM028131.1, read as the reverse complement.
TGATATTTATAAGAGTACTACAAGCAGATTTTATAACCTGACTGCAATGCTGGTGGAACTTGAAATCACTTGTCACTTTAACCCCCAAATCTCTTTCCTCCACTACTTTGCCCAATTTCTGTCCATTTAAGAAGTAGTCAGCTTGATTATTTTTATTCCAAAGTGCATCACCACATTTGTTGGTGTTAAAGGATAACTTTATCCCTTGCCCAGCTTTCCATTTTGAGTAAGGCTTTTTGAAACTTTGTCACATCCTCACCATTTCTGATAGTAATGCCAATTCTAGTGTCGTCTGCAAATTTGGTTTCCCAGACATCCTCTCCTCCAGATGATGAGTGAATATAGATATTAAACAAGCAGGGCCCCAGAACAGATCCCTGGGGAACTCCACTCTCCACTCCCAACCAATCAGAGTAAACTCCCTTTAAACAGACCCTCTGCTTTCTCTCACTCAGCCATGCCATAACCCAAGTTGTAATATACCCCGGTATTTTATGTTCAATCAGAGCATCAATCAATTCACCATGTGGGACCCTGTCAAACGCCTTCGAGAAATCCAAGAACACCACATCCACAGAGACACCCTTGTCCAATGCTCTGCTCACATGCTCATAAAGCTCCAAGAGATTAGTTTGGCATGATAACCCCTTTTTAAAACCATGCTGAGCATCGACACAATCCCCTACTGAATCCTGAAACTCCACCATTTGATCCTTTACAATAGATTCCAACATTTTCCCCAGTACAGTAGTCAAGCTGACAGGCCTATAGTTGCCCACCTCCTGTTTAGATCCCTTTTATAAATAGGGATCACATTTGCCTTCGCCAAACCCCGATCACCTCCCCGCTATCCAAAGATTTCTGAAACAGTGATGTTATAGGTCCTGTCAATTTTGTTGCCAATTCCCTTAGGACTCTAGGATGGATTCCATCTGGTCCTTGAGATTTATTCGGGTCCAGGTGCTTTAGTCTATCCTCAATATCATTTTTGTTTAAAATAATTTTATAATCTATTTTAGTCAGATGATCTCTAATATATTTAGACTTATTATTAAATACTGATGAGAAATAAGTATTGAAAAGCCCTGCCATAGTTTGGCAATTCTCAACTAATATACCATCCTGATCCTTAATGGGCCCCAGTAGTTTACATTATGACAGGATAACAGGCTACAGTAGTAAATAATCACAAGAGTACATATGGTTCGGAGCTACAAGGTTGTTGACAAAAGACTGGGTACACAATGTTAATGAGAATTAGCGATACACACAAAATGCAGCCAGTGGCTAGCTGTCAGGATCACACATAACACAGAAAGTGCAAGTATGGAGGGTGGGGGTGGGGGAAGAGGGGATAGGATAAGTGCTAGAAAGAAAAAGATTAGGGGAGACAGTCACATGTGCTGGAAGTAGATAGGAGCAGGTGAAGTTTGGATTTGAATGGTCCTAGCTTAGAGAGGGAGATGATGTCACTGTTAAGGCCACTTAATCAGCTGGGAGCTCTATAAGCAAAGGATCTTTGACCCTGCATAGTCCGGCATCTTGGGATGTGAAGTAACTGAGATTCAGAGCACCTAGTGAGGCGAAGATTCAGAGCAGGTCGAATGAGAGCTTGAACTCTAGGGTGACAAGGCCCATCATTGTTTTTTCAGCCATTGAGCATGTTTTGTATTTGATGCGTTTTGAGAGTTGGAGCCACCCAGTTTGAGCATAAAGGTCACATGTGTGGGTGAGATGGTGTGACCTGGTGATGAGTCGGCAAGCTTTGTTGAGGGCCAAGGATATGCGCCTGAGGGTGGAGTAGGAAGCGGAATCGTAAATTATGCCATAGTCAATTACTGCAACTACCGAACTCTGAACTGCGATCCTTAAGGCATCAGTGGTAAGGCATTTCCTATGCCTGTAGAGAAGGCCAATGCCAATATGTGCCTCTGAACAAAACCAAAGTTCTGGATATGTGTGGTTTAATATATGGGGCAGGTTTTATTTCTTGCCGAGTATCAAAGCATCTTACTTAATACAGATAAGTCACCGAATAGGGACTCCTAAGGAAGGAGCTGACTAATTTATTTGTTAAATATTTTGGGGGCCATTTGTATTGCTTGTGACTTGGACGTCCTGGATCCTTGAGCTTAATAGCCGCTGATAATATTATTTTTGTCATGCATACTCTCTTGAACTCAAATTCTGTTTATGCCACAGTAACTCATTTTATAAACCACTGAAAATTATGTAGAGCTGTGGTTCACACTGTTTTATGGACTTGGGAATTAATGAAGCCTGAATAGGTATACAAAAATGAATGAGATTATTGTATTGAAGCCACAACTATGCTCAGTTGAGCTTAATTTACGAATGAGAGGTGTGGAACAGACATTATTTAACTTAAGAAGTGTTTGTCATTTTATTATCTTTATCACTACAAAGCTCTAACCTGACTTCTAGGGTTACAGAATAACCATTATGAGAATACTCTAATTGTATTATTATTCTGTTTTAAATTATTTTTTGATATAGTTCAGCAAGGTGTATGGCTGTTAATGTATACTCATTTAAGTCCAAAACTTTGGAACTAGTTCGGAATTAATTTCCAGAGCTATGTTTGGCTCCCGGATATAGGGGACAGCTTTGATAATTTTTTTTTTTAAATGAAATAACTCTGGAGAAATGATTTTAAGACTTTGCTATGAAATTTAATATGTATGTTTATTGATTGACCTAACAGTTTGATTATTGTAAAAGTGTTGCTTTGTGTTTTATGTTTCGTAATGGCTTTCAGCAGAACTAATAAACTCTGAACATGAACTAGTATTCCCATACTCTCCCTACTATGGCCCTCACCTTCCCACTCCCTCTCCTCATTGCCCTTTCCCCTTTTTACTCCTTCCCCTCATTACAACCACCGCCTATTTCCTACAGCCCCCACCTCCCCCATGTCTTTATCTCTACTACCTCCCACTTCCCTTATTCCCTCACCTGGCTGTACTACCTTTTCCACCCTAGTGCCTCTCTCCTTTCTACTCCCCCTTACTTTTCACTAATACATCTCTTATGCTTTCAGTCTCCCCCGCCCACCACTCCCTCACAAAACTAGTCGTGCTAGCTTGGCCCCCTGGTACAAGAGTGCAAAGCTGCACTTTTTAATCATAGCGCTCCTTCTTCTATCTGCCAGTAACATCAACCCCAACTTCGGCCCTGGCCCTCTAATTGCTCTGGGGTCTGCTTCCCTAAATCCAGCCACCACTTCATCTAATCCCACCAACATCCCCCGTTGCCTAAAAATTCTCCGCTTAAACATCCGCAGTCTTCTTCCCAAAATTGACCTACTCCAGTCTACAGTCGTTTCGCTCGGCCCAGATGTCATCATCCTGACAGAAACTTGGTTAAATACTAAAATTGCAGACTCATCTCTCTCTATTCCAGACTTCTCTATTGCCTGGCAAGACAGGGCTGGGAGAGGAGGAGGTGTGGCAATCTATGTCTCCTCAGTCATTTAATTCATGACCACCCTTTCTACCACTGTAACCAAAGCTTACGAGTTGCTCATACTACAGATATCCCTCGCCTTCTCCCTCCCAATATTTATGGCAGGTGCTTAATGTCGCCCTGGTCTACAATCCTCTGTTATTGTAGAACTTATAGATTCCATAGTCTCCCACACGTCTCTGGGCGAGGTTTATATTATGGGTGACTTCAACTCAAATTGGTTATCCCCTTCCCTTAACAAAATACTAAATGACACTGTCATACATAATCTGTCCCAACTCATTTCTGAACCTACTAGGATAAATGATAAAACAAATAATTACTCCCTGATTGACTGGGCCCTCACTTCTCACCCGCAAAAGTAATTAAATCAGGGGTACTCCCTGACGCATTAAGTGACCACCGTATGACCTTCCTGGTGCATAAAATTCACAGAGTTAAGGCTACTCGGTCATATAAATCAGTAAACAGCGTTCCCCTCCTTCTAGACCTTGCTCACACTAACTTGGCCCCTATTGCCTTGGTGACCTCTATAGATGCAGCCGCTGACTCTTTTAAATCCAAATTCCTTGACATTCAGAACTGGTATGCCCCTATCTGCCAAGTACGAGTAAACCACCTTCTCTGGATCTCTTCCAAACTCATAGCTTGCCAAAGAGCAAGGGATCTTGTCTGGAAACACCACAAAACCACTAAGCTACAAAAAGACTACGATGCCTATCGATCTTTACATAACAAATGCACCATGGCCAATTGTTTGGCCAAAGCCAAGTACTTTAGCCCTACCTTTCAAGCCAACGTTAATTTCCCCTCTAAATTCTGGAAGGTGATCCACTCCCTCTTTCCACTCCTCCTTCCCCCATTCTCAAAATAAAAAATGCCCTAGTAACAGACCACCTTAGTGTTGCTTATGAATTCAATACCTACTTCACCTCTTGTGCTTCCGCTCTCCTATCTTCCCCTCCTGCCACTAGGACTGTTGATCCTCCCACTGACTCCCACACTCCTTCCCAGGCAGACTGCTTCTTCTTCTCTAAAAATCACCTCTTCTGACACCCTTGAAGCCTTACTTGCATTAAACCCCTACAAAGGTAGCTCACCTGATGGACTCGACCCTAGGTTGTTATATTTCTCGGCCCAAGCCATTGCTTCACCCTTTCAGTGCTCCTCAACCACTTCTTTGATTTGGCTTAGCTCCCTGCAGGCTAGAAACATGCTGTTGTTCTTCCCTTACCCAAGGGAGGTGATCCTTCCACTCCCAGAAACTACCGTCCTATTTCCTGTCTTCCCACCCTGGCAAAATTGCAAGAGCATCTAGTCCTTAATCAACTCTCTTCCTATCTCTCCAACTCTAAATTCTTCACTCCCTTCCAATCTGGTTTTAGGAAAAACCACTCCACTACTACCTCCCTGATTAGGCTTACTGACTTCATCCTCTCAGGGATGGACAGCAGCCAAATCACATCTGCCATTTTTGTCGATTTAGCCAAAGCTTTCGACACAGTCTCCCACTCACTATTACTAAGCACTCTCTCCTCGCGGGCTTATCTGATCTGGCAACTAACTGGTTCAAAACCTACCGCGTAGGTTGGCCCAGTCAGTCAGAATAGCCGATTCCTTATCCCCTTCCCATTAACACTGGAGTACCTCAAGGCTCCATGCTAGGACCTATACTCTTCTCCATTTTCCTGAACGACTTCCCATCTGTCTGTACATCTACCTCCATACACATGTACACAGATGATACAGTCCTCTTCACCTCTGGCCACTCCCCTTCCGATGATGCTGCCAGACTCCAGCATGATTTCAACAAGGTTCGGCTCCGGTTTGGCTCACATCAACGTTTCCTTAATGCCAAGAAAACAGTCTCCATGACCTTCAGCACCAGGCAGAGACTCTCTAGGCTCCCCTTCACCCCCTCCTTCCACACCTTCGATGGGACAATTCTTGAGGACACCTCCTCATTTAGATATCTGGGTATATGGCTGGACCAACACCTCAACTTCTCTGGACACCGTGACGCCATTCTGAAAAAGTTGCGCCCCAAGCTTGGTGCTTTATACAGGAACCGGAACTGCCTCCCTCTCCCGGCAAGGTGTGAACTTGTGATCTTTCCAATATTTGACTATTGTGATGTAGTCTACAGTGCCACTCCCAAGACTTCCCTAGCCAGATTGGTTACCCTCTTCAACTCCTTCTGCCACTTCATTCTGGACTCTCATTCTCTCACACACCACTGTCGTCTCTACCACTCCCTGGTTCTCCCGTCACTTGAAAATAGACGCCTTCACCACTGTGCCAAATTTGTCTCTAAATTTGGTTTGGTTCTCTTCCCTCCTATCAGTCCCCCCCTGCCCACTCTCCACTTCCTCAGATCTATCGACTCCCATTCCTTGGCAATCCCTTGCCAGACTACCGCTGTTGGACAGGCTACCTTTTCATATCACCTTCTGAAATTCTGGAATGCGCTCCCTCTCCAGATCTACCACTCCTCCTCCCCCTAATTCTATATCCTCTGCCTTACACAACTTCCTCTCAGTCAACTGTTCATGCACCTAATTGACACACACCCCTAAACCTGTCGACTACCTCCTCCTCTATCAATTATCCCCACTCGGTCCCTTCTCCCCCCCGTCTGACCTTCCCCCGTTTTCTCTGTTGCTGGTATCAGATCTGTCTCCTCACCCTTCTTCCCCCTTGCTGGCCCCAGATCTGCCTCATCCCCCCTATTTTAACTGTCTCCCTGTAAGTCCCCAAGTCAAATTTCAGTCATCGCACCTGACCACATCCTCATCCTGTCTGCCAATAGCAGACTAGCTCTTATGTTGTAGCTGTCCTGTTTGTTCCACTCCAGCTGCAGATACTGTTTTGAATGGTGTCTTAGGCATTGCTAATACACAATTATGTCAGCCTACCTGCTCCTGTATCTGTGTAACTGTAATGCTACCACTTTAAGTGTATTTTTACTGTACTATACCTGTATTTTTCATATACATTGCTGACACATTGAAAATAATTGTAAGCGTTTATACTCCTGTACCTGTTTAATCTGTTATGTTACTGCTTGTATTATAATGCATGTTTATGTATGTGTAAGTTACCTTGTATGCTTTATGTTTTGTATATCCCTATACCCCTTCCTCCAGGACGCACGAGACCAACAACTTGTTGTTCAGTGTGTCTTTCCTGATGAAACTCTTCAATAAATAAATAAATAACTAAATGAAAGAATAACCCTCTTGGATCATCCTTAATACCCACTAGTCCATCAAAACGGATTCCCACTGACAGTAGATCTGGGTGAGGTGTCCACCTACTGGGGAGGAGTGGTCTACCTCGGGCAGCCAAAACAAAAAAAGGCCTGACTTTCAGATGGTGGCATTGAATGCTTTGGGTGCCTGTGCCTTTGGCTGCGCTTTCTTTTGGGCCCGGGGAGGATAACGTCTATTGTTTCGGGCTCCCTACCATTACCTCAAAAGGACTTCTCATTATGGAAGGAGCTGCATCCCTTACCCATTTGTAGGTTGCAGGGAGCTGACCTGGAAGTCTTAAGAGTCATTCTTGTTTCATTAGACTCTTTAAGGGACTGCTCCACCTGCTGTCCAAATGGATAGGTGCCATCAAAGGGTACATTCGTAACCAGTTGTTGGATGTCTGGGGTGAAGCCAGCAGTCCGCAGCCAGGAGAGCCGGCTGAGTCTGATAGCTGCAGACCCGGAGCTAGCTGCTGCATCAAAGGCATCCACAGAGGCTTTAAGGTGGTGGCTCTTAGATCCAATACCCTGTTTAACAGCAAACAGTATTTCCTGTTTTGTATCTGGCAGAGTCTCTGCAGAGACTTTAGTTTGCACCAAAGGGAGTACTCATAGTTTAAGAAATGACTCTGGCAGCTAGCTACCCTCATGGCAAGGGTAGCCAAGGCATAGACTCGGTTGCCCAGGGCGGTCTGCCTCACATGACTTTTGTTAGAGGGGTGCACGATGACCTCTTTGGGTACTATGGCTTTATCATTTTTAGCCAAAATTACAATGGCATCCACCATTGTCCGAGTGAAAAATGTAAGCAATAAGACACGACAGAGTGTGTGTTGAACAGATATTACCGCACGCCTGGGGTGTAGTAAGGCATGAAGCCCTGCCGAGTCCCTTCAGCCCCTGGAAGTGCAGTAATATCTGTTCAACACACCCTGGAGTGTTTTATTGCGCTTATAAAATGGAAATCTTTTTTTTTTTTAATTTTTGCTCCTACAAAATAGCACATCTGTAAGCAGCAAAGGGCAATTTTTATCAGAACTTCTGATAAAATAGTCCTTCCACCAGCAAGAAAATGACGTCATGGGTTTGCCAGGCAGGAACCCCACCACCACTATCACACACACACACACACACACACACACACACACACACACATTCACATCCCCTCGGGTTTGAGGAGAACCTGGTATATTTTTTGTGACTGTGAAGTGGTTTTCTTTAAATGATGCAGGACTGAGCCGTCATTCCTGAGCTGTTGCTGAAGCTGAGCTGAAGTGCTTTTTCGTGAGTTTTGCAATTACTGGTGAGCTTCCTGGAGTTAAATAATAAGTAAAAAAAAAAACCACTTAAAACAACAGATTTTTTAAGGACGAGGTGTTTCTGTTGTTTTAAGTCACACAGGACTGCAGGACCGAGCGCTCCCTTCTTTCCGTGATACAGCGAGCGTTGTTGATGGACGAGCGAACAGATTGAAAATGTCACATCTGTCCGTCTCAGCTACACTGCATCAGGAACTGCTTCTGGTTTACATGCCTGAATGGTACAATGATTATTAAAAAAGCTGCAATTCAAATTCAAGAGCGAGTGGCTCCAAAGCTTTGGTGATCTGCCACGGTGCTAAAACAATGGCGGCCTTTAAAAAATGAACGTTCCATGCCTAGCTCAGAAGATTCCATTTAGGGGTACTGATTTCTTTGCCTGCACTTTTTTTATTCTATGTGTAATACAGATATTACACTGGTTTTCTAGCCAATCACTGAGCTTATTTTTTCATGCCCATTTTATAAGTGGGCTTAGATTTGGGCATGGCATATTTTCTGTCTGACTGTTCTGAGACAGCTGCAACTACAGCAGGCCTCCTCAAGCAATCTCAGAGAGAGTCTCTAGGGCTTGTTGGATGGGAGGAACTAGAGAGACTGGGATGTTATACACATTTAGTAACTCCAGTTTGAAGCGCCTATCCTGGTCTATAGCTGCTGACTTGAACTTTAAGGCCGTATGTATATTTCTAGGCAGAGCCTGAAGAGAGAGAGCCTGCTGAGGTACGAAGACAGAAACTGGTTCCGAATTGTTTGCACAAGCATGAGTCATCATCTTCCCCATCAGTGAAGCTGAGGTCCAGATCAACTCATTTCCTTCTATCCTGGGAGGGTAGAAGGGGCTCATAATGGGCAATGATGGGAGACGTGGTCCCGGCGACACAGTCAACACTGATCCAGCACAGTCTCGGGAAATGAAAATTACGTACCTACCATAATTATTGATCTTTCTGTGTATCTTCACCATTCATCACTATTGGGTATAGCGCACCGGAGCTAGGACCCCGCGGGAGACTTATTTATTTTTGTCATGGGCGGAGCAGATGCAGGGCCGGCACTGCCCTTGAGATAGACGTTTCACGTAGCGCTCAAGGGTTGGCAGTTAGCCATTGTCGACTCCACCCCAGCCCCAGTTCTGACATGCCAGAGAGTGTACGGAAGGGAGGGTGGGTTGAGGCAAGACAGCCTAAGGGATAGATAAAAGGAAAAGAAGAATCAACCAAAAGGAGAACTAAACGACTACGGTGACAGAAAGAAGGAGACTTAAAAAGGAAATTGGGGAGAGGGGGCCACAATCTCTGGAAGGAGGCGAAGGAAAAGGGAAGGAAAGCTAAGGCGTGGGGGAAGAGTAGCACACCCTCAGAAGCGGAGTAGCACATAAGCCTTTTTAGGGAATAAAGTCCAGACCTAGACTATAGAGTTCAGCTGCAATACATGATTTGAAGCAGCCTAGGTCTGAGGACCAACCACTAGGGAGTGCAGGCTGAGAGTGTGTCTCAACTCTCCCCCTCCTCCCAAAATAAGGGGGGGGGGGGATTTTAACAGCCAAAGGCTTAGAGGAAAAAGATGTGGGCTCAGATTTTGAGCCCTCAAATAAAAATATTGAAGAGGGGGGAAGAGAAAAGAGGATGCCCCCCCACTCCGCGACTCCCTAGGTGAGGGAGAAGAGAAGGGAAGGCCCCCTCCAATCTGCATAAGTCCTCAGAGGAAGTCACCTCTGTGTGTCTCCACAGTCCCCTCCCGCCTACACACAAGGGAGAGGAGAGCGAGGAAAGGAAAGACACACAGGGGGAAGGGTGGAGTCCAGAGACTGAGGCCCCAGGGGGAAGGAGGGTGGGAATTAGTGATGAATGGTGAAGATACACAGAAGGATCAACAATTATGGTAGGTACGTAATTTTCATATCTTATCTGTGTCGATCTTCACCATTCATCACTATTGGGTGAGTACCGAGCCCCCCCCCCGAGGGGGGGGCCTGAAGTACCCTAAGGGACTAAGTCCCTTAGCCTCCAGTGGGTGAGACACTGCAGGAGAGAACCCTTACAGGCCTGGAGAGACCTGAGACTGGTCTGGGTGAGACGGGGATCCCCCAGTGGGGGAAGGAAGGCACCCGAAGAGCCGCCGTCTCACCCATCGGGAGAAGGGATGGGTTCTTCGGTAGGCGGAGTAAATCACCCTACACTGGGCCGGGGTAACAACCGGGATAGGGGAAGCAATGCTGTCTGCCGAAGGCAGATCACTGTCCCTACCACTCTGGATGCTACCTCATTGGCATCATAAGATGCCCTTGCTTGGTACCTTGCTAGCTCCAGGCCCTGCGTGGAGAGGGCAATGGCTTGCCTGGTTTCTTCCGAATCAGGCATCGAGGCTAGGAGCTGTCCTAGCCTGGACCACAAGAACCTGTCATAGGCTGCAAAGTGGGCCTGATGTGCTGCAATTGACAGAGAGATCCGTGCCGAGTAGAACACTCGTCTCCCCCAGAAATTGAAACTGCAGAGTCCGAACTGGGGTGAGGCCCTGAGGGGGTGTCCAGGGAGGTCAATCCCGAAGGGGGATGAGGCAGAGATCCTGGAGACCCAAGGGGAGTGCAATACTGCTGGCGTAGGTCCCTTGGCGCTGGTACTGTGCAAAAGGGACGTAGCCAGAGCTAATGTGACACTTCCTGAAAAGGAATAGGCCAGGCGAGAGCCACCAGGTGGGCCGCACTGTACTCGCCTAAAAAGGCACATGTCACATGCTCGGGATTGCTGACTGGGACTGGGGTAAGGTGAAGCTCTTCCAACATCCTCAAAAGGAAGTGCTCACAGGAGGACAGATCAGATGTTGGGGAGATGTGGACTGAAGGTTCCTCTCCCTCCATAGAGGAAGAAGACAAGCACCCAGGTACAAGGTCCGGCTGCACGGGAGCGTGGTGAAACACCTGCTGGTCCAGGGCATGGAGATAGGTGGGAAAATGTGCAGCCAAACCTCTGAACTGTTCCCAGGTAAGAGGTCCGCGAGGACCAGGAATACCTGGGACCACCAGGGATGGAGACAGAGGCTCGGGGGACAGGCTCCTGGCAATAGAAGAATGGGCTCTGTCAGGGCAGGGGGGCCAACAGGAAACCCTTCACAAGGAGGGGGACCCAAAGGCCACTGCAGCTAATAGCCATTCAACCGAGTCGGAACGGTCAGAGCTGTGCCCAATGGAAGAAATCCCCCAGTGAGGTAACCGGGACCGTGTGAGTCCAGAAGGACGGCCCCTGACCTCAGAAGTAAAAGTACCCCTTGGGGACTCCTCCAGGGAAAGGCGAGGATCTACGCTTTGGCTCCTACCAGAACCCGGCAGGGCTCTAGGAAGGGCTTGCTGCGCCACACCTCTACCTCTCAACCCTTCGGAGTCAGAGAAGGACCTCGTCCTCTTAGCCACCAGCCTAGGTAGCTGGCACCTTCGAGCAGCCTCCGAGGAGTCCACCCAGAGAACCGTACCCTCCCCCTCCTGATGTGCCCCGGGCTGCCCCAAACTTAGGCTGCCAAACACACCAAGGGGGGGGTGCCCCAACTGGAGGAACAGTCATGCTAGTGACCCCAGGCTATGCAGCAGTAGTCACAGGGACCACTGCTGACTGGTCAGACCCCTGACCCTGAGGTCCACCAGCGAGAGCTGATTCCCAGAGGGAGCCTGAGTGGGGGCTGAGGTGCTGGAAACAGAGGAGACCGAAGATTCTGAGGAACCTGGGAGCCACTCTGGATCAGACCCAGAGTCCGCTTCCGAAGAGGCAGGCTCCGAGGTCCGATGCCAGACAACCCCACGGACCCCTCCAGTTCCCGGACCCCGAGGCAGGGCACCCTGAGATTCGACGCCGGCAACGCCACCAGAAGGAAGCACAGTTCCACGCCCGGCACTGACACCCACCCCAGTGCTGTGAATGGCCCCCAGAGTCGGGTGCAACCACAAGCATGGCCCCATGCAGCGCCAAACCTAATGCTGCACTGCGCTCAACTCCGACACCCACCCCAGAGCTATGAGCAGCATCAAAGTCAGGCGCAGCGATGCACGACACTCTGGCGCCATGAGTGGTGTCGAAGGCAGGATTGGCCCCGACCGCCGCCATGACCCCATCCCCGGCGCCACGAGCAGTGCCGAGGACAGGGATGGTGCTGGCGGCACCGGGACCAGAACCAAGCCCAGAAACATCCAGACTACCACCCCTGACGCCGCCGAGAACCCAGATGTCACGAGCAGCATCAGAGACGATGGCGGTGCCAAAAGAAAGCCCGATGCTGACTGCGGCGCCACACTCAAAAGCCCACGGCGCCACAAACGCGCCGGGACCAAGAGTGGCGCCATGAGACAGTGCTGAGGACAGTGCTGGCCCAGCCCCGAAGGGCCCGGAACACGACACCAAGGGAGCTTTCGCCACCAAAGCAGCGACTGCTGATGCGCTGCCTCCCAACTGACCCCCAAGGGGGCCAGCCTGGGCCTCCTGCACCGTGGAAGAAATACCCGCCGGGGCAAGGCTAGAAGAGGCAGGGTTCCCTCCTCCACGGGCCGTATAGGACCGGGAGGGGACCCGGAGGAAGGGCCGAGAATCCTGGCCTTGGCCTGGCGACTGCGCATTCGACCTCCAAAAGTCGGCGGCATATGTCCGACCTTCAACGCGCGGTTCTCAATCACACGGCGGTCCATGGAGAAACAAATGTCACAGTTATCCATATCGTGGTCGGGCCAAGGCAGGAAAGGCAACGGGTCATGCTGGTCCGTACGGAATAAAAAGCGCACAGGGGCACCGACGCATAGGGGCTGCCCGCCGACGCCTTCTGCCCCCGGACGCAGACATGACTGAATGGAAAATAAACCAAACACAGTACTCGACGCCGCTTAATAAAAAGGAAAGATCTTACCAGTACCTGAAGTGACGCTGAGTAGGCAAGCAGAACCGAGGCAACAGTAAACACTAAAGCACGACGGACTAGGCCACAAAGTTTCACTCTCACATGGGAGGATCCACACTCGACGGTGGGAGAGAAAGGGCTGGGGTGGAGTCGACAATGGCTAACTGCCAACCCTCGAGCGCCACGTGGAACGTCGGCCTTGAGGGCGGCATCGGCCCTGCGTCAGCTCCGCCCATGACAAAAAAAATAAAAAATAAAAAAAGTCTCCCGCAGGGTCCTAGCTCCAGTGCACTATACCCAATAGTGATGAATGATGAAGATTGACACAGATAAGATCAGCACTGTCGGTGGCATTGAGGACAACCCTGGGACCTGAGGGCCCATATGGCACTGAAGGCAGTGCTGGCGGTGGCACCAAGGCAGACACCGAAAGGCCAAACCTCAGTGCCGGTTGTGGCACTGACAATGGTGTTGATGGTCGAGATAGCAGAGGCACCGTGGCTGCCCCGTCCCCGAAGGGGATAGAGGCCACACCACAGGTGAGCCAGATGGTGGCACTGACAACGGCTCCAGCCCAGAGGTTGGAGTTCACATCAGTCGTGCCACTAAGTATTGAAAGCATTGAAGACAATGCCAGCTCAACTGTCCCTGAAGGATCAGGAAGTGGCATCAACAATGGCACCGCTGCACTTATACACTGCACCCACTGCTCCATACGAGTTGGCCAATGGACAAACTCTCCACTGAAGCCCTCTACTGGACAGAGAGGGTCTCCAGGATGGAGACCTCGACCCCACAGGCCCAGGCATCCCCGATGTTGTCGGAGATCATGGTGGGCTACTTAGGTCCACAGGAGTCGAGCAACTCACAGTAAAATGACCAGGGGACGACCTTGACTGGTGTCTTTTCTTCCATTTATGCATTTTCATGAAGTTGTCAAGGCCGAATGGGGCAAAGACCCCAAAACAGAGCACGTGCAGGATCTGGACTGCTTCTTTTTGTGACATCAAGAGGGCTATCCATCTTGCAAGGCATCAGGCTGCCCACTGCCAGAGCACCAGCCCAGAGAAAGGTGGTGGCCAGACACAGTCCTGTTGCCTTGCCTTTTTAGGCTCTCTACCTTCTTCCATGGTCAACTGTTAGCACGAGGCAGGGCTGAGAAAAAAACTGTAGAGTTTTGTGTGTTAAACTAAACTGACTAAAAAATAATGAACTCTAGGGTACTTTAATCTAAAACCAAAGAACTGAACGCGGTCATCATACAGACGATGAAGATCAGGCCCCGAAGAGAAGAGTGGAGATGCTGCTAAGCACTCAATGGCAAGAAAAAAACAACTGAGGTGGTTGGAGGGACTGGTACCACTATACTGTTGTATTTTTTCCTGTACTTCCATAACACTGCACTTGTACTTTTGTGCCTCATCCAACTTGTTGGATTTTTGTTAAGTTTTTTTTTCTGTTTTCTGCATTACTATAGGTATGTAACTCTCCCGGGTCATGCCTGAAAATAGGCAATGCTCGTCTAGTGCACCTACCCGGTCAACAAAAACTAAACAAATATACCAGTAGGTGTGTGCAGTGATGTGTACAGGGCCTGCTTGCATAACCAGTCTCTAGAAAAGTTCTGGCTCTCGTGGGGTCCTTGCGCCTCCGGCTCAAACCCATTAGTGGGGATCTATGTAGACAATTAATTCTTGGAAGATCATAAGTGCATGTCACCAGTCACTGTAGTATGTGCTGAAGGACAGGTATTTCTCCAACCTTTCAACTCGAGTTGGAATGCAGTACCTCTGTAGCATGCCCATGACTCAGGCTGGGTGTGGGAGTTGGTCTCGAGGCATACTGCCCTACAGATACCCAATTTATAGCTACTCTCCAGATAATCCCAAGAGCTTCACCACCTTGTTGCTTGGTCAACCCCTCATAGGGACACCAAGCAGTGCAGAGGATGGGGGGCACAAAGGGCAACAGAAATCATGTGATATGGGGGGGGGGGGTTGTAATAGCTGTCTTTCAACATGCCAGCTAGGACTTTTTCAGTCTTCTCTGCAATCCTTTTACACTGACAGCCTGTAATGCAACACCCTGCAGCCAGGGCATTGGTCAATGTTGTATGGTCAGCAACACCTTAATGTCATATCAGACACTGTAGGAAGTGCTAATACAATAGGCACTTCATCAACCCCCTCCTGGAGTTGGAACACACTACCTCCATAGTGTGCCCCAGACTACTCAGGCCAGATGTGGGAGTCTACTCGATGCCAGAACCTGGGTCTACTGCACAGTAGTGCACGGCGCTACCTATCACTGCACCCCAGGTTAAGTAAAGCATCAGTTTTAATTACAGTTTTCTATCTTTTCAGAGTGACAGACTTAGCACTCTGTCTTGGTACTATTGAAAATGTAGTTGTCCTTCACTTCTACTCCTACAAATATTAAAAATACTTACCTAAAGACTGTAGTAAATATCTCCTAGTGTTAAAAATTCTGGCAACCCCAGCCAGCGTCAGTACCCAGGTCTCGGCCCACTGTTTCTCGGCAGTGTCCCTGGAATGATGGATGAGGATATTGCCACCGCCTGTCTCAATCTTCTCCTTATCTGCTGTTGTTGAAGATTCTCTTACACGATCCAGTAGGTGAAACAAGACCTACCAAATTTAAAAAGTATATAATCAATGCATTAAATCAGTATTTCCTATTACAGTGAACACTGTTCCTCAGAGGTACAGTATCACTTGTTTAAAGGGAACATTTCTTTCCTTATCATGTTCCTGTCATGAAAAATACAAGGTTACTTACCTGCAACTGTAGTTCTACTAAGAGTATTTAGTTCACATCCACACTTAAGTAGAATCCATGAAACATACATTAGTGAAAGGAGAAAGTCCAGAGGGGGTATTGCAAAGATCAAAGGGGATGATAAGGGGGAGTATGTGGATGAGGACCAAGGAAAAGCATCTATCCTAAATAGATACTTCTGGTCAGTATTTACTGAGGAGAAGGCAGGGCAGGACCCACAGCTCAGCACCATGGACACAGGGGGGAGGAAGGTGTGCACAAGTCCATTCACAAAAGAAAGGGTCCTACAATAGCTCGCTAAGCTCAGGGTGGACAAGGCAATAGGACCTGATGGCATACATTCCAGGGTACTAAAGGAGCAAATGGTGGAACTAGCACAGCCATTAGCATAACTGTTTAGTGAGTCTCTAAAGCACAGGAGAGGTCCCAAAAGACTGGAGAAGGGCTCATGTGATCCCGTCCCACTAGAGTGGCAGCAGGGAGGAGGCAGGGAACTACAGACCAGTCAGTCTTACCTCAGTAGTGGGCAAGATTATAGGTAATCCTTAAGGAAAGGATAGTGCAACACCTGGAATCCATAGGAGCACAGGATCCAAGACAGCATGGGTTTACAACAGGAAGGTCCTGTCAAACTAATCTCATAGATTGCTTTGACTGGGTAACCAGAGTGGTGGACCAAGGGGGTGCAGTTGATGTCGCCTACCTTGATTTCAGCAAAGCTTTCAATACTGTTCCATATAGAAGATTGGTTAATAAGCTGGGTAGGCTCCGGGTGGGGTGGGTCAGAGGTTGGTCAACTGGGTGGCAAACTGGTTGGCGGGCAGAAAACAGAGAGTGGTAGTAAACGGCATACAGTCAGAAAAAATGTAAGTCACAAGTGGAGTACTGCAGGGATCAGTCCTGGGGCCAGTCCTCTTCAATATCTTCATCAGTGACATTGCAGATGGACTGGAGGGTAAGGTTTGCCTGTTTGCAGATGACACCAAGATCTGCAATAGAGTAGTGATCCAAATGGTGTGGGCAGAATGAGAAGAGATCTGGAAAAAAATGGCAAAATGGTCGGAAGAGTGGCAACTGGGGTTTAATGCAAAGAAGTGCAAGATCACCCTGAAGCTACCTATAGGTTGGGAGGGGAGTTGCTGGCAATCACAAGAGAAGAGACTTGGGCATCATCATCACAGATGACCTGAAATCATTAAAGCAGTAGGTAAGGCTAGAGGGATGTTGGGGTGTATTAGTAGGGGTATCACAAGTCGTAAAAGAGAGGTAATAATCCCTCTTTACAAGACACTGTTTAGGCCCCATCTGAAGTACTGCGTGCAGTACTGGAGGCCGCACCTGCACAAGGACATTAATAAAATGGAGGCAGTCCAGAGAAGGGCAACCAAAATGGTGCAGGGACTGCATCAGAAAACATATGAGGACAGATTAATGGAGCTCAATATGTATACCCTAGAGCAAAGGAGGGAGAGAGGTGATATTATCGAAACATTCAAACATCTTAAGGGCATTAACAAGGTGCAAGAGTCTAACATGTTTCAATATAAGAAAAATAGCAGGACAAGAGGACACAGCATGAGATTAGAGAGAGGCCGATCAAGGGATAATGTGAGGAAGTTCTTTTCCACAGAAAGGATGGTGGACGCATGGAATGGCCTACCTCAGGAAGTGGTGGATATGGATACAGTGCAGGACTTCAAACAGGCATGGGATAGGCATAAGGAAGCAATACAGATGAGTATGAATAAATAGGCCATTGACAGAGTAAAGGCCTATGACATATTCATAAGGTAGAAAAAAATGGGCAGACTGGATGAGCCTTGCGGTCCTTATCTGTTTCTCTGCTCAGTCACCAGAAGAGTCATCAAGGTTGACTCCTCCTACTATCTAATCATGTGTCCTCCAGTACTGTCCCCCCAATGCTTTCAGATCTGGAGATTAGAACACAGAAACTGAAGAGCAAGCCTGGCCAGGGGAAGGAAGAGTTGGTCATGTGGATGTGAACTGAATGACAGTAATAGGACAAAGGTTATAAGTAAGTAACTATTCCCCTAACTACTGCACCTAGATTCCTTTCCACACTTAGGCAGACTCTAAGCAGTCCTTTGGGAGAAGGTGGCTAGGGTGCATGCGTCAAAGTTTTAGGTGAAAAGAGACTTGGAGGACTGAGGACTCAAAACCAGCATCTCAGTGACTCTGCCGGTAAATGCTGTAAATGAAAATGAATGTATGAGCAATGGACCAGGTAGCAGCTCTACTTATCTCAGACATGGAATGCACCTAGCTGCAGCAACAGAGGCAGCAGTATGTCTGGAGAAGTGAGCTAATATGACAGGCACTTCACCAACCCCTTCCTGGAGTTAGAACACACTGCCTCCATATTCCCCTCTTGTGGCTCCTTCCTGGTCAATTGATAACAGTGCACAATGCAGGATGTGAACCATCTACAAATATTCGGTTTAGCTGCTGGACTGGCTTGAGTTGGTTCAATGTATGAGACATACAGCTGGTACATCTCACTACAAAATTATGTTGTACGATCCCTGTAGCAGATCAGTCAGGCAACTGTCCAATGAGTAGAGTGGGACTTTGGGGAAAACATAGATAGTACCAAGGCCTGGTTCACAAGGAATTCATACTTTTCTTGGGCAGTAATTCTGAATCTTGTCCTCATGGAAACAAACATATGGTGACTCCAGATAAAGCACTTGGAGTTCACTCCCCTCTCTAGCGGAGGTGATAAAAAACAAGGATGTGGTCTTCCATGACAAATATGACTGGTACTGTATGTTCTCTGTCTATTCACATGGCTTACTAATGAGTCGAGACACTACTAGTGTTAAGTCCCATGACTGAGTTGATTCACACATCAAAGGAACAAGGTGTTTGAACCCTTTGAACTATTTTGAGGCCAATGTATTCTGGACAACAATCAAAATACCTGCCTTGGCGCAGTTACGCCAAAAGGGCCACCAGGTGCACCTTGAGGGACATGGCTTGCAGTGTTGCTAGGGACAAGGACCAGAGGTAGTTGAGAATGTGTTTTGAGAAGGAAAGTAGAGAAACCATGTTCTTTCATTTAAATCTGTAGGTTTTGCGAGTCAACACCCTTATAAGATACCCCAAAAACGCTAAGGACAGCAACAGAAAGCCCTATGGCCTGGAACCCTAGCTGCTCAGGAACACGATGTTCGATAAAGGGACAGCAGATCTGGGTGCATGATCATCCCCTTTGAACTTTGAGGAGCACCTTGTAGGGCAATGGATATAGAGGAAAGGAATACCGGACCCCCCCAACCTACAGGCATGCAAACATGTCCCCTGGCAGAGTGCCATGCTGAGGGGATTACCAAAAATCAGTCTCAGCATCCTGTTTTCCCAGGAAGCAAACATGTCCTCCATGTGGCAAACATCTGGAACATCAAGCTGGGATCACTTGTGGGACGTCTCCCCCACATGGCTGAAGGCTTATTCTTCGCACACTGCATGGACAACCACTAGGTCAAGAAGGTCCACCTGGAATGAGCTGAACAGAGACTATGTTTGTAGTGACTCCTGATACAGTGGGAAGTAGTGATTACCACCCTGCTTGTTCAAGTATAACATGGTCTTGTTCATTTTGACATGGACAACATGGCTCTTGACCAGCGAATCACATTCCCAGAGAGCAAAACAAACTGCTTGGAGCTCCAGCAGATTGCTGAGCATCTTCAACCCACTCTGTGACCAGCTAGGGGAGAGGGTGATGACAAGTTGGAGTATGCTTCCCAAAGAGATGGTTTCTTTGAAGATGGAAGGCAGCTTCAAGAGAGGCTGGGACAAAGTTAAGGGGAAAATAAGGTTTTAGGATGGGGCTGAGGAAGGACGGATTGGGGGGCAGGGTCAGTAGCTTATGTTGAGCACCGTGCACTACGAGCATACTAGACAGATCTAATGGTCCTATTCTGCTGACTTTGTTGTATGTTCATATACCACGTACCTTGCAGTCATGCAAGTGCATACCCCAGCCAGTGAGGGAGACATCAGTTGTTTGGGGCATTAAGGGCTCTGGCTGGACAACAGAGATTCCCTCCAAAAGGTTTAACTGGAGACATCCACCAACAGATGGCATCCAGTACAAGCTGAGTCACCTGGAGTGGCTAAGTCAGATCTGAGTGCACCTAGGACCATTAGCTGGCAAGCTCTTATCGGACGGGTCTTGTATGCTGTTGGCACACTGGACCATGGCAACTGCAGATGCCACAAAGTCCATGAGCTTTAAAGAACTCCTGGGCTGGGTGTGATTACCTAGCCAAAACTGATTGGTTAAAGGGCAAAAGATCATTGGTCCTGTCTGTTGGTAGGGGTGCTTGGCCTAAACAGAGTCCAGTTCCTATCCAGTGAACACAATTACCTCAGTTGGTGCCAGCCCGGACTTGCCCAGGTTAACTAGAAGGCCCAATTACTAGAACATCTGGATGCAAGATCCCTGGCCTGCTTTACTTCCTATACCAAGCAGCCCATGAGGAGCCAGCTGTCAACGTAAGAAAACACCTTGATGCTCCATGCATCTCAGTAAGGCTGCCACCACTGAAAGACATTTGGTGAATGCCCTGGGGCCAAGGGCTGGCTGAACAGCATGGGTTGAATCTAATTTAGGGCTCCATCCACCCAAAAGTGGAAGAACTTTCTTGTGCAATAGATGGGTGGGGATGTGGAAGTATGCATTCTGGAGGTCTAGGGAGCAAAACTATGCCCCAGCTTCTGGATGGATGATCATATTTAGCCTGACCATGCAAAACCTCCTTTTGCAAACTAACTAGTGGAGTATCTACAGATCCAAGATGGGTCATCATCCTCTCTTTGCTTGGGTATGAGAAGGTACTGAAATGCACGTTTCTGATGAGCTTGACTTTCTGGGCCCATCGCTATTGCTTGCATTGCTAGAAACTTCTGCACTTTATCCTGAAAAGAAAAATGGAGTCCAGCAAGAGCAGGTTCTCCAGGGTCACATGGGGCCAGCTGGGGGCCACAGTCTTAGATTCGAGAGACAACCCCAAGCTAATCACTTCCAAGACCTACTTTCGAAGGTGACAATAGACCACTGCAGGAAGGAGTGAAGAGCTGACCCCTGACTGGGTGATGCAGCAGGAAAGATATGGGGCCCCCAATGTCACATTTTGATTCTGGTGGCAGATCCAGATACCTATTCTTTGGCTCTTTCACTGCTACTACCCTTTGGGCCCTTGTCCTTAACCTACAGACCAGAAGGATTTGGCTGGCCAACATTGCTGCCTCTGTTGCTGCTGGGGTTGCTGCTGTTCCTGTGGGCCTTAGAAGGAGTGATAAAAGTACCCCCCACTGCGGACATGGTTTATTGGCCATTTTGGTAATAGATGGGATTGAGTCTAACATGACAATCATAGACTGTTCAATCTTAGTCTGACAGACATACACTTCTGGAACAAACAAATCCCAGCAAAAGGGAGCTTCCCCCTTCCTGTTGGATCTCTTCCTCTCAGTGGGATGACTTAGATAAGGAAATGTTAGAAGCAACTGGCAAAATAGCTGAAAAGGGGGAGGTGTCACTGGTGGGGAAGTCAATCTGCCGGATGTAGACTGGAGCCTCCCGGCAGCAACTTCAGCCAGAAGCAGGAGCATCCTGGACACCCTGCAGGGGGCCTTCCTCAGGCAACTAGTAAATTCAGCCCATGTGTGACGAGGCAATACTAGATCTGCTGCTTGCAAACAGAGACAGTATTGCAGATGTCAAGGTGGGAAGCCATCTGGGGACCAGCGATCATTGTACAGTGTGGTTCAACATAAGAACATCTGCAGAATCCAACCACACAATGGTGAGAGTCCTGGACTTCAGAAGGGCTGATTTTACAAAGATGGGTGACTACCTCAGGAATGACCTGGCAGAACTGGGCCTGGGGCTTGGTGGCCAAACTGGGCTCGGCCTCAGTCAGACCTGTGTCTCTTTTTAAACACTTGTGCCCAATTATCCTCGAATGACTGCGGGTGCATAGCAAGACACCTATGGCAAAGTACTATTGTTGCGAGTAAGGTCTAGAAAGTGAACGCAACATCTTGTCTGTCGGTAACAGACATGGTAAACTTGCAGATTAAACATCACTTAAAGTCTTGCTTCCTCTTCTGATCCACTGCATTGATGGAGCAGGCATGCAGCTGCGTAGTGCACAGATGGTGTCGATGAAAAAAATCAAACTTGGTTGCAAAATGGACAAAAAAACAGGTTGAAAAATGTGAAAACTCAATGCACATGCAGGAGCTGTGAAGGAGGTGATTTGTCTGAGAGCAGTGGTGACAGAGCTGAAAGACACCTAACTGGGTAGCAAGAGGAGTCAAGCTTGAAGACCGTTCTAGTGAGTGAACATGTCTAGTGGATACTGCTTATGTTTTATCTGTAAATTAGGTCCCAAGACAACACATTTATCTTAGCACAATTTATTTTAAAATCTGTTGTATTATCGCCCCTATTATTAGGGTTACAAATGCTGTTTTATGTTAAAACCCTATATCTGCATCTTAACAACGCCCCCATCCCTGGATGGAATAACATGAAATTGGGCATGCATATTCTCGGTGTCAAGATCTCTGGATCCTTAAAATTTAATACAGATTGGTTCAGCAGTATAAAAGTTCTTGATGGAAGTCTGAAACAAGCATGTTTTTCTTTGCTTACCAACAGCACAAAAACTCCTCTGATTTTAAACTTGAAATTTTTGAGGGATAGTTGAAGTTTGACCAAAAGATGATTCTTTCATAGATGGCCTTTACTGAGAACTTTGTGGTTTTTAAATTATTAAGAAGATAAAAGGCTATGTTTGTGAAACATCAATGCACAGAATTTGATGATTGGTAAAAACAGGTTCCTCACCTGTAACTGTAGTTCTAGGAGTGGTATATACAAACATGGCCTGAATCACGAACTTAGTTTTCGTTGTTGTTGTAATAGGTGAAATTAATGTAAATCTAAAAATGCTAACATGCCTGTTATTGATGAGTTTGTAAAACTCTGATGTATTGTTTTGTACTTTTCTGTAACTTGTATTATTATAAATGTATAGTTGTAATAATTTTGCATAATGTAAACAGGTAAACCTTGTGAACAGGGATTTTTGGAACCCTAATGGCTGTATCACTGTATAAATAAAATGTTACCATACCATACCATACACACATAGGCAGTTCCTCCATAAGTTCCGATTCATCAGAATGTCTTTAAGCTAAGCTCTTCCCACCACCTGGGTGGTATATCCTCCGGTTCCACTACCTGACATCAGATCTTGCATGCTGGAAGCAGGGATCCATGTGCCACTTGCCAGGAACGGCCAGGTGGGTGGTGTGAATGTGAACTATATATCACTCCCAGAACTACGGTTGTGAGTAACCTACAGTATTTTTCTAGGGGCATGGATATAGCTCACTATCCACACATAGGCAGACTTTCAGCAGTTCTCCAACAGAAGGGGGTAAGGCACACACCGCTATTTGGCGAACAGAGATTGGAGAACTGAGGTCCTAAATGCAGCACCCCAACAAAGCTCAAGGTTGATGCCATAATGGGAAATGAAGATATGGGCTGACCTCCAGGTGGCTGTCTTGCAGATCTCCTAGATAGGGATGTGCCTGGAAGCAGCCACTGAAGCAGCGGTATGTCTGGTTGAATGAGCCCTAAGCCCTATGGGAGGCTCCCTACCAGCCAGCCAATAGCAGAGGTCGATGCAAAATGTGATCCACCTGCCAACTGTCTGCTTAGCCATCGGTCTGCCAGGCACAGCTTCAGTGTATGTTACAAACAGCTGGCATGCCTCACTCCGAACCCCGTCATGCACTCCTTATAATAAATGAGTGCCTTCCGCAGGTCCAAGGTGTGGAGCCTACGATCATCCTCTGAAGATGGGTTCATGAAGTATATGAGAAGGTTCATCACTTGGTTAAGGTGGCACTCCGATACTACCTTCAGGAGGAACTTAAGAGTGTGGGCGAAGGACAACCTTGTCCCTATGGAAGACCAGATAAGAAGACTCCACAGAGAGCACCTGGAGCTCTCTGCTCATTCTGGCTGACATAAGGGTCACCAAAAAGTCTATCTTTCATGACAGGTATGACATCTCACACCTGTGCACAGCCTTGAATGGCTTGCCCGTGGGCATAGCCAGCAGCAGCAATATGTCCAATGGTGATGGTGAGTCACGCACCAGAGGGGATAGGTGATCAAGGCCCTTGAAAAAGCATCCAACCACCTTTTCCTGGGCCACCGTGGGCATACCAGCCAGCATCCAGTATACAGAGACGGCTACCAGGTGCACTCTGAGAGTCGTCGCTCGCAATCATAACTGAGACAGGGAACAGAAGTACTCCAGAATACTAGCCACAGGGCAGGAAAGACGACCAAGCTCTTTGCCCTGACACCAAATGGAAAATCTTTTCTATTTAAAGGTGTAACACCAGTGAGTCAACTCTTTTCAGGAGGCCTCCACAACACTGAGCACAGCTTCTGAAAAACTTAAAGCCTGGAACTCTAGCCACTCAGGAACCATGCTGTGAGGCGCAAGACCAGCATATATATGGGTGCAGGCCCATCCCCTGTTGTCTGGTCCGCAGGTCCAGACAAAGACAACTGCCACAGAGGCCTGCTGCTGAGGCTGATGAGATACGGATACCAAAACTGCTTTGGCCAATCTGGAGCTACCAGGATCACATGCAATCTGTCCTCCCGGGCCTTTACCACCACTTTGTGGATCAACGGGAAGGGAAGAAAGGTGTACACAAGGCCTGGGGTTTAGGGCCTTGCAAATGCACCCCAGCAGTGTCCCAGATGTTTTTTTTTTGGGGGGGGGGCACAAAACAACCTCAGTCTGGTGGCATTCTCCCGGGAGGCAAACAGATCCACCAGATGAGTTCCCACTGGGAGAACAGGTGGCGTACCACCTTTTTGATGCAGGCACCATTTGTGCAATATCTCTCCCACCTGGCCAATATCATCTGCCAGCTAACTGCTTGACTCCAGCGATGTGAATCACCAGGAGACCTGCACCCCGGCTGCGCATGAAGGACCAGGTATGGAGGGCTTCCCAACACAAGGGAAGGGAGTGTGTGTGCCACACTGCTTGTTTAAGCAGAACATGGTTATGGTACTGTCCATCTGGACTGCATAACCTGACCCCAGACTGGAGCAGCAAATTCTATCAGAACTGACCACACTGCACAGAGCTCTAGCAAGTTTTTTTTTTTCTTTTTGTTTCTATACCTCCTTGGCCACCCGGCCCTGCTTCCCTCATCGTCGCATCTCCCCGGGATATCCCGTCCGCCTCTGCCAGCCCGGCACCCTGCTCCTGCGGTTTTACCCCCTGCAGCAGGGAGTCCCCAACTCCCCACAGAACACGGATCCAGGTGGGTGCCGGACTACTGTGACAAAACTTACGAATGGCCATCAAGTCGCTTGGCCAGGAGCCATCCCTTTCCTTGTTGTACTGCCCCGGTCGCGAGGGCTGCAATGACATCTCTACGGAGGGGAGCGCGCACGTGTCTGCATGTGCTCCATCCAAATGTCTGCCCCCAGCTCCTCCCCTATGGACAGTGGAGCACACTGCCTCCCAGCCTCAGCCAGGAGGCAACCCTACGCTGACTGTGCTGGACCCCCCTCCCTGGAGAAGGAGAGCAGTCCTTCGGACTCTCAATCCTTCTCCTACCCGGCCAACACCCCGCGACCCCTTCTCGCTCCCGAACACCGGTCGCAAGAGTGGTGTGAGGTATGGCGACCAACGTCTCAGCACTCAGTGTCACTGGGCCTGCTTTGTTTTTTTTTAATTTGTGTTTATTGCATTTTAAAGAAAAACCCAAGGTGACACAGCTCATGTCAGAGACATCCATATTTGATACAGGAGACATTCAATGCATGTTAGGATAAACAGCCTAGAACAATCGGGCTTTCGAAGATGAGGGTATACCAAACAGTTGATCAGTATATTAAATCTTGGAGTTCATTAAGCTGACACCTTGCAAGTCTGAGAGAGCCTTCTAAATATGTATTAGAGGGGCGTGGCTTAGCTGTCAACTAATATGGCTGCTTAAGTCTTTAGCAGCTGCCAACTGGAGCATTAGACCCACTTTTAATCCGTGATTCCTACAGGCTGTGTACCCCAAAATGAGACCGGAGGACATCGGAACACTTACTGCCTGCCCTCAGCAAGTTGTGTACAGTTTGCCTTAACATCTCGCCTTCCAGCTGCCGAACTCGGTAGCACCTGCCTTACAGTATGGCATGCAGCAACAAAGAAGGCCATGAGCCTTCTGTCCGGCGGAATGTTCACATCGATTCTCAGTTGGATGGATGAGCTCACAATAGCCAGCAATAACACCGCTGGTGCCCTGACTACTCTCAACTCCCGAATGGAGCTAGTGGGACAAAAAGCATCCAGTCAAGAGGACATTTTACAAGGCCACTGTTCCACACTGAGGGAACAGGCGGCACAAATCTGAGGGCTACAAGAAAAGCAAGATGGCCTGGAGAATAGGAGCCGCAGAAACAACCTGCCGCTCCCTGGATTCCCGGAAGGGTGCGAGGAGGGACGCTCTACCCAGTTCCTTCAACGGACACTCCCCGTCATCCTCAGGCTGCCCTCTGGCACCAAGATCACCATCGAGCGGGCACATTGTACTCTGCAACTGTGACCTGCTGCTGGAGAGAGGCACCGCCCTATCCTGTCTCGTCTACTAAATTTCACAGAGGCCGCCATTCAGACCAGGGTGAGGGAGCTGGGAGCCCTGGACTGGCAGGGACACCGCATAATGCTATTTCAGGACTACTCCAAAGACCTGGCAACCCGCAGGAATGGCTTCTCCAATGCCAGGAATAAGCTTCATGACTTGGGCATCCCCTTTTCTCTCCAGTACATGGCGATTTTGAAATTTACTTAGAATGGTACCGCCTTGAAGTTCTCCACTCTGGAGGCTGCCGCTGACTTTTTCAAAAAAAAAAAAAAACCTTTTCCAGCCCTAACAACAACTGGAGGGCAAGCCCTGAACTTGGCCCACCCACAGCTCACTCCAAGGACAATGCCAATCACCGTTCACTGCTCAACCAGGACCTGAGGAACCCCTCGAATGCTCCCCAGACTCAGCGCTCATTATGGGGGCCTAGCCTACAAAACTTGAAAAAACGGCCACAACAAGTGGTACGCACTAGAAGAAATCACCCGCAAGACCAAGTGGGGGACAGCCTGCACCAAAACTTGCCCAGCTGACATGAGGATGAGGAGGGACCCATGGTGACCAGCCCATACTTTACAAAAAACAGGTACTCTCTGCTGGTCACCCCACCCAACGAAACAGCTGACTCTCAGGACATGGACACTGAAGCCCTGGAAGGAGCACCAGAGGAAGCTGACCTATGTGCGTAAGACTGGACAGCTAATCTGGACTCTCCTGCACCAGCCCCAGTCTAAGAGGCCCAAAGAAATGTCATAGGCTTGGAGCGACTGGCCGAGGACTGAAGATGGGTGACCATCCCCTGCAGCTGTGCTCCCGAAATAGGAGCCTTCAGATAAGTGCAGCCTTTTTGTTGGGTGGTATGTCTGAGGAGACTAAGGGGGAGTGGGGTTTAGGGACTGGAGAGGTAGCTGAGGGGAGTCTAACACGCACAAGGAGCTGCATCCATTGCGGGTATGCATCCCAGACTCCCCACTCCTCTTAGATAGTTAGGGGGGGTATGAGCGAAGGACAGGATAGCATTTATTCTTGTTCTCTCCTCTGACTGCTTCCCGGCAATACTATTGTACCATGTTTCTTGTAGAATGGGGGGGTTAGTTTATCACTGGCTCTCTACATGGTTTAAAGCTGTAATATCTCCCCATGTTCCCCCTGTCCAGGTTATGGGCTGTGCCCACGATGCCCCGACTACCTGCTTCCCTACCCTAGCCCTTTTCTTTTGCCCTGGTTTACACAATGCTGTTTGGGCCTACTAAGTGGAGGTGTCTTGCATCCACCTGCCACGAGGGTTCTCTGGCATATTCTGGCCCAACGGAGCGCGGGCCTGGCTGCTACTCTACTCACATCTTTCCCGCTGTTCCCAGGGGACTTGGCTTGGATGAGGGGGGTGCTCGAAGGCCAAGGACTGGCAGGACTACGCACCCCTCTCTTGCTGGCAGACATACTCAGATTGGGGTGAGCGACTCGCTCCCCTGTAACAAACTCTAAATGGTGTCCAGTACCCCTCTTAGCCCACCTGGACGGCTGGACCTTCGCCATATGCCCCCGGACCCATAGAGACTGCGAGGATCCCTTAGCCATCTCTCCTTGTCCGGCCCCCGCGGTCAGTAAGAGGGGGATCAAGGGGGGTTCTCACTGGCTGCCCTGCAGGGTGCACACTGCATCACTGGACAGGAGGTTGTAGGGTTCCTTATGCTATCCCCCCTACTAGCTGCAACTTTGTCTACCCTCGGGAAGGGCACACAGCACACCTCCCCGCTGGATTGCCCCCTTCCTCCTCCTGACAGTAAGCCCCTGCCCCACTGCCAG
The DNA here is from genome assembly GCA_016271365.2 of Neoceratodus forsteri. Lineage (NCBI taxonomy): Eukaryota > Metazoa > Chordata > Ceratodontiformes > Ceratodontidae > Neoceratodus > Neoceratodus forsteri. The sequence continues at coordinate 971,318,708 of CM028131.1, read as the reverse complement.
CATGTGCAGCCCTGCAGCGGAGTCCCAACTCCCCGTTCTGTGCAGACAGGGCATGGCTATTAAGAGGCTTTCAGGACTGTGTCCTCAATGGTAGGCCTCATTTGATCGGCCTACAGGTTCAATGGATACCGTATTGCTCTGGGAGGTTGCTCTCCCTATATGTGTTTGAGCTTGAGTGCAGCGAAGGGTAGTTTGACACTCAAAGTTAAAGTAGACAACCACCTTGGGTCGGCCATTATGGTCCAAGGGTGCACAGCATGGTTGGGCTAGTACTTTGCTACCCCGCTGGGATAAACCACTCCTCAGGGCAGGCTGGACCAGCCACTGGCTGATTACACACCCAGGTATAGTCCAGCCCAAGACACCCAAATACTCTTTTGTTGGTGTTATTAATTGTGATAGATATTTACATTGCTGTCTCACTGTATCTGCTGCTGAAAGTCAAACTCCTAAGGTATTTGTATTTTGTATTGTTACATAACAAGACAAGGTCCCTGTTCCTATCGATCCCAAGTGTAAGATCAACAGAGGTGCACTTGCACCACACACCCATTCAGGACCCCTACCAAGAGACTGCCCTCAGCACGGTGTGGGTACCTGTCCCGTGTAGACTGTAGCAGAGGTAGATGCATAGGTAGTGGCCGGGCACAGGTTTGCCTATAGATCCTCTCCTGTAGGTAAAATGGAGGAGGTCACAATGCATACTTGGACCGTGAGTGGGTCTGAATTCCCCCGTAAAGAGAAAGAAGGTCCTCTACCACCTCAAATGTCTTCAATCCCAGGTGGCTTTCCTCGAAGAGACTAAGCTCACCGGGTCAGATCACTCCTTACTAAAGAAAGACTGGGTGGGACAGATGGTACACGCAGAGACCTCATCTCGGAAGAGAGAGAAGTAGTCATCCTATTGCATAAATCTCTGCCTTGGAAACTGTCTGCCAGTAGAGCGGATAGTGAGGGGAGATGGTTACTGGGCTCGTATGACACCCCAACCGGCCCCATATTGCTGTGCAATGTATATGCCCCCAACCAGGATGACGCCCTGTTCTTTAACTCACTAGCTGAAACCCTCACCTATTTCACCCAATCTGCAGTGCATTGCTGCTCGGGGCAGACTTTAACCTGGCTCTGGTACCCTGCCTTGATAGGAATGACTAGAGTACTGAATCACACGTGTGGGGAGAGGCGCTTCATCTGCTAATGGAGGACCAGGGTCTCTCAGATGTTTGGTGACTTTTCCACGAGTCCATGACTATACCTTCCATTTGGAAGTCCATGTCTCATATAGGAGGTTGGACTTGTGGCTGGTGTCGTAATCCCTTTTACAGAGCATCTACCCAGGAGTATTTCTGACCATGCACCGATCCAACTCATTCTAGACTGGGATCCCAGAAACCCCTTCAAGCTCCCGGAAACTGGACCTGCTCCTCATGCAAGACCCAGATTTTATCCCCTGGGCAAGAACGGAGGCCTCCTTTTTTTTCCATTCCAATCCCATCTCCGACACTACCACAGGGAACACCTGGGAAGCCTTCAAAGCCACCATCAGAGGAAGCATAATGGGATATACGGCTGCCAAACAGCGAGAACGGGAGCAAAAACTGGTGGACCTGGAATCCCGACTTGTGCTGGCAGAGGCCCCATATAAGGCCATGCCCTCACCCTCCCTCTCCTCCCCCACTGGCCGAGTGATCCTGGGGCTACATTTCGAGATTAATCAACTCTTAAACAGAAAAGCTGAAGTTGCTATACTCTGGCTTTGGCACACATTCTGGGAGGGCGAGATAAAGGTGGCAAGGTACTGGCACACTAGCTCAGAAAACAGCAACCTGCCAGCCACATACTAGGCCTGAGGGATGGGAGCAGGGCCTTAGCAACCAGCTCACTGGCTATTAACAAAGTAATGACCTCGTTTTACTGCAATCTCTACCAGTCCTCCCACACCACTCCCCCGGCGGAGATTCAACCCTTTCTGAACAGGCGCCCCCCCCCCCAAACTTCTGAACCAGCAGGCCACAGATCTAGATGCACCGATCTCTGTGACAGAGGTCAACGCAGCCATCAAAGGCCTGAAGGGGGGCAAATCCCTGGGAGGGGATGGTTTCACGGTGGACTTCTACCAAGCCCTTCGCCAGCATGTGGCCCCATTACTGAAGTTTTCAGGGATGCCAAATCTAAGAAAAAATTACTCACCTTAGTAATGTTGTTTCTTCTAATGGAGTCTTGCTATATTCTGACAGTAGCAGTGAGTCCCAACCTTCGAACTGCCCCGGAGATGAAAGAGTTAACTTTCCATGCCAGGCATGGAATGCTGAGCTCGAGCTCGGTTGAGACTCTGTCTGTTGTTCTTCAAACTCAAACCGTCAGATCTTTACGAGCTAAACTCACTAAGGTCCTGTGTGGAAGCTGTAAACCTACACTAGCCAACTGGCTACTAAACATAAAACACATTTTTTGGTCCCAAAACAAAGACTCAAGTCAGGAGACCCAAAAAATGAAAAACACACCACCAACTCACCCCAAGAAAAGAAGAGGTGAAAACAAAAAGGTGGGCACCTACTAAGTGCCAACACTGCACTGCCCACCCACATCCCAAAAACAGAGGTTCTGAGAGGGGCAGGCAGGGGGGGAGGTCAGAATATAGCAAGACTCCATTAGAAGAAACAACATCACTAAGGTGAGTAATTTTTTCTACAAACAACAGAAAGTCTTGCTATATTCTGTCAGTAGCAGACTACAAAGCAGTACCTCCATGGAGGAGTGACAGAACCTACTTAGTAAATAGGTTCTGAAGCACAGCTGTGCTAAACCGAGCATCACTCCTAGCCTGGATGTCCAGGGAGTAATGCTTGGTAAAAGTGTGAACTGTTTTCCAGGTAGCTGCTTGACATATCTCTAGAATAGGGATGTCCCTGGCAGCAGCCAGGGAAGCAGCTCTACCTCTGGTAGAGTGAGCCCTCAGGCCTGAGGGAGGAACCTTAACCAGTTTTTCATAGCAAAATTGGATACAAGAGACGATCCACCTGGCAATGGATCTTTCAGTGGCAGGTTTCCCTTTACCAACCTCACCATACGTGAGGAACAGTTGGAGGGAGTCAAACCTGTGACCCTTGGTACGCTCCATGTAGTAACTAAGTGCTCTTTTCACATCTAAACTGTGCAGCCTCCTCTCGGCAGAAGAGGAATGGCCAGTGAAGTACACTGGAAGAGACACAGATTGATTAAGGTGGAAATCTGAAACCACCTTAGGCAAGAACTTCCTGTTAGTCCTGAGGACCACCTTATCTCTATGAAAGGAGATAAAATCAGGCTCCACTGACAAAGCTTGTAATTCACTTATGCGTCTGGTAGAAGTGATGGCTACCAGAAACACAGTCTTCCAAGTCAAGTACTTAAGCTCTGCTGAAGACAAAGACTCAAAAGGGGGTTGCATAAGCTGAACAATGCACACATTAAGGTCCCAGGCAGGAGAAGGGTCCCTGAATGGAGGGTTGGTGTGAAGCAATCCCTTGAAAAACTTGGAGAATACAGGGTGAGCTGAAAGAGAAGAGGGCTTACCTGCTGAAATAAAAGCAGACACAGCTGCCAGATCCACTTTCAGTGTAGCTGGTCTCAGCCCCAAGCTATTTAAGTGGACCATATAATCAAGGACTGTGGGCAAATCAGCAGATTCTGGGGAAATATGCTTCCCAGAGCACCATATGGAAAACCTTTTCCATTTGGAATTATAAGTAGCCTTGGTGGAAGGTTTTCTAGAAGCCTTCAGGATATCCATTACTCCTTGGGAGAGGTGTAAATCAGCAAACTCTAACCCTTCAAGAGCCAGGCCTTCAGATTGAGAGATTTGAGGTTCGGGTATCAAACCCTCCCGAGCACAGGTTAACAGGTTGTAATTCCTGGGAAGACACAGGGGAAGATGGACTGCTAAGGACAGTAGGAGTGGATACCAGGGCTGTCTGGCCCAGTCTGGAGCAATCAGGATCATCTTGCAGGGTTGAGATCTGATATTGACTAGCACTTTGAACAGGACAGCGAAGGGGGGAAAAGCATAGAGAAACTTCCCTTCCCAATTGAGAACTAAGGCATCCAGGGGGACTGAGCCCAACACTGGGGGCCTGCAGCAAAAAGGAAGTTGGTGATTGTCTGGGGCTGCAAAAGATCTATCTGCGGGTGCCCCATCTGGAAAATATCACCTCCAAGACCAGGGGTCCAGTGACCATTCGTGATGGCCCTGAGAAATCCTGCTGAGAGCATCTGCCAGGACATTGTCCTTGCCTGGGAGGTGAACTGCCATGAGGAGGTGTACAGGAGTAAGCCAGACCACAACTTCATTGCTTCGGTGCACAAGGCCGTGGGCAGTGCCTCCTTGCTTGTTGATGTACCACATTGTGGTGGTGTTGTCTGTTCTGACCTGTACAACTTTGTTCTGAACAGATTTGGAAAAAGCCTGAAGTGCTAGAAATACTGCTCTGAGTTCCAACAGATTGATGTGGAGCAGAGATTCCTGAGGGGACCACAACCCCTGGGTGGTGAGGTCGCCCATGTGAGCCCCCCACCCCAAGAGGAAGGCATCTGTAGTAAGGATTAAAGAGTGAGACTGAGTGACAAAGGGAACCCCTTGTCTCAGATTGTTCTGATCCTGCCACCACTGTAGGGCCTGGATCAGGGTTCGAGTTACTGGGATTAATTTGGTCAGAGGGTCCTTCCTTTGAGACCAAAAGGCTCTCAAATGGAACTGAATGTCCCTCATCTGAAATCTTGCTCCCTGCACTACTGCTGTAGAATCAGCCATGTGCCCCAGGAGCTGTAGAAAATGCCTTGCTGGTCGAGACACCTGCAGGGTGAATGAGGAGGCCAGAGAGACCGGGGTCCTTGCCCTGTCCAGGGGAAGGAAGGCTCTGGCCTTCTCTGTGTCTAGCTCTGCACCTAAGAAGGTGAGGAGCTGGACAGGCTCTAGGAACTGACTTTGGAAGATTTAGAAGGAAACCCAAGGAAGTGAGCAGTTGCTGAGTTATCTGTAAGTGTAACTTGACTTGGTCTGGGGACTGGCCTACTATGAGCCAGTCGTCCAGGTAAGGGAAGATGGCAATCTTCTGCCTTCTTAGAGAAGCAACTACCACTGCCAGGCATTTTTTGAATACCCTTGGAGCAGAAGTGAGGCCAAAGGGCATTGCTCTGAACTGGTAATGGCCTGAGGGCAGCTCGAACCTGAGGTACTGATGGAGCTTGGACGAGAATATGGAAGTAGGCATCCTTGAGGTCCAGGGACACAGTCCCCTGGCCTTAGAGAGGGTAGAATAATTCCCAGAGTCACCATTTTGAATTTTGGTTTTAAAAGGTGCTTGTTTAAGTATCTGAGATCCAGGATGGGCCGCCATTCTCCTGTCTTTTTTGGGGTAAGGAAGTACCTGGAGTACAACCCTCTGCCCTGGTGTAGGGGTGGAACCCCTTCCACAGCTCTGAGAGCTAGGAGGGAAGAGACCTCTGCCTCTAAGGCAAGTGCCTCTGATGGATTTGCAGGTGGAAAGGATCTGGTTCTCAACTTTGGAAACTTTTTGAAGCTGAGAACCAGTGCCTGGCTTACTACTTCCAGGACCCATTTGTCTGATGTCAGAGACTCCCAGTCCTGGACAAAGTAAGCCAGCCTGCCCCCTACAGGTAGCTGAGAATCGGACCTGGCAACCCCATCAGGGTGCCTGTTTGGCAGGGGCTTTGGGCTGAGGGGTGGAAGCGGACCTGCTTGTAGCCCGTCTGCCTCTCCCTCTAAAGAACCCCCTCTGGGCACAAGCAGAAGAGGAGGCCTGGGCTTGGTAAAAAGGCATATGAAAAGGGCTGCCCCTGCCCCTGGGAAGCTGCCTTTGAGGAGTGGCCTGCCTTTCCTTGGCCTGTGAACTCCTATAGGTGGTCCTATACTCATCCATTTTCTTCATGCAATTCTGTTTGCTCCCTAAACAGAGAATTACTCACAACAGGAAAATCCATGGCCTTAGTCTGGGTGTCCTGTGACAGGCTAGTACATCTGAGCCAAGCCATTCTTCGAAGTGCCACAGATGTAGCCATGACTCTAGATGATACATCATTGGAGTCTACTGCAGCATGGAATTGCACCTTGGATGCCTCAATACCATCAGCAGTCACCTGCTCCAGCTCCTTGGCAAGCTGGCCAGGGACCTGTTTTGCTAGGGCCATAACAGTGTCCCATCTGGATTTTTGATACCTAGCAGTATAGGCCATATAATTGGCCTGTCTGAGTCCCAAGGATGCTGCCATGTACTGTTTCTTTGCCATGGCATCAATCCTCCTGGAGTCCTTGTCCAGGGGGTGTGAAGCCAAGGGAATGTTTGCCTTATCACAAGCTGCAGCCTGCACTACCCCAACATGGCTGCATCGTTGTGTAAGGAGCTCTGTGTCAGAGCCTGACAATGTATACCTCTTGTCCATTCTCTTATCCACAGGAGGTATAGTGTTAGGAGTCTTTAAAATCTTAAATGTCTGTTTCCCAAAAGATTTGTGCAAGGGAATAGATAGCCTCCTAGACTCTGGGATATCCATCATTTCCACATAGTCAGGCTCCTCCTGGTTATCCACAGCTTCTTCCATAGGAAGCTGGAGGATTTCAGCCACTTTTTTATAAAACATGAAATGAGAGGGGGGACTCGGAAAGCCTAGGAGGAGACACTCCTGAAGGTCTGTCTGGGGAGATGTCCGGGTCAATGGGGACATCCAGACTTTCAAATCCACATTCTCTTTCCTCATACTCCTCTTCCTCCTCCTCCAGTTCATAAAATTCCTCTAACTCATACTCTTGAACCGGTGGAACCGGCCGAACCGAGCGCCTGCCTGATGGTGCCGGTTCGGTCGGAACCGGGGAAAACGACTGAACAATTTTGATCGCTTTGGCTATTTCTTCAGCAGTTGGAGAGGAAAGTTTTGGCTCCACACCAGCTGATCTTTCTTTTCTAGTTCTTTTAGCTGGAACTGACTCCTCAGAATTGGCTCTCATTTTGCCCAAAGAAGTCTCGCCCTGGTCAGAGGGCACTCCTTCTGGTTCGGTTTGAACCGAACCGGGCTGGCCATCCGGTTCAGCGGACTTTTTGGCCTCCCTTTCCCTGAGCCTACCAGCTCTCTTTTCTAGGGTAGCTGCAGGGAAATTTTTTGCAAATCTGGCAGTCTGCATTGGGGTGGTCAAACCCCAGACAATAAACACAGGTGGTGTGGGGGTCAGCCTTGGCAAAGACTTCCCCACACACACTGCAGTGCTGAAACCCAGTGGGCCCGGTTTTTCCTTTGGGTTTCTCAGACATAATGCCAGTCCTAACCAAACTTACCCTTTTATGGCAATCCGCCAGGCAAGACCCTCTTATCAGTTCCCAACCGTATCACAGGTCGTGGAAAAAACCGTAATAAAATCCGTTTTTTTTAGAACCAATAAGAACCGGTAACCACACTCTAAAAGCACAATTCAAGATTTTTTAAACAACTTGATCGGTTCAAACCGAACTGATAACCGTTTACAAGTTCCACACAGAACAGAATAAAATATAACCTATCTAGTACTCACAAATACCACAGAAAGAGACTGAACCGACAGGTTACGGTTTAAATTCGGTCGAAAACCGAGAAAAGCGGTACTTTAACTGACAAATTGAACCGAGCAGAAGGAGAAATCTCCAGAGCGACTGTTCAGTGAGGCAGAGTAAAGAATCTGATGGTTTGAGTTTGAAGAACAACAGACAGAGTCTCAACTGAGCTTGAGCTCAGCGTTCCATGCCTGGCATGGAAAGTTAACTCTTTCATCTCCGGGGCAGTTCGAAGGTTGGGACTCACTGCTACTGTCAGAATATAGCAAGACTTCATGTTGTTTGAAAGGCATTCTGCACCCCCACTCTCTGTGAGGCAAACAGTTATTCCCAAGAAAGATGGCCCTCTCCAATCGGGTAGCTATGTTAATCTCCCTTATCAGCGTGGACAGCAAGATATGTCAAAGCACTTACCACCCACCTGAGCCCCCTGCTGTCTACCCTGATACACCCCTCCCAGGTGGGCTTTACACCAGGGCGGCACAGCTTCGACCACCTGAGGGTGCTGATAAACCTGATGTATGTGGCAAGGAGGATGCCTACACTGGCTGCAGCTACTGCAGTCAACTTTGAAAAAGCCTATGGCTCCCTTGAATGGGATTACTTGGACGCCATCCCTGCTCACCTATGGGTTAGGTGGCGGCTTCAGGGGTAAGGTTTGGGTCATCTACAATCTGCCGATGGCTAGGGTTACCACCAACTGCACTATTTCTTCCCAATTGCTCCTAGAGAGGGGGACACGGCAAGGTTGCCCTCTGTCTCCTCTATTATTTGTGCTGGGGGTTGCACCTTTGGCTGCAGTGATCAGACATCACCCTGATATCCAGGAAATAACGGTGGGCCTACGCAACTACCTGACCTTTATGTGTGCCGATGACTTGCTCCTCCCTCTAGCTGATGCTCCGCACTCAATACCCTCTCTCCTGGAGTCTTTTGCCAAGATCTCAGGGCTCAAGCTGAATCAATCCAAAACAGAGATGATGCCCCTGAATAGGCACTGCACCCAGCAAATAACCCTGGAGACAGGTTTACTGTGGGCCCCATCTGGGATCAGGTACCGAGATATTGTGGTCCTCCCGAAACTAGAGGATATCTGGGGAGTTAACATCCTCCCACTATTGGCCAGCACCAAACTAGAGTTTGAGAGATGGAAGCTACTCCGGCTTACCCTGGCAGGGAAGATAGCGGCCATTAAAATGGTGATGGCCCCTAGATTTTTCTATATCCTCTCCCACCTTCCAATCTTGCCACTCAAACAGTGGGCCCAACCTTTTTATAAACTGTTTGGGGATCTAATGTGGGAGGGTTCAAAACCCCGGTTCAGCTGCAACAAGCTCCGGGCTCACTGGTCCCAGGGGGCTGGAACCTGCCCTGGATGGAAGGATACAAATGGGCCTTCCAATCTGCCCAATGGTTTAGAGATCCCCAGGTGGAGGGCCTGCAGTGGGTGTAGATGGAGAGAGAGACCTGCTGGGGCTCCTTGACACCTCCTCTCTTGTGTTCCCCCCCCCGGGGGGTCACTGAGCCCAGAGAACCCAAAGGCAGTATCTCCCACCATAACGGCCTCCAGGAAAATCTGGCACAGAACGATGAATAAACTGGGTATGGGCCTCCCACATATTAGTCTTGACCCCCTGTGGCACAATCCCCGCATTGCCATAGACAGTAACAGGGTGGCTTGGTCACAATGGGGCAGCAGAGGCATACTGAGGGTGGGGGACCTCCTCGACCTGAAAGTGACCTCCTTCCAGACACTGCAGGATAGATAGAACCTACCCCAAGTGGACTTCTGAAGGTATCTGCAGATGCGGGCAGCTCTCCATCCTCTGCTGGTCCAAGCCAGGCAGTCCCCTTCAGAGCTGACCCTCCTGGGCTGGCTGGATCTACCAGTGGGCCTGGCCGGCCGCATCTACAAGCAGCTCAGGGACACTCTCCCCTCTCAATCCGCTGCAGCAAAGTCCAAATGGGGGAAGATGCTGCAATGTATTGTCCTGGACTCTCAATGGGAACAGGCATGGATGGAGTCACAAAAATGGTTCAAGGACCCGCACACCAGGTTAATCCAAAAGAACAGGTTACTCACCTGTAACAGTAGTTCTAGGAGTGGTATATGTTGTTCATCCACACTGTTTGGCATGTCCCCTTCCACTTTAAATCTTGCCGGAAGTCTTCAAGCTGGCTCTTTCCACCCACCCATCCGGGTGGTATATACATCGGCTCTGCCCCATGATGCCAGATCTTAGCCACTGGAAGCAAGGTTGTGCACCTGAAGCTGGGGAGGTTGGGTGGGTGCGTGTGGAAGAACAATGTATACCACTCTTAGAACTACTGTTACAGGTGAGTAACCTGTTCTTCTAGGAGCGTGGATATGTTGTTCATCCACACTGTCTGGCAGACTCCAAGCAGTTCTTCGGGAGGAGGGAGGCAAGGCGCACACCCCCTACTTAGGAAACAGAGATTGGAGAACCGAGGCCCCAAAACCAGCATCCCTGCGTGACTCAAGGTCGATGTGGTAGTGGGTGATAAAAGGTGTGTGCTGACTTCCAAGTAGCAGCCAAACAGATTTCCTGGATAGGGAAGTCCTGGGAAGCAGCCACTGATGCAGCAGTATGGCGGGTGGAATGAGCTCTTATCCCGCTGGGAGGCTCCTTGCCCGCCAACTCATAGCACAGACCTATGCATGATGTAATCCATCTTGCTATGGTCCATTGGACTGCAGGTCTGCCAGAAGAGGCTTCAGCGTAGGTGACAAATAGCTGGCAAACCTCTCCACGAATTTCCGCCATCCTCTCCTTGCAGTAGGAGAGAGCACATCTCAGGTCCAAGGTTTGGAGCCTGTACTCAGCATCCGAGGTGTAAATAGGGTAGTATACCAGCAGAGTCAGTACCTGGTTAAGGTGGAACTCTGACACCACCTTTGGAAGGAATTTCGGGTGGGGGCGCAGGACAACTTTGTCCCTATGAAAGACCAGGTAAGGGGAGTCCACCGAAAGCGCCTGGAGCTCCCCCATCCTTCTGGCTAACGTGATAGCCACCAGGAAGGCCATCTTCCACGACAAGTGTGAGAGCTCACATTTGTGCATGGGTTTGAATGGCTTGCCCATGAGCTTTGCCAAAACCAGCAGCAGATCCCACGGAGGTGGAGGTTCACGCACTGGAGGGGATATGTGATCCAGGCCTTTGAAGAAGCACCTGACCGCTGTCTTCTGCGCCAATGTTGGCTGACAGGCCCGCACCCGGTAAGCAGAAATGGCTACCAGATGCATCCTAAGAGTCGATGACCATAGACCCCCTTTGGAGAGTGACCAAAGGTAGTCGAGAATGTTATCCACAGGACAGGATAAGGGGTCCAGATTCTTACTCTGACACCAACTGGAAAACCTTTTCCATTTGAAGGCGTAACATTTCCTGGTCGACTCCTTTCGAGATGCCTCCACAACGGTGAAGACATCATCGGAAAGACCCAAAGCCTGGAACTCTAGCTGCTCAGGTACCAGGCTGTGAGGTGCAGGGATTGAAGGTCCAGATGGCATACCTTCCCCTGGTTCATAGATATCAGGTCCGGGTGTGTACAAAGCCGCTCCCAGGGCCTGCAGCCAAGGCTGAGGACATCTGGGTACCAGAACTGGTGCGGCCAGTCTGGTGCTACCAGAATCACCTTCTCTTTGTCCCTCCTCACCTTGAAGAACACCTTGTGGATCAAGGGAAATGGAAGGAAGGCGTAGAGGAGGACTGGGGTCCACGGCCTCGAGAAGGCATCCCCTGCAGCAAGCCCTGCTGAGGGGGGAAGGCATGATACAGCCTCAGCTTGTTGTTTTCCCTGGAGGCAAACAGGTCCACCATCGGTTTGCCCCAGTGGGAGAACAGGCTGTAAGCTACCTCTGGATGGAGACACCACTCGTGGGATGTCTGGCTTATGCGGCTGAGAGCATCCGTCAGCTGGTTCGAGGCTCCTGCCACATGGATGGCTAGGAGATCTGCCTCCAACTGGCTTACGAGGGTCCAGATGTGGAGCGCCTCCTTGCACAGCAGACGGGAGTGTGTGCCGCCCTGCTTATTGAGGTAGTACATGGTCGTGGTATTGTCCGTCTGGACTTGAACCACTTGACCCTGGAGATGAGAAGCGAAAGCTGACAGTTCCAGTCTGACTGCTCTGAGCTCCAACAGGTTGATGTGACATCGAGAGTCCTTGGGGGTCCAGAACCCGTGGGCCCTGTTGTCCCCCATGTGGGCTCCCCAGCCCATGAGAGAGGCACTGGTTGTAAGGACGACCGACGGCTAGGGGCTGACAAACGGGATCCCTTCCTGCAACTGGTCTGGGGCGGTCCACCATTGGAGAGTGTCCCACATCTTCTGGTTTACAGTGATCAGCTGGTCGAAGTGACCATATCGCTGAGTCCACTGGGCAGCCAGTTCCCACTGAAGGGGGCGCATGTGCCACCGTGCCCAACGGACCACCGAGGTGCACGCCGCCACGTAACCCAGAAGGCGCAGAAAGTCTCGGGCAGGGCGCAAATGCCCAACCAGAAATGATCGGGCAAAGGAGGAGAGAACCTCCGCCCTGCCCGCCAGAAGCCAAGCTCTGGCTTGACAGGAGTCGAGCTCTGCCCTGATGAAGCCCATCACCTGAGAAGGCATGAGTTCTAATTTGGCCTCGTTGATCAGGAGGCCGAATTGGGAGCAGGTTTTGAGGGCCAGATCCCCGGACCTTTCCACCTCCTGTTGGGTGGAACCTGCCAAGAGCCAGTCATTGAGATAAGGGAAGATTCTGACTCCTCGACACCGAAGATGGGCCGCCACCACTGCAATGCATTTGGCAAAGACCCATGGGGCCGATGACAGGCCGAACGGCATGGCTCCGAACTCGTACAGGGTCTCCTCGACCCTGAAGCGGAGGAACCGCTGATGGGATGGATGGATTGGGATGTGAAAGAACGCGTCCTGTAGATCCAGTGAACAGAACCACACATTTCGCTCCAGGGATGGTATGATCTGGTTCGGAGTGACCATCCAAAAGGTGCAAGACTTGAGATATTGATTCAGGTTGTGGAGATCTACGATGGGGCGCCAACCCCCCATCCACTTGGGCACCAGGAAGTAACTGGAAACAAAGCCTGAGTCTGTTGGAGGATCCGGCAATAGGACTGCCTCCTTGCAGAGGAGTTGGGCTATGTCGTCTCGAAGAGCCGACTGGGTGCATGCGTAAATTCGTTCCTCCCGAGGGGCATGGGCTCGGCTGGGAGGGTACTGCTCAAATTCTAGAGGCAGTCCCTGACCGAACACTTCGAGAACCCACCTGTCTGAAGTGATAGTGGACCAGGCGGAAAGGAAGTGGCGTAGCCGACCCCCCACGGGAGGACCCAGAACTGGCGTGACGGGTGTAGAGGGGCCACCCCCAACTTGTCACTGAGCAGGCTTAGAAGAGGAGGAGGAGGAGGAGGAGGAGGCTCCAGGACCTGAGCCTCAGCCTCCTTTACAAGGTTGCCGAGGGCACCAAGCTTGAGCCTGCTGCTGCTGTTGATGTTGCTGTCCTCCTTGATAGGAGGGCTGCCGGGTCGCAGGGAAAGAGTGCCAAAATGGCTTCTTCTTTCTCTTCTGCTGGTTCTTGCCCCAAGTACCTTGGCAGAAGTAGCATCCAGGGTGGCACTGAACTGCTCTATACGCTGAAGGTGACCGGCCACTCCTGGACCGAACAGGTCGGTACCCAGGAAGGGCACGTCAGTAAGCTTATGCTGAGTACCCGCCGGGAAGGAGGAACGCCTCAGCCAAGCCCTGCGGTGAGAGGCCACTGCGGCTGCCAGCGAGCGGGCACAGGAATCCCCAATATCCAAGGCCATCTGGAGCTGCTGTTTAGCAACAGCACAGCCCTGGTCACGGACCTGCTTGACCATGGTCTGCATGTCTGGTGGGAGATGAGGGAGGACCTCGTCTAATGACCAAAGAAGGGCATGAGAGAAGTGTGCCATAATGACAGCCGAGCTGGCCTGACGAAGGCCCAGAGAAGAGGCTGCACAGACCTTACGGGCAGTGTGGTCCTTATTCTTGGACTCCTTGTCCGGGGGTCGGTCAGTGTCGGCCGAAAGTACAGTTACGTAAGAACTGACCGTAACAGTAGATCTTCGAGAGAGGCTCTTGCAGTAGGTAATTACATATAGGACTGGCGCCAGCCGCGGCAGGACCCCAAGAAAATTTCTAGCTAGCAGTCCCTGGCGGGACCGCCCCCACGTCAGGTGACCGGCGTCCAAACGACATCGTCCCCAGACGCCCACCTTCCAGTTCTTCCGCCACAGGCCGAGAAGACCCGGACGAGAGAAGCAGATATTTCCTAAATGGAAAAGAGCTGAAAAAGCCAGGTGGATGGAGGCGGGAAGATATTACCTACAGAGAGCCTCTCGCGAGATCTACTGTTGATGAAGTTCTTACGTAACTGTACTATCTTACCTCGAGAGGGCTCTTGCATAAATATACATACAGGACAGAATCCCAAGCAGTCTGGAACAAACGAAAGGCACCGGGAGGAGGAACTACTCCAAAAAATAGAAAATAATCTAGCAGGACTCAAGAAAGGAGGCCTTGCAAGACAGCTAACCCAAAGCCTGCTCTACGGCGAGAGGCAATGTCCAAACTGTAATGTTTAGTAAAGGGATGGACTAAAGTCCAAGTGGCAGCAGCACAGATGTCTGCCGCAGACACATTCTTGAAACAAGCCGCGGAGGCGGCAACTCCACGAGTGGAGTGACCTCTGACTTGACCCGGGAGGGTCTTGTTGTACTTGTCATAACAGAAAGTGATGCAATGGGCCAACCATTTTGATAGGCATTGCTTAGAGACAGCACTGCCTTCTCTTTTGTGAGCAAAAGAGACTAACAACTGATCAGTCTTTCTGAGATCCTTAGTCCACTAGTTGTAGTATCTCAGAATCCTGTGGACATCCATGGTATGAGCAAGTATTCTCCCTTGGTTGGAGTACTGTGTGAAAAAGGCAGGTAATTCAATAGACTGATTTAAGGTGAACTCCGCTACCACTTTTGGGAGAAACTTAGGATTACGTGCGAAGAGCTACTCGTCTCTTTGTGAAAAATCAAATGCAGGATTTTTGCACATCAGGGCCTGAGCTAGAAAATTCAAGTAGCAGAAGTAATGGCCACCAAGAAGAGTGTCTTCCACAATAAAATCTCTCAGGTTCATGGAAGCCGTAGGCTCAAAGGGAGGAAGGGTAAGTTTCTAGGGGACAAAGTTTAAATCCCAAAGGCGGAGCTGGAGTCGGATAGGGGCCTGAAGAAGGGCCCCTCTGAGGAAAGTTTTGGATACCTCCAGCTGAGCTAATGCCTTATCAGTGAAAGGGACATGGTAGGCTGAAATAGCGCCATATGGACCTTCAAGAGGAGTGACTGAGACCCAGGTCAAAAGATGGCGCATGTACTCAAGCAGAAAAGTCACAGGGCAGGAAAAAGGCTCCCACGTTCCTGGGCGCGGCCCAGATAGAAAATCTTTTCCATTTCATGGCGTGAAGTGGACCTAGTGGAGGGTTTCTATGCTCCACCAGAATCTCGGTCACCTTAGAAAGCGCTAAAGCG
This sequence comes from Neoceratodus forsteri, assembly GCA_016271365.2. Classification (NCBI taxonomy): domain Eukaryota; kingdom Metazoa; phylum Chordata; order Ceratodontiformes; family Ceratodontidae; genus Neoceratodus; species Neoceratodus forsteri. The sequence continues at coordinate 971,303,554 of CM028131.1, read as the reverse complement.
AGATTGGGCTGGGTCTGTAGGAGTCATGCATGAAGTTGAAGGGACTTGAGTCCCGGATGGACCAGGGTCCCTGATCCTGGGTCAGAAATCCTGGAGACAAAGGAAGAGGGGAACCTCTGGTATTGTAGAAGAGAGAACCAGATTTGCCTGGGCCAGAAAGGAGCGATCAGAATCATTCTCGCTCCTTCTAGAGCAAGCTTCTACAACACACAAGGGACCAGAGGAATTGGGGGAAAAGCATAGACGAATCTGTCCTTCCAGCTTAGAGATAGAGCGTCGCTCCAGAAAGCACCTCGCTCTGCAGCGAGTGAGCAAAAGATTGGAAGCTTTGCATTTTGGGAGGAAGTGAGCAGGTCTATCTGAGGAGTCCCCCAAACCTGGAAGATGCTTTTTAGGACTCTTTCGTCCAATTCCCACTCGTGTGGAAGAGCCGATGAGCGACTTAGTCTGTCTGCCAGGACAGTGTCGACTCCCGGAACATGGATCGCCGTGAGGTGAAGGTTGTGGAGAGTTGCCCACTCCCAGACCCTCACTGCTTCCCTGCACAGCGGGTAGGACCAAGTTCCTCCCTGCTTGTTGATGTACCCACCACGCACATGTTGTCCGTTTGGACAGCTAGGTGACGGGAAGGATGTATTGGTGAAGGGTCTGAGCGCATAAGCACTACTCAAAGCCAAAACACGTTGATGTGGAGAACTATCCCCAGCTTTGACCAAAGGCCTTGGGTTCAGTGAGGACCCAGATGGGCTCCCCAACCTTCGCCTGAAGCGTCCGTGGTCAGAGTCTGATTGGGAGAGAATGAAAAAAGGGGACCCCCCGGAAGAGGTTCTCTCGAACCATCCACCACTGCAAGTCTCTCACCATCGGCGAGGAGATCAGAACCGGATGATCTAGGTCGTCTACTCGTTGAACCCACTGAGATCGAAGAGTCCACTGAGAGATTCTCATGTGGAGGCGTGCTCGCTGAACCGTCGGGATGGCCGCTGCCATAAGCCCCAGTAGATGGAGCACTGACCTCGCCGGGACCCTCCTGTGTTCCGATAGGAGGGAAATCTGTGACTGGAGGGAGGCCCCCTGTCCGGAGGGAAGAAAGGCTTTGCACAAAGTGTGTGTCAAGATTCCCCGATGACCTGGAGCCTCTATGAAGGATCCAGGTGAGACTAGGAATGGTTGATGGTAATACCCAGGCCAGTGAAAACCTGCCGGGTGAGAGAGAGGAAATGCAGGAGTTCCTCCTGGGCACGCTGCCAGGGCCAGTCATCCAGGGGGAAAACCTGAGCTCCCAAGAAGCAGGGTGGGCCGCTACCACTGCCAGGCATTTGGTAAAGACTCGGGAGCTGAGGAAAGACCAAATGGGAGCGCCTGGAATTGGTAGTGGACCCCTGGAACGCAAACCTGAGGTACTTTCCGGTGCGAAGAGGCGAATGTGTGTGCAGACACGCATCCTGCATATCTAGTACACAAGCCATTGGCCCGGCCAAGCAGGGCAAAAGGGATTGAAGGAGAGCATCCTGAACCTCTTGTACTCCACTACAGGTTCAGGGAGCTGAGATCGAGAATAGGTCTGAGATCTCCTGTCTTCTTTGGTACTAGGAAAAAGTGGGAATAGTACCCGTCCCGTGAGAGAGGAGGGACGGGTTCTATAACTTGCTCCGCAAGAAGCGCTGAGATTTCTTCCCTGACCAAAGGAAGATGGTCCCTTGAGTAAGGGGAGTTCAGAGGGGGGGGTGACGTGGAGGTTTCTGTATAAACTCTATGGAGTGCCTCTCTGCTATGATCTGAAGCACCCATGAATCCAAAGTTATCCTCTCCCAACCCGGAAGGTGGAGGAAGAACCTCTCTTCTACCGGTTCCTACGGAGCGTCCGGAGGCGGTGGGAGAGGACAGGAGTCAGGTGGTGTGAGGCAGCGACGCAGCTGGGGCACCCGTTGCTTTTTTGGGCGGCAGGGGCCTGGCAGCTGTGGGGGCCGGACGTTTAGTGACGCCGCTTCCCTGAGGTTTCGCTTGAGGCCGGCTGCGTCCTGCGAAGACGGCGCTGTGGGGGATGGGATGGTACATTGAATCAGCGGTTTAGGGCCATCCTTCTCCTACAAATCAGTGATGATGTCCTTGACATCCGACGCAGCACAGAACCTCTGAAAGGTGCTTCTTGGATGGCTGACTGCACCTCGTGGACCAAACCTGACTACAAGGCCATCGTGACTCCGAAGACTTACGGCGAATGCAGAGCTCCGTCCTGTGGTGTGCACTGCGTCGTAGGCCATCCCTCAGAATGTGATGATTGGCTAAGCGAGCTGAGCGGACCAGGCGGCCAACTCCTGCTTGAGTTGAGAGTCAGGCAGAGAGTCAATCTTGGATTCCGCCTGAGTGGACGGCCTTCTGGTAATCCCCATATGTGCAACATAGTTCAGGGCCCTAATCCCGGTGTGGAAGAAGCATAGATCTTCCTTCCATACTGATCCAGAAAGCAAGATTCCTTATCCAGGGGCGAGCTCAAGCTGCTTCTAGATGTGCTGACCGGCCGAGCTGCGCTAATCACAACCGAAGCCCGCGCGGGGTGAGAGTCTAAAAGTCTACACCCTCCGGAGCCTGGTATAGCCTGTTCGACTTCCTTGGAAGTGGGGCTAAAGCTGACGGCTGTTTCCAAATAGTGAAAACAAGGTGGGCGTGAGGCTCAATCCAGGGTGGCACTAAGGTAGGAGCCGTAAGGGGCAAGTCCAGATGCTCGGCGAGTTTTACCCGTTGAGGATCTGGTTCTAAGGAATGCCACTGATGAACTTCCTGGATCTTTCTGAGCAACTCCGTGAAGGAAGGATCCTCCGGAAGAGACCTCGGAGGAGTCCTCGGCCGGGGTTTGGACGGAGAGCGTGGTTCGTCGTCTTTCTTGGAACCTCCATCGGAGGCCTCTGAGGAGTCCGAGAGAGAAGGGGAGGAAGTATCTGAAGCAGAGTAAGACTCCCTAACCCGTCTAGGGGGAGGAACGGGTTCCTTGGGAGGGATCCCAGAACGCGTGTCCTGCCCCTCTCTGGATCCCGAGGGCAAAGCCTGGGAATCCGGAGGTGGAGAGGGAGTGTGCTGTCTGGGGCGTACGGGAGCCGGGGGTGGCACCGTCACCGTAAGATGGCTCTCGACTTCCTTGGAGAGCTGAGCCTTGGCCTCAGCCCTCAGCCCACAAAGAAGCAAGAGTCTCCTGCAGATCCACCGGCCGCCTAGGGGACGGTGGAGGAGGAGGGGGATAGTTGTACAGAGGAAATCCGTAAGGGGAGTATCCATAACCCGGCTGCGGGTATCCCGGAGTTGGGTACTGCGGCATCAAAGGAGTTGGCCCCGGGTATGGCGGCGCAGGATACTGCGAACCTGGGAAAACTGGCGTCGGATACGATGGCGGATACCCAGGTGCTGGAGGAGCTGCCAGAGCAGACAGCCCAGACGGGTACTCCACGGGCGGATCAGCCGGGATAGGCCCGTGGGGTGGAGGGCCCGAAGGAGAAAATCCTCGCCGGCGCCGGAGGGGCCAGTGTCGAACCCGGCGCCGGGGCCGGGCGTTGAGGAGCGGCGCCGGGCGGCGCCAGGGGAACCGCATCAGATCCGCTCTTCAGGAAGAGGATCGGACGGCAGCCCATGGTCCGAGTCTCGTCCGGGGACGGGGGAATCTCGGGGTCAGGCAGGGGACTGGGGCTCCCGGCGGCAGTGAAGGCTGTGGAGAACCTGGAACGACAGAAGTAGTAAGTTCCGCGTGAGCTCAGAGGCCCGGCGCACGTCGGAGGAGCCGACGTGTGGCTTACGGGCCGAGTCCCGGCGGACACCAGAGGAGCCGCGTCTGGCTTCGGGGTCCCTCATCGGAGGCGGGCCGGAAATGAGAGGAGGCCAGGTCCGAGGGAGACGCTGCCGAATGCCGCCCCAAAGGGTCGAGCGTCTTAGAGGCCTTCTCCCGGCATACGTCGGAGGGGCCGATGTCCGGCTTAAGGGAGGTGCACGCACCAGTAGGCCGCAGGCCTGCGGCAGTACTGGGGGCTGGAGTCTCCTTTCGCCCGGAGACGCCCGGCGGGCTCGAACTCGAACCCGTCGGGCGGGCTGACGCCTCCTCCAAAGCCTTGGAGGCTGCCGTCGGGCGATCCCCCGGAGGGGATGTTACCTTGCCAGCGACTCCAGTTGGAGTCGCAGAAGAGAAGGCCTTCTCCCAGTGCCTTTCCTTATCCCGCTTTTTGTGCCCTTCAGGGGAGGTCGACGCCTGCGAGTTTTCTCAGCTCTTTCTCCATCGCAGACATCTTCTTTTTGAGGAAATGGGCTTTGAAGGACTGCTGGCGTCATCTGCGGGTGGCCGCGTTGAACCGGAGGCAGTGCGGACACTTATCGACCGTGTGGTCGGGGCCTAGGCAGAAGAAGCAGAGGGGAGACCGCCTTTGTGAGGCAGTTAGCGCACGAAGCTCGTACTTATTCTTTGAAGGTCATATATACCGACGCTCACCTGACGAAAGAGTAAAATTTGAAACTAATCGAAAACCGAATAAGTAACAGGACTGAGCGATAAGAACTTAACTGCTGAGATGCCAAAATGAGCTGACGGCGGAAAGAACTGAAGGCGGTGTCTGGGACCGCCTTTATACCGATGTCGCTTGATGCCGGTCACCTGACATGGGGGTGGTCCCCACCAGGGACTGCTAGCTAGAAATTTTTCCGTGGGGTCCTGCCGCCGGCCGGCGTCAGTCCTATATGTAATTACCTACTGCAAGAGCCCTCTTGAAGTAAGATCTACCAGTATGCCTGAACACAGAGGTGGTCACCAGGCTCTCGGCCGAAGGGCACTCTGTGAACCCTGCAAGGGACCCCATGGGCACCACGCACTTGGGGGCCATGCGGGCAGATGGTGCTGTGCAGGAGGCAGGACGCTGCTAAAGTTCAAGGGACGGGCCAACAATGGCCTCAGCCACTCGAAAGGCCTCCGTCGGGGTATTCCCTCTCTTGAGAATGTCAGCGAGAGGGTACTCAGCCTTTTTCTGGATAGGCTCCAGGGGCATTCCGGTGGAATCAGAAATGAGGCGGAGAATGGCCTGGAAAGAGGAAGGGCCTTCCTCCATTCCTGCGCCAACCGATGACTCATCATCCCTGGGATGTGAGTGCAAGCCAGTGATGTCTGAGTCCGAAGAGTTGTGATACAGCGGTCTACCGCCTAAGTCACCCTCGATCTATCGAGGGCAGTCCGGGGTGACTGTTATTGACAGACGTCCGGGAAGCCCAGTGTCCTGTCGGTCCTCTTTCGAGGGTGCCCCTCCCTCGCGCTGTTTAGGCGGTGGTTCACCCGAATCGGTGGAGAGACTGGAGTAGGCCTAACCGGGAGATGACCCGGCCCCACGGGTGGAGGAACCGAGGCAAGAGCCAAGTGATGGCCGGGGTAGGCAGCGGAGCCGGCTTCTGCCCAGTCAAGATCAGCTGCTGCCACATAAGGTCTTCATAGCACTGACGGAGTTTCCGCCGGAGCCTCTCCTCGTCCGAGGAGGATGAGGACCTGTGGTGTTGCCTCTTTTTGAGTGCTTATGACTCTTCCTCGGTCGATCGTCCAAGGGGGTCCTGGACCGAGACCAGGGAGGCCAACTCGGTCGAATGGGAGACACCGGGGTCAGTGAGACTCGAGGGTCCTGGACCGGGTCCTTGAGGGGGACACCAGCAGGCTGGGTCTCCTCATCTGGAAAGACCAGGACCGGAGTCCGTTCCAACGAGTCGTCTGGCACAGCTGGCGACAAAGGGTTGATGATAATCTCGACCTCTTTGACCATTTCCTCGGTCCCTTGGCCAGATGGAAGGTCCGAAAAGCCAGCGGTCGAGGATGCGATCTCGACTGAGGTCCAGATTGCGTGCTCTTGGGACTCGGACCTCTCCTGGTCCCAAGAGCGTCTCCGTCGAGATGAAGACAACGGGTCCTTCTCCCTCTTCCAAGAGTGGGAGGAGTGCGAGCCTGACGACACCTCACCACGAGTGCAGAGAGACTAGCACATCTCCCTGAAGGAGCCCGTAAAGGTAGAGCCTAGGTTCAGCGGGACGAAGAAGCTTCGATTGGCCAAAATGCGAGCTGCTTATTCCTCAAATGCCTTCATCTGTTCCAGCTGCCTCCTTCGATTTCACCAGCGGGTTTCTTTTCTCCGGTCTCCCCAGCTTCCAGCGTGCCTTGCAGTTGTCCATGACGTTGAGATGGAAAGCCAAGCAAAAACCACATGACAAGGTGTCATGTCCGACACCTAGGCAGTAAACACACATGAGGTGGGGATTGGTGTGCGACAACTTCTGGCCACAGGGGCACTGGCGAAATTCTGGGGAAGATTTTTCCTCCATAGTCGATGCGACGAAGGCGCGATTGCTAACTCGAACGAGTTTGATTTTCGGTAAAACCGACAATGTGAAAGCCAGGGCTTACGAAATGCTGAGAGCACAAGGGAACCTGTATCTTCCAGCGGAAAGGAAGATCTGGCGTCATGGGGTGGAGCCGAGGTACATAGCACCCGTGTGGGTGGGAGGAGCCAGCATGAAGACTTCTGGCAAGATTTAAAGTGGTAGGGGACATGCATAACAGTGTGGATGAACAACATATCCACGTTCGTATAACAAGAGTTTCCATTCCTGGTACAAAACCCCTGCTGTTCTTTTTAAAGCCAAACTCCTCCCTTCCAGTGAATACTGGTACTGCCTTGGCCCCAGGGTTGGTTTGGTGCACATCCTATGGTCCTGCCCCAAGATCCAACACATGTGGCAGCAGGTGTACCTGATAGCCTCAACAGTAGTGCAAAAACCCATCCTGCAAGCCCCCACCTTCTCTTTTGGGGCTAAAGAGTGATCTCCCACCTCTTGCCCACCATGAGTATAGGTGGCTTGCCCTACTGGCCATTCAGACTAGGAGAGCCCTGGTCTGTGGTTGGCGCTCTACTGTCCCTCCCACTAGCAGTGAGCTACTACCCTCCCTCTCAAACTTGGCAGCCCTGGATAAAATCACCCACCTCAAGAACAATCAGATGGCTCTGTTCCAAAAATGCTGGGGCCCATACATCCAATACATCAACCCCCCTGCTGGGGTTGGCTGAACAACACAGGACATCAGGTGGTTTTAGGGTCTACCCAGTATATATCTGGGGTGGCATGGATGGTGAGCATACTAGAGCATTGTGGGGTGGATGTACTTGTGCCTGTGGGAAGAACCTGAAAAACAGATCATGCAGGCCCACCCATATGTTGTGAGAGGGCCCATCTCTCTCTCTCTCTCTATATATATATATATATATATATATATATATATACACACACACACACACACATATATGTAACAAACATACGTAAGAGATGTATGTACTAGAAAACGTAGCACAGGATTTAGGCCTGAGACTGGATGAATGCATTAGCTGGTATCCCTACGGGAACTCTTTTCCTTGTGGACTTACTTTTTCAAGTGATGGTGGCTGCCTGGACCACAGGAACCAAGGACGCTTCTACCCGAGATCTGCCGTGATGCCCTGCAAGAGCTGACATACACTCAGCCAAGAAGGGGACTTCACCCCCAGTCGCAGGTTTGGTCCACTCAGCTTGGAACCGTGAGAATCTCTAAGTTACCCCTGACCAATAGGCACTCCTGCCTTGCCTCCCCTTGTTGTTAGTTTGATGTGACTGCTTCAAGGGACAGGATGTACTTTGGGGTGTAAGACAGAGGCTACTTGTCACTTCACTCAGGTCTGGGCAGATTCTCTTATCAGTGTACGCTGCTTAATTTTATTAGTAGTTCTGACTCTCATGCAATGTGTACCCTATAACAAGCTATAGTTACTTAACAGTTGACTTGTTTTGTGGTTATGCCATCCCTTTCTCTACCCCTCCATCCCTCCCCTTCCCCTCCTGTTTTCTTCTTCCCTCCCTGCCCAGTTTTTAGTATCTGTACTTGTTCACAATACAGTGTGTTGGATTTTGTTGTATCCTGTATAAGTTTGAAAATTAATAAAAAAAATCTTTAAAAAATATATATGTATTACAGTATCCAACATCATTTAGATTCCCTTCTGGAAATGGGATATGCTCTCAACCCAAACATGTTAAAAGTACTAAACATGGGAAGCACTTCGCCATAGTCCACCCCCCCCCACCTCTACCAACAGCGAATCCAAGCCAAAATAACTTATGTCCTAAAAGTTACTAAGGCATTATAAACAGAACTGTAATAACATTATTATGATACCGGAAAAAGCTAAGAACTAGAATCTTATAGATATCAGGGTCAGAAATGTTTGATTGTGTAATCCAGATATCGATCTAGCAAACCTCAGTAAAGAAACAACTCTCAAAGGAGCAAGCAGCTGACAGCAGGATGCCGATCGGGAATATTACCAAAACCACACCAGCCACAAGGTGAGCGTCATTTTAACTATGCAGTTTAGTACAGTTCCACAGATACAACATTAAAATTCTTGGATCTGGCCCCCACAATGTTAGGAATGGCATAAGGTAAACAAAAGAAACACAATTACGGCACCACTGTATTATTCAGTTTGCCCTCCCCTTCAAATAAGCAGTGGAGTAAATGCACAGTAAGTTAAAAAGGTTACACAAAGAAACAGAAGAAGAGACAAACTTGTGTTTTTAGACTAAATAAACAACTCGGCTGCAGTCCAACAATCAAGTTTCATTGTCTTCTGAATTTTCAGCTTCTCCGGTCCTCTTCTGATCAAACATCTGGCAAATGCATTCAATTCTCTTTCCAGTTTCCCTCACATCGGTAAACTAAGTGTGTCCAGTATAGAAAATGTGAAAGTGTGCCGATATAAGAAGGGAATGTGTAACCCCTAAACTCCTCAACTGAGCTTGGACAGCATCAAACTTTTTACGTCTTGATCGAGTGGCGTATGAGAGATCAGGGAATGGATGCACAGTTGCACCGCTGAAACTGAAATTTTGAGCATCCATGGATGCTTGCAGCAGGAGATCTCGAACCACTACTGAGGCCATTACCAGGAGTACAGTCCGAGGCTTGTCATCTTGTTGAGCTGCAGAATGAGGGGAGATCCAATATAGTTTAATAAAGTTGGGCTCTACCGTGTCAGCAGTAAGTTCCAATGCCCCAGGCAGTCAGGTTTTAAGGAACTGAAGGACATGCTCACCATTGCTCCCCTCTGGGAGCCCAACCAGTCGCACACTGGAGACCCTGTTGGAATTTTCAAGGGCCTCCAAACTATAGTGGAGTTCAGCATGTTCCTGCACCAGTTTGCTGGCTTCTGCCAGCGCATGTACAGTCGGAGCTGCAGCCGAAGTGATTGTTTTAGAGGGAACCTTAATTTTAGCATCTTGTTCCCCCAGCCACTTCAAAATGGTCTCAACTTACCATCAATGGCCTGCACTGAAGCCGCCAATGACTGCCATGACGGCTCAGCACCAGAACCTGTGTGTCGGGCGCTGCAGGTCTCGGTCTGTTGCACAGGATGCTGCTGGGGATTCTTTGCTTCGACTCCTGCTCCTTTAGGACATCCCATCTCAAAGCTGGTATCAAAATGTTCAGCTAGAGCTGAACCAAACTGTACCATGCTAAAACAAAATAAAACAGGATAGCGTTTTTTGATTGGATCTGCTCAATGGACGTGCAGAGCTGTGAACAAGTGCGTCTTCAAAGTAAGCATGCTCTCTAGTACCCCCTGCTCCAGCAAGTTACGATGGGACTCCTTGGCTGCCCAAAATCAGCGGGCTCTGTGATCTCCCAGGTGTATTCCGCACCCCACCAGAGACGCATCGTTGTGAGCATGACGGACGGATCTGGGCAGAAAAAGTACAGTTACGTAAGAACTTACCGTAACAGTAGATCTTTGAGAGAGGCTCCTGCAGTAGGTAATTACAGATGGGACTGAAGCCGGCGAGGCAGGATCACCAATTTCAGCCTAGCAAAAGTGTCCTGACAGAGGAACACCCCGTAAGGTGACTAGCGCCCCCACGCCCGCCCCTAGTTCTTTTCCCGCTAGCTCGTAGCGCCATGGTTAAGTTCATTGCTTGCGTAGTCAATCACGGTATTTTTACCACCTATTTCAATCTTTTTCTTCAAATTTCGTCAGCCTTTACTTCAGCTGCCGTGTATATCGTCCCCGACTCCCTCTGAGCACAAAAACAAGTGTGATTCCTGCGGCACCCAGCTCCCACACAAGGATGGACACTCCCAGTGCCTTTTTTGCCTAGGCCCCCGACCACCCTCTGGAGAAGTGCCAGCTCTGCCAACAGTTCAACGCGGCCACCCGAAAGTGAAGGCAGCAGTCCTTGGAGGCTCTCGTTCTCAAACTCAAGATGACTTCCATGGAAAAGGAGTTGAAAAAACTCAGGCGGGCCTCTACTTCTCCGGAGGGCCACCGTAAGAAGAAGCACCGGGACTCCTCTTCTACGGTTGCTGCAACCTTGGCTGGGGTGGCGGTGCTGCAGTGTCTCCCCTGGGAGACAGTTCCCACGTCGGCCATCTTGGAGCTTCCAAGGCAGCGTCGACCCTCCGTCAGCTGCTGTTCCCAGTAAGGCGCCGCCATGGCCTTCTGGTCAAGCGGCTTGACAACGGATGTTGGCTCCTCCAACGCCCAGCGGAATAAGGCCGAGAACGAAACCAACCTTCGAAGCGGTGCCTGACCTCCAAAGCCCCACCAAGTCACCCCCATCATAGCCCCGAAGTAGTGCGGGTTCTGAACAAGTCAGACATCAGCTCCTCCGACATCCGCCCACATCCCGCTCGGCGTTAGAGCTGACGTCGGACCCTTCAGGTCTCTCTGTCATCCCGAGCTCGCCGCAATGCTCGTTGCATTACGACGCCCCAGTGTCTCCTTTACTGGACCCCGGGGATGGTAACCCTTCTTTCCCAGGTGACATGGAGGATGTTGGCACACTACTGTCGGGTCTCCCTCCTGCTGGGCCGGATGGCCCGACATCGGATCCTCGGACGCCAGCGTCGATGCTGGCCTATCCAACGCCCGACAATATCCCCTTGCTGGATGCCGCCCCTATGCCGGGCCTCCCGTTCTGGACCCGCCTGCTGGGCCATTTCCAGGACCCTCTGATCCTTTAGAACCCCTGGTACCTGGGTATCCGACCCCGTCGTATCCAGCGCCATCCCTACCCAGGCCCGCGGTATCCGACACCACAGTACCGGCGGCCTGCCTGCAGCCGCGGTACGCGGTGCCCCAGTACCGCGGCGGGCTTCCCGTCACGAGTGCGGATATGCACCGTAGAGATACCCCCAGTATCGTACCCCTCTCCTCACCACCCCTCAGCCGCCTGTGGTTTGAAGGAGGCCCTGGCTTCCTGGTGGGCTGGAGCCAAGTTCAGCTCACCAGGGGGTAAAGAGCTGTCTTCAGCCCTGATCCCGGTTCACTACGTCGGGAGGTGAGACCTCCCTCCCCGGATACCAGACGCGAACCCTCCGGTTCAGGGCAGGGCAGGATACGCTTCCCCTAGGGCTTCCCAAGGGGTCCATTCCTCCCCCGCACAGGGAGTAAGAGCCCTCTTCTTCTTCTTCATCCTCTTCAGAGACCTTGGATGACTCTGACAGTCATTCCGATCTGGACGACGAGCCACGCACTACAGACAAGCCCAGGCCAAGGACTCCTCCGAAGTCTCCTCCAGAGGATCCTTCTTTTATGGAGTTGCTGCGTAAAATCCAGGCTGTTCATCAGTGGCAATCCTTGGAGCCGGATCTACAGCGTAAGAAACTCGCTGTGCACCTGGATCTGCCTGAGACCACTCCTACTCTGGCTCCACCCTGGATTGAGCCTCATGCCAACCTTGTGTCCACCATTTGGAAGCAACCGTCGGCATTAGCCCCTCTTCCTAGGAAGTCGTATAGGCTATACCAGGCTTCGGAGGGTGTTGACTCTTTGAATTCACACTCCCAGAGCTAATTCGGTCGTGATTAGTGCCACTCACGGTCGGACGGCTAACCTCAAGCGCTTGAGCTCGTCACCACCCAGGAAGGAATCCTGCCTTCTGAACCAGTACGGGAAGAAGGTCTATGCTTCTTCCACTCTGGGAATCAGGGCCCTGAATTACGTTGCTCATATGGGGGATTACCAGAAGGCAATTCTTAGCGAAGTGGAAACTAAGTTGGACTCCCTTCCTGAGTCTCAGACAAAGCAGGAAGTGGCTGACCTAGTCCGGTCTATGCGTTCGGCCAGTCGGCACATGCTACATGCCACGTACGATGCAGCGGATGCTGCTGGTTGGAGCTCGGCTTTCGCCATAGGGTTGCAGCATCATGCCTGGCTCCGGGTGTCAGATTTGGTCCCAGAGGTGCAGTCTGCTATCCAGGACGTTCCTTTCAGGGGTTCAGTGCTGTTCGGTGGCAATGTCAAGGACATCATCAGTGATCTGCAGGAGAAGGGTACTGCGCAAGACTGCTGAATCCTTGTGCAGGCCCCTCAAGCTCAGCGTCGTTCCTTTCTCAGGCGTTCGGCCCAGGCGAGCCTCAGGAAGCGGGCCAACCAAGCGTCGGGCCCCTCCGGCTGCCAAGCCGCTCCAGCCACCAAAAAAAGTGGCGGGAGCTTCAGCCGCAACGCTGCTTCACACCTCCTGACTCTTCTCTCCCACAGCCTCTGGGCCTCCCAGAGGAACTGGTAGGAGGGAGATTTTCCTTTCATCTACCAGGTTGGGAGAGGATCACTTCAGACACTTGGGTGCTCCAGCTGATTGTAGAAGGACACTCAATAGTTTCTTCAGACCCCCCCCGGTCGTCTTACTCCCCAGAACACCTTCTTCTGGTCCAGGAAGAAATATCCTCTCTTCTTCTGAAGGAGGTGATAGAGCCTGTCCTACCCATCTTTGGGGGACGGGTTACTACTCCCATTTCTTCCTGGTCCCGAAGAAGTCGAGAGACATGAGACCGATTCTCGACCTCAGTTCCCTGAACTTGTTTGTGGAGTACAAACGGTTCAGAATGCTCTCTCTGCAGGGTCTTCTGACCCTCCTTCGGACGGGACAGTGGCTGTGTGCTCTGGACATGCAGGATGCTTACCTGCATATCCCTATTCGCCCTTCCCACTTCAAATACCTAGGTTTTTCATTCCAGGGGGACCACTACCAGTTCAAGGCCCTCCCCATTTGGCCTTTCCTCGGCGCCCCGGGTGTTCACCAAATGCCTTTCTGTGGTAGCGGCCTACCTGCGTACCCAAGGGGTTCAGGTTTTCCCGTACCTGGACGACTGGCTCCCGGCAGCCCCGTCCAGGGAGGAGCTCCTGAGCTTCCTTTCCCTTACTCTGCAGGTTTTCAACAGCCTGGATATTACCATCAACCAGGCCAAGTCCCATCTGATCCGTCCCAGAGGCTCCAGTTTATCGAGGCGATCCTGGACACGACCTCCGGCATGGTATTCCTGCCACTGGACAGGACGGCCACACTCCAGGCTTAGGTCAGCCTGTTGTCCAGCCGCAGGCGTGTCAGCGCCAGGTCAGTCCTTCTCCTCCTCGGGCTCATGGCAGCTGCTATTCCGACAGACCCTCACGCTCGGCTCCACATGAGAATCTCTTAGTGGACCCTTCGGTTTCAGTGGGATCAGTTGGTGGACGACCCAGATCTACAAGTTCTGGTCTCCAACCCCATGGTTCTGGACTTGCAATGGTGAATGGTTCAGGAGAACCTTTGCCGGGGGGTTCCCTTCTGCCTTTCTTCCCCCTCCCAGACGCTGACAACAGACGCCTCGGGTGAGGGTTGGGGAGCCCATATGGGGTTTCACAGCACCCAGGGCTCCTGGTCCCGGCTCAAACAAACTCTTCACAGCAATGTACTCGAGTTTCGGGCCGTGATGTATGCTCTTCAGGCTCTGCATCTGTATCTGCTCCTCAGGCATCTGGCTGTCCAGACGGACAACATGTGTGTAGTCTGATACAGCAACAAACAGGGAGGAACTCGTTCCTACCCTCTCTGCAGGGAGGCGATGCGAGTTTGGGATTGGGCAGTGCCGCACAACCTTCACCTCATGACAGTTCACGTCCCAGGGGTCGAGAATACGTTGGCAGACCACCTCAGTCGGTTGTCTGCTCACGCTCACGAGTGGGAACTGGATCAGGGGTGGCAGACGATATCTTCCTACGGTGGGGAATGCCACAGGTAGACCTGTTTGCGTCTCCTCACAACGCAAAATTTACTGCCTTCTGCTCGCTCGTTTCAGGGTGCAGCATTTTTGGAGAGACGCTCTGTCTCTAGACTGGAGGGGCAGATTCGTCTATGCCTTCCCCCCGATTCCATTGACTCCGAGGGTCTTACAGAACCTCGGCTCAGAAAGAGCTCACATGATCCTAATCGCTCCTTTCTGGCCCAGGCAAGTTTGGTTCTCTCTCTTCTGCAACAGTATTCAGAGGAACATCCTCCTCCTCTGTCGCAGCTTTTGCTGACCCAGGATCAGGGGACCCTGGTCCATCTAGGCCTCAAGTCCCTTCAGTTGCACACGTGGCTTCTGCAGACATAGCTCAAGCCCGGTTCGGGGTTTCCCCGCTGGTGGCTGAGATTCTGGTGGAGGCCAGAAAGCCCTCCACTAGATCGACCTATGCCATGAAGTGGAAATGGTTCTCTATATGGGCTGCTTCCAAAGATTTTGAGTCTTTCTCTTGCTCTGTTGGGCGGCTTCTGGATTACTTGCGCCATCTCTTTGATCTGGGTCTCAGTCATTCCTCTCTGAAGGTTCACATGGTGGCCATCTCCGCTTACCATGTTCTTTTTGGGGACAGAACCTTTGTGCAGTTGGAAGTCTCTAAGACTTTTCTGAGAGGGGTTCTCCACTTGAGACCCCCTATTTGTGTTCCTGCCCCTCCTTGGGATTTGAATTTTGTTCTTGAGAAGCTTACTCTGCCTCCTTTCGAGCCAGCAGCCTCAGCAGACCTGAAGTTCCTTTCATGGAAGACGCTCTTCCTAGTGGCCATTACTTCTGCTCGAAGGATTTCCAAGCTCCAGGCCCTCGTGCAAAATCCCGTATTTGATTTTCCACAAGGAACATGTAGCTCTGCATACCGACCCTAAGTTTCTCCCTAAGGTGGTAGCAGAATCTACGTTGAATCAATCCATTGAATTGCCTGCTTTCTTTACGCAGCACTCCAATCAAGGGGAGTACCTCTTGCATACTGTGGATGTTCACCGAATTCTGAGATACTACACCAAATCTTTTGTGCGGGACTGTGTCAAATGCCTTGCTAAAGTCTAGGTAGGCCATATCCACAGCCCCTCCCTGGTCTATTACTTTGGTCACCCAGTCAAAGAAATCGATTAGATTCGTCTGACATGACCTTCTCACTGTGAATCCATGCTGCTTTGGGTCCTGTGCCCCGCTGGCCTCTAGGTACTCAACAATTCTTTCTTTCAGAAGTGATTCCATCATTTTCCCCACCACTGAGGTCAAACTAACAGGTCTGTAGTTTCCTGCTTCTGCCTTGCTCCCACTTTTGTGAAGGGGAATCACATCTGCCCTCCTCCAGTCCTCAGGTACCACCCCATCTTCCCATGATTTGTTAAAAAGTGTGGTTAGTGGTGTCACTAGGTCCTCCTTTAGCTCTTTTAGGATTCTAGGGTGAATCCCGTCAGGCCCCATTGCTTTGTCCACCTTGAGTTTTAGGAGTTCTTTCAGTACTGTTTCTTCTGTAAATGGACTGGTGTCAACCCCACTATCCAGAGTGCTTCTACTGTTTGGTTTAGGTAACTCCTCCTCCTCTTCTTTTGTGAATACCGAGCAAAAGTATTCATTCAGTATCTCTGCCTTTTCACTGTCTCCCTCTGCCCACCTCCCCTCTCCTTTATTAATCTTCACTATCCCTCCCTTAACCTTTCTATGCTCCCTAATGTACCTATAAAAGGTTTTATCCCCCCTCTTAACTGAGTTGGCTGTCTTTTCCTCGGTTTGGGCCTTTACTTTTCTGACTGCCTTCCCCACTTCTTTCTGCTTTAATTGATACAGTTCCCTGTCGTGCTCCGTCTGTGATTCCTTATACTTTTTGAATGCAGCCTTTTTCTCCTTAACCTTCACTGACACCTCTTTTGAGAGCCATATATTAATAATCAAGTTAGCCGTCCTGGGAGTGGGTCCCAGGGTGGTAGCCTGGGTAGCAAACTTGCTGCACAACAGGACACAGAAGGTAATAGTGAATGGAACACATTCTGAAGAAAGGGGGGTTACTAGTGGAGTACCTCAGGGCTCAGTACTGGGTCCAGTCCTCTTTAACGTCTTTATAGGTGACACTGTGGAGGGTCTGGAAGGAAAGGTATGCCTCTTTGCGGGTGACACAAAGATCTGTAACAGAGTTGATACACAAGGGGGGGTAGAAAGGATGAGAAGGGACTTGGCAAGGCTGGAGGAATGGTCAGACATATGGCAACTTAGATTCAATGCAAAAAAGTGCAAAGTAATGCACCTGGGAAATAAAAATCCAGGAGAAGAGTACATAATAGCAGGGGAGGTACTAACGACAACAGTAATGGAAAGGGATCTGGGTGTAGTCATATCAGATGACCTAAAGGTGGGTAAGCAATGTGAGAAGTCAGTAAGGAGAGCCAGGGGGATACTGGGATGCATAGGGAGGGGCATCACAAGTAGAAAAAGGGAAGTGGTTATCCCTCTGTACAGACAGTTGGTGAGACCCCATCTGGAGTACTGCATGCAGTTCTGGAGACCTCATCTACGCAAGGACATAGACAGGATGGAAGCAGTCCAGAGGAGGGCAACTAAAATGGTGCAGAGTCTACATCAGAAACCATATGAAGAGAGACAGAGAGCTTAATATGTATACCCTTGATGAAAGGAGGGACAGGGGGGACATGATAGAAACTTTTAAGTACCTCAAGGGAATCAACAAAGTCCAGGAGGGTAGCATCTTTCAGAAAAAGAGATGTGTAAGAACAAGGGGGCACAATTTAAAGTTAGAGGGGGGACGGCTCAGGGGTAATGTGAGGAAATTATTTTTCACGGAGAGAGTGGTGGACGCATGGAACCGCCTTCCTCGAGAGGTTGTGGGGTCTAAAACAGTGGGGGAATTCAAACATGCATGGGACAGACATAAGGCAATTATAGTGGGGGGTTGCAGGAAGTAGGCTGTTGGTTAACTAGAATCTGCAGCTTATCCAATAGGTAGGGAAATGGGCAGACTGGGTGGGCCAAGTGGTCCTTATCTGCTGTCAAAGTCTATGTTTCTATGTTTCTGCACAGAACCAAAGGCACTGCCAGTGGGAAGGACGAAATGGGATGTGAAAAAACACATCCTGGAGATACAGGGAGCAGAACCACATGCTCTGCTCTAGGGGTGGTGGTATCTGATTCAGCGTGACCATCCAGAACTCGTGCTTCTGCAGATACACGCTGAGGTCATGCAGATCCAGTATGAGGTGCCAGCACAGTGTCTGTTTTGGGACCAGGAAGTACCTGGACACATACTTCTGACTTGCCAGGGCATCTGGGATATGGGCTATGGCCCCTTTCAAGGAGCTGAGTGATGTCCTCCCTTAGGACAGTCAACATGTCCTGTGACACCGAGGACTCCACAAAAGCATGGGAATGGTAAGACGGGACAGCCTTAAAATCCAGAGGCAACCCTTTGCCTATTACTTCCAGGACCCACTTGTCTATGGTAATGACGGACAAATGTGGCCATAAATGGTGAAGTCAATCCCCTCCCCAGTGAGCTGGGTCAGGGACTGGACAGGCAGGAGGATGACACCCGCAACCCAGCTCTGGTGCCATTGCGGCTGGAGGGGTACCACTTCCCCTACCCCCCCTCCCTCCTTGGGCCCCTGGCCAGAGAACTTGACCTTGGGATTCCAAGCTTGGTACTGCCTCTGCTGTGGCTGAAATGACCGAAACTGAAAGGGCTTCTTTTCAGATTTCTGGCCCTTAGGGTCCTATTGGGATTAAGTTGCTGAGTCCATGGTGGCACTTGATTCCTCTATCCTCATGAGATGTCCTTCTACCACCCCCACGCCAAAGAGGTTGGAGCCAAAGAATGGGATATCATCCAGCTTATGCAGAGTGTCAGCTGTAAAACTGGACAACCTCTGCCAGGCCTTGCAATGCAGCACAATTGCCGCTGCCATGGCACGGACACAAGAGTCACTCATGTCCAAGGCCATCTGGAGCTGGTGTTTAGTCCTCCTTGACCCTGGTCTCTGACCAATTTCACTGGAAGCTACTTGTCTGTAGGAAGGTAAGGGCGGATATCATCCAGTACTACCATCAGGGAGTGACCAATCTTGGCCATCATCGTAGCATAACTCACCTGGCGAAGACCAAGGAAGGAAGTTGCACAGACCTTCTTGGCCTTATGGTCAAGCTTCTTAAGACTCTTTGTTCGTAGGTTTGTTCATGTCTCCTTGACCCCTTGACGTTCACAAGGCCAAGTCTGCAACCAGACCCTTGGCTGAGGGATGATCCAAGAACCCTGAGAAGGATCCTGTAGAAAACACATACTTGTGGACCACATGGGTGGAGGTCACCAGGCAGGATACTGGATGTTGCTGGATGACGACAGAGCTCCAGGACAAGTTCCAAAATGGCCACAGGCTCAGGAAAGGTAACCTCTGGGGAGTCAACCTTTTTCAGGATATCAATAAGGGGCTACTTGGCCTGCTTCTGAACTGGCTCCAAGGGCACATTCATGAACTCCAACATCAGTCAGAGAACAGCCCCAAATGATACCATCCCATGGTCAGTAGTTATCTCCTTAATCAAAGCCCGTCTGCTGCTGTGGACCACCTGAGTGTCTTCCGACTGGGTGATCTCCACCAACAACCATCCTGGCAAGCCAGCCACATCACGGGAGTCCTTGGTTGGAGCTCCCACCAAAGGCTGTTGGGGAAGCGGCTCCACCCGAAGGGGTGGAGAGACAGATGCTGGAAACATCTGTCTAGGGTGGACCGGCGTGGGCATGACTGGCATCTCACAGTCTACCACAGGTGGGGTAGAGTCCTACTCCACTCTCCAATGGTCCCATGTTGCCAGATGAGTTGCTCGTAGTGCTGCCACATCCTGCAACGGTGCATCTTCTCACCCAAGGAGGTAGAGGAACGTTGACGTTGGTGCCTTTCGGTCGAGTGTAATCAAGACCATGATGTCGACCGTGTCCTCAGTTGTCGACCTAAGGGCCAACGTCAAGGAGAAGCCACCAGAGGGTTGGTATAAACCACATGCCAAGGTGCATGGACAAGCACCATCTTCAGCAGCACAACCACTGGTGGAGACTGATCAGAAGTGGAGCCAGTCGGGGACACCAACCGGTCCATGTCCTCCTGGGCGAGATCCGGGAAAACCAGGGTCTTGGAGATTTACTCATCAACATCCTCCAACAACTGGTCAACAGGGTCGAGAAAAATCCTGACTGCCTGATGGACCAGTGTCAAGGTCGACAAGCCCAACGGAGCACCATGGAGCTGTCGACTAAGCCCTCGATCGCTGTCAGTTCAAATGAAGTCAAGCGCTCGACATGTGTCAAGTGGTTAGTGTAATGGAGGGAGTGGGAGGACTTCAATTGCTCCCGGTCCCATGATTGGCTATGGCAGTGCTTGTGCTTATCATAGCAGACAGGATTCTCCCCACAGGCCTGGAGGGCTTGATACATTTCCCAAAAATCTTTAGCGAATGATCCACCAGTGCTGGCCCCAGAAGAAAGCATCTGCCGCCTCTTCCATGGCTGCAAACTGAGATGCCAACCCCACCATAGCAGAGGCTGACTTGCGATCTTTCAGCAGGAGCTTAGGATCCCTGTTGGCCAACTGTCTGAGAAGAAACTGGGCTGCACAATTCTCCAAAGAACAAGGAAGTATTGTCTGACACAGGCCACAGTCAGCTATGTTGTGTGCAGTCCCTGAGCACTAGAGGCAAGACACGTGTGGGTCCCTCTTCAACATCTTTTGTTGGTGCATGATGCAGAACTTGTAGCCGCAAAAAGGCTTTGCTTCCTCGGAATCTATCGTCCATCAACGCGGCAGAGCCGGAGGAGAGGAGAAGCAGATGAGAAATAACATAAATTTGTTTTATTAAATTAAGGAAAATCACCAATGGCACACTTGGTAGACTACAACGCTGCAGAGCTGTGAAGCAGAATGGACACTTTCGGCGGAAAGAAAGATCTGATATCATGGGGAGAGGCTAGAGATACAACACCTGGGTGGTGGGAGAAGCTTAGCTTAAAGACACTGAGACAAATCAGCACTTCTGGATGAACTGCCTATATGTGGATACTGAACTATATCCATGCCCCTAGAAGGACTGTTGGCCCACCTAGCTCGCTCATTTTCACTGTCTACATTGTCAATGAAGACCCTATTTGACCTCTGCCCCTCCCTTTCCTTTCCACTAAGATTCCCTTATGCCTATCCCATGCATTACTGAACCCTACCACTGTTTCCGCCCCCTCCACCGGAAGACTGTTTCAGGCATGCACCGCTCTTTCTTTGAAGTACTTCCTCACATCTCTCCTGAATTTACCCCCCTCCATCTTCGCTGCCATGTCTCCTTGGTCCTAAGCATCTTTTTTTCAAAAACATACTTCTCTCCTGTATCTTATTTACTTCCACGAGGTATTTAAAGGTCTCTGTAATACCCCCCCCCTTTCCTGGATGTACACATTGAGGTCCTTTAGTCTCTCCTCACAGGGCTTTTGATGCAGACCATGCACCATTTTAGTTGTCCTCCTCTAGACAGCGTCAACTCTGTCCAGGGACCAAAATAAGGGGGTCCTGGGTGCTAATTAGTACCTGCAAATTCCATAGTAACACCTGCTGCTCTCAATAAGAGAAATCAATGGTGCTAGCGGAGTGTCTTGAAGCTGCTTTGAGAGGGAGGTCAGGGAGAGTGTCTCAGCAACATAAAAGTAAACGCTTCTCAGAACATCAACTGGAGTTGCTCTGCATGTCAACTGGAGACAGGGGTGGGCTTGCAGCTGCAGTGGTCTAGTTACAAAATACAGTATCACTTTTGCACTAATGTAGTGAGGTACGGAATGGGCAGGCAGGTGTGAAAAGAGTCTTACACTCTCTCTGGTGTATGAATCTGCAGCAGACCAGACCTGAAGTAACAGGTTGGTGTCATGAACCACCACACCTTTCTGTCCTTTAAGTAAACTTATTTTAGTCTTTTAAAATATTTTCTAGGGTTGTAAATTCAGAGGTTAACAAAAAAAGCAACAGTTGAAACAAATCAAATGGAGAAAAGAAAAGCAAGTAAAGAATTTATACAGTCCACCTATGCAGAAGTTAAACTGCTCACTGGAAAAGGCACATTTGGTCTAAACTGAGACATACATGAGGAGACACTTTGCCATTTGTCTTGTAGATTTGCCAATCAATTTAAAGAAGAGGAGAGAATCTGTTAATGTAGTTTAACAGATTGTCTCCTCTTTAAATTAATTAGCAAATATATGACAAATGTCAAAGTGCCCTTTCTGTACGTCTCAGTTTAGACTAACTGCACCTTTTTCAATGAGCAGTTTTACTGTGAGAATGTGATAATGTAATTATTAATTTAGTTATTAAAGTGGTGTGTACCTGGCAAATTTACAGGACTCATTTACTGTAATATGTATATAAGATTGCTATTGAGAATTGCATTTTTTTATCATTTGATGTGCTTCCATTTTATTCCCCTTCTACCACATTCCAATGCATTATGTGTGTTCATGTCAACTCCTGGCTTTGCCAGAGTAGATCATGGTCTACTGGAAAATGCAGCTACCCAGGAGCTCTTCATGGCTCTTGTCTGCCAAACCTTATTTTGGCCCCTGCTGTCTATGTCTTTCTGGAGAGATGGGGACACAGTACTTGTCTCACCAGCGATCCACACACAGGCAACACCACCTCCCTCTTTCTGCCAGTGATACCCCTCCCTATGCACCCCAGCATACCACTAGCCCTCTCAACTGCTCTGTTGCACTGCCTGACCACCTTTAGGTCATCAGATATGATTACCCCAGGTCTCTTTCCTGTTTGGTGGTTATCAATACCTCTCCACCTTTTTTTGTACTCCGCCCCTGGGTTTTGGCATCCCAAATGCATGATTTTGTACTTTTTCACATTGAAACCCAGATGCTATACCCTTGACCACCCCTCGCGTTTTCTCTGGTCTTTGCTCATTCTTTCCACCTCCCAGAAGTGCCCTCCCTACTGCAGATTCCTGTCCTCCTAGGTTCTCTGCAATGCCACTTATTAAGACATTACAAAGGACCAGTCCCAGTATTGATCCCTGAGGTACCCTGCTGGTTACCTTCCCTTCTCCAGCATAAATGACATTTACCACCCCCCCTTCCTCCTATCCACTAACCAATTTCTTACCCAGTTTACCACCTTTGGACCCACTCCTAAGCTGCTCAGCTTCCTTAAGAGTCTCCTATGTGGAACAGTGTCTAAAGCCTCACTAAAATCTAGCCGCATCCACCTCTCCACTCTGATACAACTCCCCGGTCACCCAGTTAAAGAAATCTATCAGATTCGTTTGACATGACCCCCAACCCCATAAATCCATACTTCCTCTAGTCATGTAACCCACTGGATTCAAGATATTCCACAATCCTTTTCTTCAGCAGTGATTCCATTAACTTCCCAACCACCAGTGTCAGGCTACAGGCCTACAGCTGCAAACCTCCTCCCTGCTACTGTCTTTGTGACTACATCCACCTTCCTCCAGTCCTCTGAAACCACTCCTGTTTCCTGTGAGTTGTTAAATGGAACTGTCAGAGATGCAGCCACTACCTCCTAAAGCTCCCTCAGTACCCCTGGATACAACCCGTCTGGCTCCAATGCTTTGTCCAATTTTAGACTTGCGAGTCCGTTCAGGACTCTCTCCTCCGAAAAAGGACTAGTGTCCACCTGCCTCCCTCCAAAGCTCCTGTTACTTTTTTGTGGCCCCTCCATTTCTCCTTCCTCTGTGAACACTGAACAAAAGTATTTGTTCAGGATGTCTGTCTTGTCTTGGTCCCCTTTGCACAGTCACCGCCTTCCAGTCTTAACATTACAACCCTAACGCTCACCCCATTCTCCTATACTGTACCCACATAGCTTATTTTAAAATGGAATGGGGTGAGTGTTAGGGTTGATGACCCCAATGCCTCCCCGGTGCCTCTTGGTCTGCGCAGGGTAGGGGTGGGGTGTTAGGGTTAAACCCTAATGCCACATTTCCGTACTTTTGTTGTGGCAACCCTAACTGTTGCATTAACAAAGTTTTTTGCAATATATTTCCTTACTTTCTGAGATAGTATAATCATATTGTAATTTGCCTGTGGGAGCACAGCCCATTCCTTCATAAATGCGTATACGTACTTAGCTGTGAAGGCGCAGGGCCCTCTGGGCGCTGTGCTTCCATGTATAGCCCAAGAGTGATGAAACTGTCAACATAGCTATGTTATTACCCTGCCTGATGTACCCAGTGCATAAAATATTCAAATCCCCACCAAAACGTAATTCTACGCAACTGCAATGCCATTTCTGCACTGCAGGTGTGAAAACACATTTCTGCCAGGATTTGAAAAATGACAGCTGCAACATACATTTGGTGGGGGGTAATAAGTCTATGTTTCAAATTTTGGGTCAAAATATTTTAAATTGACAAAGTTACATGCGTGCGTAGCAAAATTGAAACAAATGGTTATAACTCGGCTATGTTTTTGACATTTTGACCCCAAATGTTCAACATGGCCTTTTGGGAACCCCACCTCTTGAACAATATGACTGTCATTACACAAATCCTGCCTGAAAGGTGAATTTGCGAAGTGACTGCAAAATCACCTTTTGGGCAGGAATTGACAAACTGCAGTCATATTGTTTATGAGGTGGGGTCCCCAAAAGTCCATGATGGAAATCTGAAGTAACCTGTTAAATAAAACCTTTTTTTGCAAGCTCATGAAACAAGAATTGGCTCAAGAAAAAAGATCTAAGAGAGTCGCTAAAAAAGAATGAAAATGGTAAATAAAAGGCACTGCAAGGCTGTTATTCCATCAGATAACTTCATAGTCTATCTAATGAAGTCCCGATGAACAAGATACATGTGTTGGTGTCTCTAGATACCTTCATTTTGGGTATGCTCTTTTTTAATGGAACACAAGACGACAGCTCAGGAAAAGGAATTTTTTCTCACGAAACAGGATTTTGTTCTCGTGGAAAAGAAAATGCTCTCGCAAGACTAAATCCTTTTTCGCGAGATCAAATCCTTTGTCGAACTTTTTACCTCTATCCTGAAAAATTAACTTCCTGTAGGAAATAATAGGAACTTAAAAACTGAATAATTTTGCAACAGTTTATTATGTTTGTACCAAACTAACAGTGGCAGTTCTGTTACCCAAGTTCTTTCTACCACAGAAAAATCACACCAAAATTCCACACTGTCTGGGCACAAGATGATAGGAAAAAAAAACTGCTTTTTACTTTTTGACACTATCTGGATCTCAGAGTCTGTACATCCGAATGGAAAAAAAAAAACTTGCAACATCAAGAGATCCACCCCAAAGGACAGTGCATACCAAATTTTGTGCAAATCCATTGATCAGTTGCAAAGTTATTAAAGTGCAAAATTTGATGTTTAACATTAAACATGCTAATCAACCCTAACTACTATAATATGAATTGCAAAAGACCTCGTTAATGCATCTGTTAGGGTTAAAGCAACAAAAGTAGGGAAATGTGGCGTTGGTGTTTCCAACCCTAACACCCCACCCCCACCCTGCACAGACAAAGAGGGATTGGGAGGTAGCATTGGGGTCGTCTCCCTATCGCTCATGACCAAATGGCCAGATCGGGAATCCTTGTTCACCAGCCTGATTTCCTTGTCTGCCATGATGAAAAAGTAATGGTGAACAAGGAATTTAGCGAGTGGTGAAAAAGGCAAGGCAATTTTATTTCTAAGGCGCCCAATCTGGCTCTGGGCGCCGTACAGTAAAACAATGGTACAAAGAAATACAAAATCAAAAATACAGTAACATTTCTAAAATAGTCTTAAAAACTTAATAAAATTCTGCATAAACAGGTCATCAGTTCCAAATACAACAACCAGTGGCCGGGATGGATCATATGGTCTCATCAGGAAAGGCCAGGCGGAATAGGTGAGCCTTCAGCTGTCGCTTAAACTGTTCGACTATCAGGGTCTCCCGGACAGCAGGTGGTAAGGAGTTCCAAAGGATTGGCCTGACAACACTGAATGCTCGGTCACTCGAGTACTTTAGCTGGACCCTAGGAACATCCAGGAGGCCCCTGGTCAAGGAGCGGAGGGAGCGGACAGAGGTGGTTGGTTTCAGGCATTCAGGATTTAATTCCTTTTCAAAAAAAAGTGTTTCTGGGGGCACACAGACATCGGAAACCACAAACCACAGCTCATCAACTCCCAATGAGCAAAATACATACTTTCATGCCTAAAAGAGATATCCACTGTGCAGTGCTATAACAGTTTGTTTTGAGCAAAATAAAAAAAACAAGATGGCAGTCCGTGAAAAAGCAATTTTTTATGGCGAACAAGGAACGGCCCCTCACGAACAAAGATCCTTTTTTGTTCCTTGCAGCTATCCTGAAAAATGAAAATATCACTGAAAATAATGGGAACTTAAAAATGCTATAACTTTGGAGTGGATTAACATTTTTTCACCAAACAAAGGCTGGCCTGTTCTGTTACCCAAGCTCTTTCTACTGTAAAACAGTCAGACCAAAATTCAACACCGTCTGTGCGCAGCATGATGAAAAACAAACTGCTAAACGTGGCACATTTTCAGTTGTTTTCAGTATCTGGTTCTTAAAAGCTGCACATCCGACTGGAATGAAACTTGGCATGTCAAAGAGATCTACCCCAGGAGAATGTGCATACAAAATTTCATTCAAATACATTGAATAGTTGCAAAGTTATTAAAGTGCAAAATCTGAGGTTTAACATAGAAATCCCTGCTCAACCCTAACTATAGTAGCGCTACCACGCCACTATAATCTATATATCTAGATATGTGTCTGTCTATCTATGTATCTATCTATCTTGTTTATCTATTTAGGTATGTATCTATCTATCTACAGTATCCATCTATCTTAGAGATGTACAGTAACATCCCGATAGGGTTGAGGAGAGTGTTTAATGTTAAACCTCTAGCTTTGCACCTTGATAACTTTGCCCCCGTTCAATGGAACTACACGAAATTTTGCATGCATGGTCTAGGGGGCAATGTTTCTTGATCTGGCTAAGATTGTAATGATTGGATGCCCAAATTCTGATATCCAGATAGTGCAAAAAGTGGAAAAATGGGGGGTTTGGCCTTTTTTTCTCCTCTCATCTACAGCCCAGACAGTTTGGAATTTTGTTCTGGAATTTTCAGTGTAAAAGGGGCTTACCCTAGAAAGAAGCATGTTTTTATTAGTTTGATGAAAAAAAAATATTAATCATTTCCTGAGTTATAAAGATGTGAAATTTCCGTTCTCAGAATGCTCATTAGGATCTTTCATTTATATGTCCAATGCAAAAAAAGAATTTCCAGCTCATGAAAGAGGAATCTTCTTTCGTGAGCTGAAACTCTTTCATGAGAAAAATTCTTCTGTTTGGCCGTCAATTGGGTTCTCATTCTCCCCCCTGCCCCCCCCCCCAAAAAAAACCCCAAAGATTATGCCCTGAAGAAAAACATATGAATCTAGCTAAAGGGACCAGTTTAACTCAGTTCTGGAGTTGTTTTTCAAAATACAAACTCGAAATAAGGATTTGGGATATCCCTAAAATCCTAGGTGGAAGCTTAGCAAGGGCTCCCTGATTCTTCTTTTGTGAGCTGAAATTCTTGTTTCCTAAGTCTCACAAAAGGAGAATCCCTGCTCAAGAAAGAACTGAATATCATAAAAGAAGAAATTTCTTGTTTTGTGATCTCCTTTCATGATCCTCTTTTGTGAAATTCTTGCCTCATGTGGCGAGACTCTTCTTTGGTGTCTTCTTTTATGAGCTGTTGTCTTTTATCTTCTTTCGTATCAAAAGAAGCGCATGAAAGAATTTATTCTTTCGTGATGCATGATTTTTTTCATCATCTTCTTTCTTGAGATTCCTTGATCATCTTTTGTGAGTCCATACAAAAGAAAAAAATCTGCTCATGAAAGAAGAACTTTGTCTTTGCATAGAAAAACAACTTCTGCTTATAACAAGGCTGTTTTAAAAAGATTTTTAAAACAAATTTTTAACATGGCCTTTTTTCTGACCACACCTCATGAACTCCTCACTAGGCATGGCCCTACGCCCTCTCTCGGCTGATCACCCCCCCCCTCCTTTGATGAGGCCTAATCTAGGCTGACCACCCTACCATCTTTGTCTTTTTTGGTGGAACGACCATCCAGTGATCACTAAGACAGTGTACCCCCCTCCTCTCCTTTCCTGATCCTTTCTCTGGCAGCACTGAAATAGGATGTATATAATTGCAATGTACTTGCCTGTGTAAACTGTTCCCTGTTTTTCTGTATATTTTGTACTATCTGTAATGTTTTGTCCACTTGGACTTGGAACCTTTGAAAATGAGTCCTTGACTCAAAGGTATTAATCCTAAACTGAGATAAATGAAATAAATAAAACTAGGAAGGTGAACTTTTCCAGATTCGGCCCAGAAGATGATTTTTCAGTCATGCTGCAAAAATCACCTTTTGGGCAGGATTTGACAAACTTCATCTGACTGGTTCATGAGGTGGGCTCATAAAAAGATTATGCTGAAAGTTGAATGGACTCCTCAATTGGTGCAGGGCCCAGACAGCCCTGTGTGTCTGTATCTGTAGCTGCATATAAGTGCAGGGCGCCCTGCGCGTCCACAGTCTGATGAAGTCTACATTTGGTGCAGGGCCAAAGGGCCCTCTGTGCCTGCACAGAAGTGCAAGGCCCAGAGGACCCTGTGCTTCTGCAGCTGGATGGATCCCTTACTTGTTGCGGAAGCACAGGGCCTGGGGCAATGCTAAAACAGACTCCTCACTTGACACAGTGCTTAGTGGGCACACTGTGTTTGCATCTGTAGCTGCATGTAAGAGCAAGGCCCTCATACAGAGAGACAGAATCCTCACCCGGCACAGAGCCCAGAGGGCCCTCCTTGTCTATATCTGTAGCCACATGGAAGCGCAGGGCTCAGACGACCCTGCGCTTCTGTAGCTAGATCAGCTCCTCACTAGGCATGGCCCTATGTGTTTGCAAAAGGAAAAGTAAAGCCAGCCACTCCAAATCAATTTTCATTCATAGCTCCGTATTTATTTCAGATAAGTAAATTCCAGATCCTCAAGGATCCAATGTTTCACCTTTAAGGCTTCTTCAGGGGGAGAAGATCTAATATTCAAGCAAATTGAAAAGCATTTTAAGGTCTATATAACCAAAAGAGAAGATTTTAGACAGTGCATCTAATTAACCCAATTACAATGTTCATCAACTACATTCAGGGTTGAGTTCAAACCCCCATCACCCCTAAAGTGTTTCAGTAATTTGTAATGGTCACATAGTGGTATGTGTTTCTGACAATAAATACATTTCCTATTTTAGCTGTATGTAATTCTTAATACTTAAATGGTCCCTGCTGTACAATCGCAGCAAAAGGACAACACCACACAAGCAATCACAGACAGTCATCATTCAGTAAGACAAATACACAGATGTTTCTAGATGACACAAATGCAGTGCCACTGATGTGCTACCTTCATGGATTTGTATCTGTGACATGCACACTGCAAAATATAGACACTCACTTGTCACTGAAAATACAAATCTGGGATACCCAAATCACACCACTGTTTCTGTGTGCAGAAGCACAGGCCCCTGCAGCCACAGATACAAAACCCGCAATACCCAAATTACAAGAGTTATTTTGTCTGCAGAAGTGCACGCCCCTATGGGGCCAGAGCTTAAGTAGCCTCAGGTACTCCTGCACAATGTAAAACATACTGTACACACACACTTGACAGGCCTGCGCTTCTGCAACCACAGGTAAAAGACATACACACCGACCTCTGGTTGCAGAAGCACAGGTACCACAAAATCTATGGTAACAAAACAGCAACACTACTGATGTCTGCAGAACAACAGACAGAATGATAAGGATAGTAAGAATTTGATTATTTTACATTACTGTTTTATATCTGAATCGGGCTTAAGATGTGTTATGAATATGTACGAGCCACCTGTACTTAAATGCGATGTTCTCCCATTTAAGCCATGCCCCCTGAGGAAGAGTTGGCAGACTCAAAGTGCTGGGGTTTTGTGTGGCAGGCAGCATCTCTTTACCACTGTGTGAATTCTTCATTTATTTTGATGTTAGTAAAATAAAGCAAATTTGTTGGAAACCACTTGGTTTTTATTTTGTAGCCCTATTCAAGTACATGGAACTTTGGTACTCTGTTTACAGATAGGGCTGGCTGCCCTTTTCCATGTGCACCGACTCTGCACCATGAAATTTTTGCAAATCTACTAGCTGGAGTTTGTGGAGACCTGCTAAGGATGCCTTGGAGGATAGAGAGTGAGGCTGAGTGAACTGCTATACACAGCCCGGAGGAGACCTACTCCCACAGAAGAGGGACTCAACTGTGAGTAGCATCACAAAGTAACAGTGTGTGAAGCAGCTAATAATGGGCCATACAGTACAAAACAGAGGGAGGAAAGTTCCAGGAAAAATGAAACAAAAAGCTGTTGGACATAAACTGCAGATTTAAAACCTTCTGAATTCACAATGCAAGGCAACTGGGTAAGACGAAAATAAGGGCACCCCACAGGGTAGCCATACAAGACCAACAAGGTATCCCAATTCATGCAACCAAGGCTGGAAAATAGTCCGCTGAGGACCTGCAGGGCAATCCCCAGGAGACCAACACCCACTGGTGATGAACTCGATAGTCAGCAGCGAAGCAGAGAAACAAGGACATAATATGGCAACATGGGAAGCACATGATAAAAAATAACACACATTTGTGTGAAAACAATTAGCATGAACTGGGTGAAAATGATGTGTCAAAATAGCAAATTGAGAAATGATGCAAGTTTGCAGGAAAATATTTGCAAATTGGGTGAAAAAATGCAAGATGTAAGAAAAAGATATTTGCATGATGTTACACTTGTGAAAAAAACAAAGCAGACCCGAGTAAAAAATAACATAAGATGCATAAGACAGACACAAATTGAGTGCAAAAGGAACCCACTGTGTATTGTTATGAGCAAACAAATTATGCAAGCTTGAATGAGAAATAGTTGCGTGAAAATGCAATTTATGAGAATAAGTAGGCTTGTGTAGCAAAATCACTCAACTGAGTAAAAATTATGCAAGATAAGTAAAAAAAAAAAAACAGTGAAAATATGCAGACTTGAGTGAAAATCTAAACATAAATGAGAAAGATGCAAGTTAAGTGAAATCCCAATTGAGTGAAAAACGTCCAATGTGTAAAAATATACAGATTTTGGTGAAATTTAATCAGCAAGTTACCACTCTTCCTCATGACCACATAAGTAGCAACTTTTATATTCTATCCAAAATACATTTTTGGGCACAACCCCGAAAATACTTTTTGGTAGGAATTAAAAGTTGGCACTTATGTGGTTGCAAGGGAGGGAGGTAACTTGCAGATCAATGAAATTTTGGTAAAAAAAATACTTACAAATGTTAAAGATGTGACCAATGAAAATTAGGGTGAAAAAAAACAAATACACACCTATGTCCATGCACATGGGCAGTTCACATTTTTCACACTTTGTTGTTTTCCCTCAGGTTCGCATAGGTGGTTTCTTACAGAAGACATGAGCTAACTGTGTTGGAGGGCGCGTCTGTGCAGGTCACCCATCAAGGGACAGGATATCAAATATCGCTTTTTCTTTTTGTTATTGTTTGCAGGGTGAGTTTGTGTATGTGTGTGTGGCAGTGGGGGAGGAGTGCCTACATGGTGGTGACAAAGGTGATACCAGCGGCTGGGATGGGTTCCCAACTGTCTGATATTACAGTGAAGTAATGGTGGCTTCCAAGTTACCTCCTGAGCCCTAATAAAGGCGATACTCAACTCTGACTGCTTGTGCATGTCAGAGAGTGGTACGTGAACTACCCTTTTTTTTTAAGTCAGTAATTTTCACATGTTTTGCCCATCTCTAGCCCCAAAAAACACTGAATCAAAATTGGGAGCTCAAGAGATTCTGTGCCAGAATACACATTGTCCAAAATGTTGTGAAAAATCTGTCAAGGAACAAACGAGATATAAGCAAATGAAAATCACAATTTAACATGAAAGCACCTGGCCGGCCTAGTAGTGTAGAGGGCTGAGGTGCCTAGTGCCCCTACCTCTTACCATGCTGGCGACCCAAGGTCAGGAGTGAGCTTGGGTTGCAGGGGGGAGAAGAATGACAAACGCAGGAGCCCTTACATCCAGGCGCCTATGAGGGAGAACATATCAATTGCAAATCTTACAGAGGTTCAATTGACTGATACACAAATTAGCCCTTTACAGAAAGGACTGAGTTTTGTCCCAGTAACAAAACCAGATTTGTTTAAGACCAAGGTTGATGTTTTTAAATTAATTTGCAATCTCAAGCTTACTGTCTTGTTTGATAATAAAAACAAAGAATTGCATGTTTCAAGTAATCTGAATGTGCCCAATAGAGATCATAACATAACTGATTTTGTAGCTTCTGAATGCAATAATTGCAAGGGCGGTGATGTGGATGTGCCTTATTGGGTAGGGGCTACTAATAAACAAAACCTGGGGTTAACTGATGAAACTGATTTAGATACTCGATTGATGCTATTTAATGGTAATGAGGAGGCATCAACAAATACAGTAAGTAAAATGGATTTTAACCGAAATCAAAATGGTGCCGCAATATAGGGCACAATCCAACAATCGCCTCCTTTGAGAAAGTGTTGTTAAATGGCATTGAAGAGATATTTTTCAAGGAAACAAAGAGAAAATACTGTAATCTTAGTTGCTGGGAAAGACAAGCCATAGAGGAGCTTAAGAACATGCCTAATTTGACAATTAAACAATCCAATAATGGGGCAATTTGGTTTTATTGAAGGAAGAATGGTATAAAAATGAATTGCTTGAAATGTTAAAAAAACACTAATGAGTATGTTAAGTTATCAAAGGATCCAACAAGTGAGTTTGGTAAAGAATTGAATGATTTATTACAAATGGCATTACATCAAGGTTGGATCAGAGAGAGAGTTTAGGTTTTTGAAAATTGAGACACCGGAAGTTCCCACATTGTACGGTTTACCGAAGATTCATAATAACAAAACCAATCCGTTACTCAGACCTATTATTTCAGGCATTGACTAACTCAAAACCTATCACAGTTACATTACCATCTACAGCCCTTTGTTGCTAACTTAAAATCCCATCTGCGAGACAGCATGCATGTGTTGAATAAATTTCAGCATCTTGTTTGGAAGGACAGTTACCACTGGGCAACAATTGCCGTGATGAGTTTGTATACCAGCATTATGCATCATCCAGGTATCAGTGCAGTAAAGTATGATTTACTGGAAACTGGAAATAACACGCACAATGTGGACTTTATACTTTTTGGGTTGGAATTTATTTTGAGCAGAAATTCTTTTTTATTTAATGGAGAACACTATATACAAAAATGTGGGCCAGCAATGGGGCAGCAGTTGTGCCCTTATATGCTAATTTGTATACGGGCAGTTGGGAGAACAAACATATTTTTCAGAACACATTTTCTCAAATAATTTGGTATTTTGGTGACCTTTTATTGATGACGTTCTTGTTTGGGATGGTGAAGAGACAGAATTCAGAGAATTTATGGACTACATTATGTTGTTAAGCATATTCTGTTTTATTTTAATTACTTTTATTAGCAGTGAACTTCAGCAAACTGCACTAATGAAAATGCTGACCGTTTTATTCTTACTATGATTGGACAGCAGTGGATGTTGCAGTATTAAGAATTACATACAGCTATAATAGGAAATGTATTTATTATCAGAAATACATACAGCTATGTGACCATTACAGAATTACTGAAACGCTTTAGGGTGATGGGGGGTTGAACTGTGCCCTAAATGTAGTTGATGAACATTGTAATTGGGTTAATTATATGCACTGTCTAAAATCTTTTCTTTTTCTTTTTTAGTTTTTGTTGACTGAGTCAGTGCACTAGACAAATTCTGCCTATTTTCAGGCATAACCAGGGTGAGGGGGATGCAAAAGAATGCCAACTGACCTTGAACCAGATTAAGCTGTTTGTGGTATGTTTAATGAATGGTTATAAAGACCTTAAAAATGCTTTTCAATTTGCTTGAATATTAGATTCTTTCCCATAAAGAAGTCTTAAAGGTGAAACGTTTGGTCCTTGAAAATCTGGAATTTACTTATCTGAAATAAATATGGAGTTATGAATAAAAATTGATTTGAAGTGGGTTGCCGGGGGGAGAGGATTGAGCGTCCAATGACCAACAGCAACTCCCAGTGGAGACTGGGTGTGCAACAGTTGGAGTCACGTTAGGAACAGGGGAAGGCAGCGGGCATCCTTAGGTCGGAAGCGGAGTGCGCCCATCGGATGCTGGACATCACTGCATGTCCGTGCCACTGGGGGGGAAGGATGACTCCTGTTCATGCTCATGGAAAACAATGTAAAACCTTGGGATCAGAAGAAGATGACAACGCGCCAGGGCCACGCCCACCATCGGACCTCACCCACCCTGAGTCCCGATATTGCCGGCCTTCACACCACCCACATGGAACTGGATTTCAAGGAGCACCAGCTAAGGGGGTAAAAGGGGGGATAAAAGCCAGGGGGTCTCCTGTGGGTTGGAGGTCAGAGTTCAGGGGGGGTTGGGGGTCTCAGGTCGGGCAGGAGCAGCTGCGGGTACCTGAGGGATGCCACTGAACCAGCGACCAGAGGGAAAAAGAATGTTAACAAAAACATGGAAGCACCTATCCAACCCTTACTATAGTACCATAACTGTGGTACTATAATATGGCTCTTGCACAGATATCCCCCCATAAAAAAAAAAAAAAAATCTACTCACCACCCATCAAAGAGAAAAAACAGGTTACTCACCTGTAACAGTAGTTCTAGGAGTGGTACGTGTTGATCATCCACACTAGTTGGCATGTCCCTTTCCCTATCACTCCCACCCACCTGGGTGGTATAAGCCTTGGCTCCACCCCTTGACACCAGATCTTGCCCGCTGGAAGCAGAGGGTTGTGCGTCGAAGCTGGGGAGGTTGGGTGGGTCCATGTGGATGAACATATACCACTACTAGAACTACTGTTACAGGTGAGTAGCCTGTTTTTCTAGGATCGTGGATATGTTGTTCTATCCAAACTGGTTGGCAGACTCCCAGCAGTTCTCCGGGAGAAAGGAGGCCACGTGTACACCCCCACTTAGGGAACAGATATTGGAGAACTGAGGCCCCAAAACCAGCAACCTAGCATGACTCTAGGTCGATGTGGTAGTGGGTAATGAAGGTGTTTGCTGACTTCCAGGTAGCAGCCCTGCAGATATCCTGGATAGGGATGTCCCCAGAAGCAGCCACCAACACAGCAGTATGATGGGTGGAATGAGCTCTTATCCCTACAGGAGGCTCCTTGCCTGCCAACTGGTAGCAGAGATCAATGCAGGATGCTATCCATCTGCCAATCGTCCACTTTGCTGCAGGTCTGCCAGGTGCGGCTTTAGCGTAGGTGACAAACAGCTGGCAAACCGCTCCCTGAACTTCAGCCGTTTGCACCTTATAATAAGAGAGCGCTTGTCTCAGGTCCAAAGTATGGGGCCTGTACTCGGCCTCTGAGGTGTAGTTGAGGTAGTACACCAGCAGACTCCAAAACAACCTTCGGAAGGAACTTCAGGTTTGGGCGCAGGACAACCTTGTCCCTGTGGAAAACTGGATAGGGAGACTCAACAGAGAGCACCTGTATCTTCCTAGTCCTTCTGGCTGACGTGATAGCCACCAAGAAGGTGTCTTCCACAACAGGTGTGACAGCTCACACCTGTGCATCGGTTCAAATCGCTTGCCCATGAGCTTTGCCAGTATCAGAAGTAGATCCCATGGTGGTGGTGGTTCATGCATTGGAGGGGAAATGTGGTTGAGGCCTTTAAAGAAGCGTCAGTTCACCTTCTCCTGTGCCACCGTCTGCTGACCAGCCCACGCCTGGTAAGCAGAGATGGCTACCAGGTGCACCTTAAGGGTCATAGACTGAAGACCCTCTTTGGAGAGACACCAAAGGTAGTCGAGGATGCTAGCCACCGGACAGGATGAAGGGTCCAGGCCCTTGCCCTGACACTAAATGGAGAATCTCTTCCATTTGAAGGCACAGCACCTCCTGGTCGACTCCATCCTAGATGCCTCAACTACACTGAGTACATCGTCAGAGAGACCCAAAACCTGGAACTCTAGCTGCTCAGGAACCAGGCTGTCAGGTGCAGGGACTGAGGGTCCGGGTGGAGTACATTCCCCTGATTTTTTTTTTGTGTATTTATTTATCCTCCTGGGCCACCCCTCTGCCCCCGGTACTTCTTACATCCCATCCGGGGATCCAGCCACCGTTTGTCTCAACCGGGACCGCTGGCACCCTGAAACCCCTGCGGCTTGCCCCCCCGCAGCTGGGTGGCAGGGAGCCCCCTAACTCCCCACCCTCATGGATCCAGTACGGGTGCCAGATCCCAATGAACACTTATGGAAGGCCATCAAGCCACACGAGAAGTGCCACCTTTTTCCCTCGTTTGCTCCTCCCCTCCCATTACTGGAGCCATGGGCATGCTGACACCAGTGGGGGCAGAGGCACATGCGTCCACATGCCTCTCCCCCCAAGCATCTGCCCAGACTCCCCCCAATGCTGTCACCCCGTGCCCTGACCCTCCCACCTGTGCCAGGGGGCAATCTGGCATCGGAAAGTGAAATCCGCCCTCCCCGGAGAAGGAGAGCAGTCCAACGGATGCTCTATCCTTCTCCTCCCCGCCGACCCCCGGCAACACATGCTCGTTCCCGAACATGGGTCACCGACGCATCGTGAGGTAAGGCATCCAGTGCCACAGCCCTCAGCGCCACCGGGCCAGCCACCTTCCCATGATTGATGGACAGCAGGTCCGGGCATGCTGGAAGACGCCTCAGGAGCTTGGTGCTGAGGAGATCTGGATACCAGAACTAGCGAGGCCAGTCTGGGGCTACCAGGATCACCTGTGCCTTGTCCTTCCTGACCTTGAGGAGCACCTTGTGGACCAAGGGAAGTGAAGGGAAGGGACAGAAGAGGCCTGTGGTTCACAGCCTCGAGAAGGCATCCCCCTGTAGTGAGCCCTGCTGAGGGGGCAGGCATGAAACAGCCTCAGCTTTGTGTTCTCCCTGGAGGCAAACAGGTCCACCTAAGGGTTGCCCCACTGGGAGCAACTCTGGATGGAGAGACCACTCATAGAACGACACGCCCACATGGCTGACGGCATCCGCCAACTGATTCGAGGCTCCTGCCTCATGGATGACTGCAGATCTGCCTCCAGTCGGCTCATGAGGGTCCAGATGCGGACAGCTTCCCTGCACAGCGGCCGGGAGTGCATGCCGCCCTGTCTGCTGATGTAGTACATGGTCGTGGTGTTGTTCATCTGGACTTGAACCTCTTGACCCTGAAGGACCAGAGCGAATGCAATCAGTACCAGCCGAACTACTTGGAGCTCCACCAGCAGGTTGATGAGACACTGAGATTCCTCGGGGGTCTAGAGCCCATGAACTCTGTGATTCCCCATGTGGGCACCCTAGCCCGTGAGAGAGGTGTTGGTCATTTGGACAACTGTCGGCTCGGGGCAGACAAACAAGATCCCTCCCTGCAGATGTTCCAGGACAGCCCACCACTGGAGGGCATCCAACATCTTCTGGATCACAGTGACCAGCCTGTCGAAATTACTGTGTCGCTAGCTCCCACTGAAGGAGGCGCATATGCCACCGGGCCCGTCAGACCACGGAGGTGCAGGCCACCATGTAACCCAGAAATCGCAGGAAGTCCCGGGCAGGGTGCAATTGACAAACCAGAAATGATCGGGCAAAGGAGGAGAGAACCTCTGCCCTGTCCAACGGGAGCCTGGCACTGGCTCAGCAAGAGTCGAGCTCTGCCCCGATGAAGCAAATCACCTGCGAGGGCTCAAGTTACGACTTGGCATCGTTGACCAGGAGGCCAAGACTGAAGCAGGTCTGGAGGGCCAGATCCCTGGACCTCTCCACCTCCAGTTTAGAAGAAGCCACTGTTAGCCAATCTTTGAGATGGGGTAAACTCTGACTCCTCGACGCCGAAGATGAGCTGCCACCACTGCTTCGCATTTGGTGAAGACCCTGGGGGCTGATGACAGGCTGAACGGCATGGCTTTGAACTCATAGAGGGCTCCCACCACCATGTAGTGGAGAAACCTTCAGTGGGACGGACGGATTGGGACATGGAAGAGTGCGTCCTGTAGATCCAGTGAGCAGAACTACAGTATGTGTTCTGCTTGAGGGACGGTATGATCTGGGAAAGATTTACTATCCGAAAGGTGCGAGACCTGAGAAACTTGATTCAGGCTGTACAGATCTAGAATGGGGCGCCAAACCCCAACGTTTTGGGACCAGGAAGTACCTGGAAATGAACCCTGGGTTGACAGGGGGATCCGTGACTCTGACCACTACCTCGTTGTGGAGGAGTTGGGCAATATTGTCTCTGAAAGCTGACAGAGTATGGGTGGAAACCTTTACCTCCCGTAGGGCGTGGGCTCGGCTTGGAGGGTACTGCTCAGATTCTAGCGGTAGACTCTGGCCGACCACTTCCAAGACCCACCTGTCCATTGCGACAGTGGACCAGGTGAAAAGGAAGTGGCACAGCCAACCCACCACGGGGGACCCAGAGTGGTCATGGCGGGCATGGGGTTGGCTGCCCCCATCCCGTCACTGCACAGGCTTGGAAGATGAAGGGCAGGCAAAGGGGCCACCTGGACCTTTCCCTCCGGGCTTACGGTTCCCTGAAGCCCCAGATTTCGGCCACGGGTGCCAAGATTGAGCCTACTGCTGCTGCCCATATTGATACTGGTGCTGCCTGGCTGCAGGGGCAGAAGGCCAAAAGGGCTTCTTCTGCTGCTTCTTAGAACCCTGGGGTTCTTTCTGGGTGGAAGTAACAGAATCCAAGGTGGCACTGGACTTCCCGATATGCTGGAGGTGACTGTTGACTCCTGGACTGAACAAGTCGGTACACAGGAAAGGAACGTCCATCAGTTTGTGCTGGGTGTTTGCCATAAAGGTCGAGACCCTCAGCCTGGCCATTTGGCTCATGGTGACCGAGGCTCCCACTGAATAGGCACAAGAATCCCCGATGTCCAGGCCGTCTGGAGTTGCTGTTTGGCAACAGACCGACCCTGGTCACGGACCTGCTTGACTGTGGTCTGAAGGTCCATGGGGAGATGAGGAAGACCTCATCCAGGGAGCCCAAGAGGGCGTGGGAGAAGTGTGCTAAGATGACGGCCGAGCTCGCCTGTCGTAGGCCAACTGAGGAGGCAGCATAGACCTTTCTGACAGAATAGTCCAACTTTTTGGACTCTTTGTCCAGAGGTCTATCCGTATCTCCTGAGTTGCCCAAGTGCTGAAACACAGACTCGGTCACCAATCCCTCAGCTGAGGGATGCCATCTGAACCCTGAAGGAAAGCCTATAGGAACTGCGTATTTGCGACCCATGCGGGCTGAAGGCACAGGGTGGGAGGCTGGGTGCTGCCAGAGCTCCAAGGCCAGGCCAACTATGGCTCCGGCCACTGGGAAGGCCTCAGACTGAGAATCACCTTTTCCGAGGATATCAGTTAGGGGATATTCGGCCCATTTTTCAACAGGCTCCAAGGTCATCCCCGTTGATTCGGAGATGAGGTGGAGGATACCCAGGAAGGACGTGGGACCTTCCTCCATCGAAAGACTCATGGAATCGTCAACACACAGACGCGAATACAGGTGCGAATCCTCCGACCCTCAGTCTGGGTAAAACGGCTGACCACCAGAGTCACTGCTGACCCACGGCAGACAGTCAGGAGTGAAGGTGATAAGACAGCCTGTGCGGGAGGCCCTGAAAGGTCCGAGACTCCTTGGCAGGAGCCCCTGAAGGAGGCTGCTTAGGAGGCAGGATAGGTGAAAAGCTCGGCTTTGGCCGAGCCAGAAGAGTCTTCACCAGCTCCGTAGGTGGAGTGGCGGCGTTGACCGACTCAGAAGGAATCAGCGTCGGCCTGGAAGGCGACAGCCAAGATATAGCCAGAGTAGAAGCCAGGGTCGACTTTGGACCGGACAGCATGAGCTGTTGCCACATAAGGTCCTCATAGCAGCGATGCAACTTGAGTCGAAGCCCTCCTCATCCGAGAAGGATGAGGATGAATGGAGGCGTTGCCTCTTCTTGGAGTGCTGCTTATGAGACTTCCTTGGCCTGTCGGTCGAGGGTGTCCGAGACCTCAACTTAGACCATTGGGGGGACCGATGGGGGTGTTTGGAAGGAGCTGGGTAGGACTGCGGCTCCTCCAGGTCAGGGACAGTGACCACCGGGGGGGGGGAGAGTCCCAGCGGGCTCCTCCTCGGTGGACAGGACCAGAGTCATAAACAGAGAATTGTCGGCCTCATCAGGTGACAATGGGTTGATGGGGTTGATGACAATTTCAACCTAATCGTCGTCCCACATCTGATCCAACTGGCCTGATGGGGGTACCGTGAAGCCAGTGGCCGAGGTCACAATTTCGACCGAAGTCAAGATGAAAAACTCCTGAGATTGAGATCTCTCTCTCTATCAAAACAGCATCGACGATGCGAAGAATCTTCTCTCTACCCTTTGTCCTTCTTGCGGGACTGGGAGGTGTGCAAACTGGATGGGCCCTCTCCTTTTGTCGGGAGAGACTGGCACATCTCCTTGAAGGATCCAT
The DNA here is from genome assembly GCA_016271365.2 of Neoceratodus forsteri. NCBI lineage: Eukaryota > Metazoa > Chordata > Ceratodontiformes > Ceratodontidae > Neoceratodus > Neoceratodus forsteri. Next base: position 971,263,754 of record CM028131.1, on the reverse strand, counting down.
AGAAGGACGTGCCCAGATTGAGTGGGACAAAGACCGAGACTGAAGAGGATTGAGCAGTGGCATGAGCCGTCTCCTCCTTGAAGGCCTTCATCTCCTCTAATTGTTCAATAACCCCGCAGTCGTGGAAACCACAAGACAAACATTTTTAGATCTGACTGGCAGTTGCTATTTTTCCTGACGTCTGAGTTGCAAACGTGAAAGGTGATCATCCAAAACCGTAGGATGAAAGGCGTGACAAGAATCACAGGCCTGAGGGTCATGTGCATGGCCCAGGCAGTAGACGCATGTTGCATGGGGGTCTGTATGGGACATCTTCTGCCCACAGGGTCACTGGCAGAATCGCTATCACGAATTTACATGGGGAAACTCTTAAGTCTGATTTTCGATAAACTAGCCAAAAGGATTATGCACCAGGGCCCACTCAATGCAGAAGCGGTAAGGAGGTAACCTGAATCTTCCAGCGGAAAGGAAGATCCGGCATAAAGGGGTGGAGCCGAAGCTTATACCACCCAGGTGGGTGGAAGAAGCCAACTTTTAGAACTTCCGGCAAGATTTAAAGGGAAAGGGACATGCCAACTAGTGTAGATAGAACAACATATCCACGATCCTGGAACTCATTATATCCACCCACACCCTTATCACTGAGAAAATTATCTCCACCCCAGATCATCTCCCTATACAATCCCCAGTTCTTACCCATCTGATCAACCCTGCACCTACCCCATGTACAGTAAGTGTTTTGTTTTTCTAAGCTATGCTCATGGACAATTTTCAGTAACTGTGTCTGACAGTCTGCCTTTCTACTCCGCCCTTTAGATGCTGCTGTATGACTGGCTATCAGCCCAGGCTTATTTATTTGCTCGTGTATCCAGAGTGGGTAGAAAGACAGGCTATGTTTTAATGGCTGAAGGAAATGGGAGTTTCGTTTATGACCAAATACTCATCTGGTGTTGGGCAGACTCAAGCAGATGGACGAGGGTGAGCAAACAAGATAATTTTGTTCGGCCAGACTTGTGGTAGTATTCTACCATGTTTTAATTTTTGGCCAGGAAAAGGCACACTGAGCCAAAGCCCGTTTCCGGATGTGACCCAGGAACACAGGTACTTTAAGTGACTTGGTCAAGGTCACACAGTATGCAAGTGGAGCTTGTGGGACTCAAACCCAGGTCTGCTGGATGTACCAAGCTTATTATAAACTGGTGCTTCAAGCTCAAAGCCATACTGCCAGTCCAGTGTAGGAGACCCTAGTTCACATCTAAGCCAAACTGCTACACCCTAGCCCAGAACAGTATTGGATGCTTAGGGTTTAGCTAGAAAAATAAAATGTGTACACCAGAATTCTCTTTGTATACATATTCATGTTTGTTGCCTTGCCCCTTTATACCCCATATGGTCAACTGCACAGTAACAACAAACAAAATTACAGAAGTAATTATGATAGTTTTATGCATAGTAACAGTAATTTAGGATCGGAACCAACTCTAGGTCCATCATGTTTGTTCCCCTGCTTCATAAGCAGGGATGAAAAAAAGTACTCCATGCAAACATACTAATTCATGTATTTGACATAACATTTACCGTTAAGTCAAACAAAGGACAACAAAGCATATTATAATAACAATAAGGGTGGGAATCAGGAAGTGAGAGCAACAAAACTCAATGACCAGATCCTAGAATTGTGTCCCCAAAATATAAACTTGTAAGCTCAGGCATATTCCTTTCTACAACCAGGCTGGGAAGCACTGTGAATGCAATATGCTCAGAATCCAGGGGAGGGTTCAGCCCAGCTCACAGCCTGAGTGCCTCCTTTGGGACACTAAAGTATACCACACAGTGTTAGCCTTCCCTCCAAATTCCAAGCCTGTGAGTGGGAGTGTTCCTGTTGCCGAAGCTGTGAATACTGGAAAGGAGCAGAATGGACTGACCTCCCAGTGAATGAAAGCAGCCATCAGTCACCCACGGCACCAAACCCAGGACAATCCCCAGCTCCCCCACTCCCTCCTCATGAATATCAGATCCCAGCTTTCCTCCAAGATGGGCACCACAGCAAAGGTGTCCTGTAAAGTATGTCTGTGTTTTATCAGAACTGGATTCCAGAGGATCGGGACTGGTACTCCAACTGGAGAGGACTGCAGTCAACAGGACAAAAGAGCAGGAGGTGCAGCCACACGATGGTCTAACAGTACTGTGCACATTATTGAGGTGACCTGGGTTTGGAAGTGGGCTCATGTGTCCAGCATTCATTCAGATGGGACTGGGTGGGCACTGCAGATGGCAGTGCATCCCAGCTAGAGAAGGAAGGTGCTGCACTCTGCAGCAGTGACCCCTGTGCTGGTGGCTCAACGAGCTTGTTCTCCCACAGGGGACTTGCTGAATGGGGGCAAAGCCAGAAGGTAGTGCATAGCATCAGTAGGAGGCAAGAAGGTTAAAGGGCACAGCACGACTCCAGAGCAATCCATTAAGCTGAGAAGAATGGTGTGTGTGTGTGGTGGGGGTATGTAATTATTAGGATGATGACCTTGATAGTTTTGGGCCCGGGTCCATCCAATCACCACACCACATTAAAACCAGTTGGGAGTGCTGACCCAAAGACCCTGACACGGGGTCAAGCTGTGGGAGCCTCATGGTGGTGGTGCTGAGGTTAGCAGGGAGCCAGAGCAGGTATACGGCTTAATGGTGCAGGGACATAAAAACAGGATTAAAAAAATATAATTACGAAAAAATTCAAAAAACAATGATTTTGTTAAGACAAAATGCAGCAGGTCTCACTTTTGAAATATTAAACAATCTAAATATATAGCAGTTCAAAGGTATGGCATCTTACCCGTGAATTGCATTTGTGACATCATGCCTGTAAAACTACATTTGTTTTTAAACTGCATGTGTTTATTTTTACCCTATATTGTAAGATTATTTTTATCAATATAATAAAGATATTTTGTAACTGGAATTTACCTTCCATACAACAGTATGCCATGTTGAATGCTGCAGTAATATTCCATGAGCACCAATTGTCGAAAACAGAGTCTGGCCGGCACTCTTTCGAACAGCAGGGCGTGGATCCACGCACAGTTCTCCCAGCTTGGCATACAAACACAGCCAGAGGCAGTCAAATGGTGGTGCAGGATGGAAGGGACGATTTAAAGGCACTCCCTTTTCTTCTGCCTGTTTCTGTAGGACCGCCTCTTCTCTATCCAATTCCTTCTCAATGGCTTCACCTCTTTGATAGAAGTAGTCAGAAATATTCCACTGCAAAATAATTAATAGATGGTTATTTTTAAAAATGTCACTAATTCCCACCAGAAAGATATGGGGCGGGGCGCTAATACACCTACGACTCATTCTGTTCCGTGTATCTCTATTAAAAAGTGAACAAACAGTAGCAGCTAGGCACGATTGTGTTAGTTAATTTAGCTTGGAGCACCTGTACAATAAAACATATATCAGTAAATAGAACGATCATAAATTAACGCATAACAACAAGACATACCAATTAGATATCTACATAAATATAGTCATTCTATCTCACTCTATTATTCTCCTCTAACAAACACAGCAGAAGACATGTGGAGTAGCTCTAGCTTAATTAATCAAAGCTAACTGGAACAGGCAGCACTTTAATTTCTTTTTAAAAGATAGAAGGGTTCTGGCAGTGTGAATCCCCTCTAACAGCAAATTCCAGAGGGTAGAGGCTGCCACCAAAAAAGCCATCCTCAGGACCTCAGGTTCGTAGATGGAACAGGGGTAGCAAGAAGCACACTGAGGGCCCAATCTGTTTAAGGCTTTAAATGTCAGTAAGAGCTCCCGGATGTCAATGTGCCATCCAACAGGCAGCCAGCTCAGAACCCAGATCGAGGGGGTACCTGCTGGTAGCAAGCTACACAAGTGGCTGATAATAAAAATATTTAATTTACTCACATTTGTTGAAATTCAAGAATTTATATGGTTAACCTGGAACACCCACTATACCCCATCCCAATTCAAACTCCTCACAACCCCCAGCGGCTGAAGTCGGCTAGGAAATTAGCCATGGAGTACTTCTTCCACAACCTGCGCTGGTCTAGGGATATTGTGATGGTCAATGCTGCTGGCCTTGCCACCAGCGCACTCCCAGTACTAAGTACATATAAATAACTGAACTGTGTTTGTGTATCTCTACATAGAACAAAGATCCTAATAAACTGAAAAGTAAAAAAAAAGGCAGAGGGAGAGGAATACTTTTGATAGCAGGCACTTCAAAGAAACATGCTTAACTATGTAGTGGACACGCTGACGGATGGGACAAGGGAGGCTACAGAAGGAAACAGAGAAGTAAAGGACAACAAGACAGAGTGGGAAGTAGAGGTAATTCCCCGGTGCACATTAAAGAGACAGATGACAATTTTAAAAGGAATCCAGAAGGACAATTAAATAATTAACAGCTTTTCACCAGGAAAAGAACACTGAGCTGTGGACAGCTCATTAGCAGATGTGTCAAAGGGGAAAGGGAGCACACAGCAATAAATAACTAAAAATAAGGTATACGTATACAGAGTACACAAGGAAACGTCAATGTAGGACCAAAATTAACATGTGCAAATCTGGCTGTACAACATGTACAATAAATAAATATGCAAGATTATAAGGTGCATATTGTGCAAAGCTGCACAAGTAGTCCACCACATCCAACTGTCAGGCAGAAGAGCAGACTTACGGTAGGGATCACGAGCAGGCATGAGTGATGTGGTCATGGAGCAGCGCCCTTCAGGATGATGAAGAAGAGGAGGAGGAGGAGGAGGAATGGATGGAAAGGTAAAGGTTAGACTAGGGCAAGTGGAGGGAATCTGTACAAAAAAGCAGCTTGACCAGCAGTACTTTTCATACAGTGGAGAGAAAAGGTGCCTGTGTCAGTTATGGAGGAGATATGAGGGGTAAAACGGGGACAAGATGTAAGGGAACTGAGGTATGAGGAGAAGGTTCCAAACCAGAATTTTGAGATGAGAGAGACAGCGGGAAAAGGTGTCTACCCTCTAGAGAGGGGGAGAAAAGACAGGGAGGTGTAAAGGGAGCAGTGGTGGAGGCTGTTGAGAGAAAAGTGATAGGAGTGAACACAGTGGTGCAGCCTAGCAAGGTGGATTTTAAGAGCAGCACTCCACAGTCCACACATCACCACAGTCAAGGGTTAGGTAATTTTTAGAACAATCCCACAGTGGGGGGAGGGGGAGAGATACAAGCTTTGTTCCTGTATAGTGTATCAAGTTTAGAATGGAGTTTCTTGTGGATAATATCAATGTTGCAGGCGAAGACAAAAAGAGCGTCTATATCTGAGGGAGCTATCGTCTTCGAGCAGGGAGCCATCTAGGGTCATTAAGACTGGAAAGGACTGGGTTTTGGTTTTGGTCAGTAACTGCTTGGTGCCAAAAGTCACTGAGACCATTTCTTGGAAGCTGAGAGTGAGCAGTTTTTTTCCCCCCAGAATTAACTTTGGACATTGTTTTAGTCATGTTGGAGCAGAACAGCCAAGTCAGACATATAGGGAACAGGGGGCCAAAAGCACAGTCTCATCCACATACAAGAAGGGTGGGAAAAATCAGTTTATGAGCTGGTGGTTAATTTTGCCACTAGCTTTCTAAATCTGGTAGCCAAATCAATTTTTTTTATAGTGGCCATCATTTTAAAGGGCTCAAAAATCACTTTGAGGGCAGCTAGCCACTTAACCGATAACTTTTTAAATCTGATATCCAAACCAATTTGTTTAGTGGCCATTGGCCACTTGGCTACCTGATTTTTCCCAAGCAGCATACAAATGGATGTACAGACACACAACCTTTGTGGAGATCATAAAGGAAAACTGATAATAGGATGGGGTCAACAATGGAACCTTGTGGTAGATCTGAACTGATTAGGAAACAGGGAGTCAGTGGTACTTTCTGGGCATGAGAATGAACTATCTAACAAGTCCTGAGAGTTGACTTCTTCTGCGAGGCCTCCAAAATCTGGAGTACATCCTTGTAAAGCACTAAGGCCTGAAACTCTAACCACTCAGGAAAAAGGCAGTCAGGTGCAGGGACTGCATGCCCAAATGCCTGATCATCCCCATTTACCTCATCAACAGGTGCGGAAGGACTGGAAGTAGCTGTGGTGGTATGCTACTGAGACTGAGGAGATCATGATACCGGAACTGGTGTGGCCAGTCTGGTGTGATCAGAATAAGAGATGCCCTGTTCCTCTGCACCTTGAGAACCACCCTGTGGACCACCGGAAATGGGAGGAAAGGCACTCAAGGAGGTCCTGAGCTCAGGATCAAGAGAATGCACCCCCAGCAGCATGCTCTGCCGAGGGGGATGGGCACAGAATTGTCTCAGCTTCCTGTTTTCCCAGGAAGCAGACAGATGCAGAGATGGTGTTCCCCAGTATGAGAAATGAGGGTTACTCACCTGTAACCATAGTTCTAGGAGTGGTATATAGTGCACATCCACACTTTGGCAGTCTTCCTTTCCCTTTAAGTGCACCCAAATGTCTTCAAGCTAAGTTCCTCCCACCCAGGTGGTATCCTCCTCGGCCATGCCCCGTGATGTCAGATCTTACACATTGGAAGCAGCGATCCATGTGCCATTTGCCATGGGAGGTCGGTTGAGTCACGTGTGTGTGCACCATATACCATTCCTAGAACTACGGTTACAGGTGAGTAAGAACAGGTAACTCACCTGTAACAGTAATTATAGGAGTGGTATATGTTGTTTATCCATACTATTTGGCATGTCCCCTTCCACTATAAGAACCACCGGAAGTCTTCAAGCTGGCTCCTCCCACCCACCCGGGTGGTATATACCTCGGCTCCACCCCATGATGTCAGATCTTAGCCCACTGGAAGCCAGGTGTTGTGCGTCCACAACCGGGGGGGTCAGGTGGGTCCGTGTGGATGAACAACATATACTACTCCTAGTACCACTGTTACAGGTGAGTAACCTGTTCTTCTAGGAGCGTGGATATGTCGTTCATCCACATTCTTTGGCAGACTCCTAGCAGTTCTCCGGGAAGAGGGAGGCAAGGTGCACACCCCCTACTTAGGGAACAGAGATTGGAGAACTGAGGCCCCAAAACCAGCATCCCGGCGTGACCCAAGGTCGATGTGGTAATGGGTAATGAAGGTGTTTGCTGACTTCCAGGTAGCAGCCCGACAGATTTCCTGGATAGGGATGTCCCTAGAAGCAGCCACCGATACAGCAGTATGGCGGGTAGAATGAGCTCTTATACCTCTGGGAGGCTCCTTGCCCGCCATCTCGTAGCATAGAACTATGCATGATGTAATCTACCTTGTAATGGTCAGTTTTGCTGCAGGTCTGCCAGAAGCTGCTTCAGTATAGGTAATAAACAGCTGGTGAACCTCACCCCGAAATTCCGCCATCCTCTCCTTATAGTAGGAGAGAGCACGTCTGAGGTACAAAGTATGGAGCATGTACTCGGCCTCCGAGGTGTAATTAGGGTAATATACCAGCAGAGTTAACACCTGGTTAAGGTGAAACTCTGACACCACCTTCGGAAGGAATTTTGGGTGGGGGCACAGGACAACCTTGTCCCTGTGGAAGACCAGATAAGGGGAGTCCACCAAAAGCACCTGGAGCTCCCCCTGTCCTTCTGGCAGACATGATAGCCACCAGGAAGGCCATCTTCCACAGCAAGTGAGACAAGGTACACTTGGGCATTGGTTCGAATGGCTTGCCAATGAGCTTTGCCAGTACCAACAGTAGATCCCACGGAGGTGGAGGTTCATGCACCGGAGGGGATATGTGATCCAGGCCTTTGAAAAAGCACCCGACCACTGTCTCCTGCGCCGTCGGCTGACCAGACCACGCCCGGTAAGCAGAGATGGCTGCCAGGTGCACCCTAAGGGTCGATGACCATAGACCCCCTTTGGAGAAAGACCAAAGGTAGTTGAGAATGTTAGCCACTGGACAGGACAAAGGGTCCAGACCCTTGCCCTGACACCAAATGGAAAATCTTTTCCATCTGAAGGCATAACATTTTCTGGTCGATTCCTTTCTGGATACCTCCACCACTGTGTAGACATCCTCGGAAAGACTCAAAGCCTGAAACTCTAGCCGCTCAGGTACCAGGCTGTGAGGTGCAGTGATTGAAGGTCCAGATGGGAATACCTTCCCCTGATTGAGAGACAGCAGGTACAGGCATGTGCAAAGCCGCTTCGGGGGCCTGCAGCTGAGGCCGAGGAGATCTGGATAACAGAACTGACGCAGCCAGGATCACCTTCACCTTGTCCCTCCTCACCTTGAGGAGCACCTTGTGGATCAAGGGAAATGGAGGGAAGGCGTAGAGGCCTGGGGTCCACGGCCTCATGAAGGCATCCTCCTGCAATGAGCCCTGCCGAGGTGGGCAGGCATGAAACAGCCTCAGCTTGGTGTTTTCCCTGGAGACAAACAGGTCCACCTTCGGTTTGCCCCAACGGGAGAACAGGCTGTAAGCTATCTCTGGATGGAGAGACCACTCGTGGGACTTGGCCTCACTGATCAGGAGGCTGAGCTTGAGCGCAGGTCTGGAAGGCCAAGTCTCTGGACCTCTCCACCTCCTGTTGGGTGGAACCTGCTAGGAGCCAGTCGTCAAGGTAGGGGTAACTCATGAACCCCTGATGCCGGAGATGGACCGCCACCACTGCAATGCATTTGGTGAAGACCTGTAGGGTTGATGACAGGCCGACCGGCATGGCTTGGAACTCGTACAGGGTCCCTTCGACCCTGAAGCAGAGGAACCGCTGATGGGACGGACGGATTGGGATGTGAAAGAATGCGTCCTGCAGATCCAGTGAACAGAACCACATGTTTCACTCCAAGAATGGTATGATGTGGGACAGAGTGACCATCTAAAAGGTGCGTGACCTGAGATATTGATTCAGGTCGTGCAGATCTAGAATGGGGTGCCAGCCCCCTGTCCGCTTGGGCACCAGGAAATACTTGGAGACAAAGCCTGGGTCGGCTGGAGGATCTGCCACTGGAGCTACTGCCTCCTTGAGGAGGAGCTGAGCGATATCATTTTGGAGAGCTGACTGGGTCTGAGTGGATACTCTTTCCTCCCGAGGGGCGCGGGCTCAGCTTGGAGGGTACTGCTCGAATTTCAGAGGCAGTCCCTGACCAACCACTTTGAGAACCCACCTGTCTGAAGTGACAATGGACCAGGTGGAAAGGAAGTGGCGGAGCCGGCCCCCGATGGGAGGACCCAGAGCTGGCGTGACGGGAGAGGGGGTGGCAGCCCCCAACCCGTCACTGAGCAGGCTTGGAGGAGGAGGAGGCTCTAGGACCTGAGCCGCGGCCTCCTTTCCGGGCTTGTTGGGGTCCGGGCTTGGGCCTACTCTGATGCTGGTGCTGCTGTCCACCCTGGAAGGAGGACTGCTGAGCCGCAGGGGAAGAATGCCGAAAAGGATTCTTCTTCTTCTGTTGATTATTGCCCGAAGAACCCTTGCCAGAAGTAGCGTCCAAGGTGGCATTGGACTGCTCGATGCGCTGAAGGTGACCGGCCACTCCTGGGCCAAACAAGTCGGTCCCAAGGAAGGGCACATCAGCTAGTTTGTGCTGGGTATCCACCAGAACGGAGAGCAGCCTCAGCCAAGCCCTGTGACGAGAAGCAATTGCAGCAGCCATCGAACGGGCACAAGAATCCCCAATGTCTAGGACCGTCTGACTCTGCTGTTTGGCGACTACTCGGCCCTGATCCCGGACTTGCTTGATGGTGGTCTGCATACCCATGGGGAGATGTGGGAGGACTTCATCTAGTGACCCTAGAAGGGTGTGAGAGAAGTGTGCCATGATGATGGATGAACTTGCCTGACGAAGGCCCAAGGAGGAAGCCGCATAGACCTTCCTGGTTGAATGGTCCAAAAGCTTGGACTCTTTATCAGGAGATTGGTCAGTGTCGGCAAAACTGCCAGTACGCCTGAACACAGAGGTGGTCACCAGGCTCTCGGCCGAAGGGTGCTCTGTGAACCCCGCAAGAGACCCTATGGGTACTGCATACTTGCGAGCCATTGCGAGATGGTGCTGGGCAAGAGGCAGGATGCTGCCAAAGTTCTAGGGCTGGGCCAACAATGGCCTCGGCCACAGGAAAAGCCTCCGTCGGGGTATCCCCTCTCTTAAGGATGTCCATAAGAGGGTAACCCGCCTTTTTCTGCACTGGCTCCAGGGACATCCCTGTAGATTCAGAGATGAGGTGAAGGATCCCTTAAAAAGACGAGGGACATTCCTCCATCTCTATGCCAACGGACGACACGTCATCCCCTGGATGTGAATGCAGGCTGGTGATGTCCGAATTGGAAGAATCAGAGTATAAGGGCCTGCCGCCCAGGTTGCTCTCGACCCACCGAGGGTAGTCTGGGGTGACCGTGACCGACACACACCGGGGAAACCCAGTATCTGGTCTGTCTCCTTTGGAAGGAGCCCCTCCCACAGGTTGTTTGGGTGGCGGTTCCACCACGATCGGTCGAGAGGCTGTTTTGGGTCGAGCTGGAGGTTTTACAGACTCCACAGGCTGGGGAACTGTTTTAATCAGCTCCGATGGAGTCGGCTTCGGCCTAGGAGGCGAAAGCCAAGTAATGGCTGGGGTGGAAGCCGGAGTCAGTTTGTGTCCAGTCAAAATCAGCTTCTGCCACATGAGGTCCTCGTAGCGCCAACAGAGTTTCCTCCGGAGCCTCTCATCCTTCGAGGAGGACGAGGACGACTGATGGCGTCGCCTCTTTTTAGAGCGTTTATGGCTCTTCCTCGGCCTGTTGGTTGAGGGGGTCAGAGACCTCAATCGAGATTGGGCGGGCCGACTCGGTCACTCGGGAGACATCGGCAGGACCGGTAATTTCCCAGGACCAGGGACCACATCTTCAACTGGAGTCCCAGCAGGCTGGGTCTCGTCATCTGGAAAAAACAGATTAGGTGTTCGATCAAGGGAATCGTCGACTGGAGTCGGCAATATCAGATCAATAGGATCGATCATGATCTCAACCTCATCGACAGATATTTTGGTCGACTGGCCAGACGGCAAAGCCAAAAAGCCAGTGGCCGAAGAAGCAATCTCGACTGAAGTCGAGACCACATGTTCTCGGGACTGAGATCTCTCCCACTCCCAAGAACGTCTCCATGGAGACGAAGACGCACCCGGGTCCTTCTCCCGCTTACAGGATCGAGGGGAGTGCGAGCCCGCAGGCACCTCTCCCTTGGTCAGGAGAGACTGGCACAACTACCGTAAGGAACCCGAAAAGGTGAAGCCCAGGTTGAGTGGAACAAAAAAGCTCCGAGAGCAATCCGCTGCATGAGCCGCTTCCTCCTCGAACGCTTGCATGTGCTCCAACTGCTTGGCGGAACCCACAGCCGCGGAAACCACCCACCGAGCCTCTTTGGATTTCAGTGGAGGGTTCCTCTTCTCCGGCCTCCCCAGCTTCCGGCTGAGAGATGGTCATCGAGAACGTTGGGATAGAAAGCCAGAAACAGACTGCACGAAGAGGTGTCATGGTCGACACCGAGGAAATAAATGCACATGGCGTGGGGATCGGTGTGCGACATCTTCTGGCCACAAGGGCACCAACGAAATCCGGGGGAAGACCTGTCTTCCATGAACGAAGCAACAAACTTGCGATTGCTAACTTGAGAAATGCGAATTTTCAGTAAAACTGAAGGTTTGAAAGCCAGGGCCTACGAAATGCATGAGCACAAGGGAGGCAACCTGAATTTTCCAGCAGAAAGGAAGATCTGACGTCATGGGGTGTAGCCTAGGTATATACCACCCTTGTGGGTGGGAGGAGCCAGCTTGAAGACTTCCGGTGGTTCTTAAAGTGGAAGGGGACATGCCGAAGTGTGTGGATGAACAACATATCCACTCTCCTGGAACCCTCATTTATAGGGGCATGGATATGATGCACCTATCCACACATTTGAAGACTCCTAGCAGTTCTCCGGAAGGGGGAGGGTAAGGCACACACCCCTACTTTGGAAATAGGGAGCGGAGAACTGGGGTTTCAAAACCAGTATCCCAATGTGACTCAAGGTCAAAGTGGTAATGGGAGATGAAGGCATGTGCTGACTTTCTAGTAGCAGCGCTGCAGATATCCTGGATAGGGATGTCCCTGGAAGCAGCCACCGAGGCAGCGATATGTCTGGTGGAATGAGCCCTTAGCTCAACGAGAGGCTCCTTAGCAGCCAACCTATAGCAGAGGTTGATGCAAGAGACAATCCACCCACCAATCATTTGCTTTGCTGCTGGACTGCCAGGTGCAGCTTCAGTGTAGTTGACAAAGAGTTGGCAAACCTCTTCCTGAACTCCAGCCATGCACTCCGTGTAATAAGCAAGTGCTCATCTCAGGTCCAACGTGTGGAACCTGTGCTCGTCCTCAGAGGTTGGACTGGTGAAATATACTGGGAGGTTAATGACCTGGTTAAGATGAAACTCTGAAACAACCTTCAGAAGGAACTTCAGATTGTGGTGGAGGCCAATCTTGTGCCTGAGGAACACCAATTATGGGGACTCCACCGAGAGCACCTGGAGCTCACTAACCCTTCTGGCAGAGGTGATAGCCACCAAGAAGGTGGTTTTCCACAACAGGTGGGAAATGTCACACTTGTGCATCAGTTCGAATGGCTTGCCCATGAGCACTGCCAGTACCAGCAACAAGCCCCAAGGTGGTGGTGGTTCATGCACCAGTGGAGACAGGTGGTCAAGGCCCTTAAAGAAGTGCCTGACTACCTTCTCCTGCACCACCATTGGCATACCAGCCCACACCTGGTATGCACAGATGGCTGCCAGTGCACCTTGAGGGTCGTTGAGCTCCGGCATGACAGAGAAGGACCACAGGTAGTCCAGGATGCTAGCCAAGGAAGGCATAGCAATGGTGAGTTGACTCCTTCCAAGAGGCTTCTATGACACAGAGGACCTCATCAGAGAGACCCAAAGCCTGGAACTGTAGCCGCTCAGGAACCAGGCTCTCGGATGCAGGGATTGAAAGTGCGCGGGTGTGCAAGGCCTTCCCATAGTGGCAAGAGAGCAGGTCTGGGCACAGAGGCTGTGATGAGATAGCCCATACATATTTGTACTGCTCAGATATGATGATAAAGATACATGGGCTGTGGTTCAGAATTAAGTCACTGGCCCTTTAAGTATTCTATGATAAAGCCACCAAGTGCTAAGATTGCTCTCAAGCCTGGATACATATTTATTTATTTTACTTACTGAAATGTTTCACCACGAAGGCACAATGAACAACAAGTTGCTCATCTCCCGGTGCGACCCGGGGTACAAGTGGATGAAGAATTAGACATACACAGTGCTCTAGATGAGATTTTGTTGGGATGAGTACCTGTACTCCTCATTTTGAATGTGAGGCGAGTAAAACGAAATTCAGATGTGTACAAATGTCATGCTAGAGTGGACTGAGGAGTACATTTATTAAAAAATGTATTTTTTTTTCTAGATAAGAATTTCAGGGGCTAACAATGCTCCAAATAATGTTGGCAGGTAGGAATTTACTCACCAGTTTTAAAACATAGTGAGTAAAACAAAAGTGGGTAAATCTGGCAAAAATATTTTCCTTTTGAATCACCAGTTATGTTATGAAACACTATTCTTTGGCGGGTGGAGCATTTACAAATGTTGGGCGAGTACTGGTATGCATTAAAAAAATTTCTGAAGAGTATTTCCTAAAATGAGGTGAGTAAACTAGGCCAGTGCACACCTTATCTGGAGCCGTGGACATACAGTTTACCATTTAACATATCTGAGAAATTAAACAATCAATACATTTGTAACAAAGACAAACAGTTAAAAAATACAGTCATACAAATCGCATTTGTAACATAACATACAGTTAAATATATCATACCTGTGGAATATGCATTTAATTACAAGTGGCATATCTGAGGAACATAGTACAGATGTTTAATGTAGCCTTGGAGCCAACTCCTTGCAGGAATGGATCACAGTTAAGAGGCAGATCATTTAGCAATTATTAAATGAATGAGGTGCAGTGAGGGGACATCAAGGAGGATAGAGGAATAGACAGGGGAAACCAGCTGGAGGAAGGAGAGGATAATGATGGGGGGGGAACGTTACCGGAGCAAGGTGAGCAAAAAAATCAGTTGCGAGGGGCAAGTTAACACAGGGCTAGTGCAATCTGGGAGCACCTCAGACAGAACAAAAAGTGCAAGTTGTTAGCTCAAGTGAACAAATTCCTTTGTTTAAGTGCAGGCAGGCAGGGTAGAGAGGGGGCTCAGGAGGGAGGTGGGGGTAAGGGATAGGGTAGGAAATGACGAGTTATACCTGGAACTAGCCCCTTCAGAATGCAGAGATTGCTGCCAGTGGCGGAATGAGGTGAGGACTTAGAATAAGGGGCAGGAGTAGGCAAGGACAAGTTGGGTAGAGATAGTAGAGGGGATGGTAAAGGGAAGGAGAAGGAAGGGGTGGGAGAAACTTGCCTAACACTAGGTCTCTTCAGGATGCTGAGAACCCTGTCAGAGAGCAAAGTCAGGCGAACACGAGTTAGACAGAAAGGACTGAAGGGGAATGGGGAGGGAAGGAAGAGTTATTTCCCAGTGCTGGACCCCTCCAGGATGCTGAGAACCCTGCCAAGGGGCAGAACTAGGCGAGTACTCGTTGGGAAGGGAGAAAAGAAACAATGAAGGGAAGAGGAGGGAAAGAAGAAGCTTACCTAAGACTAGGCCACTCCAGGATGCCGAGAACCCTGCCAGAGCGCAGAATTAGGCGAGGACTAGTTGGGTAGAAAGAATAGAGGGGGAGGGGGAGTGAAGAAAGAGTAATTGTTCAATGCTGGGCCCCTCCAGGGTGCAGAGAACCCTGCCAGGGGATAGAATTAGGCGAGGACAAGTTGGGCAGAGGGAAACTGGGAGGATAGAAGAGGAAAAAAAAAAAAAAGGAGGGAGGGAAGAAACTTACCTGAGAGTAGACATTGCCAGGGTGTTAAGAATCCCAACAGTAGGCATATTTAGGTGAGGACAAGTTGGGTAAAAGGAGAGAGTGGTAGGGGAAGGGAGGAGGAGGCTTGCTAAGTGCTAGACCCTTCAAGGATGCTGAGAACCCTGCCAGAGGTCAAAACTAAGCAGAGGCAAGTTGGTAATGGAAGAAGGTTAGGGGTAGGAGTGAGGGGGTAAGCGGTGAAGGGAGAGGAGAGCGTGCTGAGGAGCAGGCTTTGGGGAGGAGGTTTAACAGGGGATGTGAGTCATGGAGAAGAACAGAGGTACAGGAGGGTGGTTAAGGAGGGTTGAAGCAGGAGCAGTTAGATGAGAGAAAGTTGTGTAAGGTGAGGCAAGGGAGTAGGAGAAGGAGGCCGATTTGGGCGGGGAGTTCCAGATTTGTGGAAATGATGGGTGAAGCCTGACTGACCGATGAGTGTTTTCAGACGGGGATCAACAAGTACGTGAGGTGTCAGAGGCTCTGAGGGAGTTTGGGGGGGGGAGAGAGTGAACATGAGAGAAAGGAGGGAATTTCTCCTAACCAAAATTTAGAAGCGAGTTTGGCACAATGAGTGAGGCACCTGTTGGCAAGCGCGGGAAGGGAAAGGCATAATAGAGGTCACAGTGACATGTGCGTGATGGAGCAAAGGGCAAAATGACAGAAGGAGTTAAAGAGAGTGTCCAATCTGGTCAGGGAGGATTTGGGTGTGCAACCATAGACTACATCACAGTAGTCGAAAATGGGAAGGATCATCTTCTGGACTAGTTCACGATGTGCCGTAAGAGGGATGCAACTACGGTTTCTGAATAAGGCACCAAGCTTGGGGCGCAGTTTTTTCAGTATGGCGTCAATGTGGCCAGAGAAGTTGAGGTGTTGGTCTAACCAAACCCCAAGGTATCTGAATGAGGAAGTGTCCTCTAGGATTGTCCCATCAAGGGTATGGAAAGAAGGTAAAGGGTGGAGCCTAAAGAGTCTCTTCCCTAGACCACGCTGTTTGAGGGTGCAGTGGATGTAGCAGTGGTCACTGAAACTTGGACCATCCCTGGCCATGACTGGGACCTTAATCTGAGTGGGTACCTTGTGCTAAGGAAGGACAGAAAGGTGGGCAGAGGGGAAGGAGTAGCAATGTTCATTAGGGATAACATTGAGATTATGAGAGTGGAGGAAACAGAGGGCAACACGGAGGCCTTATGTGTCACCTTGCGAACACCCGTGGGAGGGAAAATCAAGTTGGGGGTGGTATCCAGGCCCCCAGGACTAGTGGAGGACTAGATGATTGCCTGTTGGCTAACATTAAGGGGCAGCGTGGAATGGAAGGGGAAGGAGTGGTGTTGATGGGGGACCTTAATATGCCAGCTACTGATTGAGGTACTATGATGTCCACTGTAACCAGGGAGGAAAAGCTGCTGGAAGCGTTCCTCAATCAGCAGGTGATGGATCCAACGAGGGAGGGTCATATCCTGGGTGTGGTTTTAGCGGATGGAAATCTTACATAGAAACATAGAATTTGATGGCAGATAAGGACCGCTTGGCCCAACCAGTCTGCCCATTTCCCTACCTAATAGATAAGCTGCAGATCCTAGTTAACCAACAACCTACCCCTAGAATTGCCTTATGATTGTCCCATGCATTCTTGAATTCCATCAGTTTTTGACTCCAGAAGGCCGTTCCATGCATCCACAACCCCCTATGTGAAAAAATACTTCCTTACATTACCTCTGAGCCCCCCCCCAATCTTCAAATCGTGCCCCTTGTTCTTGCACACCTCTTTTTCTGAAAGATGCTACTCTCTTGGACTTTGTTGATTCCCTTGAGGTACTTGAAAGTTTCTATCACGTCTCACCTCTCCCTCCTTTCCTCGAGGCTATACATATTAAGCTCCTTAAGTCTCTCTTCATATGTCTTCCGGTGCAGACCCTGCACCATTTTAGTTGCCGTCCGCTGGACTGCCTCCATCCTGTTTATGTCTTTGCGGAGATTTGGTCTCCAGAACTGCATGAAGTACTCCAGATGCGGTCTCACCAGCTGTCTGTACAGAGGGATAACAACTTCCTGTTTTCTACTGGTGATGCTGCTCCCTATGCATCCCATTATCCCCCCCAGTCCTCCTTACTGCCCTCTCACATTGCTTGCCCACCTTTAGGTCATCTGATATGACTAGCCCCAGGTCCCTTTCCATTTTTGTTATTATCTCACCCCCCATTGTGTACTCTTCCTCTGGGTTTTTGTTTGCCAGGTGCATTACCTTAAACTTCTTAGCACTGAAACTAAGCTGCCATATATTTGACCATTCCTCTAACCTTGCCAAGTCCCTTCTCATCCTTTCCACCCCACCTTGTGTATCAACTCTGCTGCACATCTTTGCGTCGTCTGCAAAGAGACATACTTTTCCTTCCAGCCCCTCTGCAATGTCGCTTATAAAGACATTGAAGAGGACCGGTCCTAGTACTGAACCCTGCGGTACCCCACTAGTAACCCCCCTTTCTTCAGAGTTGACTCCTTTTACTATTACCCTCTGTGTCCTGTTATCCAGCCAATTCTTCACCCAGGCTACCATCTTGGGACCCACTACTAGGCTGGCTAACTTGTTTATTAATCTTTTGTGTGGGACTGTGTCAAATGCCTTGCTAAAGTTTAGGTAAGCCATGTCCACTGCCCTTCCCTGATCTACTACTTTGGTCACTCAGTCGAAGAAATCTATTAGACTCGTCTGACATGACCTTCCTGCTGTGAATCCATGCTGCCTTGGGTCCTGTGCCTCTCAGGCCTCTAGGTACTCAACAATTCTTTCCTTCAGAAGTGATTCCATCATTTTCCCTATCACTGAGGTTAAACTAACAGGTCTGTAGTTTCCTGCTTCTGCCCTGCTCCCACTTTTGTGAAATGGAATCACATCTGCCCTCCTCCAGTCCTCAGGTACCATCCCATCCTCCCATGATTTGTTAAAGAGGGTAGTCAGTGGTGTCACTAGTTCTACCCTTAGTTCTTTTAGAATTCTGGGATGAATCCCATCAGGCCCCATTGCTTTGTCCACATTCAGTTTTAAGAGTTCTTTCAGAACCATTCCTTCTGTGAATGGGCTGGTATCAACTCCCGTATCCAGAGTGTTTCTATTGTTTGGTTTAGGTACCTCCCCCTCTTCATGTGTGAATACTGAGCAAAAATATTTGTTTAGTATCTCTGCCTTTTCACAGTCACCCTCTACCCACCCACCCTCCCCTTTATTAAGCCTCACTATCCTCCCTTGGTCTTCCTTTGTTCCCTGATGTACCTATAAAAGGTTTTATCCCCTTCTTAACTGAGTTGGCTACCTTTTCCTCGGTTTGGGCCTTTGCTGTTCTGACTGTCTACCCAGCTTCCTTTTGCTTTAACTGATACAATTCTCTGTCCTGCTCCTTCTGTGATTCCTTGTACTTCCTGAATGTTTTCTTTTTTTCTCGAACCTTCCCTGCCACCTCCTTTGAGAACCATAGTGGTTTCTTACATCATTTTGTTTTGTTTATTTGCTTCACACAAAGGCTTGTTGCCTCTGTGATGGCAGTTCTGATTATTCCCCATTGTTCTTCCACCCCTCCTTCCTGCCCATTTACTAGTGCATTTCTTAGGCACTCACCCATTTTGGCAAAGTCAGCCCTCCAAAAGTCCAGTACTTTTGCCTTGTACGAGATCTGGTTATGGAAGAACCCCTGGCTGGCAGCGACCACAACACAGTATGGTTTGGGCTTAAACTGGGGGGGAGAGGGGTCATTCAAGGACAATGATAGTGGATTTTATGGGGGCGGACTTCCAGAACATAGGGGAAATTTTCAAGGGACATTTGTGGGAGATAAAACCAGGTCTGGACATGGAAGGTAGGTGGGAGACCATAAAGTGAGGGCTACAGGAGGCCACCAGTACCTGTGCAAGAGTGAAGCGCAAGGGCGGTTGGTCTCGTAAACCATGCTGGTGGACCAAGGAGATGCAGGAGACGGTAAGGGAGAAGAAGGCTGCCTACAGTAGGTACAAAAAAATTACAGGAGAGGAGAGAAGGATAGAGAGAACTATCACCTTGCAACCAGGAAAGTCACCAGAGTGGTTGGGGGGCAAAGGCCTAGAAAGAGCAGAGGCTAGCGCAGGGGATACGGGGTGGGGAAAAGGGGTTCTTTAGGTATATTGGTGAGTGGAGAAAGGTCAAGGGCCAGCTCAGTGGGTTGAGGACAGCTCAGGGGGGTGGTGGAAGGCGCTGGAGAGCAGGCGGAGGTACTGAATGAGTACTTTGCCTCAATGTTCACTAGGGAGGAGGCTTGGGAACTTCCAAAAAAAGGGGCTGAAGGACACAGAAGGCGTAGCAGACCTGACTATTGGGGTACCTGCTGAAGAACAAGCCACTGGGGGGAGGTAGGCCAGGGGTGAGCTATCAGACTGGTTCTGCTGAATGGGGGTGGGGGAAGGGAACAGATGCTGATATTCCTAATCTTTGGGTGTGGAAAGCCCTCCAGTCCCTAAAAAAGGATAAATCTCTGGGGCCTGATGCTATTCATCTCAGAGTACTGAGGGAGTTTGTGGATGTTTTGGCTGTGCCATTGGCGGATCTCTTTAACTTGTCACTCCAGACAGGGAAAGAGCCAAGGGATTGGAATCAAGCACATGCTGTGCCCATCCATAAAGGGGGATCAAGAGAAGAGCCAGGAAACTATAGACCCGTCAGTTTGACATCGTTGGTGGGGAAGGTAATGGAAAGCATACTTAAGGAAAGGCTGGGAGGTTTCTTGGAGGAGATGGGTTACCTGGATGACCGGCAGCATGGGTTTGTGCCAGGTAGATCATGTCAAACAAACCTTATAGAGTTCTATGAGTGTGTGACATCAGCACTTGACGGGGGGAGACCAGTGGATGTACTGTTCCTGGACTTCTGCAAGGCATCTGATTCGGTCCCTCACAGTGGCCTAAGGGAGAAGCTGGGGGGGGGGTGATGGGGGTAGGTCCACTGACGGTTAGGTGGACTGGAAGCTGGCTTTCAGGTCGCACTGAGTGGGTAGTGATCGGAGGGGAGGTCATAAGTGGGGTTCCACAGGGATCAGTCCTGGGGCCACTCCTGTTTAACGCCTACATCTCCGATATGAGGGGAGGTATCGGGTGTGAAATGAGTCTCTTTGCGGACTCTAAGCTAGGCCTACTCTGCTGGCGTCTAGTATGTTAGTATGTTAGCACCAAAGGTCATGGAGACAGTCTTTTTGACATTTAAGAATAGCTGATGTGAGGCAAACCATAGCTGAACCTGGTGGAAGTCATGCTGAAGGGTGGTTGCTACACTGGCAGAGCATTTGCCAGAGAAGAACAGGACAGTTTCTTTGGCATACATATGGATAGAGGAGGAGGAGGAGCATACATATCAAAGGCTAGGATACAGGAACTAGTAAATGAAAACATTTACTACCTTCATTTGTATCTGAATGATTAAACCTCAAGACCAGGAGAAGGGGAGACAGGAAGGGGACAAAACCTTTTACAGGTACATAAGTGAAAAAAGAAAGGCAAAGGGAGGGACAGTGAGACTGAAGGGGGAGGATGGGGGTCGCGTGGAGGATGACAACAGTAAAGCTGACATATTGAACAGGTATTTCTGCTCAGTCTTTACTGAGGAAGAGGAGGGTAATGGGTCTGAAGGGAGTACAAGGGGTGACAAAGGTGCAGAAATGGACATAAGTCCCTTTACACGAGAAAGGGTCCTGAAGGAACTGGAAGTAATAAGAGTTGATAAAGCAATGGGGCCAGATGGGGTGCACCTCAGGGTCCTTAAAGAAGTAAGAGAGGTGGTGGCTGAACCTCTGGCTATCCTGTTTAGCTGATCACTGGAAACAGGGGAGGTACCCAAAGACTGGAGGACAGCAGATGTAGTCCCCTTATACAAAAGTGGGAACAAAGAGGAAGTGGGGAACTACAGACCAGTCAGCCTCACCTCAGTAGTGGGGAAGATCATGGCAGCACTACTGAAGGAGAGACTGGTGGAACATCTGGTTGTCAATGGACTACAGGACCCAAGGCAGCATGGTTTCACCAGGGGGAGATCATGTCAGACCAACCTCGTTGAATTTTTTGACTGGGTGACTAGGGAGGTGGATCAGGGGAGGGAGGGCAGTGGACATGGCCTATCTGGACTTCAGCAAGGCCTTTGACACTGTGCTACATAAAAGACTATTACACAAACTGGGGAATATGGGTGTGGGCAGGACAGTAGTGTGGTGGGTAGGTAACTGGCTGGGCGGCAGGACACAGAGGGTGGTGGCAAATGGCTGTCACTCCACAGAGGGAAGAGTGACCAGTGGGGTACCACAGGGATCAGTGCTGGGACCGGTCCTATTCAACATCTTCACCAGTGACATTGCGCAGGACCTAGAAGGCAGAATTTCACTGTTTGCTGATGACACAAAGCTCTGTAACAGAGTAGACACACCAGAGGGTGTAGACAGAATGAGAAGGGACCTGCAGAAACTTGAAGAATGGTCAGGGGTTTGGCAGTTGAAATTTAATGCAAAGAGTGCAAGATAATGCATATGGGGCACAAAACCCTGGCACAATATATCAGTTGGGGAGGATATAGCATGCACCAAGCAGGAAAGGGATCTGGGGTTATCATCTCTCATGACATCAAGGTAGGGAAACAGTGTGACAAGGCAGCAGGTAAAGCAAATAGGATTCTGGGATGCATAGGCAGGAGGCATCACCAGCAGGAAAGGAGGTCATAGACTCCACTATACAAGACACTAGTGAGGCCCCACCTGGAGTAAAGTGTACAGTTCTGGAGACCTTACCTATGTAAGGACATAGACAGGGTAGAGAAGGTTCAGAGGAGGGCAACAAAGATGGTACATGGATTGCATCACAAGTCCTATGAGGACAGGTTGAAGGAACTGAATATGTACTCCCTGGAGGAGAGGAGGGAGAGAGGGGATATGATAGAGACGTACAAGTATCTTACAGGGAGGAACAGGGTGCAGGAATACACTATTTTTAAGCAAAAAAGATGTTCCAGGACTAGAGGGCATGGGATGAAGTTGGAGGGAGGGCGATTCAGAGGAAACGTGAGGAAGAATTTCTTCACAGAACAGGTGGTGGATAAGCGGAACATCCTGCCAGAGAAGTGGTGGGCGCTGAAACAATCACGGGATTTAAGAATGCATGGGATAGACATAAAGGAATTCTGGAGGTCAGGGGTAAGGGGCAACAGACTTCTAGGAAAACATAAACTGAACTTACAAGCTCAAATGGGCAGACTGGGTGGGCCATAGGCCCTTATCTGCCGACACTGTCTATGTATCTATGTAAACTCTTTTTTAAGTCTTGTTGTGGGTTCCCTGACACAAAGGGAAGCTATTGTCTATTTCAAGTAAGTGTAACAGTTGGGGGGGAAGGGGGCGCTGGACATGGGAACAACGACAAAATATTAAAAGGAAATAAGGGTATGTGATACTCTAGAAGGCTAGGCTGGAGCAAGAGAGACACCTGCAGGAAAAAAAGGTGAACTACTGAATCTGGTACGAAAACAAATATGTAACCGCTGAATCTTATAAAATAAATTCGTCCTCCAATCAGAAGGGCAGATTGGAGTGACATCAATGGCTGTATAAGGAAACACACAGTTAACAGCCTTGCTTTTTAGTATAATTTTGACAAGTGCTAGCTTTGGGTAGTTTTGCTGCAAAAGAACTGATAGTGAGGGGACTTTGCCTCACTGAAGAGAGAAAACGTTTTGGAAAAGTGCTTTTCGTTGAAGAAGAAAATTTAGAGACAGAAATCATCTTGCTGAACTTTTTGAGAACTCTTTTCAGAAAACTTAGAAGTTTTCTGGCAGATGGGAATTTTCATACCTTGGACTCTAAACATCAATAAGGTAGAACATTTTAGCATTCAAAGTAAGTAGGTTTATTGTTTAATTCCTTTTTTAAAATTGTTGTCTGCAACCCAATACCCTAAATTGTGTAGAATATTTTAATGTGTTTTCTTTCTTTAGGTAAACTTTTTATGATTTTCTTATCAACTCTGCCTGGGTCTAATTTGTGTGGTTTAACATTTTAAGGGAAAAGGTTTTGTCAGACTGATGCCTCATTTTAGTAGGACCGCTTGACTACTAACTACCGAATTTTAGAAATAAAGGCTCCTTGGATGCAAAGAGAGGAAGCTCTCCTTTTTGACAGTCTTCTTGACAGTCAAAGTCACAGGGTTCATCGAGAAGGAGGGGTCTCTTGGGATCAAGCCATGCCTTGGGGTGAGCCTGTGACGGAGGCAAGCGCCACAGAGGCCTGAGGCCAAAGCTGAGGAGATCTGGGAACCAGAATTGGCGCAGCCAGTCTGGGGCTACTGGGATCATCCACGTCTTGTCCCTCCACACCTTGACTCACACTTGTGGATCAGGGGAAAGGGAGAAAGATGAACAGGAGGCCCGGGGTCCAAGGCCTTGCAAAGGCATCCCCCAACAGTGTTCCGCACTATTGGGGGGGGGGGCAGACACAGAACAGCCTCAGCTTTGCGTTCTCCTAGGAGGCGAACAGGTTGACCAGGGGAGTGCCCTAATCGGAGAAAACATGCTCCACCACCTCCCAGTAAAGAGACCACTCATGAGACGCCTTGCCCACTCAGTGGAGGGTGTACACCAGCTTGCTTGAGGGTCTAGCCACATGATTCGCCAGGACATCGGTCCCCAAGCCATGCACGATGGTCCAGGTGAAGAGGGCTTCCTGACACAACCGGAGGGAATGCGTTCTGCCCTGTCTGTTGAGGTAGTACATGGTTGTGATGTTCTCCGTCTCGACCTGCCTGACCTGACCCTGAACAGATGGAGCGAAGGCTGTCAGAGCAAGATGCACTGAATGGAGCTCCAGTAGGTTGATGTGGTACCAGGACTCCTTGGGGGTCCAGAGTCCATGGGCCCTGTGGTCCCCCAAGTGTGCTCCCCATCCCAACAGAGCTACGTCAGTCATCAGAGTGACTGTCAGCTCTCAGTGGATGAAAGGGACTCCTTCTTGCAGATGTTCTGGAATGAGCCACCACTGGATGGCATCCCACATCAGCTGTGTCAATGTGACAGCTGGTCCAGTTGACCAAGGTGCTGAGAACACTGGTGGTCCAGGTCCACTGCAGGAAGTGAATCCGCCAACGTGCCCACTTGACCATGCTGGTGCAAAACATCATGTACCCCAGCAGCTACAAGAAGTCCTGGGCAAGGCACGAGTGCCCAACCAGAAATGATTGGGCAAAGGAAGTAAGGTCTGCTGCCCAGTCCACTGGGAGTCAGGTCTTCGCCTGAAGGGAGTCAAGCTCTGCCCCGCTGAAGTTGATGACCTGCAAGGGGTGGAGTTCCGACTTGGCCAGGTTGACAAGAAGATCCAAGGCTGAGCACATCTGGAGAGCCAGGTCCCTCGACCGCTCCAATTCCTCCCAGGACGAACTGGTGATTGGCCAGTTTGTCCAGGTACGGGTACAACCAGACCCCTTGGCACTGCATGAAAGCTGCCGCCACTGCAATGCACTTGGTGAAGACCCTGGGGGCTGAGGAGAGTCCAAACAGCATGTCTCAGAACTCAAAGAGCACGCCGTCTCAGCAGAACTGAAGGTACTGCCAGTGGTTCAGATGGACTGGGATGTGGAAAAAAGCATCCTGGAGGACCGGGGAGCAGAGCCACATGCCCTGTTCTGCTCCAGAGATGGAATTATCTGATTCAGCATTACCATCCTGAACTTCCGCTTCCTCAAAAACTGGTTGAGATTATGAAGATCCGGTATGGGGCATCAATACCCTATCCATTTGGGGACCAGGAAGTACCTGGACACAAAGCCCTGCAGCATCTGGGCCATGGGCCACAGCTCCTTTCTGGAAGAGCTGAGTGATGTATCCCTGAGAGGAGACAGCATGTCCTGACTCACATGGGGCATGGGCTCAGTAGGGTGGGAGAGCCTCACAGTCGAGAGGCAGACCCCGGCCCACCACATCTAGCACCCACTTGTCTGTAGTGATGATGGACCAGGCATGTCAGAAATGGTGAAGCCAATCCCCCACAGGAAGCTGAGGTATGAGGCACAACAGGCGGAGGGAGGGAGGAGGAGACACCCCTCAACCCATCACTGTGCAGGGTTGGCGTAGGCTCTGGCACAAGCTGCTGGAGAAGCACTGCCACCCTGGCCTCTGGGTTTCTGGGAGCCGGAGGCCATGGGCTTGGATTTAGGCCACCAGACCTGTGATTACTCCGACTGGGACTGCTGGGGTGAAAAGGGCCGAAACGGAAAGGGCTTCTTCTTCAGCTTCTGGCCCATAAGGTCCTTCTGAAAGTACGTAACAGAATCCAGAGTGGCACTGGATTCTATTACGTGGCCATTCACCTGCAGCCTAAACAGGATGGTACCCAAGAGGGGAACGTCCGCCAGCTTATGTTGGGTATCTACCATACAGGTGGGAAGCCTTATGCCGCATGGCATCCGCTACAGCCACTGACTGGGCACAGGAGCTGCCAATGTCCAAGGATGTCTGGAGCTGGTGCTTGTCAACAAAATGTCCCTGGTCTTGGACCATCTTTTTTTTTTTTTTAATCATAAAAGATTTTATTAGTTTTTCATTATATGTTACAACAGTTTTTAAAAACAACTTGCATACCATTCAAGCGGATAAAAAAGGTAAGATACAAGACAGTAGGAGTAACCAGTACGAATAAGTAACACAGGGGTCAATCTATTCTGTAATACATTACAGTGTCTAGGTAGAGCACATAAGAACTACTGGGTTGTGCTAGACCTCCATTAATAGCAAATGCTAATCACTTTGTGCATTCTGTTCGCATTACAGTTCATTTGCACGACTTGGTTTACTGTAGCAGACCTTCCCTCCCTGGAAAACACCCTGATGGGTTGTCAGTCCCCATTACACTATTCCGGAGGCAAACAATGTGAAACACAGGTATAGCTGCCTGCAGAGGTGGGTTGCCAGGTATAGGTAAGGGTACTGTGCATAGATAAGAATTTAGATGGGGTTCCAGTGCTCATGGAAAGTTCCCACTTGGTCCTTGCAGGAAAAAGAAAGCATTTCATGTGCTGCGAGTCTGGCAACAGCCATGTGCCATGTTTGTAGTGAGGGGGAGATGTCTGTCACCATTTCATGAGGATCATTCTCTCAGCTTCCAGTAATACTGTCATCGGCCATCTTTGTGAGCTGCACAGAGTGGGGTGCAGGTTGGAAGTGTCTCCCAGAATTAAAAGGGATGGCATATCCGGTACCTGCACTCCCAGGACCCTAAAGCAGTCTTCCAACACACCATTCCAGAAGGCTCTCAACGGGTTGCATTCCCAAAGAATGTGCAACAGGTTAGCATTAGGTGCCCCACACCTCAAACAGTTCGAGTGGGGCAGCTCACCCATTCTATGCAGAGCTGGAAGTGTGCGATACCAACGCAGCATCAGTTTCAGCTGGATAACTTGGCTTCATGCGTCTCAGTACAATGCATGCGCATTCCTCAGACATTTATTCCAGCCTTTCTGTGTGATGGACACCTGTAGGTCCTGCTCCCAGTGGGATCTACATGTACCTGTGGTGTTGGGTTGGCCATCCCTGAGTATTTTATATATCCTCCCTGCCACTCCTTTCTGGGCACCTGCCTTATGCAGACATGCCAGCCAGTCCCAACCCTTCTCAGAGGTTATGATACTTTTGTAGCCCCTAATAGCCTCCCTGAACTGAAGATATTTCCAGAAATCAGGCCTTTGGAGGGTGTACTTCAGTTGTAGCTGTTGAAAAGTTATCACAGTTTCAGAACTCCCTTCCCAGAGGTCGGTAATGGTGTTTATTATCCCCTTCGTCCTCCACTCCCCATGAAGTACACTGCAGACTTCTATCTGCATGTCTGGGTTGCCCCAGAGGACTCTATATCTCAGGGATGGTCCCTGGCTGGTCAAGGGAGTTGGTCTTCGCCATTCCCTTCCTCCACGCTCTGTGAGTTTCCCGAACTACAGGCGACAACTCGTTCCCGCTATGCCCTTCGCCTCCTAGGGCTGCCCCCAACCATCGCTGTCCCGTTAGATCCTTTTCCAGCTGCATGCAGGTGGGGGCTTGTCCACCCCTGGCAGGAACCATCTTGTGGCCTGTGCCATCCTATACACTATTGAGTAACTATAGAACCAAGGGAGTCTCAGCACCCACCCCCGACCAGTGAGATCTCAATTTCAGTTTACTGAATCTGGGGGAATTGCCTTCCCACAACAGATCTGAGACTAACTTGTCCAGTGTTTTAAAAATGTTGAGTGGAATTTCAATTGGTAAGTTACAGAAGAGATAGGCCACCTTGGGTAGGGTAAACGTTTGCAGTGCCTCTATCTTGCCCTTAAGAGAAAGTCACAGTTTTTGCCACCGCCTCATGTCTGCTTCTATGTTGGTCAGCACTGGGACCATAACTGTCATCAATGAGCTGTCTCCAGCTGGCAGAGATTTTCACCCCCGAGATATGTAAAACCTCTGAGTGCCCATGCTACTTGTATGTCTGTGAGTTCCCACCTCCCACATTGGGAGTTAAGGGGGGATAGTGTGTTTTTTCTCTTATTCACCCACAGTCCTGAGATCTTAGCATACTCCTGCAGGATCTGAAGGATGTAAGGCAGTGTTTCCTTTGGATTTTCCACTGTCAAGAGGATGTCATCCGCGTAGGAGTTAACCAGGTACGGTTTTCCCCCTACCTCAATACCTCTTACCTCCTCTGTACTGAGCAATCTTCTGGCTAGGGGGTCAATGGCTATCAGAAAGAGCAAGGGGGATAATGGACATCCCTACCTTATCTCCTTTTGTAGCGGGAACGGTCTAGAGATGGTTTGACTGGTTAGCACCGCAGCAGTTGGCGCATTGTAAAGTGTCTTTATCTAGTTCATGAAGTGCCCACAGAACCCACAGACCTCCAGCATGGTGCAGAGGTAGCCCCATTCTACCGAATCAAACGCCTTGCGAAAATCTATGGTCAAGGCCGCCATGGGTGTGTCTGAATGCATCGCCCACCTTTTAATATTTAAGACAGTGAGGATGTTATCTGCCCCCATCTTCCCTTTGGTAAAACCTGCTTGTGAGGGGTGAATAATAGACAGGAGGACCTTCTCCAGTCATTGGGATAGTACTTTAGCTAGTACTTTCATATCTACCAAAATCAGGGATATGGGTCAGAAGTTTGCACAGTCTAGCGGGTCGGAGGATTTCATGGGTAGAAGTCTTATAATGGCCTCTTTCATGCTGGGCGGGCACAATTGGTTGTCCCCTGCCACTCTCAACGCCTCCCAAAGTAGTTGCGAGACTTCATCTGCTGGCAGTTGGTAAAGGTCCGCAGACATACCACCTGGGCCTGAGGCTTTGCCCTTCACCAGACTTCCTAGGGCCAAGCATACCTCCTGCTGCAAAATGGGTCTATCCAGTTCCTCAGCCTCTGCCTGCAAGAGCTGCGGCAGATGTAGGGGGTCCAAAAAGGCCCTTGTATCTGCCTCTAAGCTCTTATTGAATGGGTGGTTGGGGGAGGAGTAAAGATCTTGGTAATACTGCTGCATGACCTCATTTATGTCCTTCAGTTTTGTCACCGTTTCCCCATTCTGTGCCCTAAGGGTATGTATTTGGGAGTTAGCCTGTTGTTTCCGTAGCTGATATGCTATCAGTTTCCTCCCTTTGTCTCCCGCTTCCCAGAATCTGTGCTTAGATCTTAGGAGCTGCCATTCTGCTTTCCTCTGCATAATGGTATTTATTTTGTAATTCAGCCCTGTAATCCGTGCTAGTAACTCATTAGAGGGCGAAGCAAGCACCCTAAATCTACCCTCCATCTCTGCCAGCCTGTTCTGTAGGAGTTCTAGTTCCATCCTGCGAGTTTTGTTCTGAGGTGCTGTGTAGGAAATGATGCACCCCCGTAGATGGGCCTTGATGGCTTCCCGCACTGTGCCCGCTCTTACTTCTCCACGTGCATTCAGATCAAAGTAGGTCTAGGCTTGGATTTTGATCCATTTATCAAATTCTGGGTCTTTAGGCAAAAGTGGGTTGCACTGCCACTGCGTGGAGGGAGGCTGGGCCCCTGGATGTGCAAAAGTCAGGGTGTCAGGCATGTGATCCCATAGGACCACTGGTGCGATTGACACTTCAAGTGCACCCTGGGCTGCTTCTCTGTTTGGTCTTGGACCATCTTGACTGCCAACTGTAAGTCTGCAGAGAGGTGGGGAAGGACATGGTCCAGAACCCCCCATGAGGGTATGACCAAAGCTGGCCATCATAATGGCAGAGCTTGCCTGCTGGAGACCTAGGGAGGAAGCAGCATAAACCTTTTTAGCTGCATGGTTAAGCTTCTTGGACTCCTTGCTAGAAGGCTTGTCAACATCCCCAACAATGCCCATCTGGCAGAAAACAGAGTCCACCACTAGCCCCTTGGCAGAGGGGTGGTTGGAGAACCCAGGAAGGGACTCGGTGGGAACCATGTACTTGCAGACCATAAAGGCGGAGGGAACCAGGAAAGAAGATGAATGCTGCCAAAGCTCCAAGTTGGGACCCAAAATGGCTTCCGCTACCAGGTAGGCAACCCCCAGGGAGTCATCCTTGTTGAGGATCTCACTGTGAGGGGGTACTTGGCCCGCTTTTGGACTGGCTCAAGGGGGATCCCCATGGACTCAGACATGAGACAGAGCAAGGTCCCAAAGAAGACCGAACCATGCTCGGTGGTGAGCTCTTCAGCTGACTCAAGATCGAAGCCTGGGGTCCAAGGGGAATGCATGGAGGACCCGCTAGGAATCAGAGGACTATTCGAACACTGCCTGGGACCCTTGTTCCCCATAGACCACCTTGGCCTCGTCTGAGTGGATGATATGAATGGAAAGCCAATTGGGGAGATCAGAGGCAGGGGCTAGCAGCCTTGGATGGAGACCCATGCAAGGGCTGCTTAGGTGGGGGTTCCACCAAGATAGCTGCAGAGGCCGGCATAGGCTCGGCTGGTCTAGGCGGGACAAGGACAGGCCGCATTGGTGGAAACCAAGGGAGTGCCGGGGTCAGAGGCATGGATCGACCGTGGCCGAGGATCCATTGTTGCCACATCAGTTCCTGATAGCGCCACCATAACTTACAGTGGAGCCACTCATAGTCCGAAGACGAGGAGGAAGAAGAGCGTTGATGGTGCTTTCTAGTTGATAACCAAGTGTGGGATGTCAAGATTCCCGAGACCTCGCTCTCGAGGGTGACCGGGTCCTCAACCTCAATCAATGACGAGTG
This sequence comes from Neoceratodus forsteri, assembly GCA_016271365.2. Classification (NCBI taxonomy): domain Eukaryota; kingdom Metazoa; phylum Chordata; order Ceratodontiformes; family Ceratodontidae; genus Neoceratodus; species Neoceratodus forsteri. The sequence continues at coordinate 971,233,591 of CM028131.1, read as the reverse complement.
TGTCGCCGCTCAGGCGAGGCAGGGGAAGGGGCAATGTACTCAACATGGACCGGATCCTGCCATGGAACCCCAGAGGGGTTGATCTCCCAAGGATAGACAGCCGGGTTAGCTGGTTTGTCTGGATCCTCCTGGGAGAGAGCCAAAAGGACCGGAGTCCAAGAGAGTGAGTCATCCTCAACCTCTTCTGACAATTCGACTACGTCAAGAAAAATCTCGACCGACTGGTTGGTCCAAGTCTCAGCCAACAAGCCTGACTGGGACACCATGCAGCTAATGGCCTGAACTGGGACCCCTGAAGGATTGGGACCCAGGGGTGTCCCTTAATTTATTAGCCCTCCCCAATGACATCACTTCCTGCTGGCTGAAATACTAAGTCCCCATTTTTCCATTTGCAGGTTATACCTGCCAGCCACTAGAGGGAACCTGAGACCCCACCACAAGTACCTCTATTCAGATCACCTCCTCCCCTTCTTCCTGGATCCCTTCTAACAACCTATTCCACTTCTCTCCTCTTCAGCTTACAGCTACCCTGCCCACACCTCCTCCCACACCCAGCCATATTGCTAGCCCACTCTCGGACCCCTGCCATCACCTCCAAACCCACACCCAGTGACCACTAGGAGTCGCTATTTCGCACCCCATTTTGGGCCCAAACCTAGCCTGCTTCTAGACCCCAGAATGTGGAGCACGGCTCTCACCCAGGTCCCTTTTCCAACTGCCCTGAGAGAGTCTTGAACCTGGTACCCTGTCCACCACAGTCCGTGTCACTACCACTGATCCAAAGTGGCATCTACGCTTGCTGGAGGGCAACTAAAATATTTCTATCTACCTGCCCTGCTGCTACCGTTAGCGATATGCTAGCCTACCTCTTACTAAAATGCCTCCCCTCATCCTTACTCTGATACCCTGTCACACCTACCTAGCTCCCCCAGGCTCACTGGCACTAGCTCCCTCATTTGTTCCGGTTTGAAATGCGACCTCACCCTACACTCACCACGTGCCTAGCCCGATGCCCTCCCCTAGTCACCTCCTGCTGCTTTCCCAGGCTCCCACTGGAGGCTTACTGTTCTCGCCTTTCCAGCCTGGATAACCCTGCCCACCCCTTGTGCCCAGAAGCTCCCCTCCTCCTCACCACATACCTATCAAAAGCTCACCCTTCACCGCCCCCTGGCCAGGGCGGTGGTCATTCTATTACTCCTGACAGGCAATATACATCCCAACCCAGGCCCAGCCCATACTAGCCCACCAGCTGGGTCACCCGGGCTCTGCATAGCATCTATGAATATATGCAGCCTTCTGAAAAAATTTGATTCCCTCCAATGCTGGGTCACACTGCATAAACCAGATGTCATAACACTGGTGGAAACTTAGCTATCAAAATCCACTCCAGATTCCTTTGTCTCCCTCCCAGGATACTCCCTTTACCGGGAGGATCGTGTAGGTAAGAGGCGGGGGGGCTGTGCAATCTATACCAGGGACTCTCTCATTGGACAAGCACTCCCTGCCCCAGCTCTCATATACGGGGCGCAGGCCCTAACCCTCAAACTAACTCGGGAACCCTCCAGGGGCCCCCTTTATCTCACCACTGCCTACATTCCCCCCAAAAAACAAACCCTGGCACTGGTTTCGTTAACAGATTATCTTACAACCCTACATCATAAAGCTGACCAAATCTTGGTGGGTGACCTGAACATGAACTGGCTCAGCACATCCTCCTCCACCACCCGGGACTCTTTCACAGCTATAGATCTGACTCAACTCATTTCCCAACCCACCAGAGTAAACACAAAGAGAGGTACCAGCACCCTTCTGGATGTGGTCATCACCAACCGCCCTAAACAAATCCATGATATCCAGGTCCTTTCTGACTCACTTAGTGACCACTCCCCTATCCTTTTCCATTGGGCAACCTCCACACCCAAACCCACGGCCCATTCCACACTACATCGGCGCCTCAGACCAGGTGGACTAAAAAGCCTTAAGCAACTTCTTGCCCAAATTAACTGGTCACCCATACACTATGCCCCTGATATAGTCTGCCCCTAACCTTTTCCCAAACCTTCAACAAAGCCTGTGACATTTACCCCTAACGGAAGTCCAGACCAAAGTCGTAATGCACCCTGAGTTACCCCTGCCCTGCTTCAACTGCTCAAGCACAGGGATAACCTATGGCACCTGGCCACAGAAACAGGTCGGATGGCGGACAGACAGGCATACAATGCTGCAAGAAACAAATGCACCTGGGCCATCAGAAAAGCAAAGGCCGATCACTACCAGGCCACGGTCACCTCCTACTGGGGGAGTGCAAGAACATTCTGGGACAACATTAAACAACTAAATGGGGCGCTCCCCCCCGGATCACCATTGGCGGCTCTATCTCTACCGACCCTGTCTGCACAGCCAACTTCCTCAACTCATCCTTCACGGACCTTAGTTGGTCCTCCCTAGCGATTTCTTTGACCCTCCCCTCCCAACCTGCCCCAGTCATCCAGCGCTAGTTTCCACTTACGCAGGGTAACTGCCCAGGAAGTCAGATCCCACCTGATTAAAGCACTAAAGAGATATAGTACTGGCAGCGACTCCCTGGACGCCAGTATCCTCCGTCGGATGCTGGATCAGGTCCTTGCTCCACTCATTAGCCTTCTCAATAAATCCCTCTGCCTGGGGCAATTCCCCTCAGCCTGGAAAACTGCCACAGTTACGCCATACACAAAGGAGGTGACAGGTCCACAGCTGGGAACTACCAGCCTATCTCCATCCTCCCACCCCTCTCCAAAGCCCTAGAAACACTGGTGGCCACTCAAATTACTGATTACCTGACCAAACACAACATCCTCTGCCTGGAACAGCGTGGTTTCCGGGCAGGTCACAGTACCAGCACTGCCCTCAGAGTTTTCAAATTTTCTACACTCCTCCCTGGACTCTGGCTCACTAGCCGGGGCAGTGTTCATTGACCTCTCAAAGGCCTTCGACACTGTCTCCCACCCCCTCTTGCTGGATGCCCTCAGCCACACCGTTTCGCCACTGGGCCAGTCTCCTGGTGCTCCAGCTACCTATCTGCCCGCTCCTAGAGTGTTAAAATTAATGGGACCTTTTCCAAAACATGTCCCATCCGCTCAGGTGTTCCCCAGGGTTCCATCGTAGGACCTCTACTCTTCTCGCTCTACCTCAACACCCTGCCCAATGCATGCACTGGTAAAATTCTGCTGTATGCAGATGATATCATCATCTTTGCCACCCACCAAAACCCCTTCTCCCTACAGGGCACCTTGCAACTATCATTTAATGATGCTGAAACCTGGTTTAAAGAGCATAGACTTGTAATCAATCTCAAAAAAAAACAAAAACTATGCTCTTTGCCCATCCCCAAAACAAAGCCAGCAACTTCCCACTCCACATCCTCCCTAGTTCCAAACATCCTCTCGAACAAGTCCGCTCATACAAGTACCTCGGGGTTTCAATTGATTCAGCCCTCACATACCACGACCACATTGATGCTCTTGCCTCAGCTACCAGTGTGCGGCTAAGTATCCTATACCGCTACAAAAACTGCCTCCCCCTCCCCGACTAGCGGTCACATCCTCAATAATGTCCCTTGTGGACTATGGCCTGCCAGTTTATGGTGCTGCGGACTCGACCGCCCTCAATAAAATCCACCTCACCATGAATAAGGCCTGTAGGCTAATTACGGGGAACCCCAGGCTAACACATACTTGCCAGCTATATGACATGGCAATGCTGCTTAACCTGGACGAGCGACTCAGATACCAAACCTGCCTCCTTAACGAAAAAACTCTTCTTGGCTATCCCACCGACTGTGTGCATCCATCACTAGCACAACCTTAGTTCAAACTCAGAACCTCCTGCAAGGCCACTCTACTGGTCCCTAGGTCCAGGACCACCCATGGACAAAGGTCCTTCTGTTACAGAGCTCCCTCCTGGTATAACACACTCCCTACCTCCATCTCTGATACCCAAAGCGATCTCCTGCTTCAAAACTGCACCGGAGCCAGCTATTTAACAGCGTAGCTAGCTTGTCTCTAGAGGTGACCTAGCTCACTATTCACTGACAAAGCTCACTGGTGGCTCCTCACCCACCAATCACCAACCACGTCCCATAGCCCACTGAACTATTACCACCTGCTGTCTCTGCACACTACCGCATGTATGTTTATGCCAATGTATGTTTAATCTGTTTCTCCCTATCCTAATAACTGTAACAGCATGTGATTGTCAAACCTGTAACCTCAATGATGTAACAAAGAAATAACAGCATGTGATTGCCAAATCTGTAACCGCAAAGATGTAACAAAATGTTGTAATGTATTTGTCCTCTATGTGACGAGGTACCTTTGGAAATGAGCCTCTGGCTCAAAGGTTGTAAACTGATGTACAAATGAATAAATAAATAAATTGGCCAAAGCTGACTGCTCAACAGCCATCAAGCCAGAAACAGAATCATGGAAGCAGGAAAGAGCAAGCCTGTTCCCTGTCCCATGATGGGTTTGCTTAGATTTTTTTGATTTTTCCCCACAGAAAGGGCCCTCCCTAAGGATCTGAAGGGACTGGGGCATGTCCCGAAAAGCACCCGAGAATGAGGCCCCAATGTTGGCACCCACCAGAAGCAAAGCTGGAGCAGAGGAGATGACCGCTGCGGCCTGGGCGGCCACCTCTTCAAATGCAGCAAGCTGCATTACCAAGCCCGATGCTGATGAAAAAGCCCTGCGGATGTCCTTGGACTGGACTGGCAGATCCCGTTCATCTGGGTGGCCTAGCAAAAGGTGGGCATAATGGTCCTCGACAGATGAGGGTTCCTGGGACTGGCAGAGGCCACAAGCCTGCGGGTCACGCTGAGCCCCTAAACAGTATACGCATGAGGCATGAGGGTTGGTATGTGAGATCTTCTGGTTGCAAATAGCGCACTGCTTCAACCCAGGACTGGTTTTCGGTTCATCACATTCCAAAGTTGAGCTAAGAAAACCGAGAAAAGCGAGGAAAAACTCAATAGAAAATCACCTCAAGATGAAGTTTTAGAATTAGCCTACACACTGCACAGGAGCTGTGAAGATGGAGACCTGACTCTCACAGTGGAAAGGAACAGCTGACATCACAGGGTGGACCCAAAGAGGTTACCACGTGGGTGGGTGGGAAGACCCGACATTGACGACATTTCAGCTGAACTTAAAGGGAAAGGGAGATTGCCAAAGTGTGGATAACTGCACCATATCCACTTCCCTAGAAATGAAAATTACAGTCACTGTAACTGTTGGTCTTCTAGGAGTATCTTCACCACTGATTCACACTAATGGGTCTGAGCCGGAAGTGCTAGGCCTTTGGGAGCCAGAGCATTTCAGGAGGGCTGGCACCGAGGTAAGCTGTGTGCATGCATGGCACTGCGAGACAGGCTTGGGCAGCATGGCCCACTATGGCACCAGCCCTCAACTGCCTCAGTACCTTATTTATCAAGGAGGTACAGCATAACCTAACTAGCAGTTATGTGTCAAACCTAAGGGAATACGATAGCCCTGATGACCCATGTTTGTTTGTTTCTTTGTTTATTATAGGTTAAACCATAAAGCAAGCTCATTTACAATTGTGACCTTTACAAAAATCATAAACATATAAGCATGATATACATATACATATAAATAATACGAAACATGCATACATAACACATTTAGCAATTACAATCACTCATTTAAAATATACGTAAGGTCTTGACAGAGAATACAAGTACACTTTTAAAACTTGTACTGAAGGTGCCTTAATATTTTTATATCTAAATTTACTTGGAAGAACATTCCAGCTTTTTGGAATCTTTTTACTAAAAAAAATTATAAGAGGGTCAACAACCCAGTAAAACAGTGTCTTCAAGCTCAAACCAAGAACAAGGGTGAAGACCAATAAACAGAATGGAGTGAGCCAGGGGAATAGCGGGTGGGCACGTACCATAGGTTAAGATATTCCTAGAAGATCAAGAATTACGGTGAGTACATAATTTTCATATCTTTGAGGAATCAATCTTCACCATCGATTCACACTAATGACTCGGAAGGATATCGGAGAAGACATGCACGAAAAAGGTAATACTTTCAAAGATTTACAGAAAGAAAAATAAAGCGATGAAATATTTATCCGAAAAAGGCAGCCAACTGAAACAGCATTCTCCATGAGGTGCGACGTGTGCACATCGATGGCAGGAAAGAACTAGAGGGCGTGCGTGGGGACTGCCACTATACAGAGTCACGCTGATGTCTGTCACATGACATCAGGTGGGCGGTCCCCCGCTAGACACTGCTAGCTAAAATTTTCCATGTGGTCCTAGTGCCTGACGGCTCTAGTTATAATGGTTATTACCTACTTACTGCAAGAGCCCTATCAAAGTAAGATCAATAATTCCAGTGGTAGTTTTCGTATCTTCCAAGAATCAGTCTTCACCATTTATTCATACTAATGGGTCAGAGTACCAAACTTTCCCAAAAAAGGGAGGAGTTTGCTCATCTTCAGGAAAAATATCCCTCTGCATGTGGGGGAGAATCACCTGAGGGCAGGGACTCTTTACATGTCCGGTGGGACCCTAGACTGGTCAGGGACAGCCTGAGGCTCATGTGGCCTGGGAGCAGAAGGATGACCAGACAACTCATGCCTGACCCTGCGGGAAAAAGTGAGTTCCCTGGAAGTGAGGCATAGGGACAACACCAGGGGTGACACTGTCTCTGCTGTCATGCTCGGAACCGGGATCAGGGTCAGAACCATCATCGCTGCCCCCATCCCTGTGCCCAAGGTCAGTGTCCTCATCCTCCTCCAGGCCACAGGGGCACTCGAGGGGAAGAGATGACAACCACCTCAGATTCAGGATAGGAGGTAGCTCCAGAACAGGACCCTCTTTCAGCACCGTTAACGGTGAAAGAAGGGGATCCAGTCTCACGATCGACACCACACCACTCACTGGTACTGAGGGTGGTACCAGGAGCTGGGACAGCACCAAACTGTGACACTTAACTAAAATCTATGGTTTTGGGTACTCTGCTGTGCAAAAATTATAACTTCAATTCATTGTTTATTCAAAATATTTTGTTCTAGGTAGAATGATACTTTGTATACTGTCTACTAGCCCAACCAAAATTGTATTGTTCCCCGCTTAATGTATAAAACCCATGTGTTAGTGCACCCTCCTAATGTCTAATACCCACATGTTATTCCACATTTATTGTATGAATGTTGCTGTTACAATCTGACGTGGAACCTTTGTAAACGAGCTTCCAGCTCAAAGGTACTTGTAATCAGAGAGTTCAATAAATTAAGTAAATAAATAAATAAATGTGTGGAATTCTAAGATGCATTTGTCCATGGAGAAACAGGCATCACACTGGTCCATGTTGTGTTCAGGGCCAAAGCAGATATGGCATTTTGGATGCTGGTCTGACACTACGAAGGGGCACCAAAAGGATCACTGACATGTGGCGGGGTCTTCAGCCTTTCTTCTTCTTTTGCACTTTCAAACTCAGTATCTCGATGGACAAAATAAAATGAGAAGAGAAATGCATTCAAACTGCCCTCGAACTACAAAAGGAAAAAATGGAGCCGAAAATGTTGTTGATTTCAGTGCCGAAGCAGAGTTCGACATCGAAAATAGCAATAATTGCGGCAGCGAACTAAGGAATGGTTGCTGATTCAGTTAGAGACTCAGCTGCTCCCATGGCGTGCACTCTATGGTGGGAAAAACAGAACTGAGGATGGGAGGGGGCCAGCGTTGGTTACTGGCTGGCTCACAAGCACAACGTCAGTATCCTGGCCTTATGGGCGGTGCCACCAGCCGATGTAGGTCTCCTCCTAGCTGCAAAAGACTTTGCTTCTGTGAGGTCCTAACTCCTCCAGCTAGGAACCATTACTCTGAATGAAAGGTGAAGAAGACTGATTCCTGGAAGATTTACAGTAGCAAAAAGGCACCCTAACCACTTTCAGCAAGCAACAGGCATGTACCCTGTGCCAAGAAGCTACTTTAACTGGATCCAAGTCGGTGCTTAATATACTTCCACAGACAGTGCTACTGTCACGTGGAGGCAGAACTGGATGGACCCAGTGGGTGCAGATAGCATTAAATAGGGATATACTCGGAATAAGGGGATGTAACCTAGGCAGAAGGGAAAAGGAAGACAGAAACAGCTTTTCTTTTGCTTTTTGTAGATTTTTTATTTTAAATTCCACAGGGAAGACAACCAGAGAGTGGCAAGAAAACTGACAGCAAAACAAGGCATCACCAATTTGTGTATGCTACAGGGTGAGCTGCCAAGAGGCCCTATCTCAGAGAGAGGGGGATGGTGGGCAGGCATGGTACTCAATGGAGAATATATTCAGGATGATCACCAGTTATGGTAAGTACGTAATTTTTATGTCTTCCCTGAATCAATCTTCCTCACTGAGTCCCACTTATGGGTCAGAGTATCAAGCTTCCCAATATAAGAGAGGAGATGGAGGACGGGGTATCTCACAGGTCTGGCAAGACATGAGGTTGATCAGAGCCAGGTGGGGGCTCCTTAGGCCTTAAAAGCTCCCACCTGAACCCAAGGGGAAAGAAATGTGGCCACAGGTAATGTGAGTTTAGCACCTTATGCCAGGCCAAAAGTGCCAGTCTAGAGAGGCAAAGCCACGCTATCCATCTGAGACAGACGGCAGTTCCTACCAATCTGGAGGCCATCTCACTGACATCACAAGATGTCCTTTACTGGTGCCATGCTACCTACAGACCATGGGCAGAAAGGTCGATGACCTGCCTGACTGCCTCACATTGTGGCACTGCAGCGAACAAGTTGTGCAGCTGCAACCATAGGCCATGATTGTAGGTCACCATATGGGACTAGTGAGCAGAAACACACACAAGGGCAGCTGCCGAGGTAAAAAAAATCTTCCTACCCAGTGTGTCTCTACGAACAGAATCCACATCTGGAAGTGAGTCATTCCTGATGTTCTGTGGCCCGATGGGGTCTGCAGTACCTGAAGCCCAGAGGTAATATGAGGTACATTACCTGCAGACTCTGTGGGTACACAATACTGCATAAGAAGGTAGCTGGGGATGGCAGGGGTGGCAGATGGACGCCACCATAAGGCCCTGGATGCCTCCTCCATTGCTATGTGCCATACAGAAACAACCACAGTGTCAATATTAGGAATGCAGAGATGTCCCAATAGCAGAGCTGCAGGACTGCAAATTTTGGAAGCATGACGCTCAAATAACTGGAGCATCTCCACCAAGAATCACTGGTACAGGGCATACTCAGCAGAAGAGGCCACGTGTATTAATGATCCATGGTCCTCTGAGAAGTACGTGAAAGGAGGTAAGAAGCCAGCTCCAGGCATGATCAGCACCAGGAAGAATGGCCTAAACTGGGCCCTGTTTCCCTATGCCACCCATCAATGGCATAGACACATGTCTGGTATTGCTCCCACGTTAGCAGTCCTGCAGGACCAAAGAACAAGTGCAACCTCAAAGAGATGCACTGAGGCCTTTCTACATGGGGTTCAGGCTCTTGGTCTCAACGGTCTTGGCTTAGGCTGTGTACCTCTGTCAGGTGCCTCGCTCTAGGGAAGGGTCACCCAGAGTTGCCTGATCATAGTCCACCTACATCTGAGAAGTGACCCAATCGGTGCTGCTAGGGAGAAAATCCCAAGGTCAGACCAGAACTGTACAGATCCCACAGGGCAACCCTGGTCCTCACTGGTGACGAGGTTGACTAGCGGCTCCAGGGAGAAACCCGGCCCTGAGTCATCATCTGTTTCTGAGCGTGTATTTATTTATTTTTTGTAGACTGGAACACTATAGTGGATCCCAGACCATTTTTTAAAAACAAATGACTGCCCTTAAAGAAAGTGGAGCAACTGGGGAGTGGTATACTGCATTGGAGGTGCCAGCCAGCAACAACAGGGTGAGTTGCATAGGGGCCCTGGCTCTATTAGAGTTGGGGATGGTGGGTGGGTGGGGTAATCAACTGTGAAGATATTCTGAATGATCAACAGTTACGGGTAAGTACGTAACTTTCATATAGAAACACAGAAGTTGACGGCAGATGAAGACCACAAGGCCCATCCAGTCTGCCCATTTTTTTCTATGTTATGAATGTGCCATAGGCCTTTACTCTATCAATGGCCTATCTATTCATACTCATCTGTATTGCTCCCTTATGCCTATCCCATGCCTGTCTGAAGCTCTGCACTGTATTTATATCCACCACTTCCTGAGGTAGGCCGTTCCATGGATCCACCACTCTTTCTGTGAAAAAGAACTTCCTCACATTACCCCTTAATCGGCCTCCCCTCTAATCGCATACTGTGTCCTCTTGTCTTGCTATTTTTCTTATATTGAAACATATTAGACTCTTTCACCTTGTTAACGCCCTTAAGATGTTTGAATGTTTCGATCATATCATTTCTCTCCCTCCTTTGCTCTAGGGTATACATACTGAGCTCCATTAATCTGTCCTCATATGATTTCTGATGCCGTCCCTGCACCATTTTGGTAGCCCTTCTCTGGACTGCCTCCATTTTGTTAATGGCCTCGTGCAGGTGTGGCCTCCAGTACTGCACGCACTACTCCAGATGGGGCCCAATCAGTGTCTTGCAAAGAGGGATTATTACCTCCCTCTTACGACTTGTGATAGCCCTACTAATACACCCCAACACCCTCTAGCCTTACCCACTGCTTTAGCGGTCTGCTTGGATGATTTCAGGTCATCTGTGTTGATGATGCCCAAGTCTCTTTCTTCCCTTGTGATTGCCAGCAACTCCCCTCCCAACCGATAGGTGGCTTCAGGGTTTCTCTTCCCTATGTGCATGATCTTGCACTTCTTTGCATTAAACCCCAGTTGTCACTCTTCCGACCATTTTGCCAGTTTATTCAGATATCTTCTCATTCTGCCCACCCCATCTGGATCATCTATTTTGTTGCAGTGCTTGGTGTCATCTGCAAACAGACAAACCTTACCCTCCAGTCCATCTGCAATGTCACTGATGAGGATATTGAAGAGGACTGGACCCAGGACTGATCCCTGAAGTACCCCATTTGTGACTTCCATCTCTTCTGACTGTATACCGCTTACCACCACTCTCTGTTTTCTGCTCACCAACCAGTTTTCCACCCAGCTAACAAACATCTGACCCACCCTGAGCCTACCAAGCTTATTAATCAATCTTCTATGTGGAACAGTATTGAAAGCTTTGCTGAAGACAAGGCAGGCGACATCAACTGCACCCCCTTGGTCCACCGCTCTGGTTGCCCAAAGAAATATATGAGATTAGTTTGACAGGACCTTCCCGCTGTAAACCCATGCTGTCTTGGATCCTGTGCTCCTATGGATTCCAGGTGTTGCACTATCCTTTTCTTAAGGACTGCCTCCATAATCTTGCCCACTACTGAGGTAAGACTGACTGGTCTGTAGTTCCCTTCCTCCTCCCTGCTGCCACTCTTGAGGAATGGGATCAGATGAGCCCTTCTCCAGTCTTCTGGGACCTCTCCTGTGCTCAGAGACTCACTAAACAGTTCTGATTATAGCTCTGCTTGTTCTACCCATAGCTCCTTTAGTGCCTTGGGATGTATGCCATCAGGACCTATTGCCTTGCTCACCCTGAGCTTAGCGAGCTATTAGATTACCCTTTCTTTTGTGAAGGGATTTGTGCACACCTCCCTCCCCCCCGTGTCCATGGTGCTGAGCTGTGGGCCCTGCCCTACCTTCTCCTCAGTAAATACTCAGCAGAAGTATCTATTTAGGATAGATGTTTTTTCTTGGTCCTCCTCCACACACTCCCCCCATCCCCTTTGATCTTAGCAATATCCCCTTTGGACTTTCTCCTTTCACTAATATATCTATAGAAAGTATTGTCCCTTTCTTTTACTGTTCATGCTAGTGTTTCCTCAGTTTGGGCCTTTGCCTGCCTTTCTACATTCCATACTTCTCTTAGGGAAGTTTGGTATGCCTCCCTGTCTTCGTCCCACTTCGTTCCCTTATATTTCCTGAAGGTCAACCTTTTAGCTCTGATCTTTTCTGCTACTGTTTTTGAGAACCAGAGTGGTTTCCTCCTTTTTTTGCTCTTGTTTTTCTCCCTAACACAATGGGATGTTGCTTCAAGTATTGTATCCTTAATGCTTGCCCACTTTTCTTGTACCCCCTCACCTGTATTTCTTCTTGCCAGGGCTAGCTTAACTCTGTCAGCCATCTTATCACAGTCAACTCCTCTGAAGTCCCATATTTTTGTCTTGGAATGGGATGATTTAGTTCTAGTGACCAAACTGAACCATACCACGTGATGGTCACTGGCCCCCAGGTGACCTTCTACCTGGAGATCTGTGATCCTTTCCCCATTAGTCAGTACTAGATCTAGGATAGCCCTGTCTGTTGTGGGTTGTTGTACCATTATTTTGAGGCCCTCCCCCTGCAGAGAATCCACTACGTGACTAGTTCTGGTGGATGTTCATGCTGGTATTGACCAATCTGTATCTGGCATCTTGAATTCTCCCATTATCAGAACCTCCCCTTTAGCTGTCATGTTTTGTACATCTTATAACAGTAATGTATCTATGTCCTCTCCCTGGTCTGGAGGCCTGTAGACAACCCCAGTTTGTATGGCTGTCCCATTTCCTGTTTCCAGGGTGACCCACAGTTCTTCTGGCTCCTTATGTGTATTCTGAATTTCTGTAGCTTTAATATTTTCATTGACATAAAGTGCCCCCCCCACCCTTTTGCACCTCGGTCTCTTCTGAACAGTACATAGCCAGGTACTGAAGTCTCCCAAGTGTGGTTACTGGTGAACCATGTCTCACTAATGGCTACTATGTCCAGTTTAGCTTCTGTCATTGATGCCTGCAGATCTGGGATCTTGTTTCCCAGACTGTGGGCATTTGTGTACATGATTTTCCATTGGCCAGATTTTGGTGCGTTAGTTGTTGGGCGAGGTCCGGCATTTCCCCTGCGTGTTGTATGGGGAGCCAGACCTTTTTACTTGTCTGGTGATGCAAATGAACTACAAACATGCTGAACTCCTGTCTGATCGCTAGGTGAGGGGGAGGGGTGTTCTCCCCATTTGATGCATCGGGTGCTGCAACCCTCTCCCCAATTGCTAGTTTAAATATTCTGCAAAGATGTCAAACTTCTGCCCCAATGCACTGACTCCCTCCTTAGTCAGATGCAGTACATTGAATTTAAAGAACTTTCACTCCCAAAACCGTTGCCAGTTACCTACAAATTTGTGTCCTCTTTCCTGGCACCAGCTCTTGAGCCATATGTTTAGCTCCCTTATCTCCCCTTCTCTGACCTTCCGTCCGTCTGCCCCTCTCCCCCAGACGGGCAGGATCTCAGAGAAGGAGATGCCGGATGAAATGGATGACAGTTTGTCTCCCAGCCTGATCAGGTGTTCCTTGGTCTCCACAACTGACCGGCTGGCAAGATTGTTAGTCCCTATGTGTATCAGGACGTCGATGTTTTCTCCTGCTTCCTGCATGATTTTAGCAATGCGGTCAGTGTCTCTCCACGCTGATGAACCTGGGAGTCATCCAACCATTACCTCCGGTCAGAGGTAGGTCTCAACTCCCCGAATCATGGAGTCTCCTATGATCAATGTGTTTTGGATTTCCTTTTTGTTTTGGTTCCTGTTTTGGGCAAGTTTTGTTGTGCTAGCTCCTGTGCTGCAGTGTCCTGCTCTGCAGTGTCCTCTGCCCCTTTGTTTAATTTTGGAGATAGAGGCAGATACTTGTTTGTAGTTTTTAAATGGTTTGTGGAAGTGATACGTTAGTGAGCACTGAGTGATGGGGCACCCGATTTGCCCCTTCTAACCACCTGCCAACCTCCTGGACCAACTACTCTCTGCGGTCAGGATGCTTCAGTTGGATGCTGGAGACATGGCAGGCGGGTCTTGTAACATATTTCCTCCTGAATATGCAATCTGAGGAGAGCAATCTCTGCCCATGCTGCCTGGAGCTGAGCCGTTAGATCTCTGATGGTCCAACATGTAGGACAGCGTCCTAAATCCTGTACAACTGTTCTTTTGAAAAAATGTTCTGCACTTAATAATATCCATTGCAGTTGAGTTACTGAGTTTATAACCTGGTCTGAGTAATTAGAAGGAAAATGAAAGCAAAAGTTTGATTTTTTTTGTTTGTTTGTCTTGTATAACAATTTATAACAAGTTAAATTACTTGTGCCCCTGTAAGTGAGGTTACTGTGTGGATACCCCTCTGATCCTCCCCTTCCTGCTTTGCTACAAGAAATGTCACGACTGTGCTACTTTATAAAAGGAGTGTAGCAGGGGGGCGCTAATGAGCAGCTAAGAAGTAGGATGTGTACTCCTCGAGGTCCGCACCCCAGAGGCCTAAATAAGTTATTTTTTTATTAAAATAGAGGATAAAGCCGTCGGATTCTGTTTTATAAGTGTTCCGTGCTGCAAAATGATAGATGATTACCTCTCTAGTGCAGCTGGAAAACCCACAAGAAATGCGGGAAGAACCCAAAGAAACAGCCGACTGGGCCCACGTTGGAAGGTACAGGCCCAATATCCTTCTCGGCGGCGGAACTCACAGTACTGGGGCGGGAGGTGATGACATAGGTCTTGGCTGCGCTGAACCCCTGGTTGGAAAAGCTGGAGAATAAAATAGAGGCGAAGCTGCAAGAAACAGCGGAGAGAACAGCAGCACATGGGGAAAGATTAACAGAGGTGGAGGAATGCACATCTAGAGTGGAGGATGTGGTGCAGCCGCTGCCGGAGAAAATGGTTGCCCTAGAGAGAGAGAGAGAGAGTTGGAAAAACTCAGGGAGGCCCTCGATTATCAAGAAAATTATTTTAGGCGCACTAACTTGCGTCTACGAGGGCTCCCTGAAGGGCAAGAAGGACCGGATATAATGACATTTTGTGCTGAACAACTACCGAAAGTGCTGAAGTTGCAGCCTAAAGGGGGGGGAAGCACAAGATCGAAAGGGCACACAGAGCTGTACTGCCAAATCCAGGGCCGGGCCAGCCCCCTAGAAGCATTGTGATCCGGTACCATAACTTCCAGGATCGGGAAGCAGTAATCAAAGCCTTCAAGATAAATCAACCAGTTGAAATAAATGGGGTGAGAATCCATGCGGGACTATTCGAACAGGCTACTTAAGAAACGACGAGTATTTGGTACTGCGATGGCTCAGCTGAGAGAGATGCAAGTGAAGCACTTTATGATTTTTCCGGCAACCCTGAAGATAAAATATGAGGGAGCAGCATATTCGTTTTGGGAGGTGGAGAAGGCGAACGTCTTTATAAAGGAGCTTAAAAAGAAAATAGGCTGAGGATGATGGAGATTTGCTGAAGAGTGTAAGAGAGACTAGAGACATAGACAGTTTCTGCGGTTGGGGTTGATACCCCATGGTTAATTTGTGTTACAAAAGTTCAGAGTTAAAGTACAGGAATCTTTGAGAACTGCGGTAAACTCGGCCTAAGTTGGTGGCTGTATGGGAACTCTATGAAAAGGGAAAACTTTCGTTGAGGTCATAGAAGCACGGAGGAGGAAGGCTTGAAAAGCGTGGGGGGACAATGGAAGAACGCGCCCTGGAAGGTAGGCCGGGAGGAGTGTATGGTGGCTCGGGCCTAGCGTGTGTATTTTTGTTAGTCACGCGGCCTGCTCCACTAACCTCTGACCGGGCCAGTTATAGAAGGGAAGATCCACAATATATCTGGACTGTGTGGGTTGATAAATGATGGGAGGGGGTACGATCTTGCCATAGACAATGATCACAGTGGGTCATAACGGACTGATTGAAGTTTGATTTATGCAGCAAGATGTTATAATTATAATTAGGTTACGGAGGTTTTCTTTCTTTTTTTTCATATATGGCACTTCACTACATCATAAAAGGGATGGGTCCGAGTTGGCTTTAGACAATGTGGTCTCGGGGGAGGGGAGGGGTGAGGGAGGCAGCTGCTCAAACAGCAAAGAGTGGGAGTGTTGCCAAGATGGCAAATCGGGAACCTGGTGAACGAAGATTGGGGGGTTGGTGGGAGGGGTAAACTAGACAGAGCTTAGTAGTATGAGTAAAGCTGAAAAGGGGAGTTGGTATGGGAGGGGTAAAGTCAAGAGTAATCGAGATTCACAAATAAGGGACAGAAGTAAAAAGGGTTGCAAGGAAGTAGAAGCTTCTGATATGGATGCTACAGTGGTCACGACCATGGGGGGACTATGTTAGAGCATAATCTGGTATTGAAGGAAGGGCGAGTTTGAGGAACTGTTGGGAGAGAATGGGAAAAGGGAAAATGAAAGGAGATAATGGGGAGAAATGACATGATGGTACAATCTTGGAATGTGCGGGGCCTCTCCTCCCCAGTTAAGAGGAGCGCAGTGTTAACAGCTCTAAAGACAGCACAGGTGCAGGTGGCTCTCCTACAGGAAATGCACTTGACGCCGGTGGAGCATGGGAAACTTAAAAGGGGCTGGGTGGGGGCCTGCTATGCCTCGTCTTTTAACTCTCGAAAGCAGGGAGTGGCGATCTTGGTACATAAAAATCTGCCTTTGCAGGTTACGAAAATACTTATGGATCCAAGGGAGGGCAGATATGTATTTATAACCTTGACCATCCCTGCAAGATCACCAGCTTTTCTATTTCCTTGGGGACGCCTGTGTAAAATACCCAGAGTGGCTGCTACTTAAACTCTCTTCAAGTACTGCCTGCTGAAAGAGAACTGTGTTATCTGAACAGCCGGGCAGCTCAATTGACATCTCCTGCCTTCAGTAAATGACTGTGAGTGCCGCACATTTGTGATCTAGTGACTGAGACTTATTTTGATTTGCCATTTTACTGCTTTACTGAAGTGTGGGGAAGCCCCAGGTGTGTGCAAGAGGCTAATTACCTGCATGTAATTTCGGGGCTCAGGGGTGAGCCAATAATCGAGCAGGTTTGCCTCTGTGGGAGGGCACGCTCCTGTATTTAAATATTATGCGCACGATAGCTGAAAGAGCGCCACTCGGAGAAGATTTGCACAGGTAATCCAAACTGTAGAAAAAGGTGTTCTATTTTAAATAAGGTTTTACTGGTTATATTTATTAATATTTTAGTCTTCGGGTTTAAAGTGATATGACTGATTGTTTTTCAGTAAGTGGGTTCACTATAAAACTAAAGACTGATTGCCCAAGACAATTTACTTAATATTGGTTATTTTAGGCAGTTCTCACTTTAATCCTGAATATTAGTATGGTAATGTAAATTTGAAGCAAACCAGTTTATAAATTTGTCATTCTTTGATATTTTAGTTTCAGGTTGAGACAGAATTTGAGTTTTATATATACAGTATATTTATTTTTATATTAAGAGTGAGGTTTTTTTTTTTTATGTATACCTATAGTGGTAAGATGGTGAACAAGACTACCAAGGGGAAAAATAAAGGGAAACAACCGTTAAATGTTAATAAGAACACAAAAGGTAACTGTTGTGTATATACTCAGGAATTGGTTATTATGGCTTCGACTCCTAAGGAATCGGCAGAAAATATTTTAACATCTCATTCACCTTACTCCTTAAAGGAGCATTTTGTTGATTTCAGATTAGATTCAGGAGGAGATAATTCAGAGCTTAATGGGAAAAAGCCAAATTTGGTAAAAAAAAGATCATTAAGAATCAGGATAAGAATGCTCTGAATAGTTTGAATAATACAAATCAAGATATTATGGTAAAATTGTTGGAGAACCAACATAGTCAAAGTGAAAGGAATATAAGGGAAAGGTTGGGGGCAAAACAATTTATTTCTATTGATAGTAATGTTATAACTCCAGAATTGGAAGTAACTAGAAGCCCATTTATTTGTGTGAAATCAGCTTGCCATGGAAAAATTACTGATTTAAAAAAAAAAAACCCCTTAATAAATCCCCCAACAAATCTCAGGAATCTATAAAAATGAATACTTCACATCTTCTACATGGTGTGGGTGGTCAAGTTAGTGCCACCTTGGGGGAGCAAGTAAATACAGTTGATTATTCAAGTGTTTCTATTTATGATGACGGCGTGGGGGAGGTAGAATCCAGTCATCGAAATGTGGTGGCAGGTCAAGGGGATTATGTAGATAAGGATGATGGTATTTCATGTTTTCCATCCGGAATGAATCTGTTTAGCCCATTAGAGATATCAAGTGAGGCAGGGAACTGCATAATGGACTCTATAAATAATCATTGCATACATTTTTGGATGGTGCCCCCGATGAGCTATTTGAAAAAATGGACAGAGAGGTTCAGGATATTCAGTTAGATCAAGATTTTTTGGCTCAGTGTCCTGATACCATATCGAAATATACTATTAAGGCCCTTGCTCACCCGGTGATGTTCAAGGTTGTCTTGTTGGAGGCATATAATGGTATTAAAACAACATTAGAAAACCTCTCATGTTTTTGTGCAGCGAGATTTGCCTTACTTGAACAACAAATTTTACAGTTATCTGAGGAAAAGGAAGTTTATAAACCTGGGCATAATTTGTCATTCTCTTCCTTAAATATCCATGTGCCCCTAAAAGGCAAAAAGGGGGAAAAAAAGGGAGGGATTAAGTAAGAAAAAATGGGGAAAAAAAGGAGATTAAGGCTGATGGACTTATTAATATTAATAAACCAGGAAAACAGAATTATAAAACAAAAATTAATGATGAAAACATTAATAAAGTTGGGATTAAAGGTTACACTATGACAGGAGAGATATAGGTAGATAAACGAAAGAATTCTGAAGTAAAAAATAAGTCTATGGTCAAGGATCGGATATCTATAAGAGCAGGGAAAAGGGATGGGTGACCTCATTGTGGAACAAAAGATAAATTCTATAGAGAATTTAATTAATGAAGATAAGTTTAATAAAGACCCCCGCCTAAACCCACTGTTAGTTATGGAGGATAGTAATTTTGATGGGACTGATTTTGAAGCATATAACTTAAAATGCACAGGTAAGGAAGTAGTTTTTAAATTAGATGAGATGTATTTTAAACATTATGAAACTAATGCATCATTGACTAATATGATAGCGCATATGCTAAGAGCAGAATTGGGGTTCAGCTGTTGCGGATGCTCTTATTATGGTGACCAGGGATACATCCAATGCTTCCAATTCAGTTTATTTTATGCTTCCTAATATGGACATGGCAAAACTAGTCTGGGCTAAACAACGCCTGGTAAATTCATTGGGATTGCTGTTATCAACGCCAGTTACTTGGACAACAATCTGGAAAAAAACTTATAATGGGGCGAAACCAGGAAAAATGTTAAAACACGATACATTTAAATCTACTCTTGCAATATTGAATTGGGAGTTTCCTCAGAATTTTCAATGGTCTCTATTTTTGGGCTGGAGATACTGGAGGGAGAAACTGTTGCTAATTTGTCTACATTTTTGAGGATGATTCTTTCAACCATTATTAAAACCCATATACTTCCTGAAGAATTTGTGGAGGTGAATAGAGTTTGGAATGGTAAAGATGGTACTCAGATAAACTGCATTATTGCCTCTGCACAATTATTGGCATTACTCTTTGAAAACAGACACATGTTGGATGAGGTGGGTATTTACTTGGTGGAATTAAATGAGTGGGATATATCAACACAGTCTAGAACTGTACAACCCTGACTATACGTATTAGAAACTCAAAGTAATGATACCTCATTAGAGTAGGATTGGGGGTTAGAAAGTAATTCTGGTTATAATGTCCTTAACTGGAATATAGCAGGTCTTCACAACAAGTTTGCAGACCCGCAGTGGGTTACTTTTATTGCTAGACATGAAGCTATTATTCTTCAGGAGACATGGGTATTAACATCTCCCTATTTGAACGGCTATGAATCTAATTTTGTTCCCACAATCAAAGGAAAAATGCATGGGAGAAATAAAGGAGGTTTGGTTACTATGATCAAAATTAGGGATGGACTAAGGGTAATAAAAAGTTATTCACCTACTCCCGAGATACTTATGGTAGTTGTTAACTGGGATCTATGTATAGTCCTGATTGTAAATATATATACTATATATCCCACCAAGTTTTCATACTTACCCAACATACGATTTTTGGTCTAAATTATCTGTGGAAATAGATTTAATTACACAATCAAATATGGTAGATACTGTCCTTTTAGCAGGGGACTTTAATGCTAGGATAGCAAATTTTGACAATTTATCAATGCTGCAAGAATCATTATATATGTCAGATTTGGAACAAAGAAATACAACTGATATGACTGTTAATAAGGCAGGGAGATGCTTTCGAACTTTCATTGCAGATAATTTTTTGATTCTCAATGGGAGATTAGAAGGAGACCGACCGGGAGAAAGTACTTTTTTCTCCACAGTAGGTAAGAGTGCAATTGATTTTATTTTATGTTCTCCCCTTAGTTATCTTTTTAGGAGATTGGAGGTAGATATGAGAACAGAAAGTGATCATGCAGCAATTTTGCTGGATTTTAGGAATTCCGATAGTAATATCCCCTCTTTAAAGAAGCCTATGGCAGAGCTTGAGATTAGTGGGAAAAAGAGGCTAAGGTTGAATAATAAGATGATTTATGGAGTTTAAAATCTTATATATTCTCCCACTTTTGCTTATTTATATCATCAAGTATACACTGACTCGAAAGGTGAACAGATTACTGATTTATTGAATTTAGGGTATCAACAAATCAATACAGTGATTTATTCAGCTAATAGCATTAAGCCGCAGCCAGTATCTTGGTTTGATGAGCATTGTAGGAGAGAGAAAAGGAATTTGACGAGGTTCATTAGGCAGACTAAAAAAAACCAGAGTAAGAGGGCAATTTTAAATCTAAATAAAATGCGAAGTGAGTATAAAGAATTTCTTCTCCAAAAAAAAAAGAGAGTTTACTGATAAACAGTGGGAAGTAATGTATCGAGCAATTAAAGAGGGTGATACTAGGCTTTTCTGGGCCTTAGTATCTAAGGGAGCTGTTAATCAGAACTTTAGACCGCCTATATATATCCCTAAAGAAGCTTGGATAACCTATTGAAGCTCATTACTTAATAAACATCCTGTTAGTGGGGATGATGTGTTAGATAATTTTAACACTGGGGGGGAATATACACCTTTAGTGTTTACATTTGGAGAGGTGGAAGATGCTAGTGTGAATCTACCAAATAATAAAGCACCTGGACCTGATTTGATACCGGGAGAAGTTTATAAAGGGCATTTGAGTTATTGGGTAGTTTTTTTTTACAAACTTTTTCAATATCTGTTTAAGAGAGAGAGAGATTTATACCACCTTCTTGGACAAGAAATATAATAGCTCCAATTCATAAAAAAGGACAGTTTCAATCTCCATCTAACTATTGTCCAATTAGCCTTATCGATATTAGCGGAAACATTTTTGCTAAAATAATATTACATAAATTACAAGATTGGTCAACTGTAAACTCCCCTCTATCCATGTTTCAAGCAGGTTTTCGTGAGGACTTTTCTACGACAGATAATATATATATTCTAGCACATCTGATAGAAAAATATAGGTCATTTCGTAAAATGAAGCTGTATGTTGTGTTTGTAGACTTTTCTGCAGCATTTGACTGTTAACAGAGTCAAGTTATGGGAGATATTAAGAAATAGACATGTACCCTTAAATTTACTGGTTCCAATTTATATATTATACTCACATACAACTTCGACTATTAGGTATGACAATAAGGGTAATATCACTGATTATTTTAGTACAATCACAGGAGTCAAACAGGGATGCCTTTTAGCTCCCTTTTTATTTAGTTTGTATATTGACTCTCTTCTGACCTATAGGGATGTATCTAGTCTTGATTCCCCTAAAATTAAGAATATGCTAGTGCATAGTCTTGCTTATGCAGATGATCTAATTATTTTTGCTTTATCCATTCAAGGTTTACAAAATAAAATAAATCAACTTTATTCTAAATGTAAACATTTGGATTTAATAATAAAAATGAAAAAAACTAAGTTGATGATCTTCGCCCCTCAACAGGGACATCGAATCAAATCAAGGATTTATTTAAATAATGAACCTATAGAGGGGGTAACCTCCTATACATATTTGGGGGTGAAGTTTGTCTCAAACGGAAACTGGATAGAGCATTGGAGGGAACAAGTGATAAGGGCAACATTGATTGCCAAAGCTTTGTTACATTTTAGCAGGAAATATGCAGGCTATTCGGTCTTACCAGCATTGGTTGCTGGTGAAGCAAAGATTAATCCTACTCTTACATATGGAGCAGAGGTTTGGAACAATAATGTCCCTTTATGGTTGGAAACTCCACTCTCCTTTTATTATAAATCTTTATTGCAGGTACCATTAGCCACATCTAATGTTATAGCCAGGGCAGAATTGGGTAGAGTTCCCATTGCCACAATAATTGATATACGCTCCATGGGTTATTGGTTAAAAATTATTAATCAGCAGATACATTTTTTGCCTTTATTATGCCTGAAAGAAAAACTTTCTTGGCATAAACAAAATTTTAGGTCACCCTGGGTTAAAAATATTCAGACTATTTTGGGTAGTGTTGATATGTTTCATCTTTGGACAGATTGGGAGAAATCAATTTCAATATCTCCCTTATTTAAGGAGTTTGTTAAAAAGAAAATACTCAGGTCTGCTTATGATAAGCAAATGGATCTCCTTAGAGTTCAACGCCAGGCTAGCTGGCTAGCACAAAATAAGACTGAGGCATTTATAGAGAATTATTTAATTATTTTGCTGACCCTGTTAGAGAGGAAAATGATCACTTGGGCAAGAATGGGAATTATTTGTATTAAATATGTGTTTTTCAATAGAAAAACTTTATCCAACCCAGGACCGGAATTATGTAAGTGTAATAGGGGTTTTCAAGAAAATCTTTTATCATATTACGGTACAACGTCCTTTATATAAAATCTCACGGTTCAATTTAAGTGATTTTCTTATTAAATATGTAAATGCAAAATATGATCCTTTATTTATACTTTTACATCCTCAGACATTAAAGGAGGCTAAGATGGCTTCAAAATGTTTTTATCAAGTAATGAAATATAAAGAAAAACATCTCTCTGCCTCTGAGAATTAATCTGGGGATGGACTCTCACTCTTTTTATATATTTTGTATTTTTTTTTAATGTGATTGTGAATGCACATTATTAATGGTTTGAATCAGTCGGAAAATGAATATTTATTGAATGATTAAATGTAACAGTTGATTTTATATTGTGTATTTGCATGATCTGTTTGTTTTTAGAATGTTGTAAAGGCTTGATTGCCGAACAATAAAACCAAACTATTTATGACCGGGACTCTCCATGGCGTGAAAGTTACATTCGGGAGTGTATATGCACCAACTACGCTAGATCCAGAATTTTATAATACTATCCTGACTATATTGGTAAAAGAACAATTTGAGAATTTAATCATGGGGGGGGGGGGGATTTTAATTGTACACCTGATGCTGTCCTTGATCACTCGGAGGGGAGAGGACGCAGGGACCCCATGTATCAGAAAATGGCGGGAGGGATTAGCAGAATTGAATATAGTGGATGCTTGGAGGACGGCGTATCCACAGGATAAGGAGTTTACTTTCTATTCCAATCCACACAAAACCTGGTCGAGGATTAACCATGTTTATGTAGCGCTGAGCTGGTATGACAAGCTTAGAAAGGTGGCACATGGGCCCATACAGATCTCGGATCACGCAGGGGTGATGGCGTCATTTCAGTCTCTGAGTGAGAGGGGGGAAATGCAGGCATGGAGATTCCCTACTTATATGTTGGGATTGCAAGAATTTCAGGATTATGTGAAGGAGCAATTTAAGTACTATATGGACACAAATGCAGTGACCGCCACTTCCAAACAAATTTTGTGGGATGCTGGTAAAGCTTATATGAGAGGGGCAATTATAGGCTTTATGGCAAAATATAAAAAGAACAGAATTGAAAAGCAGAAAGCCCTTCAGCAAAAGCTGAGGATATTGGAGGGGAGGGTGGCAAGGGGAGAGGGAGGTGAGGAAATGAGGCAGGAGTTGGTGACAACCAGACAGACATTAAACACCCTTTTGTTGGATGAGGCTCGAAAGAAATTATACTATCTGAAACACAGGATATATGAGTGGGGAAACAAACCCGGACCGTTGTTGGTAAACCTTGTGAAGGGAAGAAAAACTGCAGGGCATATCTTGGGTATTAAAACTAGAAGAGGGCAGGTTGTTACTAAGTATGAGGAGATAAGGGAGATATTTAAGAAATACTATGAAGACCTGTATAGGTCAGAGGGGGAGGGGAGGGACGGAGATATGAGAAACTTCCTGGATAAGTACAGATTGCCCCAAATAACAAAACAGCAACAGGATATGTTAGACAAGGAGATTACTAGAGAGGAAATTACTCGGGTTATTAATACAATGAAACCTGGGAAGGCCTGTGGCCCAGATGGACTGCCTATAGAGTATTACAGATTGCTGAAGGAAGAGGTAAAGGAGGGTATGTGGGAGCTATTTAGGGAGGGAAGAAAGTGTGGAGAACTACCTGCCACATGTGGTGGAGCTATGGTGTGTGTGATTCCCAAGCCAAATAAAGACCTAAAAGAATGTGCATTGTACAGACCCATATCTCTTAAATTGTGATGCCAAGGTGTATGCTAAAATTCTGGCCACTAGATTGGAGGGTATCCTTCCTGATTTGATCCATCCGGATTAAACTGGATTCATAAAAGGTAGACACTCTTATCATAACATCAGAAAGGTCCTTAACGTCACAGAGCAGGCTAAGGGATTGGAGGGGCGAGCAGCCGTACTGTCTATAGACGCCGAAAAAGCGTTCGACAGGATCGAATGGCCATACCTGTTTGAAATATTAGAATGATTTTGGCTAGGAGAGAGCTTTATTAGAATGGTGAGAGCATTGTACCGGACACCTAAAGCTGCAGTGCTGGTTAACGGGAACCTAACAGAGCAGTTTACACTGCATAGGGGGACAAGGCAAGGGTGCCCTCTCTCCCCTCTGTTATTCGCAATGGCAGTAGAACCACTGGCCATAACTATTAGAGAAGACCCAAGAATACAAAGGGTTAAAGGGAAAAGTGGAAGGCAGCATAAAATCACACTGTATGCTGACAATATGATGTTACACCTGACGAGGTTGCCCCAGTCTATGCTGGCTCTGCTGGAGGTTATCTCACAATTTGCTATGTTCTCTGGATACAAACTGAATTTGGGGAAGTCTGAAATTATGTTTCTAGGAGGTGGGGGGGAGGGGGAAGTACATGGAGCCTGTGGAGGGTAGGTACACATTTTACTTACTTAGGGATTAAGATAGGAAGGGACCTTAGATCACTATATAAACTAAACTATAGCCCACTACTGAGGTCAGTGAGAGAAGATATGAGTAGATGGAAGAACCTACCCATATCATGGTTAGGACATATTAATCTACTTAAGATGAACGTTCTTCCCAGAGTGTTATACCCCCTGCAGATGCTGCCCATAGGGCTAACAGGGAAAGATATAAAACAATTTGAAAAAGATTGTTCCAAATTCATTTGGCAAGGGAAAAAGCCAAGGGCTAGCCTTAATAAATTGAAAGCGGATCAAGCTAAGGGAGGGCTAAACTACCCAGACATGAAGCTATACTTCTGGGCCGCGCAAATGAGGATTATTAAAGACTGGGTGTATAGACCGGAGGTTAGTCGGATGGATCTGGAGGAGAAGGGATACAGGGTCCGGATTTCTTCCTTCTTAGCTGAAGGAGGTAGAAATATGCTGCGGGAAAAGAAGGAGTCTAATATTTTAGTGAATGGAGTAATGGACAGTTGGGAACAAATTAAAAAGATGATTGGGCACCAAAAAGGGGAATCATTTATCTTACCATTAGCTAGGGACCCATACTTTACCCCGGGGGTAGAGACCCTGCATTTCGAATGTGAGAGGAAAGAGAGAATATTGTGTCTCAATGATATAAGAAGAGAGAGGGTTTATCTGTTCAACTGAACTTAGAGAAGGATTGAGCTTACCTGCTCATCACCTGTTCAGATATTTCCAGGTGAGGAAATATGTGCAAGATATTGAGAAACAGAGGAGCCGGGTCTAAGGTTTATGCCCTCAAGAATTGTTGCAGCAAATTAAGCAAAATCCCGTAGGTATTATAAGGAAGGCCACATCCCTTCTGCGACTCCAACGGCCAGACATGACAGCTAAAACTAAGCAACGCTGGGAGAGGGATTTGGGAAATGCATTGGCAGAGGAACAGTGGACCTTAATGAAGGGGACACATCAAGGACTCCTATTATGTAATAAATATAAGGAGGCAGCATATAAATTTGTGCATAGGTTGTATACCCCTTCAGTGGCAGTTAATAGATATAACCCAACAGTATCGGCTATTTGTCAGAGGTGTGGTACTGCCCTGGGTACTTATATGCATTCATTTTGGACATGTCCAGTGCTCCAGTCTTTTTGGGAGGAGGTGGCGAAGGAAAGTACAGTTATGTAAGAACTTACCGTAACAGTAGATCTTCGAGAACAGCTCTTGCAGCAGGTTACACCATTAGGACTGAAGCCGTCAGGCGCCAGGACCCCACGGAAATTTTCTAGCTAGCTATCTTCAGCGGGGACCGCCCCCGATGTCGGTCCCGCCTCCGGCGTCAGGCGTGGTACATAAGAAGCGGTCCACAGAATCCCCAGTTCTCCGCACGGAGACTCCCGACATACGATGACATCAGAAGGGAGACCGAGGATCCACCGTCAGAAGGCAATAAGGGAACAAATTCCCGACTGGATCAAAATAATTTGCTCATTTCCCAAATGACCCCCAGACTTCTTCACTCGTTATTTATTTGAAAAATTTTTTTTTTTTTTTTTTAAACGAGCCATGTCTCTTCCAAGGGGGATATGGTGGGCGGGAAGGTACCTGCTGCAAGAGCTGTTCTCGAAGATCTACTGTTACGGTAAGTTCTTACGTAACTGTACTATCTTACTTCGAGATACAGCTCTTCGCAAATTCCACCAATAGGACTGATTCCCAAGCAGTAGAGCAGCTTGCCAAAAGAAACTTTGGGAGGAGGAAGAGGAAGAAACAGAGAAAAACCAAACCAAATCCTAACTCAGGACAAGAGGCCTTGCAACACGCTAGGCAAAACGAGCCCTTCGCCTAGAGGCAATATCCAGACTGTAATGCCTGATAAAGGTATGCACAGAGCTCCAAGTAGCTGCAGCACAGATGGAGGAGATTGAGACATTTTTGAGCACTGCAAAGGAAGTGGCCACACCCCTGGTAGAATGACCCAGGATGGAACCCGGGAGGGGCTTTTGCCTAGACTGATAACAGTGTGAGAGTCACTGCACAAGCCAGCGGGATAAGGATTGCTTAGAAACCGGCTGGCCTCTCATTCTCTGCGCAAAAGAGACGAAGAGCTGGTCAGAAGCCCGAAAGGGTTTGGTTCTGTTGAGGTAATACCTCAGGCTGCGGTGAACATCCAGCGTGTGGAGCAAAGCCTCCCCTCTATTTGAATAACTCGGGAAATAGACCGGAAGGTCGATGTCCTGATTTAAAGTGAGTGTTGAAACCACCTTAGGCAAAAACTTCGGGTTCGTCCTCAGAGATACTCTGCCCCGGTGAAAAACCAAATAAGGCTCTTTACACATGAGAGCATGAAGCTCAGAAATCCTTCTGGCTGAAGTAACAGCAATTAAAAACAACATTTTCCATGACAGAAAACGTAGCTTGCAATCTGCGGCTGGTTCAAAGGGAGGAAGCGTGAGCTGTTCCAGGACAAAAAGGAGATCCCATGGAGGAACCGGGTCCTTGATAGGAGGCCTAAGGTGTAACACTCCCTCAGAAACTCCGAGAAGCGTCCAGCTGAGCAATAGTGTTCTGCCCACCGGCGGAGTGTAGGCGAAAATAGCGCACAGGTGCACTTTAATAGAGAGAGTAGGCCAGCCCTGACTGGAATAGGGAAAGGAGGTAGTCCAAGACTGCCCCGACGGGACAACCCTAAAGGGAGAGGTCACGAGCCCGTGACTATAAACAAAAGCGGCGCCTATTTCATGGCGTATGTGCATGTGTTGCCGGCTTTCTGGCTGCAGAGAGGACCTCGGCAACCTCTTGCGAGACCCCATGAGCCTAAAATGGCTATGTCTCTAGGAGCCATGCATGCAGGTTCAAAGAGCGAAGATCCGGATGCAGCAATGAACCTCTCTCCTGAGACAGAAGGTGGGAGCTGGCGGCAGCGGGAGGCGGTGGTTCCAGGATAGCTGAGCCAGCAATGGGAACAAATCTGTCTGGGCCAAAATGGAGCTACCAGAATCATCCGTGCATGCTCCCTCGCGGATTTGAGAAGAACTCTCTGGATCAGCAGGAAGGGAGGAAAGCGTAAAGAATCCGTTCACCAGGAGAGGGACAACGCGTCTCGCCAGAAAACACCAGGCCTTGGATCTAGCGAGCAAAAATTGGGCAGTTTTGCGTTGGATGGGGACACGAACAAATCCAGTTCTGGAGTTCCCCATCGAAGGAACAGATCCTCTGCCACCTCCTGAAGAAGTTCCCACTCGTGGACTCTGGCCTGGGAGTGACTCAGACCGTCTGCGATCGTGTTGTCCACACCAGGAACGTGTACAGCGATCAAGTTTGCGCCGTGTCCGATTACCCAATCCCACACTCTCATGGCCTCCATGCAAAGGGGGTAAGAGTGAGCACCTCCTTGTTTGTTGAGGTAATACATCACCGCCGTGTTGTCCATCTGAAGCAGGATAGTGCACGGCGGAATCATGGACTGGAAAGCCTGGAGTGCGTACAGGACCGCTCTCATCTCTAGGACATTGATGTGGAGATGAGCCTCCAGCGGGCTCCATACACCCTGAGACTTCACCCCATCCAGGTGTGCTCCCACCCGAGACCTGAGGCGTCCGTGGTGAGGGTTATCTCCGGGGACGACGCTGCAAATGGGATGCCTTGAAAGTGACCGGGGCTAACCACCATTGCCAATCCCGAATCACCCGCTTCGTGATCCTGACTGGATGCTGCAAATGGTCTTGCCTTTGGTCCCACTGCGCCTGAGCATCCACCGTGTTATTCTCATGTGAGTCGCTACGAGGGACCGAGGAATGCCGCAGCCATGTGTCCGAGCAGACGAAGGACCGATCTGGCCGGAGCGGTCTGATTCGTTGATAGGTCCTCTATGGCGACCTGATGTGTTCCGCCCTGTCGGCTTGGAAGAAAGCCCTTCCCTGGACCGTGTCCAGCACGCACCTATAAACTGCAGGTTCCATGACGGTACCAAGACAGACTTCTCCTGGTTTATGAGAATCCCTAAGCGATCCGAACAGATCCTGAGTGTCCTGGATCGCCTGCAGAAGCGCCTCTCTGGAGACGGCCATGAGAAGCCAATCGTCGAGGTACGGGAACACATAGTGGCCCTTTCTCCTCAGAGCAGCTGCCACGACTGCCATGCATTTGGTAAAGACCCTTGGAGCGGATGACAGTCCGAAAGGGAGAGCCCGGAACTGAAAGTGGTGGCCTAGAAACTCGGAAGCGCAGGAACCTCTGATGCGCATGAGCTATGGGGATGTGCAGGTAGGCATCCTGCATGTCTAAGGACGCTAAATAGGCGCCTTGTTTTAGCATGGGGATCAGACCGGAAGGTCACCATCACGAATCTTTGTATACGACTGATAAGTTGAGGTCGCTAGGTCCAGAATAGGACGGAGGTCCCCTGTTTTCTTGGGAACCAGGAAGAAGTGAGAATAGTACCCTAGTCCTCTCTGGTTTCCCGGGACATGCTGTATCGCCCCCTTGCTTAGGAGCGCGATCACTTCTCGCCAAATTAAGGAGCCATGCTGACACGAATACCGGGAGAGCAGAGGAGGCCTCGAGGGTGGCAGTTCTGCGAACTCTAAAAAGTGGCCGATGCTGACCAACTGAAGCACTCACCTGTCGGTGGTAACTGCCTGCCATCCCGACAGGAAGTTCGCAATGTGACCCCCGACCATAACATCCCATTGATCCTGAGGGGCCGGGGCCGGAAAGGAGTCATGCTGTGGCGGCGGAAGGGCCCACCGGCTGGGAGGCCTTCAGAGTGCGCTGACCCCTGCTGACGGGCTGCTTTCCCTGGGTTCTTCGGAAACCGGAGCCCCTCTGCTGTGTGGCGGAACGGGGCTGCTGCCTCTGAGTCTGCCCACGAAAACAGCCTTGGTGCCTCGCGAAGGAACCAAGCCTCGCCAGTACATTGCCTGGACCGACCGAACCGCCTTTCCGGCCTCTTGGAGTTTGGTAATGATCCTTTCGGATGGGTTGCCAAACAAAACCTCTCCCTCAAGGTGGCGTCCATAATATTTTATGGACGTCCGGGTGAAAACGGAGACACGGAGCCATGAGTGCCTCCGAGGCAACGCCTGGCGCTGCCGCTCTGGCCGAAGAGTCCGCAGAGTCGTGTGCGGCTCTAAGAACTTGGGTCCCCATCGCTGAACCCGTGCGGAGGGCTGAAGCATCTCCTCCTTCTGCTCACCATCAGGCAGCTTCTCAGCCACCTCTAGGCCCTGTTCCCACAGGCGTTCTGACATGCACCATGTGGGTGTGATAATTCAGGACCTAATGGCACAAGTAGCGGATGCGTACGTGCGCCTACCCAAAGAGTCCAACTGCTTGGACTCAGGGTCCGGTGGCAGGGTGCTCAGATGCTGCGGCCTCTGAGACCGGTCATGTGAGGCTGTAATGACCAGAGAATCGGCCAGAGGATGCTGTGACAGGTACTGGTCCTCCCTGGGAGCCCTGTACAAACGGTCAGCCTTCTTCGGCACCGCCGGTAGCGAGTGTGGACGCTTCCACGCAGCCTTGGTGACGTCCACAAAGGTGTCCACCAAGGGTGGCACCACCACAGGCTTAGGGTCCTTCTGCGAAGGTACTTGCCAGGCATAACCTCTCGGGTCCAACTCCTCAGCTTCCCACCCCATGTTCTCCTGGATATGACGTAAAATATCCATGAGCGAGGGTCATCCAGAGAGACCGTGGAGTCTCACGTGGGTCGGTGAAGGAAGAGAAACTGGAGCAGGGGATCTTGAAGCGGAATAAGCTGATCCCGTGTCCTCCGTCGGCAATGACAGCGGCGTCTTCTGGATCTCTTGGGGCTGGGCGATCCAGAAGAGGAAGATCTCGACGGAGGTCTCCTCTTGGAATGGCGAGCCCTGGGAGGGGATTCAGGCTCCCTAAGGACAGACCGGGCGACCGACCTCACTGGCGAAGGTGGGGCCGGGGCCGGAGTTTGAGTAGGTACAGGAGGAGGAGGAGGAGGAAGGACTGCGGGTGCCACATCCTTCCTAATGGTGTCCCACCAATACATGAAGAGGTCCTTCACCTCCGCAAGTGACAGTCCTGACGTCGGCTCCGAGGATGAGGGCCGGACGTCGGGTCCCGGCGACGGCTCCGCTGGGGCCTCGGGCGGCGGCGAGGGACCCCTAGGAGACTGCTCGAGGCGGGAATGCCCGGCCTGGTCTTCGGGCTGTGTCGATTCCTCCTCCGTGAGGGACTCCTGCCCAACGGCCGTCGGAGGCGCAGGAGCCCTCTGCTCAGGCAGAGCGGACGTCGGACCCCCCACCAGCGTCCGATGCGAAGACAAGGCTGACGACGGCCGGCCGGCCGACGACGGCTCCGAGGAACGATGGCGTACGGCAGACGGTGGTCTGGCCGACGTCGGGTCCACCGGTCTCTTCAAGGGCGTCAGATCCAGAGTTTTCCGGGGGGGTACCGAGGAGGACCGGGCGTCTGGGGCCGAGGAGCGGGAGCCCGACTTATGATGATGGTGGTGGCGTTCCCCGGACTTCGCCACGGCCTTCGGGGTGGAAGAAGACGGCGGCCTGGCGGTAGGAGCCTGAGCAGACTTGGGAGCTGGAGCAGCAGCCGGGGGAAGGGAAGAAGCCCTGGACGGGGACCGGTCCGACCCGGCGACCTGGGAAGATCCTTCTCTCTCCTCTTCTTCTCCGCGTGTTTGTGGGAAGATTCCCCCTTCGAGGACATGGCCCGAAGTTTTTCTTCTAACAAGAACGTTTGACGGGCCTTCTGCCGGAGGATTCTGGTGCGGCTGTTGAACCTTGGCACAGGGAGCAGGCCTGTGTCGTGGTCTGGGCCCAGGCACCGAACGCACGCGGAATGCAGGTCCTTGAAGGGGATCTGTTTTCCACACGTGCACTTGGAAGGATGACCGAGTCGGAGAGGACATCAGCGATGATCAATTCTTGAAATTCTTCAATTTTCCCGAAGGAAGTTCTGAAAACCACGCGTCGCGTGCTAGACAGTGACCGGAGGGTCGAGGCATACAGTTCGACGGCGGGAAAGAACTGGAGATTCTGGCGGGACCGCCCCCTTATGTACCACGCCTGACGTCGGAGGCGGGACCGACGTCGGAGGCGGTCTCCGCTGAAGATAGCTAGCTAGAAAATTTCCGTGGGGTCCTGGCGCCTGACGGCTTCAGTCCTAATGGTGTAACCTGCTGCAAGAGCTGTATCGTGAAGTAAGATCTGACAAACATGAAAGGGCATCATATTAGAGTGGATCCACTTTTAATGTTATCTGGCATAGATGGTATACACCAGGATGAGTGGGAGGTGTTGGAGAGATGGGTGAGAATACTCCTGGGGTTGGCAAAGCAATGTATCCTAAACACATGGGTGTCTGGAGATAAACGTACAATCAGGTAATGGAGGAACTTAGCATGGGATGCACTGCAGCTTGAAAGCTTAACATACAAAGCTAAGGGGTGGGAAAATCAGTTTATGAATATGTGGGCACCCTATTGGCACACTATGAATCCCACAGAGCAGGAGGTGTTAAGATGATGGCGATAAAGTTAAAGAGACAAGAGAGTAGGGAGACCATTAATAGGATGCTACAAAGCAGTGAAGGGACCCCATGAAATGTTTGATGCTCTCTCTATTTTAGGGGTAGCTGTGTCTAGCAATGTATCAGATGCTATAGAAGAACGTATTGATGTGTATAGTAGATGAAGTGAATTCTCGATTAACTGACGGAAGGGGGGGAGGCGGGAGGGTGTTTTATAGGGGCAGGTTTTTTTTTTTTTTGGAGGGTGGGAGAGTCCTTTCTCTTTTTTTTCCTTTTCTTCTTCCTTTCCTGTCCTGTCTTCTCTTTCTCTTTCTTTCCTTTTTCTTAATACTATGGTAGTTAAGAGTGGAATAATAGATACATGTACTTCATATGAGTTGTATGTAATAGATCAGTAATAAGAATACTGAAATTAACTGAAAAAGCACAATCGCTGTAAAAGAGAGAAACCTTAAGTTCTAGGAAAAGAACGATATGTGTCTGTTAAGATGAGAGCTGTTGCTTTTGTTTTGGTTTGAATAAGACAAGCTAATAAAAAGTTTATGCAAAAAAAAAAAAAAAAGGAGTGTAGCATGGGGATGGGTGGCTGGGCCCTTTCCCTGCCGAAAAAGAAGAATCACGGACAAAATAAACATGGAGGTAAGAGCAGAAACAATCAATCAACCAACAACAAATGCAGTAGCCCTGAAAGCTTAGCCTAATTATAGATAAAACTGTAAAACCTGTAAGCACTACCTGTAACAATTTCACAGAAGGTATACCCTGCAAAAAACACTTTGCTACAGAGAAAAATAAAGCAATAACTGAAGATATACCTTGCAAAAAGCAATCTGAATCCAAGAAGATTACAGCAGTAATCTGTAAACACAAAACAGTAACAAACCTGTAGGCACACCCTGTAATATTAATGTAGCAGAAAGTATACCCTGCAAAAGCAATTTGAATCAGAGAATAGAGCAGTAAAATGCAAGCAAAAAACAGTAACAAAACCTGTGAGCACAAAAGAAAATATCAACGCACAGTAAATCTGCCTAGCCAAAAGAAGCCTTAATCTTTTTCCTTGCTCTGATAATATTGTTCCTTGCTCTGTCCTTACAAGCAAACCTAGAAGAAAAGAGCTCAGGTGAAGCTAGGTGCCTTTGCTAGCAAACCTAGTCTTCCACCTCTAAAACACCAACTAACCTGAACTTTTAACTCTTCCTTCTGTTGGAAGTCACTAAGATTTTGTCAGCTCCACCCCTCAGTTACACTACTAATCCTCTGGAAGAGCTGTGGGAGAAAAGCAATTAGCTCCTTCGATGTGAGAAGGAGACTACAACACCTTTGAGACCAAACCAAAAAACCTTTAAGCAAACTAAAATAAAAATAAATAAAATAGTAGCAAACAGTAATTTTTCAGTAATATCTCCCAGGAATCAGTCTTCAACACTAATTCTCACTTAATGGGTCAGAGTACCAAGTTTCCCTTTGTTAGGGAGGAGCAGGCTCACTATGAGAGTAAGAATTACCCTCAGCCCTGTGTGTGGGGGAGAACACCTGAGGACAGGGCTCCTTACAGGTCTGGTGAGACTAGAGACTGATCAGGGCCAGACGGTGGCTACTGTGGCACAGGAGCAGTGGGGTTCTCTGTTAGTTCATGCCTCATCCTGGGGAAGAAGTAAGCTCCCTGGAAATGTGAGTTAAGCACCTCACGCCGGGCAAAAGGTGCCAGTGTGGAAGAGCCTTGTCGGCCGTCGGATACAGATGGCTGTACCCACCAGTATGGAGGCCATCTTGTTGGTGTCATTAGATGCCCTTAACTGGTACTGTACTATCTGCTGACCCCAACTGAAAGGTCAATGGCTTGTGAGACTGTTTCACTTTGTGGCAGTGCAGATACAAGACCATGCTGCTGCAACCATAGGCGAGGGTTACAGGTTGCCATATGTGCCTGATGCACATAGGAGTGCATGCCAAGGTAAATGCCTCCATTTCAAGAACATCATTGTGAGCAAAATCTGCACCTAGAGGTAGGTCACATGGGTATACAGTCAAGATTGCATGGACAGCATAGCATGGTGAAAATATGCGCAACCAAAATAGCGTGAGTGAAAGCAGCTCCAGGTGCAGCTGTTGTCACTCATGCTGACTCACCTAGCAGTTCCTTTCTGCACTGTGTCTGCAAGCTGGCCCTGTGGGTCAGCAGGCAGAGCGACAGCCTGTGATGTGTAGGACAGGCAGCGAACCAGGGTTCAATTCTTGCTTCCCCCTGTAATTTTTTTTTCTTCCTGGCATTTGCTGCAGTTTTGAGTACCTTTACATATATATATTATCAAGGGGTATGGGGGGGCACAGACCTCTGTTAATGAGAGGTGGGGTGGGACATAGCCTCCCACAGTGGTCCGAGCTATTTCTCTGTGGCCTGGTGTTGCTTCCACGGTTTTGTACTGCACGGTTGTGTGTCCGCTATTTTGCCCTTGTAGCCTTCGGGTTCCCAGATACACTAGAGATCCTCAGTGCTCCAGCCTGTTTCTCCATTGCGCTGTGTTGGTTCCACGGTTTTCTACCATGCGATTCTGTCTGCGCTATTTTGACTGAGACTCGGTCACACATGAGACTCCATAGCCCTGATGGTGTCTGCTGTACTTAGAGCCCCAAAGTGGGGTGAAGTACCTCAACTGCCGACCCTGGGGATGTGCGATACTGCGTTAGAAGGTTCCTGGGGATGGCGGGATTGGAGAGGGGATACCTCCACACTGCCCTGGATGCCTCCTCCACAGCCTTCAGCCATGGAGGAATGACCACACTGTTGACACTGGGAACTCCAAGGAGTCACAATGGCAGGGCTGCTGGATCGCTGCTTATATAGGCCTCAACGTCAAGTGCCTGGATAATTTCCACCAAAAATTGCCGGTACAGGGCTTACTAAGCAGCAGAAGGAAAGTGGACAGATGATTCATTATGCCCTGAGAAGGACGTCGATGGAAATGAAGCACCGCTTGGATGCAGAATCAGCACCAGGGAGAAAGGCCTGAATTACACCTTATTGGACTCCCTGTGTCATTCCTCTAAGGCACTGACCCAGATCCAGCTTTACTCCCACATTAGCGGCCCCGTAGGGCCTATTAACAAGGGCATCCTCTTAAGTAAGTGGCAAGGCAATTCTAAAAGGGATTAAGACTCCAGGTCGCTAGGGCCTCAGTCTGAGCTGCAGAACAGAGTAGGAGGCCTCGCCCGAGGGGAGGCTCTAACAGAATTGCCAAAACGGTGTCCTCTTACATCCGAGGAGTGAACTGACTGGTGCTGAAGGTGGGGGGGGCCCCCGAGTGAGGAGACCTGGGCCACACAGGTCCCAAGGGGTGACCCCGGTCATCACCAGAGACAGTGTCACACACCGGCTCCAGGGAAAAAGTAATCTTGCTATCTCCGATCGGCAGCCAATCCCGGGCACTGCCTGGGAACCAGGAAGTAGGCAGGGGCTGTTTTAAGGACAAGGCTGTCAAACAGCCCCTTGTGCTGTGGCCCCATGTGCAAAGGACATCTGATTCTGCTCACCGGAGTCAGCCCAACAAGTCAGCCGGCAGCCAGCCACTCTGCTCCCCTGCTGAATCAAGGGGACCCCTACCCAGGTAAGCCTGTTGGGGGCTGTACTCAGGAGGCCAACTAAGCATGTCAGTGGGCTTAGGAGCTTGCTGCTGTTTTTCCTTGTCTTTAGTATGATGTTGTTTGTTCTTAACTGATACAAGGTTTTAGTATTTTTCTGGGTAGCAGTGATTGTAGGTAAACTGTTGCTAGGTGCCAGGGTGATTCAGGGATCGGGGCATACTGTTAAATAGTTGCTCGATACAGTAGGGTATAGACACTTGCTGAAAAAAAACTGCTAGGTGTTAGCGAGCTTCAGGGTTTCATGGCGTGCGGTTACTGGGTGGTAGTAGGACAGCTCGACTGGGTCTGTGACAACAAAAAATGAGAAAAAAAATAAGGAAGGACTAGAAGGACAGGGAAAAGGAAATGTGAGGAGTGGTGCAATTCAGTGGTTGTGGTTCAGCAGTCTACAGGGAGACCTTCTGGAAGCTGTGGTGCTGTTCCATCTGTGTGCACCTCTCTGGGTGGAGGGAACAGGTTTCAAGGCTCCATACAGCGCTGGCAGAGAGTCAAAGTAATGTTGGCAAGGAGTCAGAGGACCATCTCTCCCACCCAGGGATCACTTCGCCAGAAAACGCGATCTCAAAGGTTGCCAGAAGGAAGGAGTGGTTGGTCTAAGGTGGGTAACAGGCACACTCCTCATCAAGTGCCACTGAGAAACTCCTACATCATTCTGGTGGAGAGGAACTGCCATGAAGACCTGTGGGCGGGGGTGGGGAATGGGCCAGAATAAAAGAGAGCATAGTGAAGGCTACAAACCTGTACATCAGGCAAATATTCAAAAGCAGGAGGAGGAGGAACCATTATGGTTCTCAAGGGAAGTGGCGGAAAAGGTAAAGGCAAAAACAGTGGCATTTAGAACGTATAAGGAGACCCAGAGAGCGGAGGACAGATAAGTGCATCTGGGGAAATGGAGGGAGGCAGGCAAGGCAGTAAGGAGCACAAAAGTGCAAGCTGAGGAGAGAATAGCCCAGACAGTATTAAAGGAGGACAAGACATTCTTCAGGCATATCAGCAAGAAAAAAAAAACAGTTTACTCACCTGTAACAGTAGTTCTAGGAGTGGTATATGTTGTCCATCCACACTTGTTGGCATGTCCCTTTCCCTTTTAAATCTTGCCAGAAGGTCTTCAAGCTGGCTCCTCCCACCCACCCGGGTGGTATAACCCTTGGCTTAGCCCGCTGGAAGCCAGGTTGTGCGTCACAGCGGGGGAGGTCGGCTGGGTCACTGTGGATGAACATATACCACTTCTAGAAAGTTCACTATGTAAGAACTTACCGTAACAGTACATCTTCGAGGTATGGTCTCTTGCAGTAGGTTATTACTCTTGGGAGTCCCCCAGGTGGAGCTGTCACATGGCAGCTCCTTCCAGCAGTCTTCTATAGGGCTGCCCCCCCCCCCCATACGTCACTTCCTCTGGCTGTGTATAAAAGGGATTGGCCCCAGGTACACACTGTTCCCAGCTGGCTGCAGCACACAAAAGGCCGAGGACTGAGGGAAACCGAGGGACCAAGGGAAACATCCATCCCAACATTCTGAGATCCAAGGACCCTGAGCAAAAAAGGCAGGGGGACGGAGAGTGGGATTATACCTACTGCAAGAGAACGTAACTTGAAGATCTACTGTTATGGTAAGCTCTTACGTAACAAAATATCTTCTATGGTCAGGTCTCTTGCAGTAGGTTATTACTCTTGGGAGAGTACCAAGCAGTTATACAAAAGGGAGGACAGGCGGAGCATGAAGCCGGGGTATAGGCCACGGCAACAAGCAGAGCCAAGAAGATACATCCGTGACAACAGAAAAAGAGGTGGGAAACAGGAACCCGGCGGAAGCCAAGGAGGAGCTGCAGAACAAGGCAAGAGACGGTCGTGTGGCCACAGAAAGGGACGGCATCACACAAAGTCCAAGTCAAGACATCTCAAACAACCCCAGGTCGGGCAGACAAGCCAAAGGTGTGTGAGGAAGAGAATACTCCATGAAGGGAGAGTAGAACAGGGCTATGCCAATGATTCAACCTGCCGAGCAGGGCTGCAAAAGGCAGTGGCATACAGCAAGTCCAGCAGGGCATCCAAAGCGTCGTCAGAGACTGGTGGAGACATGTCGATGTGGAAGAGATAGATGCAGAAGGCCATGCACAGTGATGCAACCTGACGAGGCAGGGGTCGAAAGGCCATGGCAAGAAAACATCAAATCCAGGACAGCATGCAAAGCGCACAGCGTGTGTGCAAGGAGTGGAGAGTACCGGGGCAAGAAGTACTGGGCAGGCCACAGCAAAGAACAACTGAGGGGAACTCCAGGAGGGAGAACAGCAGGAGTTCCAAAAGGACCGCAGAGAGGAGGGAAGTGACCAGCAGGAGGAAGCAGGCCTCCAAAGAATAGGGAGAAGGGACACCCGGGCACCTCCGAGGCATGCGGAAGGAGACGGGGAGCAAGCCCTGTCGAGCGGTCCAGGAGAAGGGGTAGGCCTGGTCCCGCTAGGAGGACTGGCACAGGAAGGGGGGCAGACACAGCTGCTCCTTGAGAGGCCCCACCACATATCTGAGCAGTACCCCGGGGAGGAGGACAGGAATGGGACATCCTGGTAGTCGAGGAAGACGACGGGAACCAGGGGAGCAAGGGTGAGGTCCCAGACCGATCGTCAGGCATGACCGGACGGTGGACAGCAAATCAGAAAGTTCTGGGTACCATGACCAAAAACGTAGCACCACAAAAGGGGCTACGGCAGCCAACAGGCAGATGCTGGGTGCCGAACCAGACACCAGAGGCCAGGCGGGGCGCTGCAAGGCACAGACAGACGGGGGATGCAGCCAAGGCATCAGAGCCCACAGGAAGCCGGTGTCGGAAAAGCATGGAAAGGGCGTACACGGGTAGTGCCGACAGGACCGACACTGGGAAGGGAGGTAGTGTTGGGAGAAGGCACCAAAGCCAAAACACAGTAGGCGCAAAGGC
The DNA here is from genome assembly GCA_016271365.2 of Neoceratodus forsteri. NCBI lineage: Eukaryota > Metazoa > Chordata > Ceratodontiformes > Ceratodontidae > Neoceratodus > Neoceratodus forsteri. Next base: position 971,194,232 of record CM028131.1, on the reverse strand, counting down.
GCACGCCCACGCAGCCCACATAGGAAAGGCCGCGAAGCAGTAAGGCACGGGAAGGCAAACCCTCATGCCAAAGCAAACATGGCACCAGGAACCACATCCGATGGACAAGAGGCGTGATGGGGCATGTAGGGCGGGCAGGAGCCCATAGATGCCCAGGAGAAGCGCAATAGCGGTACATGAGGAAGGCCCGACAGGGCGCAGCACAACCAGGAGACCATGCAGGGCAGGACCAAGTGGAAGGAGGGACCTAAAGCTCATGGCATGGGCAGAAAAGCCTGCAGGGCCGGGACCCCTAGGCATGGACCCCGAATACAGGAGGAGGGAAGGGGAACCAGGCGGAGATAGCCCAAACTGGAAGATGCCGGAAAGGCGTGGGGGGGGGTGAGAAAAGAGGGGTGAGACCCAGGAACCCTGTTCAAAGGGCGCAAAAGGGGCACCTGAATGGCGACGGAGGGGGTACACTGACAACATAGGAACAGGATGCTGTTGCCAGGACAGGCGGGGGGACAGGAAAGGGGATCCCCGGACAGGGGACTCCCACGGTGCGGACCCCTGCTGGTGACAGGGAACCAGCTCCACTGAAAAGGATGAAGACAGGGATGTCTTGTTGATGGGGAAGCAGCCCCATCGACGAGGAATGGAATTGGGGATGTCCCGTCAATGAGGGAAGCAGCCCCGTCGACGAGGAACACAAAACAAGATGTCCCATTGATGGGGGAAGCAGCCCCATTGACGAGGAGTGCTCTGTCGATGGGGGAAGAGCCTCTGTTGATGAGAGAGAGTGAGCAGCATGCTCCATCAACAGGATAAGCGCTCCCGCCAATGAGGGAAGGAGACAACATGCTCCGTCGACAGGGGAAGCCTTCCCGTCGATGGGGGAAGAGCCCTCGTCGACGAGAGAGCAGCTGCATGCTCTGTCGATGGGGGAAGAGCTCCCATTGACAGGAGAGAGAGAGAGAGAGAGAGAAAGCATGCTCCGTCGATGGGTGAAGCATCTCCATCAACGAGGAATGTTCCATCGATGGGGGAACAGTGCCTGTCGACAGGAAACATCCCGCACAGTGCTCCATCGATGGGGATAACCCAGCGACGATTAAGGGAGCAACAAAGGCTCCAGCGATGGGGGGAGCTGCCCAGTCGACAATAAACACCCTGTTGATGGGGGGGGATAGCCCCCATCGATGGTACAAGAGAATTGTACAACGAAGGCCCCATTGACGATGGAGGAGCCACTGTCAATGGAGCAGATCGGAGGAGTGAGAGTCCTGCTGACTCTGATGCCGGGAACGTGAGACGTAGTCCGGGGACCCTTAACACTGGTCCTCGAGGTCTTTCCCGAAAGGCTGCCTTGTCAGCCATGGACGGAGTCCCTGACCCAGCAAGACAGCCTGGGCCAAGGAGCAGTGGGGTTATTGTGAGTGAACACAGGCCTGCTGAAACAAAGAGAGTCAGGGGGGTACTGTGAGAGGTTTAAAGGCCTGGTCTAGTGGAAGCAGAAGAGCCGGGGCCTGGGAGCATGCCACAGACCCAGCACAGAGAAGAAAAATTGGGTTCAAATTCATGCCTAAGACTGCAACACAGAAGACTGAGCTAGATGCTGTGCAGGCTGAAGCCAATGGGGAAAATGAACAGTGTGTACCTGGGGCCGCCCCTTTTATACACAGCCAGAGGAAGTGATATATGGGGGGGGGGGCCCTATAGAAGACTGCTGGAAGAAGCTACCATGTGACAGCTCCACCTAGCGGAATCCCAAGAGTAATAACCTACTGCAAGAGACCTGTCTGTATAAGATCTACTGTTACAGGTGAGTAACCTGTTTTTCTAGGGATGTGAATATGTTGTTCTTATCCACACTTGTTGCAGACTCCTAGCAGTTCCCAGGAGGAGGGAGGCAAGGTGCACACCCCCTACTTCGGGACCAGAGACTGGAGAACTGAGGCCCCAAAACCAGCATCCCGGCATGACTCAAGGTCGATGTGGTAATGGGTGATGAAGGTATTTGCTGTCTTCCAGGTAGCAGCCCTGCAGATTTCCTGGATAGGGATGTCCCTGGAAGCAGCCACCGATGCACCGGTATGGCGGGAGGAATGAGCCTTTAGCCCTATGGGAGGCTCCCTACCCGCCAACCTATAGCAGAGATCAATGCATGACGTAATCCATCTGCCAATCGTCTGCTTTGTTGCAGGCCTGCCAGGTGCAGCTTCAGCATAGGTGACAAACAGCTGGTGAATCTCTCCCTGAACTTTCGCCATCCTCTCCATATAGTAGGAGAGAGCACATCTCAGGTCCAGAGTATGGAGCCTGTACTCGGCATGAGGTGTAGTTCGGGTAGAACACAGGCAGAGTCAACACCTGATTAAGGTGAAACTCTGACACCACCTTCGGGAGGAATTTCGGGTTGGGGCGCAGGACAACCTTGTCCCTGTGGAAGACCAGCTAAGGAGACTCCACCGAGAGTGCCTGGAGCTCCTCAGTCCTTCTGTCGGAGGTAATAGCCACCAGGAAGGCCGTCTTCCATGACAAGTGTGACATCTCACGCTTGTACATTGGTTTGAATGGCTTGCCCATGTGCTTTGCCAAAACCAGCAGTAAATCCCATGGAGGTGGAGGTTCATGCACCGGAGGGGATACGTGGTCGAGGCCTTTGAGAAAGCACCAGATCACCTTCTCCTGTGCCACCGTTTGCTGACTGGCCCACGACCGGTAAGCAGAAATGACTGTCAGGTGCACCTTAAGGGTCGAAGACCGAAGGCTCCTTTGGACAGAGACCAAAGGTAGTCTAGAATGCTAGCCAAGGGACAGGACAGAGGGTTCAGGCCCTTGCCTTGGCACCAAATGGAAAACCTTTTCCATTTGATGGCATAGTACTTTCTGGTTGACTCCTTCCTGGATGCTTCCACTACTGTGAGTACATCCTCAGAGAGACCCAAAGCCTGGAACTCTAGCCGCTCAGATACCAGGCTGTCAGGTGCAGGAATTGAAGGTCCGGATAGAATACCTTCCCCTGATTGACAGATATCAGATCTGGGTCTGCTGGAAGACGCCTTGGGAGCCTGTTGCTGAGGCTGAGGAGATCTGGATACCAGAACTGGCGGGGCCAATCTGGGGCTACCAGGATCACCTGTGCCTTGTCTCTCCTCACCTTGAGTAGCACCCTGTGGATCAAGAGAAATGAAGGGAAGGCGTAGAACAGGCATGGGGTCCACAGCCTCGAGAAAGCATCCCCCTGCAGTGATCCCTGCTGAGGGGAGTGGGCGTGAAACAGCTTCAGCTTGGTGTTTACCCTGGAGGCAAACAGGTCCACCATTGGTCTGCCCCAGTGGGAGAACAGGCTGTAAACTACCTCTGGATGGAGATACCACTCGTGGGATGTCTCGCCTATGCGGCTGAGCACATCCGCCAGTTGATTTGAGGCTCCTGCCACAGTCGGCTCACGAGTGTCCAGATTCGGAGTGCTTCCCTGCACAACAGCCAGGACTGTGTGCTGCCCTGCTTGTTGAGGTAGTACACGGTCATGGTATTGTCAGTCTGGACTTGAACCACTTGACCGTGAAGCTGCTGAGCAAATGCTGATAACGCCAGTCTGACCACTCTGAGCTCCAACAGGTGGATATGGTATCAGGATTCCTCGGGGGTCCAGAACACGTGGGCCCTGTTGTTCCCCATGTGGGCTCCCTAGCCCATGAAAGAGGCATCATTCATGAGGACGACCATCAGCTCGGGGCAGACAAACAGGATCCCTTCCTGCAACCAGTCTAGGATGGTCCACCACTTGAGAGCGCCCCATATCTTCTGGGTTACAGTGATCAGCTGGTCAAAATGACCTAGAAGCGGAGTCCACTGGGTGGCCAGCTCCCATTGAAGGGGGCGCATATGCCACCAGGCCCAATGGACCACGGTGGTGCAAGCCGCCATGTAGCCCAGAAAGTGCAGAAAGTACCGGGCAGGGCGCAAGTGCCCAACCAGAAATGATTGGGCAAAGGAGGAGAGAACCTCCGCCCTGTCTGCCAGGAGCCGTGCTCTGGCTCAGCAAGAGTCAAGCTCTGCCCTGATGAACCACATCACCTGAGAAGACATGAGCTCCGACTTGGCCTAGTTGATCAGGAGACCAAGTTGAGAGCAGGTCTGGAGGGCTAGGTCTCTAGACCTCTCCACCTCTTGCTGGGTGGAACCTGCCAAGAGGCAATCATCGAGGTAAGAGTACACTCTGACCCCTCGACGCCTGAGATGAGATGCCACCACTGCAATGCATTTGGCGAAGACCCATGGTGCCGATGACAGGCCAAATGGCATGGCTTGGAACTCGTATAGGGTTCCCTCTGCTCTGAAACGGTGGGAACCGCTGATGGGATGGACGGATTGGGACGTGAAATAACACGTCTTGGAGATCCAGCGAGCAGAACCATATGTTTTGCTCCAGGGATGGTATGATCTGGGACAGAGTTACCATCCTGAAGGTGCGTGGCCTGAGATACTGATTCAGGTTGTGCAGACCTAGAATGTGGCACTAGTCCCCCATCCACTTCGGGACCAGGAAGTACCTGAAAAATGAACCCTGGGTTGACTGGAGGATCTGCCACTCGAACCACTGCCTCCTTGAGGAGGAGCTGGGCTATGTTATCTCTCAGAGCTGACCGAGTGTAGGCTGATACCCTCTCCTCCCATGGGGCACAGGCTCGGCTGGGAGGGTACTGCTCGAATTCCAGAGGCAGACCCTGGCCAATCACTTCTAAGACCCACCTGTCCATGGTAACAGCGGATCAGGTGGAAAGAAAGTGGCGGAGCCGACCCCCCACAGGAGGACCCAGAGCTGGCGTGACGGAGATAGGGGTGGCAACTCCTATCCCATCACTGAGCAGGTTTGGAGGAAGAGGGCCCAGGACCTGAACGCCGACCTCCCTGTCTACGGGCCGGTAGAGGCCCAGATTGGGCCAAGGGCTCTGTGCCTGCTGTTGCTGCCCGCCATGAAAGGAGGGCTGCTGAGTCGTAGAAGCAGGGTGCCAAAAAGGCTTTTTCTTTTACTGCTGCTTCTTGGTGCCAGGGGCGCTTTGAGCAGAAGTGGCTGAGTCCAAGGTGGCACTGGACTGCTCGATTCGCTGAAGGTGACCATACATACCTGGGCCGAAGAGATCGGTACCCAGGAAAGGAACATAAGTGAGTTTGTGCTGGGTATCCGCTGCAAAGGTAGAAAGCCTCAGCCAAGCCCTGCGGCATGAGGTGACCATGGCTGCCACCGAATGGGTGCAAGAGTCCCCATGGTCCAAAGCCATCTGAAGCTGCTGCTTGGCAATGGCACAACCCTGGTCCTGCTTGACTGTAGTCTGAAGGTCCATGGGGAGGTGCAGAAGAACTGGAGGTCTATCAGTGTCAGCAGAGCTGCCTGTGCATCTGAACACTGAGGCAGTCACCAACCCCTCAGCCGAGGGGTGTTCAGTGAACCCAGAGAGGGACCCAGTGGGTACCGCACACTTGCAGGCCATCCGGGCAGATGGCACTGGGCAGGAGGTAGGATGCTGCCAGAGCTTCAATGCCCAGCCAACAGTGGCTTCAGCCACAGGAAAGGTTTCCACAGGTGTATCCCTTTTAAGAATATCTGTAAGAGGGTACTCTGCTTTTTTCTGGACAGGCTCCAGGGGCATCCCTGTGGATTCGGAGATAAAGCAGACAATCCCCTGAAATGACGAAGGGCCCTTTCTCCGTCGACAGACTACTGATAGACTCATCATCCCGAGGGTGAGAGTACAAGTCGGTGTTTTCCGTATCAGAAGAACCTGGATCGATCGGACGGCCACCAGGGTCCCCTTCAACATGCCTGGGTCGATCAGGCGTAAGGGTGACTGACAACCTACATGGGAGTCCTGGAACTGTCCAAGAATCCTTCATAGGAGCCCCTCCCAAAGGCTGTTTAGGCAGCGGATCCACCAAAATCAGCAGAGAGACCGATGTTGGCCGAACCGGAGTGGGTTTAGCCAGCTCCATGGGCGGGGCAACTGTTTTGACTGGTTCCAAGGAAGTCGGCTTCGGCCTAGGAGGTGAAAGACATGTAATGGCTGGAGTAGAAACTGTGGCTGGCTTCTGTCCAGACAGAAACAGCTGCTGCCACATTTAATCTTTGTAGCGTCGACGGAGTTTCCGCCGAAGCCTCTCCTCATCCAAGGAGGACGAGGATGACCGGTGGTGTCGCCTCTTTTTGCCGCTTATGCATCTTCCTCGGCCTGTCGGTTGAGGGGTCCTAGATCTTGACCTTGATTAGACTGGCTGATTCGGTCGCTCGGAGACACTGGGGAAACCAGTGACTTGCCCAGATCCGGGACCAGTTCCTCGATGGGAGTCCCAGCTGGCTGGGTCTCCTCATCAGGAAGAGGCAGGACCGGAGTCCTAGTCAAAGAGTTGTCGGCCTTATCAGGCGACAACAAGTCGATGGGATTGAGAATGATCTCAACCTCACTGATCAAGACCTCGGTCGACTGGCCAGATGGCAGAGCCAAGAGGCCAGTGGCTGAGGAAACAATTTCGACCGAAGTCGATACTGCCGGCTCCTGGGACTGAGATCGGTCACGATCCCAAGTGCATCTTCGCTGAGATGAAGACAGTTTCAAATCCTTTTCCTTCTTACAGGACCAAGAGGAATACGAGCCCGCAGGTTCCTTGCCTTTAGTGGTGAGGGACTGACACAGCTCTTGGAAGGAACCCAAAAACGTGGAGCCCAGGTTAAGGGGAACAAAAATCGACCGAGAAGATGATTCTGTGGCCCGTGCTGCTTCTTCGAAGGCCTGCATCTGTTCCAGCTGATTGGTGGACCCCATAGCCACAGAGACCGCCCACCAGGCCTCTTTGGATTTCACCGGTGGATTCAGTTTCTTGGGCCTACCCAACTTAAGGTGTGTGAGACGACTGTCGAGGACGTTTGGGTGAAACGCGAGGCACATCTTGCAAGTCTGGGTGTCATGGCCAACACCTAGGCAGTATACACACGCAGTATGTGGATCGGTGTGCAACATTTTTTGGCTGAACGGGCACCGGCGAAATCCAGGGGAAGATTTGTCTTCCATGACCGAGTAGCAAAGAGCACAGTCGCTAGCTCGAATGAGCTGAATTTTAGGAATAACCGAAGGGTTAGAAGCCAGGGCCTATAAAAAGCAATAGCAAAGAGGAGGCAACCTGAATTTTCCAGTGGAAAGGAAGATCTGGTGTCATGGTGCGGAGCCGAGGGTTATACCACCTGGGTGGGTGGGAGGAGCCAGCCTGAAGACCTTCCGGCAAGATTTAAAGGGGAAAGGGACATGCCAACAAGTATGGATAAAAACAACATATCCACATCCCTAGAACAAATATTTCTGCTCAGTATGCACAGTTGAGGGGGAAGGGGAGGGACCACAAATAAGCACCAAGAGACTGGGGGGGGAAGGGGGAAGGAAATGGACACCAGTCCCTTTTCTGAGGAGAGGGTCAGGAAAGCACTCGCTAATATGCAGGTAGACAAAGCCATGGAGCCAGACGGGATGCATCCAAGGGTGTTAAAGGAACTCAGGGAGGCACTAGCTGCACCCCTGACAGACTTGTTTAACAGTTCACTGGAGACTGGTGTGGTCCCAGAGAACTGGAGAAGGATGGACGTTGTACCACTTCACAAAAGTGGTAACAAGGAGAAGGCGCAAAATTACAGGCCTGTTGGCCTGACATCTGTAGTACGGAAATGATGGAAACACTATTAAAGGAAAGAATCATGGAACACCTGGAATCCAATGGACTGCAGGACCCAAGGCAGCATGGCTTTACGGAGGAGAGGTAATGCCAAACAAATCTGATGAATTTTTTGACTGGGTAACCAGGGTGTTGTATCAAAGCGGGGGCAGTTGACGTGACCTACCTGGACTTCAATAAGGCCTCTGACACCGTCCCACATGGTAAGCTGGTAAACAAGTTGGGAAGCATGGGGGTGGGCAATAAGGTGGTAACCTGCATAAGAAACTGGTTAGGGAATAAGAGGCAGAGGGTGGTGGTGGTAAATGGAGCTTGCTCTGAGGAAGGGAGAGTGACCAGCAGGGTACCACAGGGGTCAGTACTGGGGCCAGTCTTCTTTAATGTCTTTGTTGGTCACATAGTAGAGTAACTGAAAGGGAAGGTCTGCCTCTTTGCGGATGACACCAAGAGCTGCAACAGGGTGGAAACTCCGAAGGGAGTGCAAAGGATGGAAAGAGACTTGAAATGACTGGAGGAGTGGTCAAAGATTTGGCAGCTAAGGTTTAATGCAATAAAGTGCAAAATAATACATGAGCATCTCAGAAAACCGGGGGTGCAGTACAAAAGAGGGGGAGAGATACTAGCAGTGACCAAGGAGGAAAGTGTCCTGGATGTAATCATATCAGATGACCTGAAGGTGGCCAGACAGTGCGATATCAGGAGAGCTAGTGGGATGCTGGGATGTATAGGTAGGGGTATCACTGGCAGGAAGCGGGAAGTGGTGTTGCCACTATATAGTTCTTTAGTAAGACCCCACCTGGAGTACTGTGTCGTTTTGGAGGCCACATCTTAGGAAAGACAGAGACAGGATGGAGGCCATCCAAAGGAGGGCTACCAAGATGGTACAGTGTCTACACCAAATGTTCTCTTAGAAGAGGCTAAAGAAATTAAACATGAACACCCTGGAGAAGAGAAGGGAGAGGAGGGATATGATTGAGACCTTTGAATACCTCACAGGGGTGAATAAGGTACAAGTGGGAGGTATTTTTCAGAGGAAAGGGTGCGCAGGACAAGGGACCACGATATGAAGCTGGAGCGAGTTGGTTTAGGAGAGATGGGAGGAAATGCTTCTTCACAGAAAGGGTGGTAAATGCCTGGAATGGTTTTCCAGTGGAGGTTGTGGGGGCGAAAACAGCATGGGATTCAAAAAAGCCTGGGATAAGCACAAGGGAGTCATAAAGGATAGGTAAGGGGGTTGCAGAGAAAGTGCCGTAGAGCTGGAGGAGTCTACAGTGTAAGCAATGCAACAAAAAAGGCAGACCGGATGGGCCACACCGTTATTTGCCATCAGGTTATATGTTTCGGTTTCCTCCAGGTCAATGTCCAACTCCAAGCTGGTGCCACCACTGACACTGTCCTCAGGGTTGGTGACATCCTTGGAGACAGGTCTCTCCTGACAGTGTTGACTTCGAGATTGTGCTCAGTGCATCACCTTCTTCTGTGTCATCACTGTCCCTGTCACCATGTCCGGAGCTGTCCCCCTCCTCTGTATCACTCTCTCAGACACCCTGAACAGTGTCAGACAGAGACCCGTCATTGTCCCTAGGGTCACCTGCCACATCACCACCACAAACTGTGACAACAGCACAGGCAAACTCAGTGGACATGTCGTTGTGTCTACCAGTGTAGACCGAGCGGATAGCTTCAGCATCACCAGCTGGGACATCTGCTATTCATGGCAGGCAGAGTGTGGAAGGTATGCAGTTGACTGCCCAGAAGGAGGTGTCTGTCCACCAGACCCATTCATCGGAATCCAACGTTTCAGCACAGCAAGCTCAAGGAAAGCTCTGTACTTCCACGGAATCAGAGGTCCCAGGAAGATGCTCAGTGGAAAGGCCTAAGGACCTTACCTTGGATGCATGCGCGTGACACCTGCCTCCAAAGGTGGAGATTGGATGACCCCACTTCAATGCATAGTTCTCCAATGTACAATGGTCCATGGAGAAGCAGGGGTTGCAGACATCCATGTCATGCTGCTATTCAAGGCAGGCTGTACAGGTCTGATGCTGATCTGTAGCAGCCATTTTGTATCCTTAGAGGCACAGACGCATGATGAGTGACTGCAGATTCTACTTCCCCAACGTGGTCCCTTTGTTTTCAGGTTTTGTCGTCATATGGTTAAGAAATAAATAAAGACAGCATTGTAAATAGTGGAAAAACACAGTGATGTAGCAACAAGTACTTTGGCAGTGATGGGGCAAACTGAATAGTGTTCCCATGGTGTGCTCTCAACAATGGGAAGAACAGAACTGATGCTAATGAGGGAGCCAGCAGTGATTACTAGCCAGCACAAGGTACCATGTGGGGGCGCTCTGCTGTCCAGTGGCTGCTGCCCACCTTCCCAGCCAAAAGATTTGCTCCTGCGGGGTCCTAGTGTCTTAGGCCAGAACCATAATTCTAGAGTCCTGCAATGAGGGGGTTGGAACTTGTCACCAAGATGAGACTGCTGCCTAGTGTCAGGAGACAGTACAGTTACATAAGAAGAGTTGAAATAGTGTCCGAAACGGTACATTTCCACCAGAAATGTGGATGGTTCTCCATACATTTCCTGACCAAACTGTACATTTCCACATTAAAAATAATAGAAAATGAAGCAACTAAATTAACAGTGAAAACAAAGTTGTCCAGGGAACATAAGTTATGCCTCCCCTTCATTGTCTCCCTCAGAGGAACTGCTTGATAAGTTGCATTCCATGTGTTTTTGTAACACTTTGTCTTTTCTTTTGTACTTTGCAGTCTCTGGTCTCCTCTCCTTCTCCAGTGCCCACAGGGATAATGCTCCAGTTGCATCAAACTCCTTGATTTGTGTTGGACTTAGTCTGACATTCATTAAATATCCTAGCATCTCTGGAGTCGAGCATGATCTCCAGTCAGTTTTAATGCGTTTCATGACTGAAAATGCAGACTCAACAATGCTCGAACTGGAACTTAAAACTAACACAATGCTCAGCACAGCTATGATGTTGGACAGGTCACATCCTGTTTTCTAAACAACTTTTCAAGTAGCGTGTGAGGATTATTCACCAGTACTGGTTCAAGAGCAAGCAGTCGGAGGGCATATTTTGTTAACAGACACAATTCCCCAAAACATAATGTTGGGTTAAGGCCTTGGCCTTCAAGTGCCTTGGAAAAGTGTTCTGCTAGGAATGTCACATCTTTTCTGCCATATGCAACATCACCACTACTGTCAGGATGCTCTGCTGGCCAGTTGTTTGGATTGAAAATTTGACACGCTTGTACAACATTAAGCTGTTCATCACAGTCTTCCCCTGGTGACGGACTTATGTTACTGAAACGCTGTTTCATGGACTTCACAACTTCATCCCTGAAATGGGTCACCTCCTTTGTAACAGTACGTATAGTGCCAGTGAACTGTTGCCCCCATTCTAACACAAGTACCTCATCTTTGAATTCCATTCTGTCAGCAAAAATGTTGTTGACAGCAAGGAAGAAAAAATTACTCACCTTAGTAATTGCTTTTCTTCTCATGGAGTCTTGCTATATATTAGGACTGTATGCAGTAAGCCCTTGGCTCTGAACTGCCCCGGAGATGAAATAGTTAACTCCAGTGTAATCTGGAGTTCCAAAGCGCGAGGGCGCTATCCAAAGCTCTATCTGGTCAGTTTCAAATGAAACTGCCAGGTTCTTTACGAAGCTAAACTAACATAGCAAGTCTGTGTGGAAAAGCCCTACACTAGCCATTGGCTACCTACTAGTAGTAGAACAACAGAACACAACAACAACAAACACAGAATAAAAACAACACACCTATTATTGTTAGGATCACCCCCTGACCAGCACTAATAGGCCCCCTCTCCCCAAAAGACTCAAGTCCAGAGGGGGGGCCATCTACCACTTAACAAAAAACAGAATTACCTAGTTCCCTAACCCAAATGCAACAATGGGGGGGGGACTAGAAGGCTAAAATGGCATGACACAGTGCTTGCACCAAATTGCCAACCCCATACCCAAGTAGGAATTCTGAGAGGGGTAGGAGGGGGGGTTGTCCTAATATAGCAAGACTCCATGAGAAGAAAAGCAATTACTAAGGTGAGCAATTTTTTCTTCAAACACCATGAAGTCTTGCTATAATTAGGACTGTATGCAGATTATACAGCAGTAGCTCCATGGAGGAGGGCCAGAACCTACTTAGGGAATAGGCTCTGAAGCACAGCTGTGCCAAAACGAGCATCTCTCCTGGACTGGACGTCCAGAGAATAATGCTTGGTGAACGTGTTGGACTGTCTTCCAGGTAGCAGCTTGACAAATTTCCAAGATAGGAATATCTCTAGCAGCCGCTAGAGATGCAGCTGTACACCTGGTGGAATGAGCCCTCAGACCTGAGGAGGCTCTTTACCTAGTTTTGGTAACAGAACTGGATACAGAGACAATCCACCTTGCGATTGTCCTCCTAGTAGCAGGTCTCCCTTACCCACTTCTCCATAGGTAAGGAAGAGTTGGAGGGATTCGAACCTATGACCCTTAGTACGTTCCAAATAGTAGCTAAGAGCTCTTTTAACGTCCAAACTGTGCAGTCTCCTCTCACCAGAGGAAGAGTGCTCAGTAAAAATACTGGGAGAGAGATGGATTGGTTAAGATGGAAATCTGAAACCACTTTAGGTAAAAACTTTCTGTTAGTCCGGAGGACCACTTTATCTCTGTGGAAAGAAATAAAATCCTTTCCCACTGACAAGGCTTATAATTCACTTATCGCCCTAGCGATGATAGCCACTAGAAAAACAGTTTTCCAAGTTAAAAACTTGAGGTCTGCGAGCCAGAGGCTCAAAGGGGTCGCATTAGCTGGGCAATGCAAACATTCAGGTCCCATGCAGGAGCTGGTTCCCGAAAGGAGGGTTAGTGTGAAGTAACCTTTGAAAACTGGAGAACACAGAGTGAGAGGAGAGGAAACGGTTTCCCTGCAGAAACAAAAACAGAAACAGCTGCCAAATGAACCTTCAAGGTAGCTGGTTTGAGTCCTAGGGAATTTAAGTGGACCAAATAGTCCAATAAAATAGACAAGTCAGCAGATTCTGGTACAATCTGCCTCTCAGAACACCAAAAGGAAAATCTCTTCCACTTAGAATTATAAGTGGCTCTAGTGGAAGGCTTCCTAGAGCCTTCAAAATATCCAAGACACCTCGAGAAAGGTATAAATCAGCAAATTCTAGCTCCTCAAGAACCAGGCCTTGAGGTGGAGGGAATTGAGGTCCGGATACCACACTCTCCCCTGTGCACAGGTCAGCAGGTCGTGGGTCCTGGGCAAGGTCAGGGGAGGGCGAAATGAGAGGGACAGGAGAAGAGGGTACCAGGGCTGCCTGGCCCAGTCTGGAGCAATCAGAATCACTTCGCAGGGCTGAGTTCTGATTTTTACCAGTACCCTGAAGAGGAGGGGAAAAGGAGGAAGGCATAAAGGAACTTCCTTCCCAATTCAACTGAAAGGCATCCAGAGGAACTGATCCCAGCACTGGAGGCCTGCAACAAAACAGGGGAAGTTGGTGGTTGTCTGGGGCTGCGAAAAGATCCATCTGAGGGGTGCCCCACCTGGCAAAGACTGACCCCAGCACCTGAGGATTCAGAGCCCATTCGTGATGGCCCTGAGAAATCCTGCTGAGGGCATCCGCTAGGACATTGTCCTTCCCTGGGAGGTGAACTACTATCAGGGAGGTGTTCAGGGAGTAGGCCAGTGACCACAACTTCATTGCTTCGGTGCACAAGGCAGAAGAGCGAGTGCCCCCTTGCCTGTTGATGTACCACATTGTTGTGGTGTTGTCTGTCCTGACTTGGACTACCTTGTCCTGGACAGCCTCCGAAAAAACTTGAAGAGCTAAGAAAACAGCTCTGAGTTCCAATAGGTTGATGTGGAGCAGAGATTCCTGAGGGGACCACACTCCTTGAGTGGAAAGGTCGCCCAGATGAGCCCCCCACCCCAACAGGGAGGCATCCGTGGTGAGGGTGAGGGAATGAAGAACAGGTAAGAATGGGACCCCCTGAGTTAGGTTGCTTTGATCCTGCCACCACTGCAGGGCTAGGATCAGGGTTTTGGTCACTGGGACTAATTTGGTAAGGGGGTCCTTCCTTTGAGACCAGAAGGACCTCAAGTGGAACTGGATGTCCCTCATCTGAAATCTTGCTCCTTGCACGACAGCTGTACATAGATACATAGATACATAGACAGTGTCGGCAGATAAGGGCCTATGGCCCACCTAGTCTGCCCATTTGAGCTTGTAAGTTCAGTTTGTTTTCCTAGAAGTCTATTTCCCCTTACCCCTGACCTCTAGAATTCCTTTATGTCTATCCCATGCATTCTTAAATCCCGTGATTGTTTCAGCCCCCACCACTTCCTCTGGCAGGGTGTTCCACTTGTCCACCACCCGTTCTGTGAAGAAATTCTTTCTCATGTTTCCTCTGAATCGTCCTCCCTCCAACTTCATCAGAAGCAGCCATGTGCCCTAGGAGTTGTAGAAAATGCCTTGCTGGTCGAGAGACCCGCAGGGTGAAGGAAGATGCCAGGGCAATGATTCTGTCCACTCTTTCCGAGGGGAGAAATGCCCTGGCTGACTTCGTGTTCAACTCTGCTCCTATGAAGGTTAGTACCTGAACTGGTTCGAGAACTGACTTTGGAAAGTTCAACAGGAACCCCAGAGAGATGAGAAGTTTCTGGGTGACTTGCAAGTGGGATTTTACCTGCTCTGGTGACTGACCCACAATGAGCCAGTCGTCCAAGTAGGGAAACACAGCTACCCCTTGCCTTCTTAGATGGGCCACTACTACAGCTAGACATTTTGTGAAAACCCTTGGGGCAGAAGTGAGACCGAAGGGCATTGCCCTGAACTGGTAGTGGCCAGAGGGCAGTTCGAACCTGAGGTACTTTCGGTGAGAGGCCCTGATTAAGATATGGAAATAGGCGTCCTTGAGGTCCAGGGAAGCTAACCAGTCCCTGGTCTCAAGGAAGGCAAAATCATTGCCAAGTTAACATTTTGAACTTTGGTTTTACAAGATGTTTGTTCAGAAATCTTAAATCCAAAATGGGCATGATCTCCTGTCTTTTTGGGGTTAGGAAGTACCTCGAGTACAGACCCTTGCCCTGATGGCAAGGGAGAACCCTTTCCACTGCTTTGCAGTCCAGAAGAGAAGAAACCTCTGCTTCTAAAGCAAGGGTTTCTGAAGGACTTGAGGGGGGAAAGTGCCTGGCTCTCATCTTGGGAAATTGTTTGAAGCTGAGAACCAGACCCTGGCCCCTTCCCAGAACCCATTTGTCGAGGTTAGGACAACCAGTTCTGGCTGAAATAAGCCAGCCTGCCCCTACCAGTACAGGAGAGTCGGCCCTGGACACCCGTCCAGGGTGCCTGCTTGGCAGGAGCAGCTTTAGGCTGAGGAGAGGGAGAGGGCCTGCCTGTGCCCGTCTGCCTCTGCCTCTGAAAAACCTCTCTGCCAAAGGCAGAAGAGGCCTGAAATTGGTAAAGGCCTATGGTAAGGCCTGCCCTACCCCTGGGGCATGCCTTTGAGGAGTGGCATGCCTCTCCTAGCTTGGGCACTTTTGTAGGTAGTTCTGTATTCATCCATTTTTTCATGTAATTTTCCGCTTGATCCCCAAACAGAGAATTTCCTATCACAGGAAAATCTATAGCCTTTGACTGGGTATCTTGGGACAGATTAGTGCATCTGGCCATGCCAACCCACGGAGAGCTACAGAAGTGGCCATGACCCTAGAAGAAACATCATTAACATCAACAGCAGTATGAAATTGAACTTTAGAGGCTTCAATGCCATCAGCAGCCACCTGTTCCAACTCACTAGCCAGCTGGCCCTGGGCCTGCTTGGCCAACTGCAATATAGTGTCCCATCTAGATTTCTGATATCTAGCCACATAAGCCATATAATTAGCTTGTCTGAGTCCCAAAAGCTGCCACATACTGTTTTTCGCCATGGCATCAATCTTCCTGGAATCTTTATCAGGAGGATGTGAGGCCAGGGGAATATTAGCCTTGTCACAGGCTGCAGCTTGAACAACACCTACATGACTACACTGCTCAGTGAGGAAGTCTGTATTAGGGCCTGACAAAGTATACCTTCTGTCCATTTTTTTATCTACAGGAGGGACAGAAAAAGGATTTTTTAAAATCTTCGTAGTTTGCCTCCTAAATGACTTATGCAAAGGAATAGACAACCTTCTAGACTCTGGAATATCCATCATTTCTACATAATCAGGCTCCTCTTGCTCGTCCACAGCCTCCTCTAAAGGGAGCTGGAGGGTTTCGGCTACCTTCTTATAGAACCTGAAATGAGAAGGGGACTCAGACAACAAAGGGGGAGACTCAAAGGGTCTGTCTGGAGAAATGTCCGGCTCTATGGGCACTTCCAGACCTTCCCAGTCACAATTACAATCATCAAAACCTTCATCCCCCTCCTGTGGTTCATAAAAATCCTCAACATCATAATCCTGAACCACTGGACCTGAACGAGACCCCCTTTTTCCAACTACAGGGGGTTCAACAAGTCCTTGAGACAAAGACTGGACAATCTGAATGGCTTTAGCTATCTCTGCAGCAGAAGGAGAGACAAACTGGACTCCACACTTGCTGATTTCTTTGTCTTTTTACTTTGACTGGTTCCTCAGAACCAGCCTTTCTTGCCGGAGAAGTCTCGCCTGGTCAGAGGGCACTCCTCTGGTCCAGCCGGCTGGACCGGGCTGGCCATCCGGTCAGCGGACTTTTGGCCTCTCGCTCCCTGAGCCGCCCAATCTCTTTTCCAGGGTGGCTGCAGGGAAATTTTTACACACCTGGCAGTCTGACAGGAGGTGGTCAGCCCCCAGACAATAGACACAAGTGGTGTGTGGGTCAGCCTTGGCAAAGGCTTCCCCACAGACATCACAGTGTTGAAACCCAGTGGGCCCGGATTTTCTTTTGGGTTTCTCAGACATAATGCCAGCCTATCCAAAACTTGCCCTTTTTTTGGCTGTGCCAGGCAAGACACCCTTATCGGTTCCTAACCGTGTCACGGGTATTGGAAAAAAAACCCAGAAATGTAAAGATTTTTTTAGAACCGATAAGAACCGGGTACCTCACTTCTAAAAACAGAAAAACAATTTTTAAGCAAACCGATCGGTTCAGAGTGAACCGATAATGAGTTTCAAACAGACTTTAATTTTTTTGTACTTACGGTTACCAGATAGAGCTTCTGAACCGAAACCACGGTAATTTTAAAATACTTGCGGTTCAAATGAACGAATAAAACGCATGAACCGCAAAACGAACCGAGCTGAATGAGCTGATCTCCGGAGCGACTGTTCAGTGCAAGCGGAGTAAAGAATCTGGCAGTTTCATTTGAAACTGACCAGACAGAGCTTTGGATAGCGCCCTCGCGCTTTGGAACTCCAGATTACACTGGAGTTAACTATTTCATCTCCGGGGCAGTTCAGAGCCAAGGGCTTACTGCATACAGTCCTAATTATAGCAAGACTTCATGGTGTTTGAAGCACTCACATGCCTGCTGTGTGTCATAATGTTCTAATGAAAGAACAGCAGCCTCAACTCTTTCGGCAATTTGGAAAATTAGCAGCTTTTCTTGTTGAAATGCCAACGATACCAACACAATCATCTGTAAAAGTTTGTGAATTAGATGTACTGTAATGAGGTATTTAAGTGAGACGAGACTTTTTCTCAGCTTAGCAGCTTTCATTCGGGTGTCCACATGGCCACTAGTACTGACCTGACCTGCACAACAATGCTTTTCCACATTTTAATGAGCAAATTTAATGCTCAAACTCTGTGGGCTAGCCATCTGGTTCCCAACACATTCACAGGTACAAGGTACTGGAGACCCAGAACAGAAGATGTTTGTTTTAGTCCAGTACGCATCACTGCTGATGAATGGTAGTACCGGAACATTAGCTGTAACAGGTCATCAATTTGCTGTACTAAAGAGCAAGGCTTGGCTGCATCTCGCAAAGCCAGTTCAAAGCGATGGGCTGAGCAGTGGACCGAGACAGCATGAGGAACCTGATCCTGAACTTTTTTGGCAACCCCATTATTAAGTCCAAAATTTACTGCTACACCATCAGCGCAGAATTCTACCATGCAGGAGTAATCCTCGACTTTTGCATTTTCTTTTATGCTGTTCATAACTGCATAGAAAATATTATCAGAAGTAGGCCTGCCTATGTCTACGATGCTGAGAAATTTTGTACAGGTTCACCATCCTTCACATAGCGTATACAAATTAGGTCTTCCTTTATTACAGCTGAGTTAGTACTACCGTCACACAACACTGAAAAATATTTGGACTGCCTGACCTCCTCTGTAAGTTGTGCATTAATATCCTTACTGATGAATTTAATAAAACTGGCACAGGCACTGTCACTGGTGTACCTCAACCCAATCTTTTCCTGTTTCCCTATCCGTGACAGTAGTTCCATGTCTTGTACGAAACTTGTGAATGGTTGCCCTGCTTTAGCAACCTTAAAAGCAGCAGGAACCTATGGGTCATGATTTCTGTTGTCTCTTTATCCACTGATAGCAACCCCCTGACAATTGGGCTTTTGCTAGGGTACCGTTGAGCAGCAATACGGCTGCTTGACTCGTGATGAATGTGACTCGTTTCATGTGTTTTTACTGTGCCCAGCATAAAGGTTTTGCAGCCAACTACAAATGAATCACTGTCATTTGGAAATATTTTTCTGCAGTATTCACAGTACATCTCAGTTCGGTCATTATTTACTAAAAGTCATTCTCTGTCTTTTTTCCATGACTCCTGAAAGTGTCTGGTTCTTTGTTTTTCATACTCTTTCTTTTTGTGACATTTTATTCCTTGGTTTGGGCGCCCAAGCATTTTTTTTGGTGGGTGGAGGGGTTTCCACTGTACTTGCCTCCACAAAAGGCATGTAACTACTTTCAGGTTCGGTGGAGGAAGATGGACTGACAGTGGTAATTCCACAGTATTTTTCTTTGTAAAATCAAATCTAAGAAGAGACATACTTTTGATCTGCGAAACAGAACTTGACTTGTTAATAAAGATTCCGTAAACCAACTTGTGTGTCTCTCTTAGTGAGAACAAAGGATCACAAATAGATCAGTCAGAGCAGTCACCTCTCACAGGACTATAGGGTAGATTAACGTGTTGGCACAGTTAACAATATTTTTGTTTGTTTGTTTAAATCCAGACACTAGCTGCTCCAACACAAGTTTTCACAATGATTCCCTTAGTGTGGGCAGGGAGGCAGTTTAGAATGCAGGAATTAGAGCTTTATTTTTTTTTTTAACACACTGAAAGCCCCAAGATAGTTCCATGCAACTAGGATCCCCTAGTATAGGTCAGGGAGCACTTTAGAAAACAGGAATTAGAGCTTTATTTTTTTTTTAAACACACAGAAAGCCCTAAGATAGTTCCACAAACTAGGATCCCCTAGTGTAGGTCAGGGAGCACATCAGAACACAGGAAATAGAGCTTTATTTTTTTTTTAAACACACAGAAAGCCCCAAGATAGTTCCACACAACTAGGATCCCCTAGTGTAGGTCAGAGAGCAGTTTAGAATGCAGGAATTAGGACTTCCGGTGAAGTCAGCATCCATGATGGCTGCCTAATCTGGGTGCTCTGCTCCCCATCGATAACAATCTAACTAAATCGTCAATTTAATAATGGCATCTCCGGCCAAACAAAGGCATAATAAACCCGGGAAACTCCATATGACTCCTGCACAGAAGCGTAAAGAAATGCTACAAACAGAAGGGTCAGAAACCTCAGAGGAATGGGAGACTCCGGGAGGAAACCAGCAGGCCACACCGCGTGGAGATTTACCGCAGGACGACCTAGCCAAAACAATCCTCCAAACAGCCCGCACAGTCACAAAAATTGATCAAACCCTCTCCGAATTAGGGGCGGACTTTAACCGCATTGACCATAAAGCTGAACTGATGGAGTTGTGCCTCACTACAGTCTCAGAGCAAGCAGATAGGCACGATAGGCTCCTCCTATACTTGTTGGCACGGGATCGGGAACTTACTCATCGTCTAGATGACTTGGAAGGGAGGAGTAGAAGACAGAATGTGAGGATATATGGGGTCCTGGAGGGCTCGGAGGATAAAGCTTTGGGCCCTACAGCCTTTCTTCAAGACCTTCAAAGAAAATCCCTCACACTACCTAAGAAAATCCCTCGCACTACCAGACGACTTTGACCTGAGAATGGACCGGGCACACCGATCACTGGGTCCTAGGCCCCGTAATCCTGAAGCAAGGCCCAGACCCTTCATCGCCCGTTTAACCTCCTACAAAGGCAAAGAGGAGCTGATACATCGAGCCTGGCAGCAGGGCCCCTTGTCATTTTCTGGCCATAAGACTGCGACAGACAATGGTCATACCTCAGGGGTGCAGGAGGTGCGCAGAATGATCTGGTCCATAAAAAAACAGCTCAAGGCCAAGAACATCAAGGTTCAAACCCTATATCCAGCGAGGATTAAAATAACCACTATGCAAGGCGCCAAAATCTTCAAGGACCTCCTGACGGCTGCACCTTACCTCGAGGAGCTTGGAATCAGCACTCCTCCCCTGCTCAATGAGAAAATGGAGAGGGAGGGAGGGACCTGTTGGCGTCCGCTTGGTCAATTGCACGGAAGGGGATCATCAGGCAAGGTTCCACACACTGGATCCCGCAAACATCCCTCCGTGCAGACATCAGCACACTGATCCGGAGACTCAGAGACCCAGCTTTACTGAACAGAAGAGCTTCTTATCTGCAGATGGCAGACCCGGCTGACGATTCCGAAGAGGCAGGCCCTTCCCAGGCTCCAGACAGCTGAGGGCGATCTCCGTGAGGTTCGCTCACTTTCTGCGACAGGCCGCTCTCGATTCCCTTCTCCCTGAGGCTTAATTATTTTCCAGTCCTCCGATTCATTCCCTGGACCCTCTCCCTGACGCAAATCGGAGCACAGCATTTGAAAAGGTCACAGTAAGTACTGGGGATCTCCCCCTTACCTGTTTTTTAACCCGCAAGGTTCAACGAACTAAGTGACCATAAATGACACCCATTCATGGCTCCGTTGTCTCTACAAACACCTAAAGTATGTCAGACATTTTGCTTTGTCACGGTCAGTGTCTTTATGGGACGGGGACGTTCTTTTGAAAAACCAGGCCAGCTCTCAGTAATTTTAGGAGTTATCAGATCTTTGCTCATTTAATCAGCCATCACTGTTACACATAGAATATTTTGGCATACCGACCTGCTCCAGCTTTAGTGGCCCCTTGGGGCTTGCGGGGAAGGGGGCGGGGTGCGGTGGTGGGTGCTGGCATAGCACTCTATCTACTTATATGCCCCTTTTGAAGGCATGGACGCTGAAATGCCGGGGTCCCTGCTTCATTTATTACTGGCATTGGTTGGAGTGCTGCTTTGGCGAGTGTTGCCGCGTTATGGGTACCCCTTTATTTCTACCTTCGTTTGTTATTGAGCTGGGCAACCTCTGGCTGGAGCATCCACTTGCCAACTGAACGCCACTCTTAATTTGTATTTGGACCTTAGGCCTTACCCTGGGTCCAACTACTACAAGGCCCATGAGAACGCTGCAGTGGGCCGTTCCTGGGGGGGGGGGGTTTGCCAGCCTACCAGTCTGTCCTGGAGCCACGGATACAGTGCTGTCTCCCGGGCCTTGGGAACTCAAGGATTCAGGGATTCTAGTCCACAGGAATGGTGAGGGACTGGTCAGGAGATGTTGAAACAGCGGCTGTGTCCACACACCTCCCTGACTTGGGGGGGAAGGAAGGTGATCTCTCTAGTCCTAATTTCAGACATAAAGGTGGGGAGGTGGAGGGGAGCTCAGGCGAGCATGCCAGCATGGAGGATAGCCGGCAAACAGAAGGGGGGCCATACCCATGGATGTCCCAGGGGCCCACAGGGAATACTCATTGCGCTGCTGAGCTCCCTGTTCTGGACTGCGCAAGCAGACACCCTTCAGTTGATGACCATTCTCAGCAATCCCTTGGAAGTCAAGCCAGTAGACCTTGGGCAGCCTGGTTGGGAGAAATCTCAGCCCCGACCTGCCAATTACTACTTCTGCTCATGGCTCATAGTTGGAAGAGGCCAGAGCAACAGTTTCATCTTTTCTTTGTTTTACCAATAGTAATAGCAATGGTTCTAATGTTTAAATGTGTTCTTGATGTAATGTCTGATGTTTTACAGGGTATTCGAAAGGTTAAGTCACCATGGTATATACAAGATCTAACTTGGAAAGCAGTAGCTAACATGAATTGGTCCACAAATGGCTAGGCAAGTCATGAAGATTTTGTCTTTCAATATAAATGGGTGTTCGAATCCCACTAAAAGAAAGGATTCAGCACTTTATAACATCCCAGAGATGAGAAGCAGTTTTCCTTCAGGAGACCCACTTATCTCCCTTAGAAGCACAAAAACTAAAATCAAAAACTTTTCCCTAGCTGTATCACTCTTCACTGCCAGCAGGCAGAAAGAGGGGGGGTTGCAATTCTCCTCTCGGAGGCCCTTCACTTTCAACACCATGAGGTAGTGGAGGATCCCGAGGCAAGGTACCTCATGGTAACTGGGACCACTCAGGACACCCCAATCACACTAGTAAATGTCTATGTCCCTCCGGGATCACCGTTCTCGGTTTACTCCGCCCTTCTCCATCTAGTGGCTGAAAAGGCCAAGGGCTTATTGATAATGGGCAGGGACTGGAATTTGGTCTTAAATAGGACCCTCGACACCACGTCTCAAATTCCTAAACCAGATATCACCAGAGCCTGTTCCATAAAACTGACGCTGGACCAGATGGGTCTGGTTGACAAATGGCGAGAGAAATTCCCCAAGAGTAGAGAGTGCACATGTTTTTCCCCCCCGAGGTTCCGCATTTTTTCCAGACTGGATATGTTCTTTACTTTCTCCAAGGACCTGTCCAGCTTCCCCTCCACGTGGGTGGGAACATCTATTTTCTCGGACCATAGTCCAGTTTTTCTGAAAGTGGAGTTGGGTCTACCCAGACGTACCACCCACTGGAGATTGAACACTTCCCTCCTCCAAGATAAAGAGGTAGTAGATGAGCTTAAAAAGCACTTCAATATGACATTAGCTGAATATAATAGACAAGAGACGCCTCCACAAATTCTGTGGGACACAATCAAAGCTTCTCTCAGGGGCAAATTAATTTCAATAGCTTCCCATAAGAAACAACTAATGAGACAGAGACAGCAAGAACTACTCTTTCGGATCAGGGAACTTGAAGGTGCCCAAAAAGTCAAGTGGGATGAGGCCAGGGGCAAGGAACTGAACTCTTGCAAGAATCAGCTACAAAACCTACAAAAAGTTGAGATAGAGAAGGCCTTGTTCTACTTAAAACAAAGATATTATGAGGGGGGACCCAAGGGCACTAAACTTTTAGCCTTTAGGCTTAGACAATATGCAGCCAAGGCAACGATAACTAAAATTGTATCTCCACATTCTGGCCAGATGGTTAGACAGGCCTCCCAGATCACAGAGACTTTTGTAGAGTATTACTCCAAACTATATAGCACCCAGGTGGAGACCTCTCCTCAGGACAAGCAAAGTTACCTTAGATCCCTCCCCCTCTCTACTCTCTCATCAGAGACAATACAGATGCTATCTAGGCCCATCACACAACAGGAAATCATCTCTACAATAAAGAACCTTAAATCAGTAAAATGTCCTGGTCCGGATGGTTTTGGGGCAGAGTTCTATAAGACATTTAAATCAGAAACCGCCCCTTTGCTCCTAGAAGTCTTCTCAAATATTTGGACAGGGGGAAATCCAGTACCACCCTGATGGCAATATGCCACCATCACTATTCTAAACAAAGAAGGAAAAGACCCAACAAGATGCGAATCTTATCGCCCCATCTCCCTGCTTAACCTAGACTATTATTACCTCCCAGTTAAACCCCATTCTCCTGGACTTAATCCACACAGACCAGACCGGTTTCACTGTGGGCCGACGGGCCACTGACGGGGTTCGATCTGCTCTGAACCTGGTAGATACAATCCAACGCTCCCGCACCCCGGTGTGCTTGATGAGTCTGGACGCTGAAAGGTCTTTGATAGGGTCTCGTGGGGATTCCTGTTCTCAGTATTGGAGCACAGGGGATTCCCAAAAGCATTCATAGATACCATCAGAGCCTTATATACGGGACCCCAAGCCTATGTCAGGGTAAACAGAGGAGTTTCTGGCAGATTTGGGTTGGGCAGGGGTACACGTCAGGGGTGCCCCCTGTCTCCCCTCCTGTTCGCTCTTTACATTGAGCCACTGGCGGAAGTTGTGAGGAGGGCGGAGGGGGTGTCCGGGGTGGAAGTTGGAGGTATCCAGAAAAAAATATCGCTATACGCAGATGACGTTCTGCTTTGCCTCACCCAGCCCCAGAAGGGTCCATAGAACAGGTGTGGCCCATACTAGAAGAGTTCAGGAAACATTCGGGATATTCCCTTAATAAAACCAAGACAGAGGTTTTAAGCTTCTTCTATAATCCCTCTGAGGAGATATGTTCACTCCTGCCCCTGAATTGGTCTGTGGACAGGATGAGATATCTGGGAATAAAGATCACCAAACAACATTCACAATTATTCAAAGCAAATTATTCCCCTCTGAAAAGTGCCCTTAAAAAGGACCTAGAAAGGTGGTCCCTGATCAACCTTCCTATGCAATCCAGGATTTATTCTATATTAATGAATGTGCTACCTAAATTTTTATACTTGTTCCAATGTTTACCACTGTACATTCATAAATCAAATTTCCAAACCTGGCATAAGATGATCTCGAAATTCATCTGGAATAATAAAAGACCACGAATTAGCTTAAAGATCCTACAAACTCATAGTAGCAAAGGGGGTAGGTCCCTTCCTGAACTGGAGGATTAGTTCCTTGCAGTGCAATTGAAAAACGCATTGCAATGGTCTAACCTGAACTCTACTGCAGGCTGGAGGGACATGGAGAAGGGTGAGGAAGAAGAGGATGGGAGGTTGCCCCTTGGAGACTGTCTAGTCACACCCTTGTCTTCCCACAGTCGTCCCCCTCCTAAACTGAATACAGTTTGGAGATACTATTCGATCAGTCCATAGGCTATGGTAAAAGTACAAATTAAAAAATTCAGTTTGGCCCCTGAAAAGACTAGCGTGGGATTGTGTTTTTCCCCAGGTCGCCTAGACCACACCTTCCGACAATGGAATAAGGCTGGTTTAAGGTATCTGAGCCAGTTTTTACATGGGGACACGGTTTTGGACTTTATTACCCTTAGGAACACGTTTGGCCTACGAAACTCAGACCACTTTAGGTTTCTACAAGTCCGAACTTACATCACTTCGTTTCAAAAGAAAGATAGAGACTCGACTAGGGCTGCTCTCTTTTTACTATCTATCCAAAAGGGTAGAATGGCACTTACTCAAAAGGGTCTGATTTCTCAGTTTTACAAGTCTCTGGCTGCAGTAAGGAGTGATCCACGAACCAAAATCAAGACCAGGTGGCAGGAAGGAGGAGGCTAACTCAGATCCCCCAATATCTGATTGGGGTCCTATCTTCTGCACAGCCAAAAGGACGACTCGGTCCCCTCATTGGCAAGAGTATGCCTGGAAGATGAGGGTCTGATATTTTCTCACCTCCAAAACATTAAACAAAAGGAGTACAAATTATCCATCTCGGTGCTGGAGGGCTTACGGAGAGGAGATGGTGGGTCACCTCCACATTTTTTGGGCTTGCCCAGACTCCAGACATATTG
This sequence comes from Neoceratodus forsteri, assembly GCA_016271365.2. Classification (NCBI taxonomy): domain Eukaryota; kingdom Metazoa; phylum Chordata; order Ceratodontiformes; family Ceratodontidae; genus Neoceratodus; species Neoceratodus forsteri. Next base: position 971,168,771 of record CM028131.1, on the reverse strand, counting down.
GAGGGAGGTCTCTAATGCGTTAAAAAAGATTTCGTCTCTTGACCACCCGCTGGAGTGGAAAGAAGCAGTACTGGGATTTCCTCCCATGGGCTTGAGAGGGGCCGACTCAATGTATCTCTGGACGGTTCTATAATCACGGCCCACAAAGCCATCATGAGATCATGGCTTAATCCTCCCTCAGTAGGGAAGATTGGATAATCGTGGTCCAGAACATCTCTGAACTAGAAGAACTCACCTTTAAAATAAACCAAAGAGTTTCTCTTTACATCCAGAAATGGACCAAGTGGGAAATCTGGAGATCAGTTGAGGAGGGAGGAGGGATCCCGTAAAATAAAATGGAATAAAACAACGATATATAATAATAATAATAATAATAATAATAAAAAAAACTCTGAAGAGATAATGAAATCCTTTTTCTTCTACTGTATAATTATAAGGACTGCTTAGAAATTCATGGAATATCCTTCATATGTGTAAACTAAGCCTGGAACTTAATGGATTCTCTGTCTATCCTTGTGATAATGTTGTTTCTACATCTGATTTATGTATTAATGTACTCATATGTTGTCAATAAACTTGAATTAAAAAAAAAAAGAATGCAGGAATTAGAGCTTTATTTTTTTTTAAACACACAGAAAGCCCCAAGATAGTGCCTCGCAACTAAGATGCCCTAGTGTAGGCCAGGGAGAACTTTAGAACACAGGAATTAGAGCTTCATTTTTTTAAACACACAGAAAGCCCCAAGATAGTTACACAAACTAGGATCCCCTAATGTAGGTCAGGGAGCACTTTCGAATGCAGGAATTAGAGCTTTTTTCTTTTTAAACACACACAAAGCCCCAAGATAGTTCCACAAACTAGGATCCCCTAGTGTAGGTCAGGGAGCCCTTTAGGATGCAGGACAATGAGCTCTATTTTTTTTTAAACACACAGACAGCAGCCCCAAGAGGTCAGACAGCAAAATCCCAATTAAACCAATAAGAATGTTCAGAAACTGCTTTTTTTATTTGTTTTAAATATTATATGATAAAAAAAGAAACTGCTTTTTGTTTATTCTGACAGTCTCTAGCAGGCTACTGTCACACACTGCAGCTAAGGCCCCCCAGAGGAGTTCTGTCACTAATCCACTAATTAATTGCCTTCAGCAGTATTCCCGAGGAAGTTTTACTCAGTAGTTTCCAAACAGTGCAGCTAAGCCATTAGCCATTAGCAGAACTGTTTCGTGAGTCTCTGAGCACAGGAGAGGTCCCAGAAGACTGGAGAAGGGCTCATGTGATCCCGCTCCACAAGAGTGGTAGCAGGGAGGAGGCAGGGAACTACAGACCAGTCAGTCTTACCTCAGTAGTGGGCAAGATTATGGGGGCACTCCTTAAGGAAAGGATAGTGCAACACCTGGAATCCATAGGGGCACAGGATCCAAGACAGCATGGGTTTACAAAGGAAGGTCCTGTCAAACTAATCTCATAGATTTCTTGACTGGGTAACCAGAGTGGTGGACCAAGGGGAGCAGTTGATGTCGCCTACCTTGACTTCAGCAAAGCTTTTGACACTGTTCCACATAGAAGATTGATAAATAAGCTGGGTAGGCTCAGGGTGGGTCAGAAGTTGGTCAACTGGGTGGCAAACTGGTTGACGGGCAGAAAACAGATAGTGGTGGTAAATGGTATACAGTCAGAAGAGATGCAAGTCACAAGTAGGGTACCTCAGGGATCAGTCCTGGGGCCAGTCCTCTTCAACATCTTCATCAGTGACCTTGCAGATGGACTAGAGGTAAGGCTTGTCTGTCTGCAGATGACACCAAGATCTGCAACAGAGTAGGTGATCCAGATGGGGTGGGCAGAATGAGAAGAGATCTGGATAAACTATCAAAATGGTCAGAAGAGTGGCAACTGGGATTTAATGCAAAGAAGTGCAAGATCATGCACATAGAGAAGAGAAACCCTGAAGCCACCTATAGGCTGAGAGGGGAGTTGCTAGCAGTCACAAAGGAAGAGAGAGACTTGGGCATCATCATCAATGATGACCTGAAATCATCCAAGCAGACCTCTAAAGCAGTAGGTAAGGCTAGGGGGGTGTTACGGTGTATTAGTAGGAGTATCACAAGTCGTAAGAGGGAGGTAATAATCCCTCTTTACAAGACACTGGTTAGGCCCCATCTGGAGTACTGCATGCAGTATTGGAGGCCACACCTTCACAAGGACATTAACTCAAATTGAGGCAGTCCACAGAAGGGCAACCAAAATGGTGCAGGGACCGCACCAGAAGACATATGAGGACAGATTAACAGAGCTCAATATGTATACCTTGAGCAAAGCAGGAGAGAGGTATATGATCGAGGCATTCAAACACCTTAAGGGCATTAACAAGGTGAAAGAGTCTAACATGTTTAAATATAAGAAAAATAGCAGGACAAGAGGACACAGCATGAGATTAGGGGAGCCGAGTAAGGGGAATGTGAGGAAATTCTTTTCTACAGAAAGGTGGTGGATGCATAGAATGGCCTACCTCAAGATGTGGTGGCTATGAATACAGTCTTGGGCTTCAAACAGGCATGGGATAGGCATAAGGAGCAATACAAATGAGTATGAATAGATAGGCCACTGACAGAGCAAAGGCCGATGGCACATTTATAAGGTAGAAAAAAGAAATGGGCAGACTGGATGGGCCTTGCGGTCCTTATCTGCCATCAACTTCTATGTTTCTATGTAACACAAAATTAGGGCAGACCAGTAGAGACTCCTCCACAGAACACTAGCCTTTACAGTTCAATGATATGGGTGTAGTGCCTGACTTAAGACTCAGAGGATCCTTTTCAATTATTTTTAAGCATTAAGCTGCACTGCGCTGCTCCGTTTGTCCCCAACAGACTGTGTGTTAAAAAAGGGACCTTACTGCAGCAAATATTGTCTGGCTACACTTAATATATATATATATATATATATATATATATTTTTTTTATCTATCAGCAACTCGATCATATTAGCACCACATTTTGGCCCCACTCACAAGCCACTCCCGCGTTTTGTTTGGGAATCCTGCATACACAGCAGCACTCCCCTCAATATTTTGTTTTTAACCCTGACCCCCCCAACAGTAATGTTTAATCAGTCAGTACCCCCCACTGTCAGTTGTGTTTTTTTTCCACAGTTAGACTCCTCCAATGACGGTTATTAGCCACCCTAACTCCAGACTCAGCACAGTTCCTTCCTGTCTCGCTGCCAACCGTTGTATGGGGAAAATCGCGGTGGCAGTGCGAGAAGACAGCGCGAATAGCCAATCAGTAATAGGCTGTTGTAGGTCACACTGGTCGCTCTCTTGCAGATTTCATCAGGTGATTTCGAGGAGAGCTCCCCCCCCCCCAAGAGCTAGCGCAACCAAAGAACCTCTTGCGCTCCATCCATGCTGCTCGGTGCACTCCCCAGCTCCTCGGTGCACTCCCCCAGTAAGACAGCACAGCCGCAGAATGACCAGACGACGGACTGACAGTGCTCCATTACTAGGAAAGACAAAGATACTGCAGCGAGCAGCAGCATTTCCAAACGGAAATGCTGAATGCACTTTCACATTTCCAACAACCTTTCCGTATTTCCACAGAAATATGGAAAGGCTATATTTCGAGCCCTGTAAGAACTCACCGTACCAGTATATCTCTGAGAGAATATCTTACAGCAAGCCACACCTATGGAACTACAGCCGTCAGGCACTTTGACAACACCAAAACTTCTCTAGCTAGCAGTCTATTGGGGCTGCACATGACAATATCAGCTGACATTGCTCCTTTTATATATACGTATATATACACATGGGCGGCCCTGCGCCCTCCTCAGTTCCCCTGCCAGAGACCATCTACATGATGCCCTCTGAGGGAACCGAGGGAGAGCTGAGGTTCCCGCCACAGTAGGATGAAAAACAGAAGATTAACCATTCTGGAGAAGGAAACAGATACAGAAAGCACGAGGGAAACAGGGAAGGTCTGCATGGCTTGCTGCAAGAGATTTTCCTGAAGATCTACTGTTACAGTAAGTTCTTACGTAACTGTACTATCTTCATTGAGGATATCTCTTGCAGCAATCCACACCTATGGAACGAGTCCCAAGCAGTTCTTAAACTGAAACAGTCTGGGTGGCTGGAAGCAACAGGCCAATGAAAGGAGGCCTCGAAGCACAGCTGGGCTGAAACCTGCCTTTCTTCTCGAGGCAATGTCCTGACTATAGTGTCTAATGAAAGTGTGGACAGTACTCCAGATAGCAGCTGTACAAATCTCAGTAGCTGATACATTCCGGAAACAGGCAGCAGAAGTGGCCATACCTCGAGTTGAGCAACCACGCATGGCACCAAGAAGTTCCTTACTTTTCTTCCTATAATAGAAAGTAATGCAGTTATCCAACCATTTGGACAAGCACTGCTTTGAAACTGGAACGCCCTTTTTCCCAGGGGCGAAAGAAACAAACAGCTGTGAGGACTTCCCAAAGTCCTTTGTATGATGGACATAATACCTGAGAATTCTGTGTACATCTTAAGTGTTGAGCAATTCTTCCCCTGGACTGGCATGCTCCAGAAAATCAACTGGCAGGTGTATGGATTGATTTAAAGTAAACTCAGACACCACCTTAGGTAGAAACTTAGGATTGTTACACAAAGACACCATGTCTTTGTGAACATTCAAATAAGAAGGCTCACACACGAGAGCCTGAAGCTTGGAAATCCTTCGAGAAGAAGTAATGGCAACTAAAAATAACACTTTCCACAACAGAAAGTGTAGCTTGCAAGTCGCGGCTGGCTCAAACGGAGCCAAAGTAAGCTTCTCTAACAGAAAATTCAGATCCAAAGGTGGGTCCGGATTATGAATGGGCAGTTTCAAATGCAGGATGCCCCCTCAAAAACATACGGGACACATCCAGCTGGGCCACCGTATGGCCATTAATAGGTACCTGAAATGCCTAAATGACTGACAGTTGCACCTTAATTGAAGAGTACTGCAACCCGGCATTGAACAGGGTGTGCAAGTACTCCAGAACTTGATTCACTGGACAGGCAAAAGGATCTAGACAGTGGTAGGCAGCCCACAGAGCAAAGTGCTTCCACTTCATGGAATTAGTGACCCTGGTGGAGGGTTTCCTAGTGGGCATGAGGACATTAGCCATCTTCTGAGAAACTCCAAACACCGCAATGGCTATGTCTTCAGGAGCCATGCATGAAGGTGAAGATACCAGAGGTCTGGATGGACTAGAGTGCCCTGCTCCTGTGATAGCAAGCCGGAGCACAGGGGCAGAGGTAGGGGAGATTCCACTACCAGCTGCTGCAGTAAGGGGAACCAGATCTGATGAGGCCAGAAGGCCGCCACGAGGATCAAAATGGCGCCTTCCCTCTGAAGCTTGATCAGAACCTTCTGAATTAGAAGGAAGGGAGGAAAAGCACAAAGAAACCTCCCTTTCCAGGAGAGGGACAACGCATCTCACCAGAAAACTCCAGGTCCTGAAACGAGCAAGCAGAAACGTGGCAGTTTTGTGTCGACTGGAATGCAAAAAGGTACAACTCTGGATGGCCCCACCTGTCAATCAGGATTTCTACTACCAAGGTTGGCAGCTCCCACTTGTGTATGTGGGATTGTGAGTCACTGAGTGTGTCCGAAAGGACATTATAGACACCCAGAACATGGACGGCCGATAGTTCTAGACCATGTTCTAGAGCCCAGTACCAGACCCTCATCGTTTCCTGACACAGAGGTTACCAGGGGGTTCCTCCTTGTTTGCTGATGTAGTGGACTACGCTGATGTTGTCCACCTGCCCCAGCAGATGGCCCAGGGACAAAATGGTCTGGAAGGCCTGAAGAACATACCAAACAGCCCCCATCTCCAGGATGCTGATGTGGAGGGTAGCCTCCACTGTGGACCATGTCCCTTGAGTCTGATGAGACTCCAGATGAGCTCCCCAGTCTAACCCCGAGGCATCTGTGGTGATAAATCTGCTGAGGGGGAAGGAATGATGAAGGAAACCCCTTTCAACAGATTGCTTTGTTCCATCCACCACAGCAACACTTTTTTGACTGGGGAGGAAACTAGAAGTTGCTGTTCCAGGTCATCAGTGCGTTGGTCGCACTGGACCATCAGCGTCAACTGGAGAATCCACACGTGCAATCTGGGCAAAGGCACCGTAATGATGGCTGCAGCCATCAGGCCCAAGATCCTCAGGAAAGTCCTGGTTGTAACATAATGGCTGTTGTACAGCAGCTGGGGTTGACACATCAAGCAGTCTGCCCTGTCCTGCGATAAAAATGTGAGACCCTAAGCCATGTCCAATACCGCCTCAATGTACTGAAGGCATTGCAAGGGGTCAGCACGGACTTGGGCAGACTGACCATGATTCCCAGCTGTATGGTGTGCTCTAGAGTCTGGAAGAGCTGGTCCCTGGATCATGCTTGAGCAGCCAATCATCCAGGTAAGGGAAGACATAGAGGTCCTCCCTCCTGAGAACCACAGCTATCACTGCTAAGCATTTGGTAAAGACTTGTAGCACTGAGGACAAGCCAAAGTGCAATGCTCAAAACTGACAGTGCTCCATCACCTCTTGAGGATCTAGGAGCTGGGAGTTCAAGGAGGAGTCATGCTGAGGCAGCACCTGCAGCTGAGGCCGCGGACCATCCTCAGCGGGTTTTTGCAATGGTGGCAGCAGGGGTTGGCAGGGCTGTTGCTGCCCGACGCTTGGCCTGGGGTCTGCTGCCCTGCTTAGGTTTGTTGTAACTGCTATAAGCTTGATGAAAAGATGTCCTCTGGGTACTTTTTGGCTTGGTATGTTAAAGAGAGTAGACTGACCGAAAGGTTCTTTTTTTTTTTTTTGTTTTACCAGGAGAGACACACTAAGCTGACAGCTTGTTTACAGGTGCGACCTGAGGTCTGCAGATCAGCAAGAATGTCCTGAAAAGTTTATAGCCTTTGAAAGGGGGCATTCAGGATGAACTGTTGAACATCAGTGGCAAACCCAGAGACCCTGAGCCAAGAATATCACCTGAGACAGATGCCCACCGCAGCTGCTCTTGCAGAGGCATCGGCTGCATCGTAGGCTGACCTTAAGAGATGCTTGCCAACATCTGCCCCCGACTGAAGGGTCCTGAGGAGCTCTTGCCTCTGGGCACCCTCTGGGAGGACTTTCTGCTGCATCCTTGGCCTTTCTCCAGAAAGTGTTTTGGTATTTGACCATGTGGGCTACGTAGTTCATGACCTTAATGGACAGAGTGGCAGAGGCAAATGTCCGATTGTCTATAAGGTCCAGCTTTTTGGATTCCTTGTCCGGCGGAAGACAGCTGAGATGTTTAGGTCTCTTAGTCCTGTCATGGGTGGCCTTGATAACCACAGACTCTGCCTGTGGCTGTTCATTGAAAAACAGCTTCCCAGAGGGAGCCTGGTATAGTTTATGGGCCTTTCTGGGCATAGCAGGGATTGGGTTAGGCCTGTACCAGGCAGCCATGGTGGCATCCTCAAAAGCCGCCATCAAAGGAGGGATTATGATTATGATCAGTCGAGAGTGTGGAAGCTCCAGGTACTCCTTAAGGTTCCTCCGGACAATGTCCTGCTCCTCTGCATTAAACCCCATGGCAGTCTGTAGTTGCTTCATGACTGCAATGAAAGAGGGGTCATCGGGGGGGGGACCACAGGATGTATTTAGAAGAGTCCTTCCCCCCCCAGAGGAGATGGCAGAATAAGAAGAAGTGGGGCTGGCAGCTCCATTCTCACAGTCCTCTTCATCTTCATCCCATGGGAGGAGATCAGGATGATACCCATCCACATCGCCGGGTTCTGAAAGAGGGCCTGACCGCGCGGAAGAGTGTCAGTGAACTGGACATGGTGCCATGGGAGGAGTCAACAGAGGGGCAGATCCAGTAGGTCCCGGCATCGCCAGCCCTGACTGAGGGGCAAGATGGTGCATAAAGTCCCAGGAGTACAACATCATTGGGATGTCGATGATAGGCATTGTTGGGGTGGGCTGCAACGCTGGCAGGAGAAGCTGAGGGCCCGGCACCGGCAGAGTAGCCTGGGGCCCTGGTATCGTCAGAGCAGCCTGAGGTATCAATGGGCAGGACTGGGAACCCTTCTTTGATGAAGCAGACTGAAGCGACGATGGGGGAGACTATGTCCCCAACGTAAAAGCAGAGCTTGCAATGAAGGCCGTGGGTGTTGCCGGGGAGACTGGAGCTCCGTGGGCAACGGGCCACTGCTGGCCGTGGTCAAGCCAGTAGAGAGACCTGGAGCAAGGGCCAAGGACATCGCTGAGGGAGGGATAACCCCTGATGGCGACAGGTCAAGACTGCCCAGGAACAGTCCTGCAGAGCTCCCTAGCTGTGAACCCATGGAAAAAAGGACCCAGAACAGCAGGGGCTGAGAGAGTGGCAGGGGTGAGAGAAGACCCAGTGCCAAAGGCTCCACACCCATTAAGGAAAGACAGAGAGGGGCAGCTGCAAATGCTGACCCTGTGGAAGAGAGGATGTGAGTTGCAGCGAAGTTCATCATCAGGGCCGACGACCCAGCCACGGCTGACATCCTATGTGGCAGCTGCGAGTGAGCTGGGGAGGACCGGTCCCCGAGTTTGTCCTTCTCCCAGAGTGTGTGCTTCCCGGCTGATTTGTCACAGGCCTTACAGGAGCAAGAGCCTGTGGACAGAGCCAGGGAAGCAGAGGAGCTTCTGGCCTGAGCTCCTTCTCAATCTCCTTTACCTTCTGTTCTAGGACGTAGTTTTTGAGGTCCTTCTGGCGATATCGCCTGGTAGCCTGGTTGAATCTGCGGCAGATCTTGCAGGTCTTTACATCGTGGTCTGGGCCTAGGCAGCAGAAGCAGGTGTCATGGCCATCCTTATCAGAGATCTGCTTTCTGCACTCGCAGAACCATTTTTCAGGATCAGTAGGCATAAAGGAAAAGTGTAAAATCACTTTGGAGTAAAGTGATTAGGGTAACTAGGGTGAGAAAAGAAAAAAGGAGAGAACCCGATGACTACAGGCTTTTCCGGTGTCTCCATGGAAATTCAAAATGCACGATGATCCATGGCAGGAAAGAGCGAGGAGGAGGTGCGGGGCTGCTCACATGTATACAGGAGGCACAACGTCGGCCGACGCTGTTCTGGGTGACAGCTGTAGATTGCTAGCTAGAAAAGTTTCCATGTGGTCCTAGTGCCTGATGGCTATAGTTCCATAGGTGTGGCTTGCTGCAGGAGATATCCTAGATGAAGATCTGTAAACCAGGACAAAGGGCAATTGCGCCCCCCAGCAGACTTGATAGGAACACAGTGCAGAGTATGGAGGTTCACTGGGACAGGAGTACAAGGGACATCTCCAGACCACCATAATTACCCCTTTCAGAGCAGCATGAAGGAGGGAATCACTACTGTGTCTGTACTGAGCAACCCCAGGACGTTTGGCGGCATGGTGTTGGTATTTGGAGCTACAAGACAGGGCCATTCCTGCAGCCACTGCATCTCCTTCATGAATCGATGATAGAGAATGTCTTCAGCTGCTGAGTAGAGGTGGAAGGAAAGAGGCCTAGTTATCCTCCAAAGCGGACATTAAGGAAGAGAAGGCTGGACAGCCACCAGCAGATGAAGCTGAGGAAAATGCTCAGAGTTTGTCATCCTAAACTGGTGCAACACATTCTACATTCACTAGTGGTACTGCTGCTGCTGCTGAGACAACTGGCTCAGAGGCCTGAGGGACTCAGCCTTCCTATCAAATGGAAACCGAGGCACTTAAGGAGGTAGCCTGATAATCCATGGTACCAGTGACTCATCTTGGACCTTCTGACTTTCTGAACTGCCTCACTCTGAGAAGAGCAGGAACAGCTTCCTGACCTTTTAGCATCAGCAGCAGCAGTAGTGGATAGTGGGTAGGAGTCCCATGAGGGAAAACCCTGCCTGATGACAACTGGCTGGTCTCCAGACGACTTTCATGCAAGGTCTAATGTGGATCTGTAGTCAATGCCACTGCTGATGCCGGTGATGAGCTACAGGTCTGGGGACCTGTATGAAGAAAGTTATGATTTATCTCTGCTTAACACAGGGAATGCAGGGCCATGCATAATCAAAGTTATGAGTGATGCTATGGCCACTACATAAAGCAGCAGATTTCTGGGGCATGGCTCTAGACCTAGAATCTGAATCTGCAGACCCATGGGACCCAGCCCCAGACATGTAGCTTGGCCATGGGTCACGAGGGTAGAGGCCAGGGGAGGGGGTGGGCATTAGGGTTGAAAAACCCTAACAGTACATTTCACTATTTCTGTGTCTTTGTAACCCCTAACATAAGCATTAGTTTTTTTTTTGGCAATGAATGACTATATAACGTCAGTGGTAAATATATAATTGGGGCAAGCATCCTTGGGTAGTTTGTTAGGAATGCCATCCAGACCTCAGTCTTTGTTTACATATAAGGCAAGAAATTACTTGAGTACATCATTACTAGCTGCCAGTGCTTGTAACGTAAATGTAGAGGCATCATCAAAGTTGATATTTTAAGAGCAGGAATCATATAGAAGTGTGGTGTTGCATACACACTCATAAAAAATGTAAAGGCATCTGCAATAACAGTGATGTCATCGACTAAAACACTGTCAATGGAAAAGAGCCAGATAACTTGGAATGATCAGGCCGTGAAGTGCCTTCACCATTCTCCAAAGCCACCCTGGATTGCTCTAGTGAATTTTTACTGAATTTAGTTGCGAAGTAATGTGATTTTTCTTTCTTGACAGGCAAGAGTTCCATTTCCGTCGATCCCAAGATTAGTTTGTTTGCTGTAGTTCAAGCTTTGTTTCAAAGTTTTTGTAATTTATAGTGCATTAGGGTGTACTAAAGGTAATTTGTACGCGTAGCCCTGACACCTCTGGTGCAAACTGAGGCAAGTACATCACATATTCAGGAGCTCATGTTTGAAAAAAGAACAATAACAGGCATACTGAATGGAAGGTGTAAGTTCTACCCTGTCCAGTTTTACTGTTTCTAACATCAATTTTATGTAATCAAAGTTTTTATACAAGCTGTATTTGACTGGCCTAAGGGAATCTAAGTGTTTTCCTTTTTTCCTGGTATGGAAGGTCATCTAGTATCACCGAATAAACCACTGAGTACTCCATTGAGTGTATAGTGATCTGATTTGTTTGTGAAGGTTAAGGATAGGGGAAGTTAAGATCAAGGAGTTCATCTGCCCTGATGGGATTTGAGGAAGACAATGGGTTGTAATAGTAAAGGCAGGAGAATATGGCAGCATATATTTGGATTCTGGCAGATATGGGGTCAAGACTGTGGCACAATACAAACTCTGAGATAATGCAACACCTACCAGCAAACCAATTGATGTTAGGCTAATATTTAGTTCTTGATTCTGAAGTCCAAAACTGCCTGCAACGTCCACCACAATCTGCAGGCAAGTACAAGGCATTGTTGGTAGAAAATCTGTTACAACCAACTGCAGACACTGGAATGCTGTGCGTATTAAAGACTCTCTGAAAACAAACAAAAAAATTCAATTACTAAAAACGAATGCTGTCATGAGACAGTATTGAATTTAGCCGACTACAACACAAAACTTATATGTAATATAATAAAGACATGGTGAATGAAATAATTTGAGATGTACAGTTTACAGTGCAACACATAAACCTAAACAATGTCTTAGAAAGTCTTAAAGAGGAAATCCTATCACTGTGAAAAAACACAAGCGCTGTTCAGAGCCACACGGCTGCTTCAGAGCACTGAGTCTGAGTGAAAAGCATTCAGAGCGGCTGATGCCACACCACGGCGACCATCTTGGACAAGGCAGCCTCTTTTGTTTTGCCAGCAACTGCCTAAGTGACAGGTGAAACAAAAATAGTGCCCCATGGAGGCGGGGGGGCATGGCCTGTGGAAAACCAATGCTGTGTACATGACTGTAGCACCGTGCAAGCATGCTGGAGAGGTATCTGGTCACATGCTTCCACAGTCCCTTCTCTCTCCTACTTCATAGCAATATGAAAGCATGACTCCGCCCATGCACCCGTAAAAATTGCTTCACGAAGGCATTCTCCATCAGGGACCCAGACTGTGGGGGGCAGGCACAAAACTGCCTCAGTTTGGCTTTCTTCCAGGAGGCAAACAGATCCACCAAGGGTGAGCCCCATAGGCAGAACAGGTGGTTTACCACTTCGTGATTCAGAGACCACTTAGGCAATGTCTCTCCTACCCAGCTGAAAGCATCTGTCAGCTGACAGTTCTCCCCATGATATGACTCGCCAGGAGATCGGCACCCAGGTTGCACACAAGGGTCTAGGTGTGTAGTGCCTCTCGACACAAGGGAAGGGAGTGTGTGCTGCTGTCTGTTCAGGTAAAACAGGGTCGTGATATTGCCCGTCAGGACCTGCAAGCACACTGCACGGAGCTCCAGCAGATTTATGTAGTGATGAGACTCCCTTGGGGACTAGAATCCATGGGCTGTGTGGTCTCCCTGGTGCGCTCCCCATCATATCAGAGATGCGTCCATCATCAGAGTGACGGGTGGTTCTGGGTGGACAAATGGGATTCCTTCCTCCAGATGTTCTGGGACCAGCCACCACTGGATGGTGTCCCACATCAGCTGAGTCACTGTGACCTGCTGGTCTAAGTGACCTAGGTGCTGGGACCACTGTCGGGCAAGCTCCCACTGAATGGAGCGAATCTGCCAGTGGGACAAGCATAGCACACTGGTGCAGAATGCCATGTACCTCAGCAGCTTTAGAAAATCCCAGTGAGGACGCAAAGGCCCAACCTGAAATGATTGGGCAAAGGAGGCAAGATCCTGTGCCTGATTCACTGGGAGCCAGGCCCTGACCTGAAGGAAATCTAGTTCTGCCCGATGAACATGATCACCTGCTGCAGTACAAGTTTGCACTTGTCAGGTTTGACCAAGAAGCCAAAGTCTCTGCAGGTCTGGAGAGCCAGGGCTGTGAAGCTTGCCACGGCCTCTCTAGATGGACTGGCTATCAGTCATTTGTCAAGGTAGGGGCACACTCTGAACCCCAGGCACCATATGTGGGCAGCCATCACTGCCATGCATGCAATTGGTGAAGACCCTTGGAGCTGAGAAGAAGCTGAACAGCATGACCTGGAACTGGTACAGGAACCCCCTCCACTCAGAACTGCAGGTGCCTGCAGACAGGAATGTGGAAGAATGCATTCTGGAGGTCCAGGGAGCAGAACCACATGACCTGCTCCAGGGGTGGCATAATCTGGCTCAGAGTGACCATCCAGAACTTGAGCTTCTGCATGTACTGTTGGGATCACGAATATCCTGTATGGGGCACCAGCACCAGATCAGTTTTGGGACCAGGAAGTACCAGGACACATAACCCTGACTGGACAGGGTGTCCAGGACACAGGCTATGGCTCCTTTCGCAAGGAGCTGAGCAATGTCCTCCCTGAGGGCGGGCAGCATGTCCTGAGACACCCCGGACTATTGAGGCACATGGCGGCAGTAGGGCAGAAAAGTTTCCAAATCGAGAGACAATCCACTGCTCACTATGTTTAACACCCACCTGTCTGTTGTGAAAATGGACCATTGTGACAAGCCAAGACGTAGCTTGCCTCTGACAGGGACAGCAGTTGGGGACAGGACAGGTGGACGGATGACATCCCCCAACCTATCACTGGGCAGCTTTTGTGGGGGCACCAGCAGCTGCTGCCAGAGGGGCACCACTACCCCTGCCCCCCCTCCTTTTGGACCTTGACCACTGGACTTCTTCAGGCACTAGGTGTGGGCTACTGTCGGGGAGGATGGTACTGAAAGACCGGCTTCTTCTTCTGGTCCTTCTGGGATGAAGTCACAGAATCAAGGGTGGCACTGGAAAGTACAATTACGTAAGAACTCACCGTAACAGTAGATCTTCGAGAACAGCTCTTGCAGCAGGTAACACCATTAGGACTGAAGCCGGCAGGTGCCAGGACCCCACTGAATTCTTCTAGCTAGTTATCTTCAGCGGGGACCGCCCCCGATGTCGGTCCCGCCCCCGACGTCAGGCGTAGTATATAAGGGGGCGGTCCCGCTAGATTCCCAAGTTCTCCCGCCGGAGACTTGCAGCCGCAGGATGACATCAGAATGGGAGACCGAGGATCCGCCATCAAAAGATAAAGGGCGTAAGCCCTGCCCAAGGCTCGGTAAGGCATGCCTCCTCCAAGGGGGAATGGTGGGCGGGAAGGTACCTGCTGCAAGAGCTGTTCTCGAAGATCTACTGTTACGGTAAGTTCTTACGTAACTGTACTACCTTACTTCGAGATACAGCTCTTGCAGCAGGTAACACCATTAGGACTGATTTCCAAGCAATGGCGCTGCAAGCATTCTGGGAGGAGGAAACTAGAGAGATCTTTAAACAAGTCCTGACCCTAGGACAGGAGACCCTGTAGCACGGCCAGGCCGAAACCGGCTCTCCGCCGTAATGTAATATCCAGGCTATAATGCCTAATAAATGTGTGCACAGAGCTCTAAGTAGCTGCGGCACAAATGGCAGAGGTGGAGACGTTACGTAGTGCTGCAAAAGAGGTAGCCACCCCCCTTGTCGAGTGGCCCCGGACTGTACCCGGGAAGGGGTTATGTTTGCTGTCGTAGCAAAATGAGATACACTGGACAAGCCAGCGAGAAAGAGTCTGCTTTGAAACTGGCTGGCCCAGCATCCTCTCAGCGAAGGAAACGAATAACTGCTCCGACTTGCGAAGCTGTTTAGTTCTGTTCAGGTAGTACCTTAGACAGCGGTGAACATCCAGGGTGTGAAGCAACGCCTCTCCTCTATTGGAATATTTGGGAAAATATACAGGCAAATCGATGTCCTGGTTGAGGGTGAGAGCAGAGACCACCTTAGGCAAGAATTTTGGATTCGTCCTCAGAGACACTCTGTCCTGGTGGAAAATTAAATAAGACTCCCTGCACATGAGAGCGTGAAGCTCGGAAACTCTCCTTGCTGACGTGACAGGAACTAAAAATAACGTTTTCCATGACAGAAAACGCAGCTCGCAATCCGCGGCAGGTTCAAAGGGGGGGAAGCGTGAGTTGGTCCAGGACAAAGAGTAAGTCCCACGGAGGAAATGGATCCTTAATGGGTGGCCTAAGGTTTAACACCCCTCTCAGGAAGAATCGAGAGGCATCAAGCTGTGCCACTGTGCGCTGTCCCACCGGGAAGTGGTAAGCTGAAATCGCGCAGAGGTGCACTTTAATAGAGGAGTAGGCGAGACCCGAATGGAATAGGGAAAGCAGGTATTCCAGCACCACTTTCACAGGGCATCCTAGAGGGGAAAGGCCGCGTGCTTGTGACCACAAGCAAAAATGGCGCCATTTCATGGCGTACGTCGCATGCGTTGCCGACTTTCTGGTCGTGGAAAGAACCTCCGCCACCTCTTGCGAGACCCCGTGTCGCAGAATGGCTCTGTCTCTAGGAGCCATGCATGCAGGTTCAGTGAGCATAAGTCCAGGTGGACCAGTGAACCTTCCTCCTGAGACAAGAGATGGGAGTTGAAAGGCAACGGGATTGGATGTTCCCGGGACAGCTTCGATAGCAAGGGGAACCAGATCTGTCTGGGCCAGAAAGGGGCTACCAGGATCATTGCTACATGCTCCCTGCGCAGTTTGAGAAGAACTCTCTGGATCAACGGGAAGGGAGGGATGGCGTAGAGGAATCTGTCCGCCCAGGAGATGGACAACGCGTCTCACCAGAAAACACCAGGCCCTGGATCTAGCGTGCAAAAATTGGGCAGTTTTGCGTTGGATGGGGAAGCGAATAAGTCCAGTTCTGGAGTGCCCCATCGAAGAAACAGATCCTTTGCTACCCCTTGAAGAAGTTCCCACTCGTGGACCCTGGCCTGGGAACGACTCAGGCCGTCTGCGATTGTGTTGTCCACTCCGGGAACGTGAACTGCAATCAGGCTTGCGCCGTGTTGGATTACCCAATCCCACACTCTCATCGCTTCCTGCAAAGGGGTAGAGTGTCTGCGCCTCCTTGTTTTTGAGGTAATACATCACGCCGTATTGTCTGTTTGAAGCATAAGAGTATTGGCGAGGATTCTGACTGAAAGGCCTGCAGGCGTAAGGACCGCCCTCATCTCAGAATGTTGATGTGGAGATGAAGCTCTTGAGGTCCACGTTCCCTGGGACCTCACCCCGTTCAGGTGTGCTCCCCACCCCAGCCCTGAGGCGTCTGTGGAAAGAATCACCTCCGGGGATGGTGCTGTGAACGGAACACCCGCAGAGAGTGTTCCTGGATCTAGCCACCACTGCCAGTCTCGAATCACGGCATCCGTGATTCTGACTGGCTGCTGCATGTGGTCTTGCCTTTGGTCCCACTGCACCTTGAGCATCCACTGAGTTACCCGCATGTGAAGCCTTGCCAAAGGGATGGTTGGAATGGCCGCAGCCATGTGTCTGAGCAAACGAAGGACCAGCCTGGCAGGGGCAGTCTTCTTCGCCGAGAGGTCCCTGATGAGGGATCTGATGCATTCCGCTCTTTCGTCTGGAAGAAATGCTTTCCCTTGGACGGTGTCCAGAACTGCGCCTATGAACTGCAGCTTCTGGGGCCAGTGCGAGAGGAGACTCTCGTAACTGATTAGGATGCCCAGAGACTGGAACAGAACCTGGGTGCTCTGGATAGCCAGCAACAACGCCTCTCTGGAGCCGGCCAGCAGTAATCGTCCAGATACAGGGAACCACGTAGTGGCCTGTCTCCTTAAAAGAGCGTGCCACGACTGCCATGCACTTGTGCAAGACCCTGGGGCAGTGACAATCGAGCGGAAGAGCTTGGAACTGAAAGTAGTGGCCAGAAACCGAGCGCAGGAACCTCCTGTGCGCTTGAGCCACAGGGATATGCAGGTAGGCGTCCTGCATGTCTACAGAAGCCAAGATGGCATCCTTCTTTAGCATGGGGATGAGACCCTGAAGGGTCATCATGCGAAATCGTTTGTAGGCGACCGACATATTGAAGTCGCTGAGGTCCAAGATTGGACAGAGGTCCCCTGATTTCTTCGGAACCAGAAAGAAGTGGGAATAGTATCTGGATCCTATCTGGTTCTCTGGAACATACGCCACTGCTCCCTTTTGCAGGAGCGTGAGAATTTCTTGCCTGATAAGCAATTTGTGCTGACCCGAGTAACGGGAGAGCAGAGGAGGCCTCGAGGGTGGCTTGTCTGCAAATTCTATAAAGTGTCCTCTTTCGACCAACTGAAGGACCCACCTGTCAGTGGTTATGGACTGCCACCCTGGCAGGTAGTCCGCAATGCGACCCCCGACCTTGATGTCCCGTTGATCCTGAGGGGTGGGGGTCGGGAAGGAGTCATGCTGTGGCGGCGGAGGGACCCGCGGGCTGAGCCGACTTAGCTGGACACTGACTTCGGCCCATGGACAACTTTCCCTGGGCTCTGCGAGAAAAGGAGCCCCTCTGTTGTGGTCTGGTGCAGGATTGCTGTCTGCGTCTGGCCATGAAAACGGCTTTGGTTCCTACGAAAGGAACTAAGCCTGGGTCGGTACATTGCCTGGACCGACCTTACCGCCTTCCCGGCTTCTTGGAGTTTGGTAAGGACCTTCTCAGAGGATTCACCGAAAAGAACTTCTCCGCCAAAAAGGCATCCCAGGATGTTCTTCTGGACGTCAGGGTGAATCGGAGACCTATGAAGTGTCTCGAGGCACTCATCCCAGGCCAGCTCTGGCGAGGAAGTCAGCGAATGTCTGTGACTCGCAGCACCTGGGTTCCAACGTCCGAACCCTCACGGAGGAGTTGCAACATCTCCTCCTCCTGCTCACCGTCTGGCAACTTGTCCATGAATCCAGTCCCTGCTCCCACAAGGCATTTTGGAACTGTACCATGTGAGTTAAGTAGTTCAGGGATCTGATGGCACAAGTAGCGGAAGCATACATGCGCCTGCCCATAGCATCCAGCTGTTTGGACTCCGGGTCCAGTGGCAGGGTGCTCAAATATTCTGAGTCTCTGGGACCCGGTCATGAGCTGTTATGACCAGAGAATCGGCCAGGATGTGAAGCCAAGTACTGGTCCTCCTTAGGGGCCTTGTACAGGCAGGCAGCTTTCTTGACATCGCCGAAGGCGAGTGTGGATGCTTCCGCTGCTTTGGTGGCGATCACCGAAAGTGTCACAGGGTGGTACCACCACAGGCTTAGGATCTTTCTGCCGAAGAACCTGACGAGGCGTAATCTCTCGGGGTCTAATTCTTCCGCATCCCAGCCCATGTTCTCTTGGATATGCCTCATGATCTCTGAGAACGATGGGTCATCCGGAGGAGATCTAGGAAGTTCACGTGGGTCCGGAGAAGGGCTATCGATCGGAGAGGGGGGGATCTGGATCCTTCTGAGAATTCCAATCCTGTGTCCTCCATCGAAGGCGAACGGCGGCATCTTCTGGGTCTCTTAGGGCTGGGTGACCCTGAAGAAGATCTGGACGGAGGTCTCCTTTTGTCTGGTCTCCCCCTAGGAGGATCCGCAGGCTCCTGGGGGGAAGGTACTCGGCTTGCAGCTCTGGACGGAGTAGGGGGCGCAGGGGCCGGTGGGATCGCAGGTGGTGGAGGAGGAGGTGTGGGAACCACATCCTTTTTTATGGTCTCCCACCAGTAAGTGAACAACTCCTTGACCTCGGATATGGTGCGGCCCGACGATGGACTGGGCGTCGATGGTCAGTCTTCGGGTTCCAGCGTCGGCTCCCCAGGGGTCTCAGGTTCCGGGGAGGGTTCCCTGAGGGGTGCGACAGGACCGGGTTCGTCCGTCTGGTCCTCGGGCTGGGTCAGCTCCTCCTCCGTGATCGTCTCCTGACTGACGTCGGTGGGAGGCGTCGGGGTCCTCTTCTCAATGGGTACGGACATCGGTCCCCTGGCCGACGACCGAGAAGGCGTAGGCCTAACCGGCGACAGGCATCTGGCAGTCGGTTCCTGGGACCTATGGTGTATGGCCGGCATTGGATGAGCCGGCGCCGGGACCGACGACTTCTTTAAGGAGGTAAGCTCTTTGGTCTTCCTCTGGGGAGGAGGAGGTAAGGAGGCAGACCTGACGTTGGGTTCGGAACAGCGGGAACCAGACTTGTGGTGGTGATGGCGGTCCCACGACCTAGCCAGGGCCTTAGAAGAGGAAGATGAGGAAGGCTTGGAGGTCTTGGCCTGAGAGACAGAGGAGGAACCCGAAGGGGTCTTCACCGCTGCAGGGGGAGGCTGAGAACGGGCCCGGGAAGGAAAGCGATCGGACTGGGAGCCAGAGCTACGGGAGTCAGAGGCCCTAGACGGGGACTCAGATCTAACTCTCTCCCTGTGCTTCTCGGGGTGTCTCCAGGCCTTCTCTGAAGATTCCCCCTTGGAAGCTGTGTCCATGGCCTTGATTTTTTCTTCGAGCAGGAACGCCTGAAGGGCCTTCTGGTGACGGATCCGGGTCCGGCTGTTGAACCCCTGGCAAAATGAGCAGGATCGGGTGTCGTGGTCAGGGCCTAGGCACCAGACGCAGGCCGAATGCGGATCCTTGAACGGGATTTGCTTCCCACAGGCGCACTTCTAAGGATGGCCCTCAACGGAGGTTGGAGAAGACATCAGACAGTAAAAGAGCCGAAAAACAAACTTTTTTCCCAAAGGAAGAACTTAACCGAGCGTCAGACGCTAGAAAGCGAGCAAGGGTCCGTGACATGCAAGTCGACGGCGGAAAGAACTGGGGAATTTGGCCAGACCGCCTCTTGATGTACTACGGCTGACGTCGGGGGCGGGACCGACGTCGGGGGCGGTCCCCGCTGAAGCTAGCTAGCTAGAAGAATTCCGTGGGGTCCTGACGCCTGCTGGCTTCAGTCCTAATGGTGTTACCTGCTGCAAGAGCTGTATCTCGAAGTAAGATTTCTCGATCCTCATGAGATGCCCTTCCACTCCCCAGGCCAAAGAGGTTGGTGCCCAGAAAGGGGACATCCACCAACCTCTGCTGGGCATCCACCATGAAGGTGAACAAGTGTGGAGCTGGTGTTTAGCCAGTGACTGATCGTGGTCTCTGCTGAGTTCCACGGCCACCAGCTGCTTTGGCTGGAGGTGGGGGAGGATTATATTGAATATACCCATCATGGAATGGCCATAACTGGCGGTCATAATGGCACAGCTAGCCTGCCAGAGACCCAAGGTGGCCACAGCGTACACCTTTTTAACAACATGATCAATCTTACAGGACACCTTGTCCAGAGGCTTGTCCACATTCCCCTGGTGTCCTGACCTATGGAACACTGAATCTGTAACCAAACCTTTGGGTGAAGGGTGGTTGGAGAATCCTGAAAGGGAGCTTGTAGGGACCTCATATTTGCAGACCATGCAGAATGAGGGTGCCGGGCAGGATGCTGGATCCTACCAAAGCTCCAGGATCAGTTCCAAGATGGCCTCAGCTACAGCGAAGGCAACCCCTGGGGAGTCTTCCCAGTCCAAAATGTCCATAAGAGGGTACTTAGCCCTCTTCTGGACTGGCTCCAGCAGGATGGACATTGACTCAGCAATCAGACAGAGCTGCGCCCCAAAAGAGACCGACCCTTGGTTGGTGGAAGGCTCCTCGACTGAGTCATAACAGAAGAACAGAGCCCCCAGAATAGGCAAAGGGCTCCTGATCCGAGTCATCCGATGAATCCTCAAAGACGGCACTTGGCTGTTTTTGCTACAGACCTCCCGGGACCCATCACTCGGGGTGATCCTCACTGACAACAGGCCTGGAAAGCCGGAGCTGAATGGATGGCCTCCCTGGTAGAAGCACCAACTGGCAGCTGTCCAGGTGGCAGCTGCACTGTGATCATTAGAGAAGCAGGTGTCAAAAACACTTGAAGAACCTCAGCCGGTTGGGGGCAACTGGTGACTGCCAGGGGACCAGGTCTACTAGAGCCCCTACCCTGGCCAATGGCCCACTGCTGCAAGAGGAACTCCATATAGCACTGGCACAATGTACGTCGATGCTTCTCCTCACTCAAGGATGAAGAGAACGAGGAGCATCGATGGCAGTGCCTCCTAGTCGCATGGGATTGATAGCATGAATGCCTTGACTGTGACCTCGACTGTCCAGTCAATGGTGAATGGGGTCTTCTGGGTCCTGGCCATAAATAACATGCTGACCCACATTCAATAACATGTGCGAAGACCCAACCTCGGTTGGAGGCTTGTCCCAAATGGTCGATCGGGGTCACTGATCGAACCATGTCCTCCTGGGTGAGGACCAGGAGCACCGAGGATTGCAAAATCGAATCCTCAGCTTCATCTGACACAGATCGACTGGGTAAAGAAAAATCTCAGAAAGTTGGTCAGCTGAAGTTGGGGTCGAGTGGCTCACTTGCAGTGTCAATAAGCCTTCGACCTGCTCATCGACCAAGGGGCGCTCCACAGCCATCGAGTGGTCAGGTGAGTGGAGGGACTGAGAGTACTGAGATCTCTCCCCGTCCAATGACTGATGACGGTGGTGAGAAGATTTCTTTGGCTTGGTCTCAGACTGAGAGCCACGGTGGGCAGGGCTCTCCCCCACAGTATGGAGGGGCCGGCACAAATCACGGAACTGTTCTGTGAAGGTCCCTTCACCGCTGGCCCCAGGTGGGAACACTGCGGAGGCCAAGGAGGTGGCTGCTACTTCCACTTCAAGAGCCACGAGCTGCGCCGCAGACCCAGCCATCGGTGAGGCCTTTTTGCCACCCTTAAGAGTGATCCTTCAGATCCCATTCCAAAGGCCGACCTAGCGCATGAAAGAGTTTTAGGTCACAAGGCCGGGAGGCGCAGAAAGGCAAAGGCCACATTCAGGCACACATTGTGTTGCCTTCGAGAGCGCACGTAGCCATGCGCATTTCTACCCTGACATCTTCTGGGTGGCTCCGAACACAAAATTTGAATCTAGGCATCCTGCGACCCATCATAGATCTGGAGTTGGAGTCGAGGAAACTGCGAGAAAAGAGCTATTTAGCTTCAAAAACTTCAAAAATAACAGTCGCCTATAACACAGAGAAAATCCTAAGTGGAGTGTGAAAGAGGTGACCCATTCTTCCAGTGGAAAAAGAGCTGATGTCAGTAGTGGAGTCGGTGGATACATCCGCCTGGTTGGTGGGAGGAACTTAGCTTAAAGACAGTTGGTCAATCATCACATTCCAGTGGAGCTGCCAGAATGTGGATAAGTGAACCATATCCACGCCCCTAGAAACATAATACAGCCCCAAAACAATTTCACAAAAATTATAAAGATAATAAATACAATAAATATGACAACAGATAAAGCATACAGGCTGTGATCATTACAATGCACGAATATCACGAATGAAACAGAGTATCAGATACAAGAACATTTATCTGTGTAACTTAAGAATTTGTGAAGTTCTTTTTTTGAAACTGGGGTGGGATTGCGAAACTCGAAGGTAAGGAAGGAGGGAGTTCCAAGCCTTTAGAGCAAACATGGCAAATGCCTGTTCAGCCATTTTAGAGTATTATTTTGGAATACCCAGGAGATACAGATCATTACACTGCAGGGGGTAGGCCTCGTCTGAAGGAGTTAACAGAGCCGCCAGTGTGGCAGGTTTGGAGGATCTGATAATACTGTCGATAACACAGCCTAGGGTATATAGGTGATGGGGGGGGATAGCCAACCAAGGCCGAAGTATAACATGCAGTGGTCAGCTGGGTAGCAGATAAGGAAAACTGACATATATTGCTGTAGGCGATGTTCCATTTGGCTAGGTTTCAAGCACTGACCTGATAAAACAAGATGAGCCACTATGTAAGGCTAGGAAGCAGGACTCCCTGGACTATTGCAATCACTGCAGCAGGAGTCAGAGCATATCTGATTATGTAGGCAAGCCCAAGCTTGACATGTAGACTTGCAGATGTTCGGGATGTCTGGGGTGAAATCCAGGGCACAATCTAAGGTAAGGCTCAGATTTATAAAGGAGTCAACCACAGAGAGGGGGAGGCATCAAAACAGTGAATGGCTAAGCCAGTGGTACAAGCCCTTAACCTAGGTGTGGACCCAAAATCATGGCCTGGATCTTACTAGAGTTTATGATGCTTCGAACCACTGGGGAGTACTGTGAGGTTTCTGGAATGAGTACTGTAAAGTGGCAATGTTGAGTTACCATTAGTTAATCTAACTTTTTCAACTAAACTTTTTAAAATCCTTGTTCAATAAGGCACTTATGGAAACTTATACTGCCGCAATAGCTAGCGCTCCTAGCTCTCTGGACTAGGCTCCCTAAACTTTTAAAATCCTTGTTCAATAAGGCACTTATGGAAGCTTGCCATTGCCGTAATAGCTAGCACTCCTAGCTAGAGCAAAGTTAGTACAATATGCACTTGTCTCCAATTAACCATCCTATCTTCCTTCCTCCTCTGTTTATCAAAATGTAAAGTCGTAGTTTGCATTGCTCACCTGTTACAAATGTGTGACTGCTTCCTCAAAATCACCTGTATTGCATGCCATTGTTTTACTGTCCCCTGTATGTATCCGCACTGTATACCAATTATCGTATCTGTATTGCATGTCAATATTGTGTACTGTACACTGTTGTATAATGTTGTCCTAACAGGACCTCCTTGTAAATGAGCGTGCTCAATGGAGTTTTCCTACCAATAAACTTGAACTAACTCTAGGGGTCATGAGGCACAAGGTTCAGCCAAGGACCATATGGCCCTAGCGGTAGATTAATGAATGTACCCCAACCTCTGAGCATGCCTTAATGCTAGGAGAAGGTGTCCGTATATATGTGATACAAATATTTCCATTTTTAGATAAATGAACATTTTTATGGTTACATACTAACCTGGCAATTTAAGGTCAGAAGGGAAACTACGTCCATCATGTGACACTGCTGGTAGGTTGCTCCAGTTTCACATCAAGCAAAAAAACAGCGCACTCAAGGTCACAAAATCACTGCTAAAGAACTATGTGCACGTTTACTGTGGAACAGACAACCCTCCACCGCCTCAGTGCTATCCTGCTCTCTGCAACTTCTCAGGGGGCCCAATATGTGAACATAGCACTTTAGCAATGAGTCTGCGATCCTGAGTGTGCCGTTTTTCTTTGGCGGATTGAGAAATTCATGTTTCAGCATCAACAGCCATTTACAGATGTATGCTCTATCACACATATTGGTTGTTCTATGGGTTCACTACTCACTGGGAGAAGAAGTGGATCTAGAGTCCCAGGGGATGCACTCCTTCTCTGGAGAGGTAGGCAGAATGACATGGCCATAGCAGCACCACCTGCATGCCATCAGGTGCAGCTGCATGGTTGGTGTATCATGGGGCCGGGACACGTTGGCAGATGCCGTGCAGTAACATGCCTGGCGTGCATGCCTGCATACAGCATCACTTAACGTCAGCACCTCCAGGGCTGAGAGAGAAAAACCAGAGGAAAATAGCTTTGATGCTCAGGACAACATACCCTGGTATATTTGGGGTCTGCACACATACACTGCACCATTATCTGACGAGCACTGCTGTTGGTGGTACATCCCCAGCTCCCATTGGGGGGAACCACAGCTCAGTGGAAGCAGACAGGTTTGGCTGGATGGTGACTGGGGGGGGGAAGGTATACCCTGGGAGTTAAGTGTCATGGAAGGAAGGGGGAGATATGCAATACACACAAGGGTAAAAAAGAAAGAGAACAGACCAGTTACGTACTTACTGTAACAGTAGAAATTCGAGAGATTCTCTTTCATCAGGCCACACCTATGGAACTATAGCCACCAGGCACTAGGGCCACTCAGAAACTTTCTGCAAACAGTCAGCTAGGGGCTGCCAATGACGATGTCCTACATCGGCACTCCCAAATAAATGTGAGAAGCCCCATCCCTCCTCAGTTTCCCAATGGATATAATGTTCAGAGGACCTCCCTCTAGGGAACCAGGAGAGAGCTTGAGACTGGAAACGACAGGTAGACTGACCTGGAGAAAGAGGCAGGAGTTACAGAGCTCTAGATCCTAGTAAGACAGAGGGTGGGACGGCATGGCCCGATGAAAGAGATGCTCTCGAAGATCTATTGTTACGTTAAGTACGTAACAGTTCTATCATCTTCGAGGATATCTCCTTCATCAGGCCGCACCTAAGGAACGAGTACAAAGCAGTACTGAGAATAAAACAGTCTGGGTGGCTGAAGCCTACAGGCCTATGAAAGGCGGCCCTGAAGCACAGCTATGGCAAAAAAATACAGGTTACTCACCTGTAACAGTAGTTCTAGGAGTGGTATATGTTGTTCATCCACACTCTTTGGCATGTCCCCTTCCACTTTAAGATGAACCGGAAGTCTTCCAGCTGGCTCTTCCCACCCACCTGGGTGGTATATACCTTGGCTCTGCCCCATAACACCAGATCTTAGCCAGCTGGAAGCTAGGTTGTGTGTGTCTGCAGCCGGGGAGTTCGGGTGGGTCCGTGTGGATGAACAACATATACCACTCTTAGAACTACTGTTACACGTGAGTAACCTGCTTTTCTAGGATCGTGGATATGTTGTTCATCCACACTCTTTGGCAGACTCCTAGCAGTTCTCTGGGAGGAGGGAGGCAAGGCCAACCAGCATCCCGGCGTGACTCAAGGTCGATGTGGTAGTGGGTAATGAAGGTGTTTGCTGACTTCCAGGTAGCAGCCCGGCAGATTTCATGGATAGGGATGTCCCTGGAAGCAGCCACCAATGCAGCAGTATGGCGGGCAGAATGAGCTCTTATCCCTCTGGGAGGCTCCTTGCCCACCAACTCGTAGCACAGACCTATGCATGATGTGATCCAGCTTGCAATAGTCCATTTGGCTGCAGGTCTGCCAGAAGCGGGTTCAGCGTACATGACAAAAAGCTGGCAAACCTCTCCTCAAATTTCCACTGTCCTCTCCTTATAATAGGAGAGAGCATATCTCAGGTCCAAAGTATGGAGCCTGTACTCAGCCTGTGACGTGTAATTAGGGTAGTATACTGGCAGAGTTAACACCTGGTTAAGGGGAAACTCTGACAACACCTTCTGAAGAAATTTCGGGTGGGGGCGTAGGACAACCTTGTCCCTGTAGAAGACCAGATAAGGGGAGTCCACCGAAAGCGCCTGGAGCTCCCCTGTCCTGGCAGACGTGATAGCCACCAGGAAGTCTGTCTTCCACGGACAAGTGCGACAAGGCACACCTGTGCATTGGTTCGAATGGCTTGCCCATGAGCTTTGCCAGTACCAGCAGTAGATCCCATGGAGGTGGAGGTTCATGCACCGGAGGGTATATGTGATCCAGGCCTTTGAAAAAACACCCAACCACTGTACCTGGAGACAAAGTCTGGGTCTGCTGGAAGATCCGCCACTGGAGGTACTGCCTCCTTGAGGAGAAGCTGAGTGATGTCATCTAGAAGAGTCAACTGTGTCTGAGCAGATACTCTTTCCTCCCGAGGGGCACGGGCTCAGCTGGAGGGTACTGCTCGAATTCCAGAGGCAGTCCCTGACCGACGACATCGAGAACCTACCTGTCCGAAGTGACAATGGACCAGGTGGAAAGGAAGTGGCGGAGCTGGCCCCCCATGGGAGGACTCAGCTGGCGTGACTGGAGAGGGGGTGGCAGCCCTCGCCCTGTCACTGAGCAGGCTTGGAGGAGGAGGCTCCAGGACCCGAGCCTCAGCCTTCTTTACGGGCCTGCTGGGGTCCAGGCTTGGGCCGAGGGCGCCAAGCCTGAGCCTGCTGCTGATGCTGCTGTCCACCTGAAAGGAGGACTGCTGAGCTGCAGGGGAAGAGTGCCGAAAAGGCTTCTTCTTTTTCTTCTGTTGGTTCTTGCCCGAAGAACCCTTGGCAGAAGTAGCGTCCAAGGTGGCACTGGACTGCTCAAAGAGCTGAAGGAGACAGGCCTTCCTCTGTCTCCAAGGCAATGTTTGACTCATCATCCCTTGGATGTGAGTGCAAGCCGGTGACATCCGAATTAGAGGAATCCGGGTATAAGGGCCTACTGCTCAGGTCACTCTCGACCCACAGGGGGCAGTCCGGGGTGACCGTGACCGACAATCGCCGGGGAAGCCCGGTGTCTGGTCTGTCTCCTTTGGAAGAAGCCCCTCCCACAGGCTGTTTGGGCGGCAGTTCCACCACAGTCGGTGGAGAGGCCGTTTTGGGCCGAACCGGTAGTTTTGCCAGCTCCGCGGGCTGAGGAACCGATTCAGTCGGCTTCGGCCTAGGAGGTGAAAGCCAAGTAATGGCCAGTGTAGAATCTGGGGTGGGCTTGTGCCCGGACAAAATCAGCTGTTGCCACATGAGGTCCTCATAGCGCTGCCGGAGTTTCCACCGGAGCCACTTCTCATCCGAGGAGGATGAGGACGACCAATGGCGTTGCCTCTTTTTAGAGCATTTATTGCTCTTCCTCTGTCTTTCAGATGAGGGGGTCTGAGACCTCCATAGAGATCAGGCGGGCTGACTCGGTTGCTCGGGAGACACCGGCGGGACCGGTGATTTCCCGGGATCAGGGACCACATCTTCGATTGGAGACCCAGCAAGCTGGGTCTCCCCATCTAGAAAAACCAGATTGGGTGTTCGATTGAGGGAATCGTTGACTGGAGGTGGTGATATCAGATTGATCACGATCTCAACCAGATAATTCGGTCGACTGACCAGACGGCAAAGCCGAAAAGCCAGTGGCTGAAGAAGTGATCTCGATCGAAGTCGAGACCGCATGCTCTCGGGACCGAGATCTCTCCTGCTCCCAAGTACGTTCTCCATTGAGACGAAGACACACCTTGGTTCTTCTCCTGCATATGGGATCGAGAGGAGTGTGAGCCCACAGGCGCCTCTCCCTTGGTCGGGAGAGACTGGCACAACTCCTGGAAGGAGCCCGAGAAGGTGTAGCCCAGGTTGAGTTGAACAAAAAAGCTCCAAGAGGAATCCGCAGCATGAGCCGCTTCCTCCTCGAATGCTTGCATGCGCTCCAATTGCTCGGCGGATCCCGCAGCTGCGGAAGCTGCCCACCGGGCCTCTCTGGATTTCACTGGAGAGTTCCTCTTTTCTGGCCTCCCCAGTTTCAGGCATGCGAGACAGTCGTCAAGGACGTTGGGATGAAAAGCCAAACACAGACTGTATGGAAAGGTGTCATGGTCGACACCGAGGCAGTAGATGCATGTGGTGTGGGGATCGGGTTATGACATCTTCTGGCCGCAAGGGCACCAACGAAATCTGGGGGAAGACTTGTCTTCCGTAATCGAAGCGACAAACTTCGATCGCTAAGGTGAGTAATGTGAATTTTCAGTAAAACCGAAGGTTTGAAAGCCAGGGTATACAAAATGTGTGAGCACGAGGGAGGCAACCTGAATCTTCCAGCAGAAAGGAAGATCTGGCGTCATGGGGCAGAGCCGAGGTATATACCACCCGGGTGGGTGGGAGGAACCAGCTTGAAGACTTCTGGTTCATCTTAAAGTGGAAGGGGACATGCCAAAGAGTGTGGACTAACAACATATCCATGATCCTAGAACCTGCCCTTTTTTCGGAAGGCAACGTACAGACTATAGTGTTTAGTGAAGGTATGGATAGTACTCCAGGTGACAGCTGCACAGATAGCTGCAGCAGACACATTTTTAAAACAGGCAATAGAAGTGGCCATGCCTCTGGAGGAATGACCATGAACACCAGAAAGATCCTTAACCATACTTCCTATAACAAAAAAAAATATAGTTGGTCAACTATTTGGACAGGCACTGTTCAGAAACAGGTGCGCCCTCTTTTCCAGGAGTGAATGAAACAAAAAGCTGTGAGGACTTCCTGTAGTCCTTCATGCTATGCATATAATATCCAAATATTCCACTTACATCTGAAGTATGAAGCAATGCTTCCCCAGGATTGGCATGCTCAGGAAAATAAACTAGCAGGTGGATGGTTTAATTTAAAGTGAACTCAGATACCACCTTAGAAAGAAACTTGGGACTGGTAAGTAAAGGCACCCTGTCTTTACGAAAAATGAAATAAGGAGGCTCACATATTTTAGAGACTGAAGCTCTGAATCCTCTGAGCAGAAGTAATAGCAACTAAAAATAATGCTTTCCAAGAAAGGAAGTTAAGGCCACAAGTCACGGACGGCTCAAAAGAAGCCAGACTAGCATTTTTAACACAAAATTCAGGTCCCAAGCTGGGACTGGATTGCAGACAGGAGGCTTTAAGGGCAGAATGCCTCTCAAACACATATGGGTCACCTCCAGCTGAGTGACTGTATGACCACCAATAGGCACATGAAAGGCTGAAATGGCCGCCAAGTGCATTTTGATAGAAGAGTACTGTAAGTGTGCATCTGACAAGGACTGCAAATACAAAAGGATCCAGCTGATGAGAAGTGGTCCACAAAGCAAACCGCTTCCACGTCATAGAACAGGTGGCCCTGGTGGAAGGTTTTCTGGCAGTCACCAGGACATCAGCCATCTTATAAGACACCCAAAACCTAGCAATGGCTATGTCTTCAGGAGCCATGCATGGAGATGGAAAGATCTGAGGTCCAGATGGACCAGGGTTCCCTGTTCCTGTGACAGAAGGCCCTTCCACAGGGGCAGAGGCACCGATGTTTCCACTGCCAATTGCTGCAGTAAGGGGAGCAGATCTTACAAGGCAAAAGGGGAGCAATGAGTATGAGAGTTGCCCCCTCCATTTGGAGCTTGATTTGCACCCTTAATTAGAAAGAAGGGAGAAAAGGTGTAAAGGAACCTCCCTTTCCAAGACAGGGACAATGCATCTCGCCAGAAAACCACAGGATACTCACCTGTAACAGTAGTTCTAGGAGTGGTATATGTTGTTCATCCACACGTCTTGGCAGTTGACTTTCTCTTTAAGATCAGCCGGAAGTCTTTAAGCTGGCTCCTCCCAGCCAACCGGGTGGTATATCCCTCGGCTTTGCTCCTTGACGTCAGATCTTGCCCGCTGCTAGCAGTGGTTGTGCGTCGAAGCCGGGGAGGTCAGGTGGGTCCGTGTGGATGAACAACATATACCAGTCCCACAGAGTACAGTTACGTAAGAACTTACCGTAACAGTAAATCTTCTGAGGCTATTAACAGCCCAGCCCAATTTTGCTTCTCTCTGCCGCGCCTGTGGAACACTCCCAGGCCCTGGCTCTTCTACTTCCAGGACCCGGGCCTGTGCACCACTCGCTGCACCCCCGGCTCCTGCCTCTGGTCCTGGGTATGTGTACTACTCCCAGGCTCTGGCTCTTCTACTTCCACTAGGCCGGGCCTGTGCTCCTCACATTGCCTCCGGCCCTCCTTGTTTACAGCACCCCTGCTGCTCCCTGGCCCAGGCTCTCTTGCTGGGCCTTGGGACTTGCTTATGGCTGATCATCCAGCCATGCCAGAACAGACCTCGGGGGCTGCCTTAAAGGCTCCCCGGTCAAGGGCACTCGTTCCAGGCATTGGAAGGAGCAGGATTTACACTACTCACAGTCCATCTGCCTTACTCCATCGACAGTGGCGCCTCCATCGTCGACGGAGCATTCTTCCTCATCGGAGTTGCTCCCCCCATCGATTGAGCCTGCTGGACTTGTTTTATCTTTGACAGACCTCATCCCGTCGACGGAGCTTGTTTCTGAACGTCTCCAGTCAATGGGCTGTGTTGCCCCATCAACGGAACATTCCTCATCGACGGGGATGATCCCCCGTCGACGACACATGTTCTTTGCTCTTCCTCGTAGAAGGAAGCTCTTCTCCCATCGACAGGACATGATTCTGCTGTTCTCTCATCGATGGAGCACTCCTTGTCGACGGATCGGCGTGTTTTGCATGCTTCATCGATGGAACGGCTTCCACTGCCGACGGAGGAGCCTTTCCTCCTTCCCGCCTCAACAGAGACGCTTCCCTTGGTGATGAGGACTCCCACCTAGGACACCCCTGCTCGGGCTTTGCTCCCATGCCCCCCACCGCTCATCCCGGCACCTTGTTTGGCGTCTCAGGGTCTCCCCTGTCACCTGTTTTGTGCCTTTGGACGTGACTTTTCCCCAGGCCTTCGGCCCCACTGAGAGATCCCAACCCTGAGTCCCTCACCCCTTTGCTGGTCCCGAACCACAGGGGTTGGAGTGACTTCCCCCACTATTCGGGGTCAGTGGCTCCTGGGTTGGCTCAGCCTCCTCCTAGTGCCGCCCTTGGGCGCCCTCCGTTTCTGGATCACCCCCCCGTCACAAGTGCCGGGCACTGCCTGCATTGTGCTGGAGGTCCTATGGTCCATGGGCCACGGTCCGCCCGGTGCCTGCGCCCGGATCCGGCACTTCCCACCTGCCCCCCCTTCCCATTTATGTGCACTCCCTTTATGGAGATTCCAGAATGGGGATCCTTTCGTGGGTGATGTTCCTGGCAGGGACCTCTCGGACCATGGGGACCTTGGTTCCCCCCCATCCGCATCCTCCTTTTTTGGAGGACGCCCCGCCTGAACCCCCTGATCCCTCCTGTCTCCCAGATCCCTCCTTCACGGAGCTCATGCTGCAGATCCAGCACGCTTTTGGCTTCCCTGCTGCGGATCAGGACTCCTTTCATCGAGACATGGCTGCCTACCTCGACATTCCCGAGGAGCCTGCCATGGTTGTCCCGCCTTTGATTCCTGCGTATTTTCACACACTCTCTCTTCTATTTGGTCTTGTCCTGCTTCGCTCCATATTGTCCATCGCCTCCTTTCCCGTCACCTGCTCCATGCGTGCTTCGATCGCGGTTGACACATCAGCTCGCCTCTGCTCTCCGCGTCCCTTCAGCAGTTCGCCTGGCTGGCGGTTTTGTGTTTGCCTCCTGGCGTCCAGCTGTCGGTCGCTGATGTCCCCTTTTTCTGGGAACCTGCTGTTTGGACTTGGTGCTCAGTCCATTCTGGATTCCCTTCAGGCTTTGGGGCATACTCTCTGGTCTGTTCAGGACCTCTGTCACGCCCCCAGGTCCCACCCCTGCGCCCCCGCAGGCGGGCTGCCTTCTGCCCAGCCCCTCTTCGGTGCCTCTCAGGACCGCAGTAGGGCCTTCAGGGGCGGCTCAGTCTGCCCCTCCACGGCGTTCCTGTCCCTCATGCAGGGCGGGACCCGCTTCTGCGTCTTAACCCACTTTTAGAGTATCCCCGCCTCCTCTTACAGGCCTCGGAGGAACCCAGAAATCTCTCTACCATTCCTGGAGGCTTGCTTCCGGACTGGACACCACTCCTCCATGCGGATCTGATTGGAACTGCTGACACTCTCCCTGCTGGAGCCCTTCAGTTGTTCCTTCCTATGACCATCCGGGATGTTTTCTACTATCAGATCAGCTCTCTTTGTCTATTTACTGACTTTGACTTCATGCCAGGGCCTGTTGACCTCTGCCTCGTCAGGATGAATCACTGTGCCTGGCCACCTACATACAGTTCTTTCTACATCATGCCTCCTGCATGCTGTCCTCACCCACCTTTGTGCCTTTCTGCCTGAGCGGGTGTGGTTTGAGTTGACATTTCTCCTGGTTTCATGTCAGATGTCTTCGCCTAACCGTTGGCCTGTCTGCCTGCACAGAAGAGGTTTGAGTTGGACAATTCTGTTACTTATCAAACATTCGGCCCTTACCCCACCACAGCCTGTCTGCCTCTGGGGTGCGGTTGAAGTTGATGCTTTATTGTGCTTTTACATCCTTGGCTTTGCCTTTCCTTCCATTTGGACTTTACTGCTTGGTAATCTCCCATAGGTAATGACTTATTGCAAGAGACGAGTCCACAGAAAACAGTACAGTTACGTAAGAACTTACTGTAACAGTAGATCTTCCGAGGACTGTATTGTGCAGTAAGTCCCCCGCCCTCCGTCCCCCTGCCTTGTTGCCTCGAATCTGCAACTCAGGACATTAGGTGGGATCGCTGTTCTGTTTTCTGGCCCTCGTTTACCTTGGTCCAGGCCGTGCTCGCCGAAGCCGACGGTGAACAGAGGGTACTGGGGCTGCCCACTCTTATCCACATCCACAGGAAGTGATGTCGTGTGGGCGGCCCCCACCGAAGACTGCTGGAAAGAAGCTGGCGTGTGACAGCGCCACCTGGTAGATTTTCCCATAAGTAATGACTTACTGCAAGTGACCAGTCCATAGAAGATCTACTGTTACACGTGAGTAACTTGTGTTTCTAGGGATGTGGATATGTTGTTCTTATCCACACATCTTGGCAGACTCCCAGCAGTTCTCCGGGAGGAGGGAGGCAAGGTGCACACCCCCTACTTAGGAAAAAGAGCTTGGAGAACTGAAGCCCCAAAACCAGCATCCTGGCGTGACTCTAGGTCAATGTGGTAGTGGGAAATGAAGGTGTCTGCTGACTTCCAAGTAGCAGCCCAGCACATTTCCTGGATAGGGACGTCCCTAGAAGCAGCCACCGATGCAGCCTTTTGGCGAGTGGAATGAGCCCTTAGCCCTCCGGGAAGCTCCCTACCCACCAACCTATAGCAGAGATCAATGCATGATGTAATCCATCTGCCAATCATCCTCCTGGCTGAAGGTCTGCCAGGTGTGGCTTCAGCATAGGTGACAAACAGCTGGCGAACGTTTCCCCCGAACTTCAGCCATGCGCTCCTTATAACAGGCAAGTGCTCACCTCAGGTCCAAAGTATGGAGCCTGTATTCAGCATCCGAGGTGTGATTGGGGTAGAACACCGGCAGAGTCATCACCTGGTTCAGGTAGAACTCCGACACAACTTTTGGAATGAACTTCAGCTTGGGGCACAGGACAACCCTGTCCCCGTAGAAGACCAGATAAGGAGACTCAACAGAGAGCGCCTGGAGCTCCCCAATCCTTCTGGTTGATGATACAGCCACCAGGAAGGCGGTCTTCCATGACAGGTGTGACATCTCACACCTGTGCATCGGTTCGAGTGGCTTGCCCACGAGCTTTGCCAGTACCAGCAGTAGATCCCACAGTGGTGGTGGTTCATGCACCAGAGGGGAAATGTGATCGAGGCCTTTGAAAAAAGCGCCAGACCATCTTCTCCTGTGCTACTGTCTGCTGACTGGCCCGAGCCTGGTAAGCAGAGATAGCTGCTAAATGCACTTTAAGGATTGTCAATGGAGGACCCCCTTTGTAGGGAAGACCAAAGGTAGTCTAGAATGCAAGCTACTGGACAGGACAAAGGTCCAGCCCCTTGCCCGGACACCAAATGAAGAATCTCTTCCACTTGAAGGCATAGCACTTCCTGATCGATTCCTTCCTAGATGCCTCAACTACAGTGAGTACATCTTTGGAGAGACCCAAAGCCTGGAACTCTAGCCACTCAGAAACCAGGCTATCAGGTGCAGGGACTGAAGGTCCGGGAGGAGTACCTTCCCCTGATTGATGGAGAGCAGATCTGGGAGTGCTGGAAGATGCCTCGGGAGCCTGATGCTGAAACTGAGGAGTTTGGGGTACCAAAACTGGTGTGGCCAGTCCGGAGCCACCAAGATCACCTGTGCCTTGTCCCTCTAGACCTTAAGGAGCACCCTGTGGACCAAGGGAAGGAGAAGGAAGGCATAAAAGAGGCCTGGGGTCCATGGCCTCGAGAAGGCATCCCTCTGCAGCGAGCCCTGCTGAGGGGGGCAGGCACAAAACAGCCTCAGCTTTGTGTTCTCCCTGGAGGCGAACAGGTCCACCTGAGGGGTGCCCCACTGGGAGAACAAGCTGTGTACTACCTCTGGATAGAGACCACTCATGGAACGCCTCGCCCACTCGGCTGAGGGCATCTGCCAGCTGATTTGAGGTTCCTGCCACATGAATGGCTAGGAGATCCACCTCCAGTCGGCTCATGAGGGTCCAGATGCAGAGAGCTTCCCTGCACAGAGGCCGGGAGTGTGTGCCGCCCTGTTTGTTGAGACAGTACATGGTCGTGGTGTTGTCCGTCTGGACCTGAACCACTTGACCCCGAAGGAATGGAGCGAAGGCAGTCAGAACCAGCCAGACTGCTTGGAGCTCCAGCAGGTTTATGTGGCATCAGGATTCCTCAGGGGTCCAGAGCCCGTGGACCCTGTGGTCCCCCATGTGGGCACCCCAGCCCATGAGAGATGTGTTGGTTGTCAAGATGACCATTGGCTCGGGGCGGACAAACGGGATCCCTTCCTGCAGATGTTCCAGGATGCTCAACCACTGGAGAACGTCCCACATCTTCTGGGTCACAGTCACCAGCTGGTTGAAATGACCTAGACACTGAGTCTACTGGCTGGCCAGCTCCCATTGAAGAGGGCACATATGCCACCAGGCCCATTGGACCATGGAGGTGCAGGCCGCCATGTAGCCCAAAAGTCGCGGGACGTTCCAGGCAGGGCGCAAGTGCCCAATCAGAAATGATCGGGCAAAGGAGGAGAGAACTTCCGCCCTGTCAGCTGGGAGCCTGGCTCTGGCTCGGCAAAAGCCGAGCTCTGCCCCAATGAAGCAGATCACATGCAAACGCATGCGTTCCAACTTGGCCTTGTTGACCAGGAGGCCAAGGTTGATGCAGGTCTGGAGGGCCAGGTCCCTAGACCTCTCTACTTCCTGTGTGGAGGGACTCGCTATATGCCAATCGTCTAGATAGGGGTACACCTTGACCCCTCGACCCTGAAGATGGGCCGCCACCACTACAATACATTTGGTGAAGACCCTGGGGACTGATGACAGGTCGAACGGTATGGCTTGGAACTCGTAAAGGGTTCCCTCTGCTCCGAAGCAGAGGAACCTTTGGTGTGATAGACGAATTGGGACATGAAATGATGCATCCTGCAGATCCAGAGAGCAAAACCACATGTTCTGCTCGAGAGATGGTATGATCTGAGACAGAGTTATCATCCTGAAGGTGCAAGACCTGAGAAACTTGTTCAGGTCGTGCAGATCTAGAATGGGGCACCAGCCCCTGTGCGTTTCGGGACCAGGAAGTACCTGGAAACAAACCCTGGGTTGACAGGGGAATCCGTGACTCTGACCACTACCTCCTTGCAGAGGAGTTGGGTGATGTCGTCTCAGAGAGACGACCGAGTGTCTACGGATACCTTCTCCTCCCACGGGCGCGGGCTCGGCTTGGTGGGTACTGATCGAATTCCAGAGGCAGACCCTGGCCGACCACATTCAAAACCCACCTTTCCATTGTAACAGTGGACCAGGCAGAAAGGAAGTGGCAGAGCCAGCCCCCCAAGGGGGAGGACCCTGGGGAGGCATGACGGGCATGGAGATGGTCACCCCCATCCCGTCACTGTGCAGGCTAGGAGGAGGATCCAGCCGGGGGACCGCTGGAACCCTTCCTTCCCGGCTTATGGGCTGCCGTAGCCCCTGACTTGGGCTGAGGGTGCCAAGATTGAGCCTGCTGCTGCTGCCCAGATTGGTACTGGGACTGCTTGGCCGCAGGGGCAGAAGGCTGAAAGGGCTTGTGCTTCTGCTTCTTGGAACCCTGAGATTCCTTCTGGGTGGAAGCAACTGAGTACAAGGTGGCACTGGATTTCTCGATGCGTTGAAGTTGACCGTCCACCCCGGACCGAACAAGTCAGTGCCCAGGAAAGGTACATCCACCAATTTGTGCTGGGTGTCTGCCTTAAAGTTTGAGACCCTCAGCCAGGCCCTGCACTGCATGGCTACTGCGGCCACCACTGAACGGGCACAGGAGTCCCCAATATCCAGAGCCATCTGGAGTTGCTGTTTTGCAACAGCCCGACCCTGATCCCGGACCTGTTTAACCATAGTCTGGAGGTCCGTGGGGAGATGAGGAAGCACCTCATCCAAAGAGCCCAAAAGGGCATGGGAGATGAGACGGAGGATGCCCATGAAGGAGGTGGGACCCTCCTCTGTCAAAAGACCCCTGGGCGAAACCTCATTGAGCGGTGGAGAGTGCAGGGAGGAGTCCTTGGACTCCAAGGAGTCCAGACAGATTAGCCCAGCCACCTGCGTCACCTTCGACCCACTGAGGATGGTCGGGAGTAATAGTGATGACAGCCTGTGCGGAAGGCCTTTAGTAGGCCAAGACTCCTTGACAGGAGCCCCCGAGGAAGGCTGTTTAGGTGGCAGCTCCACCATAATCGGCAGAGAGACTGGTTTCGGCCGAGCCGGGAGGGCCTTCACCAGCTCCGCGAGTGGGAAGGGCGGTGTCAGCTGGCTCCAGAGGAGTCAGCGTCGGCCTAGAGTCGACAGCCCTGTGATGGCCGGTGTGGAAGCCGTGGTCGACTTCAGACCGACCAACACCAACTGTTGTCACATGAGATCCTCGTAGTGTTGACACAACTTGTGCCGAAGCCTCTCCTCTGCCGAGGAAGATGAGGATGAGTAGCGGTGGCACTGCTTTTTGGAATGCCTTGAGTAGCATTTGTGTGTATTCTTCGGCCTGTCAGATGAAGATGACCGAGACCTTGTTCTCGACTGCCGGGGGTACTGGTGGGGGCGCTCAGAAGGAGCCAGGGAAACCCGCATCTTCTTCAGGTCATGGTCAGAGACCGTTAAGAGGTTCTCAGCAGGCTGGGTCTCCTCCTCAGTGGGTCTAGTCAGGAACAGAGTCCTGAAAAGGGAGTTGTCGGCCTTATCTAGCGACAACAGGTCAATGGGGTGATGATAATTTTGACCGGGTAATTGCCCTGCGTCTTAGTCAGCTGGCCTGATAGGGGCACCGTGAAGCCAGTGGCCAAGGCCGCAGTTTCAACCGAAGTCAAAACTGAGATTCCTGGGAACGAGACCGCTCTCGATCCCAAGAACGACGACGTCTAGTCTTCTCCTTCTCTCTTGACTACTTGGAATCCTTATCCCTTTTACGGGAACGGGAGCTGTGTGAAGCTGACGGGCCCTCTCCCTTGGTTGGGAGAGACTGGCACAGCTCCTTGAAGGAGCCTGTAAAGATGGAGCCCAGTTTTAGCGGGATGAAGACCGAAGCCAAAGAGGACTGATCAGCGGCCCAGGCCGCCTCCTCCTCGAAGACCTTCATCTGTTCCAGTTGCTTGGTGGATCCCGCAGCTGGGGGACCACCAAACGGGCTTCTTTAGATTTGACTGGCGGGTTCTGTTTCTCCAGACAGCCGAGCTGCAGTCGGGCAGGACGATCATCTAACACGTTTGGCTGGAACGAACAACAAAAATTGCAAACCTCGGTATCGTGATCATGACCCAGGCAATAAACATATGTGGCTTGCAGGTCAGTGCGAGACATCTTCTGCCTGCAGGGGCACCCGTAGAACCCGAGTGAGGACTTGTCCTCCATTGTGGTCATAATCGAAGATCATAGTGGTAAAACTCTTACGAGTTTAAGTTTTGGTAAATAATCCAAGATTTAAGCGCCAGGGCCTACTCAACGCGGGAGCGGTAAGGAAGGAACCTGATTCTTCCAAGTGGAAAGGAAGATCTGGCGTCAAGGGGGCGGAGCCGAGGGATATACCACCCAGGTGGGTGGGAGGAGCCAACTTAAAGACTTCTGGCTGATCTTAAAGGGAAAGGCAACTGCCAAGATGTGTGGATGAGAACATATCCACATCCCTACAACTCCAAGCCCTGGCACGAGCGAGCAGAAAAGTGGCAGTTTTGCGTTGTGTAGGGATGCAAAAAGGTCCAATTCTGGACGACCCCATCTACTGAACTGGTCTTCTGCTACCGAGGTCAGCAGCACCCACTCGTGCATCTTGGACTGTGACCTGCTTAGCCTGCCTGCCAAGATGTTTTGGACACCTGGAAGATGAACTGCTGCCAGTTCTAGACCATGTTCTAGAGCCCAATACCAAACCCTCATTACTTCCCTGCACAGGGGGTAGGAGCGAGTTCTGCCTTGCTTGCTGATGTAGTGCATCACACTGATGCTGTTTGCACCAGCAGAGGTCCCAGGGATAGATGCGACTGGAAGGCTTGTAGACCATACAGGACAGCCCTCGTTTCTAGGATGTTTATGTGGAGGGTATTGGTGGTGGAACCGGGGGTAAGGATATCAAGTCCACGGGCGGGAAAACTCTCAGGTTTATTTCTGGGAGGAACCCCGCTCATGGCATCTGGTCAGGTATGTAACTTTGGTGTTATATTTGACGAGGGCTTGACCCTGAGGGCACAGGTGTCAGCCGTAGTCAAATCATCCTTTTTTCATCTAAGGAATATAGGGTGAAACACTTGATTCCATCAGAGGATCTTCCTACCCTAGTCCACGCCTTTGTGTCCAATCGTCTTGATTATTGCAACGCCCTTTATCTAGGGCTGCCGGGAGTGGATATCCATCGCTCACAGCTGGTGCAAAACACGGCAGCTAGGTTGTTGACTGGAAGCCCGAGGTCCAACCACATAACACCTGTGCTTCGCAAATTGCACTGGCTGCCTGTACAGTGGCGGATCACTTTCAAGGTCATGTTGATGACCTATAAAGCACTACACGGTTTGGGACCTCGCTACCTGAAAGAACTCCTGACTTCTTACTGTCCCTCCCGCTCCCTTCGATCCTCTGGTGAGGGATTGCTGGAGATTCCCAGGGTAACCTTAAAAACATCTGGTGGAAGAACATTTGCCTTTATGGCCCCTACCCTGTGGAATTCTCTACCTTGCCAGATATGTAATTGCCTGACTGTGGAGAGCTTTAAAAAAGCTTTAAAGACCTTCCTTTTTAACCAAGCATTCTTTTAGCGATTTAAATTATATTGGATTGTTTTTTGAATTTGATGATGTTTATAGTTGTGGTTTCGATTTGTATGACTGATGTTGTAAAGGCGCCCTGAGCTTTGGAAGGGCGCCTTAAAGAAATAAATGTTTACTTACTTACTTACTAGGGTGCTCTCCACTTTCGACCATGCTCTCTGTGTCTGATGAGGCCCCAGATGTGCCCCCCAGCCCATCCCCAAGGCATCTGTAGTAAGAATCTGATGAGGGGAGGTGATCAGGAAAAGACCCCCCTTCAGTAAATGGCTGGGTTCTAGCCACCACTGAAGCAGCTTTCAGGCAGGAGAGGTTACCAGAACCTTCTGTTCTAGGTCATCTGTGCGTTGGTCCCACTGGACTCTTAAAGCCCACTGTGGAATAAGCATGTACAGCCTGGCCAATGGTACCATGACAATGGCTGCTGCCATCAGGCCTAACAGTTTCAGGAATGTCCTGACTGTGACATACCAGTTGTATACCATCTGGGCCTGTGCAGTTAGGCATTCGGCCCTGTCCTGTGGCAGGAAATCTAAGCCTTGGGCTGTGTCCAAGACTTCCCCTATGTACTATAGATGCCAACAAGGGATCAAGACCGACTTTGGCACACTGACCGTGATCCTGAGTGCCTCAAACAGGGACCTGGTGTGTGCTAGAGTAAGGCAAGGCTGTTCTTTGGAGTGAGCTAGATATGGAAAGACATATGGGCCTTCTCTCCAGACAGCTGTTGCCACTACTGTTAAGCATTTGGTAAAGAACCATGGCACAGATGATAAGCCAAAAGGCAATATCCTGAAATGGTAGTTCTCCCCCTGAAAAAGAAACCCAAGATAGTTCCTGTGGGGGGAACAAACCTTGATATGCAGGTAAGCATCTTACATAATAGCGAACAAATCCAGTCCCCTACTTCCAGTAGTGGGAGTAGGCCTCGTAGAGTTACCATTCTGAACTGCTTGTACTGGATGAAAAAGTTCAGATCTCTGAGATCTAGAATAGGCCTCAGATCTCCTGTGCTCTTTGGGATCAGGAAGTGCAGAGAATAGAACCCCCCCCCCCCCCATTTCTTTGCTCCGAAGGAACAGGTTCTATAGCCCTTTTCTGGATCAAAGTATGAATCTCCTCCAGTAGCACAGGTATGTGCTCTGGAGGGTAAAAGGAAGGCACTGGTGGATGGTCTGGAGGTGATTCCAGAAGCTCTAGAGCATGGCCCTGCTCTATTATCTGCAGCATCCAAGCATCGGATGTTATCTGTCTTCACTGGTCCTGGTGGAGGGAGAGGCGACCCCCTACAACCATCCCTGAAGGCAATGGTGGTTAGGGGTAAAGGAGGGAGCCGTGCAAATCAGGGTCCTGTGGCTGCAGCTACACCCCACCTCCAGGGGCTTTTGAGTGAGCACCTGGGGCAGGCAAAGCTAAAGCTCCTCTACTCTTGCCCTGTCTGGCCGCTGAACAATGTTTGTTGCTGGCCAGACAAAGAGCACCCTCTACCCACTCCTTGTTTGAGTATGGTAGAGGGAATGCACCGACTTTAAGGGTTCTGCCTGAGGCCTGCAGGTTTGAGAGGATATCCTGTACATCTGCACGGAACAACTTGCTGTATATCCTCTGAAGGGAGCACTGAGGATGGGCTGTTGAACATCACTGTCAAAGCCCGCCACCCTTAACAAGGAGAGTCTCCGGAGGCATACCCCAGAAGCTGCTGCTCTGGCAGTAGCATCAGAAATGTCATAAGTAGAATGTAGGTGTTGCTTGCCTACATCTGCCCCAGTCTGAACAGCCTTCAAGAGCTCC
This sequence comes from Neoceratodus forsteri, assembly GCA_016271365.2. Taxonomy (NCBI): domain Eukaryota; kingdom Metazoa; phylum Chordata; order Ceratodontiformes; family Ceratodontidae; genus Neoceratodus; species Neoceratodus forsteri. Next base: position 971,127,538 of record CM028131.1, on the reverse strand, counting down.
TGCAAAGGAGTATCCTCTGGGAGGGCTTGGGCCACTGCTCTTGCCTTCCTCCAGAGGGTATTGTGGTATTTAACCACGTGGGCCTGATAATTTTCAATTCTCAGGCCAAAAGTAGTAGTAGCAAAAGTCCTCTTCCCCAAGACATGTAGCCTCCTGGACTCCGTGTCAAGAGAAAGGGAACTAAGGTATTTAGGCACCTTAGATCTACCATGGGCAGCATTTATTGCTACTGAATTAGCCTCAGTCTAGCTTGCAAAAAAGGGCTTACCTGAGGGGGCCTGATACACTTTATCTGCCTTCCTAGGTATGGCAGGTATCATGTTTGGCCTGTACCAGGCTGCCACAGTGGCATTCTCCAAGGCAGGTTGTAGAGAAGGAATGATATTGGGAAATATTAGGAAGTTGTTCTTCATGGAAAGGGTGGTGGATGCATGGAAAAGCCTGCCCCAGGGGGTGGTGGTAGCCTGTACTGTGGCAGGTTTTAAACATGCATGGGACAGAAACAAAGGAATAATAGAGATAGGAAGAAAAAGCGAAGCCAATGACCAATAAAGGTCACTGGTAGCTTTATGAGCTAACGTAAATGGGCAGATTGGATGGGGCTGGCGGTCCTTATCTGCCGACAGAATCTATAGGTGGGGAGTTCCAGGATCTCTTGGTGATGTCTTGTTCTTCAGATTCAAACCTCATGGCAATCTGGAGTTGCTGCATCATGGAGATGAATGATGGGTCTTTAGGAGTTGACCTTGGACTATATCTTACAGAGTCCTCAGTCCCTATAGAGATGGTGGAGCTGGATCTCTCATATGAGCTCACCACATACTCTTCCACTTCCTCCTGATCCTCATTGATGTACTCGGTAGGCCTCTAAGAAGGAGCAGGAGAAGCCGTTGACAACACAGAGGGTAACTGGTGCGTCAGCCTAACACGTGTCGGCACAGGGCTAGTCGAAGCTGCCCTGATGACACAGCTCCTGTCACAGAAGGAGGGGAAAGCAGGCAATAAATGCAACATGTACTCAGAGGATGAAAGGACTGCCTGCACATCGGTGCCCATGTGGCGTACAGGAACACTGGATGATGTCGATGGGGGAGGCACTGTCCTCAACGTCAATGGCAACCCACCAGCTGTACTAGGCCTGGTGGTGCTCTCAGCCTGTCCTGATCTGGAAGGATCGATGGTCTGGGTGGCTGGCAACATCACCACTGGAGCGGTCAACGGCACAGAGATGGTCACGCTGGGGTGAAGGGGAAATTGTGAGTGAACTGGGAATGATTTCTCCTTACTGCGTTCCCTCTCCCAGTGCTTGTGATGTCTCAAGGCTTTCTCCCAGGACTTCGAGGAGTGACAGCCCATGGACCGGGCCAGTAACATGGTGGAGCTCTTCCTTCATTCTGGCTACCTGCTGTTTAAGAGGTCTGGGCCGGTGACGAGTTGGAGCTCTTTTCCTGAAGCTCTTTCTTCATTCTTGCTACCTGCTGTTTAAGAAGGTGGGTCTCCAAGGCATTCTTTCTGTGTCACCGGGTAGAGGTGTTAAATTTAAGGCAGATTTGGCAGGCCTTCATGATATGGACCGTGCCAAGGCAGCACATGCAGATGTTGAGTTTCCTGAATATATCTTTTCACTGCATTCGCAGTATATGAAGAGCTTTGACAGCTCTTTAGTCGATATACATGATGACTGGTATCACTTATGAAAAATGATCATGAACTAGGGACAGAAATAACTGGCTAAGTGGTTGACTATAGCGTTGTCGTCTCCGTACAGGGTCTGGCATATATGGTCGATGGCAGGAAAAGAACTGAGGAAGGAAGTGGCCGCACACATTTATATGGGAGTGCTGATGTAGGACATCTTTGTAGGTGGCCCCTAGCAGACTGCTTGCAAAATGTTTCTGTGTGTTCCTAGTGCCTGGTGGCTGTAGTTCCATAGCTATGGCTTGATGAAAGAGATAGCCTCAAAGAAGACCAGTTGTTAGCCCTCTGGCTCACCCTCCTTTAGCAAAACTCAAATTTTGGTCAGCACCTTTTGCCTTGTGACCATTCGCATCTAGGACTGCTTGCTGCTAGCTCAAATGGTGTCTGACTTATTAAAGATGACCTGCAAAGAACCACTGCAGCCCACTCCCACCCCCACATACCTTACAATGCTGCTGCGGGAGTCTGGGGCTGCAGTGATCATAATTTTTAATCCATGGGTTATTTCTGTATAAACTGCTGAAACTTTCGGCTGAACGCAGAAGTGCCACGCGGTTTCTGATTGAGAGGGCGCAAGGAGTCATGGGTATTACACACATTTAGTGATGTCGCTCCCACCACTGCTCTCATTATAGCAGCAGTGGTGGTACTTTATTATGCTTATTTTATGGCTTCTAAGGGGGTCTTGATACCTGTAATGTTACTTACAGCAACAGCCTGTCCAGGTCTTTGTTTACCATAACAATAATAATAATTTTATTTGTATAGCACCTTTCAGAATATCAAGGTGCTGAACAGTTTTAAAAACAAGTTCAAAACTCTAAATAAAAGTCATAAAAATATCCATAAAAGATCAACATATCATCATAGTAACAAATTTATAATAAAATCCATGTAGGTGCACTAGAAAATACAATGCCTACTTTCAGGTACGATCATGGACAAGTACAAAAAGTAACAACAGTTTTATTAAACATACTTGACTGAATTGCCATAAAGTTCTTGGAACCTTACAGAAACACCCTTAGATGAAATCAGCCACCCTTCCTCCCCTAAATGAACATTATCTTAGCTGCTAAGGTCTATTAACTCTCACACTTCCCCTTGCAAGCCCAACTTAGACTGCCCCTCAAACTACAAATCTGTCCCTCCACAGATTACACACCACTGATTTCTCTTGCAGTAGGGTGAGTTACTTACAAGTTCTATTTTTTTTTTTTTTCTATGGAGATTTTTCTGTCCTTGATGGCTGGAGCGGCTACTCAGTCCCGTTCCCACCTCCTTTGACTGGTGACTACTCCACCTCCCCTCCCGGTACTGACCTGGTCTTCGGTTCCTCCATCCCTTGCACCATATGGCGGGGCCGGGTGGAAGGGTCATTCTCCCCCCAGTCTATATCTCAGACTGGGCTGGAGGTAGGTGGGCAGGGTTTCATGACGCCCCCACCGTCACCTTTCCTTCTTCTGGTTTCCTGCCCCTGTAGTACTGTGTGAATGTATGCCTATGGAAGCACATGTGCATCATGCACTTATGGCCCCGCCCTACTTTGCTGCCTGAGCTGCACTGCCACTAGACCTCCACCTGGTGCCAGTTTGGGGCCAGGCAAATGGGCCTCCCTACCACAGGAGAGGAAAGCAATCCTTCAAACGTTCAATCCTCCCCCGCCACGGCTGCCCCTGGCAGCCAGAGCTCGTTCCCGAACCTAGGTCGCTGGAGTTGCAGGAGGTAAGGCACCCAGCGCCTCAGCCCTCCATGCCACCGGGCCAGCACTTACAAGCTCTACTTTGCAGAAAATCATACAGAATACACGCTGGTTCACACTAACCTCCTCCCACGTGGTCCATAAGCATGTGCAAATTCCCTCCTTCACAGTCCTCATTCCATTTAAGTAATGAAAGAAGGCTTTGCTGGTGTCCACAGCTCCTACAGTTACCCTGGCTTTCTAGCCCCTCTTTCACTTCCTTAATTCAAAAGTTGCCATTCCCCAGTGATGCCCTGTACGCCTCTGTGGTCTGGAGGCAACCAGTCTCTTTTTCTTAGTCACATACCTTTTCTAACAGGGAGTGATGCTTACTGGCCTTTTTCCCCACAATGCTTACAGAGATGCACATCTATGGGGCTCTTTCAAGCACCTTCAATGAGTCTCAGCTTCATGCAGCATTTCCAGATCCTTGGTCACCAGGTGCTTCACCTTGGCAAAGTCTGCCTTTCTGAAGTGGCAAGCTCTGGTGGCTGAGGCCCAGCTAGTCTTCCTGGTTACCAGGGAAAGGATTACGCAGCTGTGGTAGCCACCTCCCACTGGTGCCTACATTTTTACAATGGATATGAGCCCATCTCTACTACTGAGAACAAGGCCAAGGCTGGGCTCAAATGTTGGACATGCTGTTTTAGGAAGCAGAAACTGAAGGTGGACAGGAACTCGATTTCAGCCATGCTGTTTATCTTCTCAATATTCCAGTCAATTCCAGCCCCATCAGGCACCAGCAAAGTTGCCGCTCAGGACGTCAGGTGACCCAGGTTTAGGATCAAGCCCAGAATGGAGAGTTGCAGACTCCGCTGCAGTACCACTACCTGGGTGACCACGGGTGGTAGTGCAGCTGGAGTTGAAAGTAGGGGAGTGGATGCCGAGTGGTTCTGACATGCACTGCTACTTGACTGCGTGCATCATTGAGCCCTTGTCATTGGCATCCTTTCTGGAGGGAAAAGCACCGAAAAAAACCCGCAAGGTGTGCGAGATAAAGCAGGCACTCACGGGCTCCAACGATATGACTCTTCACCCCTTCCCGGGACCATGTCACTTGGTGGGGAGCTTTGTGGACAATTCCCCATATCTTGAGGGTATGTCTGGGGTAAAAGCAGCTGAGTAAGTGACAAAAAAGGACACAATGGGGCTGGGAGGCTGCTTAAGTTGAAGCAGGCCAATGCAGTGACATAGTGGAAGAAACAGAAAGCAAAAAAAATAAAATCCTGTCTATGTCCGGGAAATTGAATTTTCCTAGAAAAATCTCATAACATTTGAAAAAATTTCAGAATACTCCACTCTTTATTACTACAGATGTATGCATGAACAGGTTATTTGCTCTATAAAGTTTATCTGGTCTGTAGCTTTTCCAGCCCTGAAGTCATAACCCTCTACTTGTGTCATCAGAATGATTTCCATGTCAATGGCTGTGATCTCATAATCGGACAATTATGACTTCATGACAGGTATAAGTAACATGAATAGATGAAACTGAAGGGAAAATGATACTGTTTTAATGCAAATTTCTTTTGCATTAACAAATGGAATGTCCTAAAATTAGAATTTGGTGTATGCAAGTCCTGCTGATGCCAACAGTGAATTTTTAGCAGGAAACTGGAAAATCTCTTTACCAGTAGAGCTCTGGTCCTTGATGTTGTTACAACGAGAACATTTGGGGCACAAAAAGGGAAAAGTGGAAGAAAATGTGAAACACATGCAAGTGTTAACTGCAGAAGAAATAGACAAATAGAGGAGCTCAAAGGAAAAAACAGTAGTAAGAACTGGAAACAGACAAGGTCACAGTACATCTTGACTTTGCTGTTTGATCCACAACCCCTCCCTTCACAGTTTTTTCTAGGAAAACCACTGGGAATCCTTGTAGGATACATACCCTCCACGTTTAAAAGCAATCTGATCAATAGCAGATAAGAGGAGTGTTACTTTAACCCATTTTAACCTTAAAGACCAACTACCATGCATGAGAGATGAGGGGAAGAGATATTCCTGGTTAGAAGATAATTTTTCAAACTCACCCTTGATCATTTCTGATAGCTCCTATGACTCCCAGTACCAGTGGCCACCCGGGACCAAGACTGTCTCCCTGGCTCTGCAGAATCTGTAGCACACACTCCAGTTGCTTCTGTCTGATATCAGTATGAGCAATGTTTGACAGCTCCTTCAGCGGATTCAACAAAAGCAACTGCAATCTCTGCAAAGATCACAAAACAAAAGGAGATATCAGAGTTCATAATGTAGTACAAATACAAATAGAGAAGCATGCCAAGACTGCAATGGCTTACAAACATCATCTCAAAATTTACAGTAACATTTCTGGGACAGAACTGCAAGATAATAAAACAGAATGAACTGGAAACTAGACCTCCTGAACAGCTAGATGGAAAAAAAAATTTTCATCTAAGATTTGCCATCATAAAGAACAGTTATGTAAGAACTTGCTCTAACAGTGGATCTTCGAGAGAATATCTTTCATCACACCACACCTTTGGAAATATACCCCCATGTCAGTGCTAGGACCAAACCAAAACTTTGCAAGCCTACAAAGACATCATCGCACCAGCGTCTACATAAATGTGAATGGCCCCTCCTCTCTTCAGTTCCCTGCCAGAGACCCTGCTCGGAGGGCTCCATCTAGAGAACCAGGAGAGACACCAGCACTTTGCATACCAGGTGAGAGAGAGTGCTGGAAAAAGACAGCTATGGAAGCAGCACAATTCCCCTGTCACACCCCTGAAGGGGGGAAAGAAGGATGTCATGGCATGGTCTGATGAAAAAGATTCTCTCAAAGATCTACTGTTATGGTAAGGTCTCATGTAACTGTTCTATCTTCTTCGAGAATATCTTTTTCATTTTGCCATACCTTTGGAATAAGTTCCAAGTAGCACCAAAAGCTAATAGTCTGGGCGGCTGGAGCCTATAGACTTATGATAGTAGGCCTTGAAGCGCAGAGAGGCCAAACCCAGCTCATCTATAAGAGACAACGTCCAGACTGTAATGCTTAGTGAAGATAACGGCCAGTATTCCATGTGGCAGCCGCACACATTTCCCAAGTGGAAACATCCCAAAAACAAGCTACAGAAGTGACCATGCCTCTTGTGGAATGACCCCCAACACCATCAGGAAGTTCCTTACTGTACTTCCTGTAAAAAAAAAAATGTAATGCAGTGTGCTAGCCATATTGAAAATCACTGTTTAGAAACTGGAATGCCCTCTTTCCCAGAGGCGAATGAAACAAAAAGCTGCAAGGATTTTCTGCAGTCCTTAGTATGGTGTGTATAGTATCTGAGAATTCTATGTATATCTAAGGCATGGAGCAATGCTTCCCCTGGATTGGCATGCACTGGATAATACACTGGTAGGTGGATGGCTTGATTTAAAGTAAACTCAGATACCACCTCTGTTAGAAACTTAGGATTAGTATGCAAGGACACCCTGTCTTTGTGGAAAATCAAATAAGGAGGCTTGCACATTACAGCCTGCAGCTCTGAAATCCTTCGAGCAGAAGTGACTGCAACTAAAAATAATGTTTTCCAAGAAAGGAAGTGTAAGCCACAATTCGCGGCTGGCTCAAAATGAGCCAGTCAGCTTTTCCAAAATAAAATTTAGATCCCTAGTTGGGACTGGATTTCAAATGGGAGGCTTTATGTGTAAAATGCATCTCAAGAATGTACAGGTGACCTCCAGCTGAGCAACCGTATGGCCATCCACAGGCATGAGGAAAGCTAATATAGTAGCCAAGCGCACTTTGATTGAGGAATACTGCAGGTATGAATGCAATAAAGTCAGCAAGTATTCTAGAATCTGATTAGCCATGTAGATAAACAGATCCACATTATGTGAAGCAGTCCGCAAAGCAAACTGCTTCCATTTCACTGAGTACGTGTTTCTGGTGGATGGTTTTCTGGCAGCCACCTGAACATCCACCACTTTCTGTGACGCCCCAAAGTAAGCTATGGCTATGTATTCAGGAGCCATGTGTACAGATATAGGGACTTCAGGTCTGGATGGACTAGGGTTCCCTGTTACTGTGACAGCAGACTCTTGCTTAGGGGCACATGTACTGGGGGCTCCACTACCAGTTGCTGCAGCAGGGGGTACCACATCTGCTAAGGCCATATGGAAACAGTGAGTATTATAGAGTTGCCCCCTCCATCTTCAGCTTGAGTAGTACTCTGAATTAGTGGAAACGGAGGGAAGACATACAGAAACTTCCCTTTCCAGGAGAGGGACAAGGCATCTCACTAGAACACTGCAGGCCCTGGAGTGAGCAAGCAAAACCATGACAGTTTTGCATTGTGTGGAGATGCAAAATGGTCCAACTCTGGACGACCTCATCCTGCAAACAGGTCATCAACCACTGAGGTCTGCAGTTCCCACACGTGCTCCCTGGACTGAGACCTGCTTAGCTTGTCTGCCAAGACATTTTGGACGTCTGGGACATGTACTACTGGTAGTTCTAGACTGTGTTCCAGAGTCCAACACCAAAGTCTCAATGCTTCCCTGCATAGTGGGTAAGAATGAGTCCCCCCCCACTGATGTAATGCATCACACCGATGCTGTCCATCTGTATTAACAGAGAACCTCAGGACAACTGGTCCTGGATTGCTTGGAACCCATATGGGACTGCTCTCATTTTCAGGACATTTACTTGCAAAGTGCCCTCCACCTGGCTCCACGTGCCTTGTGTCTGAAGAGGTCCACGGTGGGCTCCCCATCCAGATCTCGAGGCATCTGTCGTAAGGATCGGACGTGGGGTACGAATCAGGAATGGGATGGCATTGAGCACGTTGCTGCATTCCATCCATCACTTGAGTGCTTTGCGCAAGGGAGTCGTTACTAGAACCATTTTTTCCTGATCATCTGTCAGTTGGTCTCACTGGACTCTCAGAGTCCACTGTGGGATCCGCATGTGCAGCCTGGCCAGTGGCACTGTGACAGTGGCTGATGTCATAAGACCCAGAAGGCACAGAAATGTACTTGCTAACAAATAACAACTGTCATGTACCAACTGTGCTTGTGCACTCAGTTGTTCTGCCCTGTCCAGCAGCAGAAACGCAGAATCTTGAGCCGTATCCAGAACTGCCCCTATGTACTGCAGGCATTGGAAGGGTGTCAGTACAGACTTTAATATGTTGACTCTCACCATAAGTGCGTGGAACATCTGTTCGGTTCGAGCTAGGATCTGCAGTAGTTGGTCTCTAAAGTGGGCTTTTAATAGCCAGCCGTCCAAGTAAGGAAAGACATACAGGCCTTCCCTGCGAAGAGCAGCTGTCACTTCATACCCAGAGCGAAAACCATTACTTACCACTCTTTGGGATCTACTGTCTAGGCACTTAGCTATCTGTATTAGAATTTTAAGGTTTAGACCCTTCATTTCAAGCTTCTGTAAAATGGCCCAATGTGGCACCATGGAAAATGCCTTACTCAGGTCAAGAAAAATTATATCAAAGGGACATCTGGAGTCTAGCTTAACAAGTTTGCAGTGCATGACCTGCCCTTTTTGAAACCATGTTGGTCTGTGTCCATGCTAGGTAATTGTTAAATATTTTGCCCCTGATTAAATTTTCCAGAATTTTACCTACAATGGAGCTTCCGAGGAAGGACTTGGTTGGTCTGAAAGCTTAAACACTGTTTTCTTTTGCTACATGTATGTTGGTCCAATAAAATGTATCAAACCATTTGTTTCTGGATCTGCACCTACAATGGAGGTAAGGCTAGTGGGTGTATGCCTACACGTGCTGGACTTATCCTCCTTTATAAAGATGGGGACAACATCTGCAATACGTCAGTCACAAACTACTACCCCAGTATTTAGAGACTCTATGAAGAAGTTGAGGTCCCTTATGTTTAGAACAGGCCATAGATCTTTTGTTCACTTGGGGACTAGGAAGTATCTGGAATAAAACCCTTAGTGCCTCTGTCAGGGAGGTATAGGTTGTATGTCTTGTTTTTGAAGCAGCGTCTGTACTTCCTCCTGCAACAGGGCCATGTGTCCTGGTGGATATGTTGTAATAACAGGTGGATGGCCTGAAGGGCTGTCCAGAAGCTCCAGAGCATGACCCATCTCTGTAACCTCCAGTACCCATTCATCTGTAGTCACTGCCCTCCACTGACACAGATGGAGGGAGAGTCGATCCCCTAAACCCACCCCTGGAGGCAATGCTGGTTGGAGGGTGTATGAGGAGTCATGCTGAGCTGGAGGGGCAAAGCCACTGGCTCCATTACCTGTTGGTGCTTTGTATGGGCACCATGGGTTGGGTGGGGGACTGGCAAGGCCCCCACATCTCTACCTCTACCCTGTCTGGAGACCGGACAATTTCCCCAGACAGCAGAGAGATGAAAATGACCCCTGCTTCTACAGTTACCTTGGGTGTTGTACAGGGATTTAACGGACATCAGTCTTGCCAGATGATTGAAGATTTTTCAAAGTTTATTCAACATCATGGCCAAACAGTTTCTGTCCCTAAATGGGGCATTTAAAACGGTTTGCTGCACATCGGTGGCAAAACCTGCTACCTTAAACCAGGAGTAGTGCCCGCGGCAGATGCAGAGGCCGCAGCCCTGGCAGAAGCATAAGAAACATCATTATGATGTGCGGATTAAGTGTTTACCCATATAAGCCCCAGAAGCAAGGGTTTTGCGTAACTACTGCTTGGCATTACCCTCAGGCAAGGCCTGCGCAGCAGCCTTAGCCTTTCTCCATAGAGTATTCTGATATTTTATTATATAGGCCTGGTAACTGGCAGTTCGTAAGCCCAGGGAGGCAGAGGCATAAGTAAGTCTGCCCAGTACATCCAACTCCTGGATTCTTTATCAGGAGAAAGGGAACCCAGGTGTCTAAGTGCCCAGGATCTTGTGTAGGCAGTCATGATCACTACAGAATCAGTCTCAGGCTGATTAATATAAAAAGACTTACCAAAAGGAGCAGAGTACATATTATCAGCCTTTCTGGGAATAGCTGGTATAGTGTTTGGCTATACCAGGCTGCATAGGTAGCATCCTCCAATGCTGGATACAGGAGAGGAACAATAAGGAGAATGTGGCATCTCCAAAAACTCCTGCAGGTCCTTTTTTAGTGGAATCCTGCTGCTCCAAGGTAAAGCCAAGGGCAGCTTGCATTTGCTGCATCATGGCAAAAAAGGAGGGATCCTCCAGAGGTGACCTGGATATACTCACTAAAGAGGTCTCACTACAAGAGGAGACTGTGGAGCTAGTGCCATGCACATATTGGCTATCCTCAGCATAGTGTTCCTCATCCTCGTTCATGAGGAGGTCGGGATTATACTCAGGTTTGTTATTGTATCTCTCATTGATGGGAATGGAGGAGCATGCCGGTGACGTCGTCAGCTGCATAGGTCTATTCCACACTATATTAAACTGTGGCATCAATGGGTAGTTGTAATAGTAGCCCCTATCGACAGGCCCACTGAACGGGAGGTAGGCCTGGCAGTAGACACTGTATCATAACAGAGAATGATAGGAGCACTACCTGTGCGTCGATGCCACTGAGTAGTGGTTGTGACTGCAGTAGTCAGTGGCAGAGGCTGGCTCTCCTGTGATGATGGCAATGTACTGGCCCGTAATAGGCCTAGTAGCGTCTACACCAAGCCCCCACCTTTGTGTCTAGTTGACGGTTGGGGGGCAGGGCAGTGGGTGCCGCCAATAGAGTGGACAGTGCTATAGTTTGGGACATACCCGCTGTCTGCAACAGCAATTTGAATCGCGCCGGGGGTGCCCTGTCCTTCTGCTGGTACTTGTATTTATGGCTCCTGGAGGATTTGTCCCACGATTTCAACGATCACAATTCAGTCGATGGGGTAGGCAACATGGATTTGCCCTGTAGCTGCTGTTACACTGCTGCTAAGATCTTTTTTTAGGAGGAATTTCTTCAATACCCCCTTCCTGCGTTGCCTGGTAGCTGAACTGAATCCTCGGCAGATCGCAGTTTTCACATTGTGAGGGAGGCCTAAGCAGCAGACACACACTTCATGCACATCATTCTTGTAGATTTTTTTCTCCGCAATCGCAATACCAAGAAAGCACGGACGGTTCCTTTGGTGACATAAAGGTCACTGAAAATCACTATTAAAGCGATTACTACTTTTATCTAAGAAGAATAAAGAAAACTGCGGCCTTTTGCAGCAGCATTTCCAAAGGTGGGTCTGATGAGTCTGACTGAAGGTGGGAAAAGAACTGAGGAGAGGAGGGGCCTCCCACGTTTATGTAGATGCTGCCGCATGATGTCGTCATGCTAAGTTTCTATATGGTCCTAGCACTGACGTGGGTATAGTTTCAAATGTGTGACCTAGTGAAAGAGATATCCTTAAAGAAGATAATGCAGATTTATAGTAAGTTTTGTTTCAACAATTTAATACATATGTTTATATGTGCAGTTACTGTGTCTCTTATAGTTATTATAGATCATGGGAGTGTCATTTGATGTCCTTGATGAATTATGAGACTTAAATATCTGAGTTGTGTGTGAGATACTAATTTCTATAAGATCACTTATGCACTGTGCCCAGGTAACTGGCTTCTCACTGGTGCTGGTCACCCACAGAAAATGTTTTCCAAAGACAAAAAGGAAATTTGAGCTACCTATGATTTTATAGGGACACCAGGAGGGCATGTTACGGATACAAGTGTTGCCTCTTGTATACTTAGGGTGCCAGAACTGCTCACCATCGGTCTGTAGTCACCTTGCACAAAGAACGTACAGTCACGTAAGAACTTACCGTAACAGTAGATCTTCGAGAACAGCTCCTGCAGCAGGTTACACCATTAGGACTGAAGCCGGCAGGCGCCAGGACCCCACGGAAATTTTCTAGCTAGCAGTATTCAGCGGGGACTGCCTCCCACGTCTGTCCCACCCCCGGCGTCAGGCATAGTACATAAGGAGGCGGTTCCCCAGAATCCCCAGTTCTCCCGCTGGAGACTCCTGGCCGCTGGATGACATCAGAAGAGGACACTGAGGATCCGCAATCAAATGGCAATCAGAGTGATGCTGAGAACACCTGATCCTAGGAGAAGGATATTGGAACTAGAATCTACCTCCAGCAGGGATGGTGGGAGGGAAAGTACCTGCTGCAAGAGCTGTTCTCGAAGATCTATTGTTATGGTAAGTTCTTACATAACTGTACTATCTTACTTCCAGAAACAGCTCTTGCAGCAGGTTACACCATTAGGACTGATTCCCAAGCAATAATGGAAATCCCACACCATTGGGAGGAGGAAAGGTAGAAATCCTAATAGAACCTAAACCTAGGACAGAAGTCCTTGAAGGACTGCTAGACCAAAACCTGCTCTTCACCTCGATGTAACATCCAGGCTATAATGCCTGATAAAAGTGTGCATGGAGCTCCAAGTAGCTGCAGCACAGATGGCCGAGGTGGACACGTTCTTTAGGGCCGCAAAGGAGGTAGCCACCCCCCTTGTGGAATTACCCTTAACTGTGCCCAGTAAGGGTTTGTTGCGCTTCTGGTAACAGAACGGGATGCACTGAATGAGCCACCTGGACAGCGACTGTTTGGAAACAGGAGCTCCCATCATCCTGTGGGCAAAGGAGACAAACAGCTGGTCTGATTTTTGGTGGTGTTTGGTTCTGGTCAGGTAGTATCGAAGACACCTATGCACATCTAAGGTGTGCAACAGGGCCTCTCCTCGATTAGAATACTTGGGGAAGTACACTGGCAGATCGATGTCCTGATTAAGGGTGAGAGCTGAGACCACCTTAGGCAGAAACTTAGGATTAAACATAGAAACACAGAATTTGACGGCAGATAAGGACCGCTTGGCCCACCTAGTCAGCTCATTTTCCTACCTAACAGATAAGCTGCAGATCCTAGTTAACCAACAGCTTAATTCCTCCTACCCCCCCACTAGGACTGCCCTATGCCTGTCCCATGCATTCTTGAAGTCCCCCACTGTTCTTGACCCCACGACCTCTTCAGGGAGGCTGTTCCATGCATCCACAACCCTCTCAGTGAAAAATACTTCTCACATTACCTCTGAGCCATCCTCTTCTATCTTCAAATTGTGCCCTTGTTCTTGCACATCTCTTTTCTGGAAGATGCTACCCTTCGACTTTGTTAATTCCCTTGAGGTACTTGAAAGTTTCTATCATGTCCTCTCTCCTTCTTTCCTCAAGGGTATACATATTAAGCTCCTTTAGTCTTTCTTCATATGTCTTCTGTGCAGACCCTGCACCATTTTGTTGCCCTCCTCTGGACAGCCTCCACTCTGTCTATGTCTTTGCAGAGATGGGGTCTCCAGAACTGCACACAGTACTCCAGATGGGGTCTCACCAACTGTCTGTACAGAGGGATAACAACTTCCTGTTTTCTACTATTGATGCCTCTTCCTATACATCCCAGTATCCCCCCAGCCTTCCTTACTGCCTTCTCACATTGCTTGACCACCTTTAGGTCATCTGATATAATTACCCCCAGGTTCCTTTCTATTTTTACTGTTGTCAGTATCTCACCCCCATTGTGTATGCTTCCCCAGGGTTTTTGTTCCCCATGTGCATTACCTTGCACTTCTTTGCATTGAATCTGAGCTGCCATACATTTGACCATTCCTCCAACCTTGCCAAGTCCCTTCTCATCCTTTCCACTCCATCTGGTGTATCAACCCTGTTATGGATCTTTGTGTCATCTGCAAAGACACATACTTTTCCTTCCAGTTCCTCTGCAATGTCACTTATAGACATTAAAAGGACCGGTCCCAGTACTGAACCTGGGGTACCCCGCTAGTAACCCTCCTTTCGTCACTGTGTACTCCATTTACTACTACCCTGTGAGTCCTGTTGTCTAGCCAATTTTTTATCCAGGCTACCACCTTGGGACCCACTCCAAGGCTGGCTATCTTGTGTATTAATCTTTTGTGTGGGACTGTATCAAATGCCTTGCTAAAATCTAGGTAGGCCATGTCCACAGCCCCTCCCTGGTCTACTACTTTGGTAACCCAGTCAAAGAAATCTATTAGATTCGTCTGACACGACCTTCCCATCGTGAATCCATGCTGCCTTGGGTCCTGTGCCCCTCTGGCCTCTAGGTACTCAACAATTCTTTCCTTCAGAAGTGATTCCATCATTTTCCCTACCACTGAGGTCAAACTAACTGGTCTGTAGTTTCCTGCCTCTGTCTTGCTCCCACTTTTGTGAAGAGGAATCACATCTGCCCTCCTCCATTCCTCGGGTACCACCCCATCCTCCCATGATTTGTTAAACAGAGTAGTCAGCGGTGTCACTAGCTCTACCCTTAGTTCTTTTAGAATTCTTGAGTGAACCCCATCAGGCCCCATTGCTTGTCCACCTTCAATTTTATTAGTTCTTTCAGAACCCTTTCTTCTGTAAATGGACTGTTATCGAGCCCGCCTTTCAGAGTGTTTCTCTTGTTTGGTTTAGGTAACTCCACCTCCTCTTCCTTTGTGAATACTGAGCAGAAATATTCGTTCAGTATCCCTGCTTTTTCACTGTCACCCTCTACCCACATTCCCTCCCCTTTATTAAGCTTCAGTATCCCTCCTTTGGTCTTTCTTCGCTCCCTAATGTACCTATAAAAGGTCTTATCCCCCTTCTTAACAGAATTGGCTATCCTTTCCTTTTAGTCCGTAGGGATACCCTGTCTTGGTGAAAAATCAAATATGGTTCTTTGCACATAAGTGCATGAAGTTCAGAAATTCTTCTGGCCAAGGTAACGGCAACTAAAAACGTCTTCCACGTAAGGAGACGTAGCTAGCAATCCATGGCTGGCTCAAAGGGTGGCAGCATAAGCTGCTCCAGGACAAAGAGTAAATCCCGTGGCGGAATCGGATCCTTAATTTGAGGTCTAAGGTGGAGAACACCCCTCAGAAAGGCTCGTGCCATGTCCAACTGAGATATGGTGCGTTGGCCTATAGGAGTGTGATAGGCTGAGATGGCACAGAGGTGTAATTTAATCGAGGGATAGGCCAAGCCTGTCTGAAAAAGGGACAGGAGGTAGTCCAAGACCAACCTTTCTGGACAATCCATAGGTGAAAAACCGCATGCTTGAACCCATAGACAAAATCCGCGCCATTTCATGGCGTAAGTAGCATGGGTAGCCGGTTTCCTAGCAGCAGCAAGAACGTCTGCTACCACTTGCGAGACCCCGTATCGTATCATGGCTATGTCTCTAGGAGCCAAGGATGCAGGTTCAGCGAACGAAGGTCTGGATGAACCAAGGAACCCGCCTCCTGAGACAGCATGTGGGAGCTGATTGGCAGAAGCACTGGAGGTTCCCGGGACAGCTGATGTAGTAAATGGAACCAGATCTGCCTGGGCCAAAACGGCACGATAAGTATCAGTGTTGCTTGCTCTCTGCGAAGTTTCAGAAGGACCCTCTGGATCATGGAAAGGGGGGAAAGACATATAGGAATCTGCCTGCCCAGGAGAGGGAAAACGCGTCTTGCCAGAAAACACCAGGCCCTGGATCTAGTGAGCAAAAATTGAGCAGTTTTGCGTTGGATGGGGACGCAAAAAGGTCTAATTCTGGAGCACCCCATCTGCGAAACAGATCCTCTACTACCTCCTGGAGTAGTTCCCACTCGTGGACTCTGGCCTGAGAGCGGCTCAGGCTGTCTGCGATGACGTTGTCCACTCCTGGGACATGAACAGCAATGAGGTTTGTGCCGTGTTTTAAAACCCAATCCCACACCCTCATGGCCTCCCTGCAAAGCGGGTAGGAATGGGTGCCTCCTTGTTTGTTGAGGTAATACATCACTGCGGAATTGTCTGTTTGTAACAGAAAAGTACCCAGTGGAATCTCCGAATGGAAGGCCTGCAGAGCGTAAAGAACTGCTCTCATTTCCGGGATATTTATGTGGAGATGAGTCTCTTGGGCTGCCCACAGGCCCCAAGACCGGACACCGTCGAGGTGTGCTCCCCATCCGAGCCCTGAGGAGTCTGTGGAGAATGTCACAATCGGAGACGGCAAAATGAAGGGGACTCCCGCTGATAAATTCTTCGAATCTAGCCACCATTGCCAATCCCGTATCACGGCCTTCGTGATCCAGACTGGGAGCTGCAGATGATCTTGCTTTTGATCCTATTGGACCCGTAACATCCACTGGGTCACCCGCATGTGGAGACGGGCTAGCGGGACTGCTGCAATGGCCGCAGCCATGTGTCCAAGCAGGCAAAGGACCAGTCTGTCAGGAACGGTCTTCTTCACCAAAATGTCCCTGATGAAGGATCTAATGTGTTCCGCTCTGTCCTGGGGTAGAAAAGCTTTCCCCTGGACGGTGTCCAGAACTGCGCCTATGAACTGCAGAATCTGTGATGGAACCAAGCGTGACTTCTGTTGATTGATGATGATGCCAAACATCTTGAACAGAGACTGAGTAGAATGAATGGCGGACATCAGGTCCTCCCGAGAGGGCGCCATGAGAAGCCCGTCGTCCAGGTAGGGGAACACGTAGTGGCCTTGTCTCCTCAGAGTCACTGCTACGACCGCCATGCACTTAGTGAATACCTGAGGTGCCGATGACAGTCCGAAGGGGAGGGCTTGGAACTGATAATAGCGACCCTGAAACTCGAAGCGCAAAAACTTTCCGTGCACTTGAGCGATGGGTATATGCAGGTAAGCACCCTGCATGTCCAAGGACGCTAGAAAAGCACCCTGCTTGAGTATGGGAATCAGACCTGAGAGGGTCACCATGCAGAAGCGTTTGTACAGGACTGACTCGTTGAGGTCGCTGAGGTCCAGTATCGGACGGAGGTCCCCTGTTTTCTTGGGAACCGCAAAGAAGTGAGAATAATAACCTGTACCTCTCTGGTTCCGTGGTATGTGCTATAAAGCTTCTTTTCCGAGAAGCGCGAGCCACCTCCTGCTGTATGAGCAGGGCGTGCTGATCCGAGTAACGGGAAAACAGGGGAGGTCTTGCCAGTGGGTGGTCAAGGAATTCTATGAAGTGGCCTTTCTTGACCAATTGGAGAACCCACCGGTCGGCGGTAATCGACTGCCACCCTAAAAAGTGGCGAGCGATGCGACCCCCGACCTTTTGTGCCCGTTGATCCAGAGGAGGGGCGGGGGCTGGGAAGAAGTCATGCTGTGGCAGCACTGGTCCCTGCAGGCTGGGCTGGTTTAGTGTAGCGCTGGCCTCTTCCTGGGGACGACTTAGCCTGGGCTTTACATTGAAAAGTGCTCCTTTGATGCCGGCCGGAACGTGGCTGCTGCCTTTGTTGCCAGCTGTGAAAACGGCTCTGGTTCCTGCAAAAGGAACCATGACTGGATCTGTACATGGCCTGTACAGACCTGACTGCCTTCCCAGCCTCCTGGAGTTTGGTGATAACCTTCTCCGAGGGTTCACCAAAAAGTACTTTGC
This sequence comes from Neoceratodus forsteri, assembly GCA_016271365.2. Taxonomy (NCBI): domain Eukaryota; kingdom Metazoa; phylum Chordata; order Ceratodontiformes; family Ceratodontidae; genus Neoceratodus; species Neoceratodus forsteri. The sequence continues at coordinate 971,109,735 of CM028131.1, read as the reverse complement.
CGTTGTAGGGGACATCAAGAATGTTCTTCTGTACGTCCGGGGTAAAACTGGAGACACGGAGCCAAGAGTGTCTCCGGAGACAGATGCCTGAAGCTGCAGCTCTGGCGGATGAGTCCGCAGAATTGTATGCAGCTCGTAGCACTTGGGTACCCACATCAGACCCTGTGCAGAGAAGGTTTAGGAGCTCCGCCTTCTGATTGCCATCCGGTAGTTTATCGACCAGGTTCTGGCCCTGTTCCCACAGGGCATTCTGAAACTGTACCATGTGAGATAGGTAGTTCAGGGACCTGATGGAGCATGTAGCAGCCGCATACATGCGCCTCCCCAGGGCATCCAGCTGTTTGGATTCCTGGTCCAGTGGCTGTGTGCTCATGTGCTGCGGTCTTTGGGACCGGTCATGCGAGGCCGTAATGACCAGGGAGTCTGCCAGAGGTTGTTGAGCCAGGTACTGGACCTCTTTCGGGGCCCTGTACAGGCAGTCAGCTTTCTTCGGCACAGCGGGAGTGGAGTGCGGACGCTTCCACGCAGCCTTGGTGACGTCCGCGAAGGTGTCCACCAAGGGTGGCACTACCACAGACTTTGGGTCTTTCTGCCAAAGATAAAGGGCAAGGCGCTGTCTTTTGGGGGTCGAGGTCTTCAGCATCCCATCCCATGTTGTCCTGGATGTGCCTCATGATCTTGGAGAAAGAGGGATCATCCGGAGGAGACCTGGGTAGGTCAGGTGATGGAATGCTGAGTGGAGAAGGAGATCTGGAATCCTCCCCTGATGGAGTGTACCGACGATGTCTGGGTCGCTTAGGGCTGGGAGACCCTGATGGAGATCTTGAGGGAGGCCTTCTCCGGTCCTTGGATCTACCCCTAGGAGGTGGAGTCTGCTCCTTAGGGGTTGGTGGTCGTCCTGCTGGCCTCTTTGGTGGAGGAGGGGGCGTAGGAGGTGAAGGAGTAGGAGGAGGAGGAGGTTGAGGTTTTACAGGGACCACATCTTTTTGGATGGTGTCCCACCAGAAAGTAAAGAGATCCTTTACCTCTAGTAGATTCATGCCCGACGACAGGCCTGGCGCCAGTGGTCTGTTGCCGGGGTCGGGCATTGGGTCCGCAGGTGTCTCCGGGGAAGGCGAAGGTTCCCAGTGTCGTGTCCCTCCGTGGAATCTCTGTGACTGGTGTCCACCGGTGACTAGGGGGCGGTCTTCAGCTCCAGTGAATGCGAGGCCGACGTCGGTCACTTGGCCGACACCTCGGTCCGCGAATGGCGGCGTCTGGTGCTTGGCGGTGTCCGCGCTCGCGAACGCCTGGCCGACTTCTCGATGCTTGGCCGACTGAGGGTCCGTGTCCGCTTTAGGGACGCCAGGTCTTCGCCTTCCTGGTGGTGGATCCAGACCTCTGGGAGGCTGGGAGACCGATCTGGAGTCGGGGTCCCGACGTCGGGTCGATGAGGAAGACTTGTGACGTTCAGAAGACTTGGAAGAGGCCCGAGAGGGAGTGGAGGAAGCCGAGGGCCTAAAAGTCTTGATGGGCTGAAGAGTCGAAGAACCGCCTGGAGCCCGGACTTTGACCGGAGGGGGCTGAGAACGAGCCCTGGAGGGAGTGTGGTCAGATTTGGTGAAGCCTGAGCTATGGGAGTCCGAGGCCCGGTTCGGGGATCTGGACCTTGCTTTCTCCCAGTGTTTGTCCCGGTGTTTATGGGCCTTGGAAGAAGAATCACCCCTGGAGGAAGGTTCTTTGTCCATTCTGCTAAGTCTTTCCTCCAGCAGAAATGCCTGAAGTGCCTTCTGATGGCGGAACCTGGTGCGGCTGTTGAACCCTCGGCAAAAGGTGCAGGCCTTGGTGTCGTGGTCCGGGCCTAAGCACCGCACACAGAAAGAATGAGGATCCTTGAAAGGGATCTGTTTTCCGCAGGCACACTTTGAAAGGTGTCCCTCAAGTGTAGGAGTTGGAGAGGACATTAGTTTGAAGAAACTCTTGAAGTTCTTAGTCGTCGTGTGCTAGATAGAGACCGAGAGGCCGATGCTGGCGAGTTGACAGTGGGAAAAGAACTGGGGATTCTGGGGGACCGCCTCCTTATGTACTATGCCTGACACCGGGGACAGGACCGACATCAGAGGCGGTTCCCGCTGAATACTGCTAGCTAGAAAATTTCCGTGGGGTCCTGGCGCCTGCCGGCTTCAGTCCTAATGGTGTAATCTGCTGCAAGAGCTGTTTCTCCAAGTAAGATCACACAATGCAACACTCACATCCAAAAGAGACTGTCCTAATGTCCATATAAAGATACATAAGAGAACATTATTGAGATCTTTGGGTGAAAGAAAGTACAGTTACGTAAAAACTTACCATAATAGTAGATCTTCAAGATGAGCTCTTGCAGCAGGTTACACCATAAGGACTGAAGCCGGTAGGCACCAGGACCCCACAGAAAAATTCTAGCTAGCAGTCTATAGCAGGGGACCGCCCCTGACCTCAGCCTGCCCCCGACATCCCTTGTGGTATAAAAGGGGCAGTCCCCCAGCACTACCTCCGTTCGCCCACTGGAGACCCCAGCAAGCAAAAACATAAAGGAGAACTGAGGCGTTCTGTGACACAGTAGAACAGGACCCTGTCCCAGTTGTTACGGAAAGAGTTTAAGTGCAGGGATCTGTTCTGTTCTGTTCTATTCCATTCCTGTCTCTTGTCTGTCTGGCTGTGCAACCAAATTTTCCTGTGAGACCTAGAACTTGATCACCCCGACAGTCTCACAATTCTTTGCCTCTCACTGTCTCTCAGCCTTCCCTTGTTGTCTGTCTTTTTTCCTCCCTTGCATATCTGCTGATATAAAATATGCAAATCATCATGTGGAAATGTAACTGACATTGGGATCCCTTTTGTTTAGAAATTATATAGTGTTCAATTTTTGAAATGTATATAATGGTGGTTTGAGAGGATTGCAAAAAGCTATTGGAAACTCGAGAGGTTACCCGAGTGCAATTTTTTAAGCCTTTTGCAGAAGAGCTGTGGAAAAGGAGCCTCAGCTCAGGCACACTGTGTTCCTGCCTTGCACCTGTCTGAAACATACAAGAACAGGATGCTTGTTAAAAATTGGCGTTGAAAGGACTTAGAGCTGCGCTGCAATTGCTTAGAAGAGAAAAACTGGACACAGAGATTGACGAAAAACTCAGATGGATTTTTTTCTGGTTTTTTTTTACCTTTGTAAATAGTTATACTGAATAAGTTTCTTTTTTTATGTTACTGCTAGTGTAAATAAATATTTTGGTGAATTCTACAACTGCTCCTGGTTTTCCTATGCTTCCTGACCTGTGCCTCGATGACATATGGTGTTAAAAATGGGATTTATGCCGTGCATACTCAAAGTCAGGAGTTTTGTGCATGGGTACTGGACCTAGTACCAGGGAAGCATAGTGAAAGGTATGGATTCTGCAACAGCAAGTCCAGGAGTGGTTACCAGGAGAATGGCAGTCAAACTAGCAGAGACAGAAGTCCAAGCTGAAACTGTACAGCTAGCACAAGTTATGGAAAAAGAACAGGCAGTGACAGAACCTGAAAGCCTGATTGACTTTTTCAAATAGTGGGCTACACAACAAAAAGAGACTGAGAAGCAGAGAAAAAGAGATTCAACATTTAGAAGCACAGAGGAGAGAAGAGAAGAGATGCAGCAACAGGAGCAGCAGAGGAGAGAAGAGATGCATCGATAGGAGCAGCAGTTGAAAGAAGAGATGCAGCGACAGGAGCAGTGATGGCTGGATGCCTTGCAAGCTATCAAAGGCAGAGAATCTGGCACAGATCCAGATGAGCAACAAGACGCAAGCAACTTAAAAAGTTGTGTCCCTCGGATGATATTGAGGCATACCAGACAACTTTTGAAAGAGTTGCCCCAGCCTGCCAATGGCCAAAGTAGCAACAGACAATCAGACTGGTACCCTACTGAAAGGGAAAGCCCAACTTGCCTACAGCAATATGGACACTTCACAGTCAGAAAACTATGACCTGGTGAAAAGTAAAATCCTGAAAAGGTATGACATCTCTGGAGAGACCTACAGGCAGAGATTTCGATCTCTGAAGTACAACTCAGGTGAAAATCCTAGAGAAGCCTTCACCCAACTCAGAGAACTCCTGATAAAATGGCTGCAATCAGAGGGCAAAACAGTCCCACAGATCATCAAAACATTTGCCATGGAGCAATTCATCAACATCCCACCTACAGATGTGCAGCTTTGCGTAAAGAATCACTGACCAGACAGTGGGGAAAAGGCTGTTTCTTTGGCCGAGGACTACCAAATGGCCAGACAGATGCCACAGCAGCGAGGTAGCAGCCAAGCACCGGGAAGACACTCTTTTTCCCCATTTAAACTCCAAGCCTGATAAGAACTCTGGAGGGAGTAACAAATCCGGGCCCAAAGACGTTATTTGCCATAACTGTAATAAGCCAGGCCATATTGTAAGAAACTGCCACAGTAAAGAGAGTGGCACTGGAACAGAATTGTCCTTCGGAAATTGAGGCAAGTACTTAACAGATGTGAAGGTGGGGGATAAGACTGTAAAGGGACTCATTAATTCGGGAAGCAGACAGACCCAAGTGCATGTTGAAGTGCTGGGAAAAAACTGTGCAAAAAGGACCAGGTACTGGTGTCATCTGCATCCACGGGGACACTCGATACTATCCCACCACCCAAGTGACTCTGACCATTAAAGGTGTGTCACACCAAATGAAAGTGGGGGTAGTACCTAAGTTACCTGTACTTGTGATTACTGGAAATGATTTTCCAGGATTTACTGAGTTAATCAAGGAGGGAGTAAATCCTGATGTTTCAGCAGCAGTGGTAACATGAGCTCAGGTAAAGAAAATCTCAAATGGTGGGGACACTTTTCCTTTCAGTGATTTTGATTCGGATTTGTTTGAGCACAGCTCCAAGATCCGGACATCCAGGAAAGAAAGACGATGCCTGAAGAAACTGTAGCAACAAATGACTGATGGACATAAGGGGTTAACATATGAAAATGCTGATACTAAATTGATAAAAGATTGTGATTTTCTTTCAGAACAAGCTAACAATGTTTCTCTCCAGGGTTATTTTAAGCAGCTGGTGGTGAAACCAAAACAGGGTGGACCAATGTTTAAAAAATGTAACAGGTTAAACCTCAGACACAGAAACATACAAAACAATGGTTATACCACAGAAGTATGGAACAGAGTTGTTACAGATATCACATGATAGTCCTATGGCTGGTCACTCAGGGAAGGATCGCACCCTTACCAGACTGCTGTACAGATTTTACTGGCCTGGAATTCATGAAGATGTTGCTACCTACTGTAATTACTATGCAGAGTGTCAGAAAGTAGCCCCAGTCACTAGAAAAGACAAGGTGCCACTGGTGCCACTACCCTTGATAGATGTGCCTTTTGAGAGAATTGCAATGGATGTGGTTGGTCCTTTGGACAAAAGTAAAAAGGGTAATAGATTTATCCTGGTAGTATGCGACTATGCTACTCAATACCCAGAAGCAGTTCAAATGCGTGCTGTCACAGCTTCAAAAGTGGCAGCAGAGCTTGCAAAAATTTTCAGCAGAGTGGGCACGCCTAAAGAAATTATTACTGACCAGGGTAGTAATTTTGGTGCTGCATTACTTAAGGAGCTGTACAGACTACTAGGTATCACTGCCATAAGAACCTCCCCCTATCATCCTCAGACAGACGGTCTTGTTGAGCGTTTTAACCAAACCCTAAAACGCATGTTAAAAAGGTTTGTAAATGGGGAAGGGAAACACTGGGACCAATACTTGCCTTACCTACTTTTTGCTTACAGAGAAGTGCCACAGGCATCAACAGGGTTTTCACCATTTGAAATGCTATATGGTAGGCAGCCAAGAGGGCCACTGGATGTGATAAAAGAAACGTGGGAAGATAACCCCACTCAGAAACAATCTATAACGTCTTATGTGTGTGCCCTAAGAAAGAAGCTGGCAAAATATGCTGAAATTGTCCATAGTAATCAGGAAGACGCCCAAAACCAGCAGAATGTATATTATGACCATGAGGTAAAAGAGTGTTTTTGAGCCAGCTGAAAAGGTTTTGCTTCCATTACCTACAACAGAAAATAAACTGTTAATGAAGTGGCAAGGGCCTTATACAGTACTTATGTAACCCTCCTGTTACCCGGGGTTACAAGAATCCCAGTTAGACCTAGTGGTAGGCAGAGAAGGCAGCTTGTGAAACTCCAGTTAAATGGATTTCACACTGTCTCACTCTGCTCTCAGTCTCAGCTGAGACTGAGGGATGACATCATTTTAGAACTGTCGCAGCTGCATAAGCCACACTGGAAAGTTGCAGTTGGAGGTTAGAGTAGAACGCTGGGGAATTTGAAGTCAGTCTGTTGCAGTCAGTATTAGAGGAAGGAGGTGCTCTGCTGTAAGCAGGCCCTCAGAGTCCTAAGCTCTGTCAAAGAGCTATTTTTTTGTACAGGTGTGTGTTCTCACCTGAAGAGGAACATAAGAAGTGCCAAGTGAAGTGGTAGAGACCGCTTTCAATGGTTCTGGGCCCCATCCCTGCGGGGATGGGGGGAAGGAATCAGCCTGCTTCCAGGGGCAACTCCCCTGGTCCGGCTAGGGAAAAAGAAGCTGCCTGAGTTAAGTTCGTGCTGAGGCACCAGAAGTTCTGGACGAGATTTCTTTGAAGAGAAAACACCGGTGGGGCACCTGCAACCAAGGGGTGAGTTCGCTCTGCTAAAGGGCTAATGTGTTTTCACCTGAAACAAGATGAAACTAAAGTGACTGTTACTGTGGGGTCAGGAAAAGACAGCCAAGTACAGTTTGGAAGATGTGGGGATTGGACTGCTTAACTCTGGGGGTCTAGAGTAATGGACACAGCCACTTATTAAGTATGTTCAAGTTCAGCACAAATGGGATGTAAAGAAAGTAGAGTTAATGTGAATACATTTAAAGAGAATCTACACAGCAAAGTGTTTTCAAGGATGAGGTGTTATAGTCCAGAGAAATGTCCGGGTATGAATTGTGGGAGCGAGAGGTGGGAGACCTCTCATCAGTAGTAACCAAATTCACCTCAACGGGTTTGCTCTGGGACACCTGTTGCTTTCTCTCAGGTACTTGGCCAGTGCCTGAGGAAAGTACCACGACGTGGGATTTATGAGGAAGATTCCCGGATGGAGCCAGAAGTGCTCATAGGTGGTTTAGGGAGCCACCAGCAAATGTTTCCATGCTATATGGAAAGTGTCCAAAGGGCTGGCATGATAGCCGAGCCATGGAAGGAAGGTAGTCCAAGTGGCTGGCAAGGGAGCCGAGCCAGGGAAACCCAGATCAGAGTACAAGTTTGGGCTGTGTGCCCACTGTGTTTCAGAGCCTGAGGGCTAAAGTGAATGAGAATGTGTTCTGATCTCCATAAATCTACATTACCAGGAGTGTAGCCCCGTGGGGGTCCATCTATGCTTTGTTATTCTGTTGGATGTGAATAAAAGCCACACTTTAGAATCCCACTTCTGGTATTGGACATTACAGTTATTGCTTCCTGTGTCCGGAGTTACTTGGGTGCCCCTATTGCAGAGTAGCCAAACCTAGCCAATGTGCTGAGTGACATTTCTCCCCGAACCCAACCCACCAGGTAGTGCTGTCAAGATGGAAACGGCATACCTGGGTGGGGGTTACACTTAGACATACTGGCACTGCTAACTACGAGACTGAGACGCCTGACAGGAAAAATCCTACTAAGATACACCATGCTAACCTCAAGAAATGGGCTGGAAAAAAATGCCAAAAGCTACTTTGCTAGTTCTACCAGAAACCAGTAAGAAAGATATTGATGTAGCTTATGATAGACTGTAACAGACTGTAAATGCTGATGCTGTAAAGGTGAATGTTTCCTTAACCTGAGAACAAACTGCAGACATTTGTAATGTGCTAAAGACATTTAACAGTACTTTTACCACAGTACCAGGCTGTGCAAAAGGGATCGAGCACGTAATAGTGACAAGGAATGCTTGTTCTGTTAGGCAAAAGACATACAGGTCACCAGAGTGGTTAAGAGCTGATGTGGTTAAGAAAATACAAAAAATGAAAGAACTGGGTATGATAGAGGAGTCCTTGGTCATCTCCAATGGTAACTGTAAATAAAAAAGAAAGGGGTGTTAGAACCTGCCTTGATTTTAGGAAACTTAATCTAAGTGTCAGAATTTGACAGTTATCCTATGCCTAGAATGATGATTTGGTGGACAGAGTGGGGCGTGCAAAGTCCATCAGTACCCTCGATCTCACCAAGGGTTACTGGCAAATCCCTTTAGCTAAAGAATCCAGAGATAAAACTGCATTTGTCACTCCTGTTGGATTCTATCAGTTCACCACCATGCCATCTGGATTACATGGTGCGCCAGCTACACTCCAGCAGTACATGGATGTAATTTTATCCCCTCACACTGGTTACTGTGCTGCATACCTGGATGATGTCGTAGTGTACAGTGCAGACTAGAAAAGCCACCTGGAACACCTACGAGCAGTTACCCAAGCTATCAAAAATGCTGGTCTGACTATTGATTCTACCAAATGTGCACTGGGCATGCAGGAAACCAGATATTTGGGCTATGTGTTGGGAAATGAAGTTAAGCCAGAAATTTCTAAAACAGAAGCTGTAGCTAACAGTCTTGTACCTAAAACAAAGAAACATGTCAGGTCATTTTTAGGGCTGGCTGTTTATTATCGCAGATTTGTTCCCAACTTTGCTGAGTTAGCTACTCCCCTCACTGAACCCACGAAAAAACGATACCCAAATAATGTGAAATGGACCACAGAGTATGATGAAGCTTTTCGAGCCATTAAGGCTGCATTATGTTCAGCCCGTTTTGAGAAGCCCAGACTTTGAAAAACAATTTTTGTTATAAACAGATGCATTAGAGGCAGGACTAGGTGCAGTCCTGAGTTAAAATATAGATGGGAAGGAAAGTACAGTTATGTAAGAACTTACCGTAACAGTAGATGGTTGGAGTGTTTGTTCAGTACATAAGTAGGAAGTTGCATGACAGAGAGAAAAGGTACTCCACCACTGAAACAGAATGTTTAGCAGCAAAGTGGGCCATGGAGTCCCTTAAGTTTTATTTACTAGGCACTGACTTTGTACTTGTAACAGATCACAATCCTCTCTATCGGCTTAACCAAGTAAAAGATAAAACTTCCAGAGTCACAAGGTGGTACCTGGAACTACAGCCATTTAAAGTCATGGTGATACACAAATCTGGTAAAGAGACTAGCAATGCTGATTTTCTGTCAAGATATGGCTCAGGAATTGAGGGTTCTGAAGGTTGAAAAACAAATGTATGGGTTTGAACTTTACTGTTTGCTGTACTGTTACAGAAAAAACAGATAATGCACATGTGCTGAATTTCTTAAAGTTTGAAGCTAATATTAGTAGAGAATTAATAGAAAGTTTTGGAAACCTATTTAATAAAACAGGTTCCCGCTTAAGGAAGGGGGTGTATGTGACAGGGTAGAATAGGACCCTGTCCCAGTTGTTATGGAAAGAGTTTAAATGCGTTTAAATGCAGGGATCTGTTCTGTTCTATTCCATTCCTGTCTCTTGTCTGTCTGGTTGTGCAATCAAATTTTCCTGTGAGACCTAGGACTTGATCACCCCGACAGTCTCGCAATTCTTTGCCTCACACTGTGTCTCAGCCTTCCCTTGCTGTCTGTCTTTTTTTCCTCCCTTGCATATCTGCTGATATAAAAATATATGCAAATTATTATGTGGAAATGTAACTGATATAGGGATCCCTTTTGTTTAGAAATTATATAGTGTTCATTTTTGAAATTATTGCAAACAGCTATTGGAAACTCGAGAGGTTACCTGAATCCAAGTTTTTAAGCCTTTTGCAGAAGAGCTGTGGAAAAGGGGCCTCAGCTCAGACACACTGTGTTCTTGCCTTGCACCTGCCTGAAACATACAAGAACAGGATGCTTGTTAAGAATGGGGGTTGGAAGGACTTATAAGAGAGCCGAGCTGCAATTGCTTAGAAGAGAAAAATAAGACACAGAGACTGAAGAAAAACTCAGATGGATTTTTTCTGGTGGGGGGTTGGCCTCTGTAAATAGTTATACTGAACAAGTTTATTTTTTATGTTACTGCTAGTGTAAATAAATATTTTTGGTGAATTCTACAACTGCTCCTGGTTTTCCTATGCTTCCTGACCTGTGCCCCGATGATACATTCCTCTGAAACCGAGGGAAAAAAAATGGAGAAGCAGTCACCAGAGGGATGGGGAGAAAGCAGCACCTGCTGCAAGAGCTCCTCTCACAGATCTACTGCTACAGTAAATTCTTAAGTAACTGTACTAATCTCACTTCCAAGGGGCTCTTGCTGCAGGTTACACCATAAGGACTGAGGGCCAAGCAGAGAGAGAGGACTGACCCTGGTCAGCTGGGAGGAGGTGGAGCTCAGAATAGAGATGTCAAGAGAGCAGGCCCTGAAGGACAGCCAGTCCAAAACCTGCTCTACGTCTAGAAGCAACGTCCAGACTGTAATGCTGGATGAAGGTGTGGACAGAACTCCAAGTGGCCACTGCACAGATGTCAGCAATGGATACATTTCTGAAAGATGCAAACAAGGTAGTTACTCCCCCCCTGGTAGAATGGCCTTTAACCAAGCCCAGTAAAGGCTTGTCGTATTTGCAGTAGCAGTAAACAAAGCTATTAACCAACCACTTGGACAAACACTGTTTAGAAACTGAAGCCCCTTCTATTCTTGGGCCTAAGGAAACAAACAACTAATCAGTTTTTCTGATGGCTCAGATGCGGTCCAAATAATAATGAAGCACCCAGTGGTGAACATCCAGAGTATGTAGTAAGGCCTCCCGAGTTAGAATACTCTGGGTAATACACAGGAAGATGGATGTCCTGATTCAGAGTAAACTTGGACACCATCTTTGGAAGAAACTTAGGACTCGTTCTCAAGAACACTCTGTCCTTGTGAAAAACTAAATAAAAAATAACGCTTTCCACGATAGAAAGTGAAGCTCACAACTTGCGGCAGGCTCACAGGGAAGCAATGTAAGTTTCTCTAAGATGAACAATAGATCCCAAGGAGGGACAGGGTCCCATATGGAAGGCTTTAGATGCAGAATACACAGCAAGAATGTACGGACTAGATCAAGTTGGGCAAGCATCTTGTCTTCAATGGGTGCATGGTATGCAAAGATGGCTAAAAGATGCACCTTAATGGATTAGTAGCTCAGGCCTGAGTTAGACAAGGAAAGGAGATACTCCAGAACTAGATTCTCCAGACAAGTAAAGGGATCCAGGTGATGAGTGGTGGCCCACATGCAGAATGCTTTCATTTCATAACATGAGTAGATCTAGTGGAGGGTTTTCTGGCAGCCACTAGAACTTCTGTCACCTGGGGGGGAACACCCCGAAACAAGCAAATGTAAAATCTGCAGGAGCCAGGCATGAAGGTGCAGAGAATTTAGATCCGGATAGACCAGGGTGCCCTGGTCCTGTGAGAGCAGGTTGGAGCACAGAGGCAGGGGGATCAGGGGTTCCACTGCAAGCTGCTGGAGGAGTAGAAACAAAATCTGTAGTGACCAGAAGGGGGCTATCAGAATCATCTCCGCCCCTTCTGATTGCAATTTGAGCAGAACTTTCTGCAGTAATGGGATGGGAAGGAAGGCGTACAGAAACGTCCCTGTCCAGGACAGGGACAACGTGTCTCCCCAGAAAACACCAGGCCCTGAATCTAGTGAGCAGACACTGGGCAGTTTTGTGCTGGATGGGGACGCGAATGGATCCTGCTCTGGGCGGCCTCATCTGTCAGAGATCTTCGGCCACTGTGGGAAGGAGTTCCCATTCGTGAACCTTGGACCAAGAATAGCTTAGACTGTCAGCCAAGGTGTTTTGAATGCCAGGAACATGCACAGCCGTCAGGCTTAGACAATGCTATAAGGCCCAATACCACACTCTCATGACCTTCCTGCAGAGGGGGTAAGAGTGTGTTCTCCTTGCCTGTTTATGTAAAAGACCACTGACATGTTGTCCATCTGGATCAAGAGGTGACCCAGAAGCAGATGCATCTGAAAGGCTTGGAGAGCATACAGTATTGCCCGCATCTCCAAAACATTGCTATGGAGATGCTGCTCAAATGGGGACCAAATCCCCCCAATCTGACGGTCTACCAGATGGGAAACCCAGCCCTGGCCTGACGTATCTATGGTCAGAATTTGCAGAGGTGACTCCAACCAGAAGGGAACTCCCTTGGAAAGGTTGGAGGGGTTCAGCCACCATGTCTTGGTCTGACAGACTGTGTTGGATACTGACACCAGAAGGTCAAAGTCATCCGAACATTGGTCCCATTGAACTTGGAGGTTCTACTGGGCCACTCTTGTATGCAGGTGAGCCAACGGTACTGTTGCAATGGCTGCTGCCATATGCCCCAGGAGTCTGAGAACCGTTCAGGCTGGGACTTGCTGAGATGACAAGACCAGCTGAGCCTGAGTCTGAAGGCGTTCTGCTCTTTCCAGTGGAAGAAAGGCCTTGCCTTGCTCAGTGTCTAGGACTGCCCCTATGTGCTGGAGTCTTTGACTTGGCCAAGGGGATGATTTTGGAAAGCTGATGGTTATCCCCAGATCCCAAAACAGGGAAAAGTGGCCTCCATGGTTCTGAACAACTTCTTCTTGGTAGGAGCTGTCAGAAGCCAGTCGTCTAGGTATGGGAAGACATAATGACCTTCCTTCCTTAAGGCTGCTACCACTACCGCTAGGCATTTTGTAAAGACTCAAGGGTCTGGGGACAGGCCGAAGGGCAGGGGCTGAAACTGGTAATGTTTTCCTTGGAAGCGGAAGTGCAGAAACCTCCTGTGGGGTGGAATACCAAAATGTGGAGGTAAGTGCCCTGCATATTCAGGGAGCAAGCCAATCTCCTTGATGCATCAAGGGGAGAAGGCCAGGGAGAGTGACCATCCTGAACCTTTTGTACACTATGAATTTGTTGAGATGGCCGATGTCCAGAATGGGGCGCAGATCTTCTGTTTTCTTGGGTACCAGGTAGATACCCTTCCCGTATTGTGCTGGGGGAATGGGTTTGACAGCCTGCTACACTGAAACATAGACTTTGACGGCAGATAAGGATGGCTTGGCCCACCCAGTCTGCCCATTTCCCTACCTTTCAGATAAGCTGCAGATCCTAGTTAACTAACAGCCTACTTCTTCCTACCCCCACCACTAGAATTGCCTCATGTCTGTCCCATGCATTCTTGAATTCCCCCACTATTTTTGACCCCACTACTTCCTCTGGAAGGCTGTTCCATGTGTCCAGCACCCTCTCTGTGAAAAAATACTTCATCACGTTGCTCCTTAGCCATCCCCCTACATTTTCAAATTGTGGCCCCTTGCTCATCTCTTTTTCTGAAAGATGCTACGCTCTTGGACTTTGTGGATTCCCTTGAGGTACCTGAATGTTTCTATCATGTCCCCCCTCTCCCTCCTTTCCTCAAGGGTATACAGATTAAGCTCCTTTAGTCTCTCTTCATATAGCTTCTGGTGCAGATCTGGCACCATTTTAGTTGCCCTCCTCTGGACTGCCTCCATCCTGTCTATGTCCTTGCGGAGATGTGGTCTGCAGAACTACATGCAGTACTCCAGATGGGGTCTCACCACTGTCTGTACAGAGGGATGACAACTTCCTGTTTTCTACTTGTGATGCCTCTCCCTATGCATCCCAGTACCCCCTAAGCCCTCTTTATTGCCTTTTCACATTGCTTGCCTACCTTTAGGTCATTTGATATGACTACCCCATAGTGTTTTTTTCCTTCTTTTTTTTTATTTGTTTCATACAAAGGCTTGTTGCCTGTGTGATGCTTCTGCAACAGTGCTTGTATCTCGTCTTGGATCAAATCGAGATGGGCCTGGGGGTAATGGGAGGGAGCTGGAGGACTGCCAACAATTCTAGAGTATGTCCCTGTTCCACTAACTGTAGGACCCACTGGTCAGAAGTTATTTTGCCCCAACCTTCTCTTTAAAGAGAGAAGAGACCCCCCCACTGCCTCCCCCAGGGATTCTGCAGAGGAAGGGGGTCAGGCAAGGAGTCAGGCAGAGGAGCTGGGGACAGGCAATGCAGACTGCAAGGTTCTGGGAGCTCTGGGCACTGAACCTCCTGTGGCCTGGGAAGTAACCTTTCTTTTAAAGGCACCCCAGGGCTGCTGACCTCTAGGTTGCTGCCTGGAGTTGCGACGAAAGGCTGCTGCAGGGAAGAGTTAGGCTGAGATCGATATAGGATATGAAATGATCAAACAGCCTTACCCAACTCTTGGAGGTGAATGATTATATATTGGGAATCCTCACCAAATAAGACTGAGCCCATGAAAGGGGCGTCCAGGAGCTTTGACTGGAAGTCAAGGGCAAACCCGGAGACTCTAAGCCAAGAGTGGCAGAGTAGGTAAATTCCATAGCCGAGCTGCATCCTGCAGAGTCCGCAGAATCTCAGGAGTCTTGCAGGACATGGGTCCCCACGTCAGAGCCCGACTTGAGAAGGTGCAGCAGCTCAGTCTTCCCGGGGAGATCTGGCTGAGCTTGAACCACTTCCAAGGCCTTCTCCCACAGGGTGTTCTATTACTGAACCATGTGGGCAAAGAAGTTTAGAGAACATATGGCATAAGTGGCTGAAGAGTAGACTCTTTTGCTGAAACAGTCTATCTGCCTAGAGTCCTTGTCAGGAGGCTGAGTACTGAGGTACTGGGATTGTTTTGAATGGTCATGGTCTGCGTTGATAACGAACAAGTCAGCCTCTGGGTGTTCCCCATAGAATGGCTCATCCCTAGGGGCATTACACAAGCAATCTGCCTTTTGGACGTCGCCGATGTGGAGAACAGGTGCTTCCATGCTGCCCTAGTGACATCCTTGAAGGAGTCTATGGGGGGGAACTACTAGAGGCAAGAACTCCTTACAAAGAAAAGTGGCCAACTGACGTCGCTCTGGGTCCAGTTCCTCAGAGTCTCAGCCCATGAGGGCCTGTATGTGCCTCATCACATACATGAATGTAAAGACGACTGGGGGAGACCGCGGAGCATCCTTGGGCTCCTCCGGCTCTGAAGGAACATCTGAATCACCAGAATCATCGCATGAGGTGGAGGAAGAATACCTTCCTGATTCATCCGAATCCAGTGAGGGGGAGCACCGAGGATTAGGCTTACGAGGCCTAGAATAACCAGTGTCTGGCTGCTGTGTAGGCTCCCCCGGAGTAGGCATTGGAGCCTTCTTAGGAGAAGCCTGGGGAGTTGGGGGCTCCTTCAGGGCCTCCTTGTCATTCAAATATGCCCACCAGGCTGCCAAAAGTGCGTTGATCTCTGCGGGTGGGAAATGGGGGGATGTCAGTGTAACCAGAGTCTGAGGGGCAGGCTAAGAAGGCCCCAGCATTGGTTTGTCAGGCTGCAGTAACCCTGGTGACGGCTACACTGGCATTGGGTTTACTGGCGTTTGGTCCCTAGATAAGAACCCCCTGGCGTTGGTGTGACTGGGGTTGGGAGGCTGGGCATCAGGTCCCACTGGCATCGGCTGTGCAAGGTCTGGGGATGACAGTTGCGTTAAGGTCGGGGTTGGCGTCAGTGAAGTCAGCGTCAATGGAACAGGTGTCGGCTGATGTCTGTTTGGGGAAGCAACCAGTGCAGGCCTAAAGGGAGAAGCCCGAATAGGGGAGCTGATTCCCGAGAGGGGCAGAGGCATCACCCTCCCGGGGGAGGTGACTGCATGCCCCAGGCGTTGCTAGGTGATGTTGGTCCCTGACTTAGGAATCAACATTTGCAGACATCTTGATTGGGAGGGCGACGGGCAAGGACTCGCCAACCGAAGCAGAAGACCTAGTCGAGCCACCTGGCTGAGTACCCGTGTTCAGGATGGGCCTAAGCTTCAGGGGCCGACATACTGAGGTTGGAGACCCAAGTCTCAAAAAACCACCACCCGAGACAAAAATCAGAGTGGGTGGTTTGACCACTGTCAGCCCAGAGGGAGAGAGGGCTGACTGAGTGGAGGCAGCTGACCTCCCTCAGGAGGAAGACCCATGGTTGGAGACCGACTTGCGTGGGGACCTGGAGCAGGAAGAGGACTGGGGTTTCTCTCTGTGCTTCTCCCAGTGTTTGAACTTTCCCAAGAATTTCTTCGACTCCATCGCCAAAGAAGTGGAGGTCCCATAGCCCGGGGAAGAGGAGGTACTCTGATGAAGCTCCTTCTCCATCGAAAAAAGTTTCTGCTGCAGCAGGAAGGATTCCAAGGTCTTCTGGCAGTAAAGCCGGGTGCGTTGACTGAAAACTTGGCAGTGCTGGCAGGCCTCAATGTCGTGATTCGGGGCTAGGTAAAATAAGCATACTATATGGCTGTCCTAGTGGGGCAGCTGCCTACCACAAGTGCACTTCGTTCACCGGCATTCGATAGACAAAGAAGGAGAAGAAGACATGCACAAAAATATTGAAAAATAAAAAAGTGTAGGTAATGTGGTAAAATGGTCGGCCTGAGTAGAAGGCATCTGTGGAGGTCCAACTTGTGTGGGTCGACGGCAAGAAAAGAACTGAGGTGGTGCTGGGGGACCACCCCTTTTATACCACAAGGGACGTCGGGGGCAGGCCGATGTCAGGTGGCGGTCCCCCGCTATAGACTGCTAGCTAGAAGTTTTCCATGGGGTCCTGGCACCTGCTGGCTTGAGTCCTTATGGTGTAACCTGCTGCAAGAGCCAACTCAAAGTGAGATCTGTGAAGTGAAGCTTAGCTGTTCTGGCACACAAAGGACTTGAGACAAAACTCATAGCCATAAAAGAAACTGGAACTCTACATATAAACATTACAAATAAATGGGAGAAAAGAAAGGGCCGCTTCTGAAGCCACAGTGCTCACCAGTAAACTACTAACAGGGAAAACCAAAAAAGGAGCACACACTGCCCAAAGGGCATAAGGCACTGTTAGCAGATGTTAAGTGCATTTTATTAACATAACCATCAGGATAAAAGACAAGTACAGGCAAGCCTTGATGTTTCAGTCTAACACATAGAGCTTTATCAAGAGTGAAGAACCCTACCTGCCTGTGGCTGCTCTTTTATATGTCATCATTAAAAGAACCACATTAAGTGCTTTCTAAAGGGCTACTAAAGAGCTATGAATGCAATTATGTGAAAATATACATGGTGGAACTTTATTAATAAAGTCCAAAAAAGGATCATGTACTCCATAGACTCGATTTCAGTTATAATTTGTGCTTATATAGTATGATAATTGTTAGCACACATTTAAAGATGGCATGCTGCTTATCTGAAGGGTGAGGGGAGCCTATGGCTGCAAACTATGAGTTTAACAGTCCCCTAAATTGTCATCCCTTCAATACATGATCTTTGGATGAAGTGAGATGAACAGCTACAATTACTGCTCAGCCTGTAGTATTCCCCAACTGTTCCAAAGGGTACTTTCCATCTCCCTAGTACAAACACTTTGTGCAGTCGCAAAATTCATCTTTGAGCTAGTTTGGATGGTATGCTGCTTGGGTACCAAAAGACAGGAAATGAAAATTATGTACCTACCGTAATTCTTGATCTTCTCTTGTATCTTCACCATTCATTACTGCTGGGTGTAAGACTGAGGTGCGCACCCGTCAGAGGAGGTTTTTATTTTCAGAGGAGACGGCGCCGATGGCGCCACCCCAGAGAGTGACGCATTGCGTGATGCGGAGGGGCGGCCGTTAGGTGCCGCAGACTCCTCCTCCATCCCAGTTCTGTTAACCGGAGAGGCGAAATAAGGCTAAAAAAAAGAGAGCGAGGCAAGAGAGCCGAGGGATAGAAAAAAGGAAAGGATATAAACTGAAAAAGGAATAAACCGGTAGAGGACAGAAAAAAGAAGAAATGCCTACCCTAAGGGACCGCAGGGCCTCATTTCTGGGGCGGCTCCGAGGGAGGAACAGATAGAGGAGAGAAAGAAGAAGGGAAGAGAAGGAGGGATATTGGGAGGGGAGAACTCTGCCCATTGAGAGATTGGTTTAAGGCTTATAAGCTTGGAACCAAAAACAAGGGAGCAAGGATCCCACTTGATAAAACTGGAGAGAAGGTTCAACTGAACTGTTTGCACAGCTTGGACACAAAAGGCAGATTCCCTACACCTCTCATCATCCCTAACCCTTTAAACTCTAGCTGAGAGCTCACAGACTGCCAAGGCAGAAATTCTGTTCCAAAAGGAGAGCACCCAACTAGGAAGGGAAAAGAAGCCCACTAGCACCTTGTTAAGTGCTAACACAGAAGTGTGTGTGGGTGGGAGCCCTACAGAGTGCACCCCTTTATGTAACGGAGAGAGAGGGAACTCAATCAGACTCCCTTGAGGCAAGCCAAAGAACACAGTGCTGGGACTGCGCCAAACCAGCAGAAGCTGACACAACAGGAGATTAAGACCTGCCAGAGGGGACCTGAAAGAAGGGGACCAAGCCATTTAAGGGACAGTCTCTTTAACTGTGAATTGAACAACATGGCTAAGAATGAGCCAAGAGGTCACCCCTAAGGGCAATCAGAAAGAGTTCCCTCAGGACAGATAAATTCCGCTCGTTCCTCCTTTTCCCAGAGGGAAGGGATCCGTTCAGAAGAATGGAAGAAAAACTGAGATACTTTTTTTTTTTTTGGCTTAAAGGCCAAGGGAGAAGGGGGAGAAACGAGCAGGGAGGAGGAGACGCCGAAGAAGGAGGCCCGTGAGGGGATGGTGGGCGGGAATCAGTAATGAATGGTGAAGATACAAGAGAAGATCAAGAATTACGGTAGGTACGTACTTTTCATATCTTCCCTTGTCAATGTTCACTATTCATTACTGCTGGGTGAGTACCAAGCCCCCCCTGGAGGAGGCCTGAATAGACCCTGAGGGAACAGGACCCTCAGCCTCCTACTGGTGGAAAGTAGGAAGGGGAGACCCTAACCAACAGACTGGAACAGTCTAAGGTTGATGAGGCAAGGAGGTGTTCCCTGTTGGCTGGGGGAGGGAGGTTGCCCCTGAAGAAGCCTCTTCGCCCTGCAGGAGAACAGGCGGGTCCCCCGGAAGGCAGAGCTAGTCACCCTACACCGGGCAATGGGTGATAGTCTAGAAAGACGTAGCCATGCCGTCCACCTGATGCAGATCACTGTCCCTGCTAGTCTGGACGCTACCTTGTTGGCATCGTAGGACACCCTCACTTGGTGCCTTGCAAGCTCCAGACCTTGTGCAGAGAGAGCAATGGCTTGTCTAGACTGCTCTGAGTCAGGCAAAGATGCTAGGGCCTGTGATAGCATCGACCACAGATGTCTGTTGTAAGCAGCATGGTGTGCCGGATGAGAACTGATACACATAAACACTCTACTTGAAGAGAAAACCCTTCGTCCCCACCGGTCAAATTCAGCAGAGTCCGGATCCGGGGGTCTGTCGTGTGCCAGGCGCTGAGGCCCGGAAGCAGTGTCCAGGGACATCAAGCCCGAAGGTGGGTGAGACAGAGAACCTAGAGACTCATGGCTGGGCACAATACCGTCTCCTGCAGTCTGCCGGGGTTGGAGGAGGAGTGGCTGGAGACTGCCAGGTGCGGACAGACGCTTCCTGGAAAGGGATTGGCCAGGAAGGCACCACTAGGTGGCGAGCGCTGAATTCGCTAAGGAACGCATGCGCCTGCCGCTCAGTATTGTCCCTAAGAATGTAGGAGATGCGAAGCTCCGAAACCAACCTCGAAAGGAACCGCTGATATTCAATGAAATCAGTGTCAAAGGAAAGGTGGACGGAAAATTCCTCTTCCTCAGATGAGGGAGTCAAGGAGTAAGTGGAGCTCGAATGCTCAGAGAACTCCAGTGGCGGAGGGGACAGGTGGAAAACCTGTTCATCCATGGCCCTGACGTAAGATGGGAAGGCCGCCGGAGTAGTTCTGAATGTCTCCCAAGTTAACAGTCCCATGGGGCCCACATGGCCTGGGAGAGAGGGTGGTGGTTGCAGAGGGATGGGTGAAGTGCACCTAATAGCACGTGCCTGGCCTCTGCCAGGGCTCTGAGATCCAGGTAGCGACGCCGACAGACTTGGGGACCCTGAGATCATAAGGTTGTGAAGAGACAAAAGGAGGAGGCAACTCCACAAAGAGCCCTGAAGGGGGATCTCCCCTGTGATGCGCCTGGGATTGCATGAGTCCAGAAGGGCAACCCTCAGAACCGCCACTAGAAGGCGCTCTAGAGACCTTGAGAGAAAGGCGGGTATCAGCGCTGCAACTCCTCCCGCACCCCGCAGGGTGGTGGGGACTCGCCACCGCTCTTCACCCCGACCTCTCAATCCCTCAGACTCCGAAGCAGCCCTCTTCCTCGATACCAGTGTGGGAGGTCCCTGGTGAGCAAGCCCCTGAAGGGAATTTACTGTGACAGGATCCTCCACTCTCCCCTGAAGGACCCTAGCAGCACCAGTGATGGCAGCTGCCTGGGACCTCCAGGAAGAGGGCATCCTGTCCGGGCCTCCTGAAGGGTCCACCACAGAAGACTCCAGGCCACCACGAACCATGGAATTATCTGGGCTAACCAGCTCCGGGGACTCGGGGAGAGGAATACTGGATCGCCTAGCGCTGAGGCCCACTGGAGGTTCCGAGTCAGAAGACTCAGGTAGCCAGACAGGGCCCTCCCATGAGTCATCCTCCTCCGAAGAGGGGTCAACCAGAGCAGACTCTGTCGGAGCAACCGGAGGAACCTCCGTCAAAACGGCATCAGGCCTGGCACCGTCGAAGGCCACAATGCCAACAGTGCCAGAGGAGTCAGCCGCACCTCTGTCGGCACCGGAAACCCCAGCCGCACCGCAAATGGCGTCGCCCAAGTCACCGGCACCGCAGATGGTGCTGAGAACCAAAATGGCACCACCAACGGCACTGCCTGAGTCCCCGGCACCACGAACGGCACCATAATCCAAAGCGGCTCGGCGAGCGGCACCGCCAGAGTCACCGGCACCGTGAACGGCGCTGAGACCCACAGCAACACCACCAGCGGTGCCGCCAGAGTTCCCGGCGCCGCAGATGGCACTAGACTCCACAGCAAGGTCGGGCGAGATTGAGAGTCCACCACCGCCGGGCCCCACCACCCGGGGCCGCAACACTGGGGGAGGCTGCACCTCCGTGGAGGTGACTGCCGGGACAGCACCAATGGAGTGACCCCGGGAGGAATCATCCCGTTCCTCCAGTGCCGAAGAAGAAACCTCCTCCTTGGCAAGACTAGAAGTGGAGGAGGTTCCCTCCTCGCAGGGCCGTATAGACCCGGGAGGGGACTCGGAGGAAGGGTCAAGAGATCTGGCCTGGGAGGCCCTCGGGTGATGCCATCCCCCGGAAGTCGGCAGAGCTCTTCCGACTTTAAACACACGGATTTCTAACACGCGGTGATCCATGGAGAAACAGGCGTCGAAATGATCCATATCATGCTAGGTTCCCAGGCACCGAAGACAAACATTATGATGGTCCATGACGGAAAACTGACGCCCACAGGGGCACCGACGCATAGGGGCACGGCCCACCTTAGTCTTACATTTTGCCCCCGAACCTGACATGATGCAAAATTAATACAACAAACAGCAAAGCTGCCGGCGTCGTCAAAATATCAAATAAAGGAACGATCTTACCAGTCGACGACATCGGGAACGAACCGGGATGAAGGAGCGCTGTCAAAAAACACACGCGGCCTATGATGCAGAAACAATTCAGCGACTCCGTGCAGCAGGTGCAGCCTTGACGGCAGGAGAAACAGAATTGGGATGAAGGAGGAGTTTGCGGTGCCTAATGGCTGCCCCTCGCACATCACGCAATGCGTCACTCTCGGGGGCAGCGCCATCGGCGCCGACTCCTCTGGAAAAAAAAATTCCCATGGTGGGTGTGTGCCTCCGGCTTACACCCAGCAGTAATGATTGGTGAAGACTGACAAGGGAAGATCAGTCTGTGTCACTTTCACTGATGCATGCCCCATGAATATCGGAGTTGCAATATCCTCTAGCTACAAATTGTCAGCCAAGTCAGAAGCATTATGTGCAAACACTTTCCTTGTGCTGCAGTTTCTTCAGATCCTTAAGAAGTCACTAGTGTGGATATTTTTAATGATGTGGTTGAAATGTCAGGATCTGGCCAATAAAATAATGTTCCTATCCGTGGGCTTGTGATAAAGGTCAGTACTGACCCTGCTTCAGCATTTTTGATAATGCAACTATCCAAGAACAAAATGCTTCTACAACTCAGTTACCACCAATGAGAGATTATTGTTGCTGGACTCCAGAATGAACCAAAAGCTGTCAGCTCCACCGTCGTTCCCCAGCCATATCATTAAAATGTTATCTATGTATCATCTCCAAAGTTCTAGCTTTAATAGAAATAGATTGGCAGACTCAGAATAAACATTTTCTTCCCATAATCACAGATACAAGTTAGTGAAATTGAGAGTGAAAGTTACCCCAATAGCTGTCCAGTTAGCCTGTAACAGAAATCCCCCCCACAAAAAAAAAAGGTAAACACATTGTTCACTTGGGAGCTTAAGCAGCAGGCAGGGAGGAAAGAGAGCTGGAGTTATAATCTGTTTTAACTGAAATATTTGAATAGTTTGTAAGTGAAATTAGTTTTATGTGGTAAAAATTATTACCTTGAATTAGAATTGTTACATTGTAACTTTGGTGGCTTGGGGATAGTTGTCTAGCAGGGATATTTAGAGGGAAATTTAAAAGTGTTGTTTGCCTGGTGTTTGGGGGGAAGGGACATTAGCTGCAATTACCTTGTCTCTAAACAGGAATTAACTTGGCTTTCATTGTTCACTTGGGAGCTTAAGCAGCAGGCAGGGAGGAAAGAGAGCTGGAGTTATAATCTGTTTTAACTGAAATATTTGAATAGTTTGTAAGTGAAATTAGTTTTATGTGGTAAAAATTATTACCTTGAATTAGAATTGTTACATTGTAACTTTGGTGGCTTGGGGATAGTTGTCCAGCAGGGATATTTAGAGGGAAATTTAAAAGTGTTGTTTGCCTGGTGTTTGGGGGGAAGGGACATTAGCTGCAATTACCTTGTCTCTAAACAGGAATTAACTTGGCTTTCATTGTTCACTTGGGAGCTTAGGCAGCAGGCAGGGAGGAAAGAGAGCTGGAGTTATAATCTGTTTTAACTGAAATATTTGAATAGTTTGTAAGTGAAATTAGTTTTATGTGGTAAAAATTATTACCTTGAATTAGAATTGTTACATTGTAACTTTGGTGGCTTGGGGATAGTTGTCTAGCAGGGATATTTAGAGGGAAATTTAAAAGTGTTGTTTGCCTGGTGTTTGGGGGGAAGGGACATTAGCTGCAATTACCTTGTCTCTAAACAGGAATTAACTTGGCTTTCATTGTTCACTTGGGAGCTTAAGCAGCAGGCAGGGAGGAAAGAGAGCTGGAGTTATAATCTGTTTTAACTGAAATATTTGAATAGTTTGTAAGTGAAATTAGTTTTATGTGGTAAAAATTATTACCTTGAATTAGAATTGTTACATTGTAACTTTGGTGGCTTGGGGATAGTTGTCTAGCAGGGATATTTAGAGGGAAATTTAAAAGTGTTGTTTGCCTGGTGTTTGGTAAGAGCCTCCCACCCACCCTGTTTTGTATGCCTTCCTAAATACTGAAAAGCCACTGGGGGTTGGGATTGAAGGGCTGAGTGTTTCTGTTTGGGACTGAAATTGCAGCAACAGGAGCTGGTGGCCTGTGACATCTTATGGTACCGGATGTCTGCTTACATACACTGTTAGTGTGACCGAAACACACTGGACTGTATGTGTTTGTGAGACTTGGGAACGTTATTGGTGGGGCTGAAATTGGGTTTGTAAATAACTACAGTCAGTATAGAGAGAAACTGCACTTCAGGGAAAGGGACTGAGAAAAGGGTGTGCTATTATAAACAGAGGGGATAATCAGGTGGCCATATTCCACCATGGCAGGCATCTTCGGAAGGGTTGTAGGCTGCACAGGCTGTGGGATGGCAATAATTCTAAATTGGGCCTGGAGAGGGAGGCTGCCCACTCTATAGACAGCTATCTTGTATCAGGAGTGAGGTATATTGGTTAAGGAGTAAGCTGTGGGAGCTAGGGTGTCCAAGGATAAGGGTGTGGATATGGGCAGCAGAAGGGTGGGGCTGAGGGGAGGCTGAGGCAGCGCCTGAAATTACAGGACGTTATGTTACAGCAAGCAGGAGGGGGGATATTAGGGACGGAGGACCTTGATAGGGAAGTTGATGCTAAGGGAAAGCGACGGGTGAACATTCTGAATACAAAAAGACTGGAAAAGAGTCAGGAATGGCTGTTGTAAAGTGAAGCCTAAAACAGCAGACTGTGGGAAGGGAGCTCCCTAAGGTGAATAGTGCAAGAGAGGAAGAAGAGGGTCAGTTTAGAGATGCAGTCAGGGGAAACTCGGGTTACTTGATGGAGGCTGACATAGACTGTCACAATAAATTTGAGCTACTAAGCAACCTAGAGGGGGAGGAAGGGGTTGGTGGAAATGAGGAAACTTATACAGAGGCCGGGGGGAGGGAGTTGGATACCCATAGGGCATCACAGACCAGCTATGGAAAGGATAGACATAGTCCCAGAGGGAGAAGGGGAAACATATATGTTAAGCAAATGGGGGAGATGCAACATATTCCAGACATGAGGGAGGAGAGCATGATTGGAGAGAAACTGGGAGACAAGGAGGTGGGAGAGAAGCCCCCCTTCAGCTGGGAGGTCAGTACAAGGATGGGGCCCTAGTAAAGGGACCCACAGAGAGCCTCTGGAAGCAGGGTACTATTACAAGGGGAGGATGGTGGTGTGGGGAAGGGAACCATCAGAGCCAGGATAAATGGTTCAGATAGGAGAGGGCTAAAGGGACACCTATTCAGAGGGGGTTTGAGTTAAGGGAAAATAGCAAGAAGGCAGAAAGGGAGGGTGACAAGGGGGTCTCTAATAAGGCAGAAGACCCATGAAATTCAGATCATGAATAAAGGGGGAAGGGGGCTGAGAGGGCATAGTGGAGGTAACCATAAGGATGATGAGTGTTAAGGTTCTGTTACTGGAGACTCGATGATTAGGGGTATCCATTGGGAGGGACAGGGGTGGATGCCATAGCCAGGTGAAGGTAGTGAGTATCTCTGGGCTGACAGTGCACAGAGCAAAGTTCATGGTGTATGAAATGGTTAGGGATTGTGGAGGGAAACCAGATTTCCTGGTGCATTTGGGAACTAATGATCTAGATGGAAATAGCATTTTGGAAATCCAAGCAAGGTTCCAAGAACTTGCCAGAGTCTGTCGGGATAATGGATGCAACATTTCCTTTTCAGAGATATTGCCAGTACCAAAGGCCTCAGTGGACAAAAAAAAGAAGCTTACAGAGGTTAATGACTGGCTCAGGAAGTGGGGTGAAGAGAATGGGTTGGGGGTGTTAGGGAACTGGAATGGAGTTTGGGAGGATAAGGGACTATATGCCAAGGACAGGTTTCATCTTGCCCCATTAGGAAGGAAGTCCTTAAACAGGGGATGGCTGACTACATACAAGAAAGGTGGGTTTAAACTTGTAAGGGGGAAGGGATGAGGAGGGCTGACCAGAAGCCCTCTCCTCCAGATGAGGGAGTAGCACTGGTCAAGAGGGGGAGGGGAAACAGACTAGAGGTGGAGGTTTCAGGAGGAGCAGGGGAGGATGGAGGTATAAGGAATCTGGGTGGGGTTGAGAAAGAGGATCAGGAAAGGGTGGGGGTTGGTGTTAGTAAATGCTGGGAGCTTGGGGAAACAAGTTGTCGGAGTTCCAAGCCATGCTGTTCGGGGTGGATGTGGCGGCGGTCACGGAGACGTACAACAAAAACCATGACTGGGACCTAAATGTACAGGGGTACACTATGCTTAGGAAGGATAGAAAGGAGGTCAGAGGGGTGGAGTGGCTATGTTCATTAGAGATGATATAGAAATTACTATGGTAGAAGAGGCAGAGGGAAACGTGAGGCCTTATGGGTCACCTTACGATCCCCAGCAGGAGATAAGGTCAAGCTGGAGTAGTATAGGCCCCGGGATGAGTGATGTTCTAGAGGATGGTTTGCTGGACAACATCATTGCCCAGTGTGGTCCAAAAGGGAAGGAGGGTGTTGATGGGGACCTTAATATGCCAGGTACAAACTGGGGAACCATGTCCTCTAGGGTGGCCAAGGAGCAGAGGCTGCTAGATGGCTTCCAGGATGTGTTCTTAACACAGCATGTGATGGAGCCCACAAGGGAGGGCATGTCCTGGATGTGGTTCTGGCAGATGGGGATCTGGTAAGGGACATAGTTGTACAGGACCCCTGACTGGGAGTGACACAATACTGTCTGGTTTCAAATAAGCATGGGGAGGTGGGGGTGAGATCTAGGACACTGGCAGTGGACTTCAGGGGCAGACTTATGGGCATGGAAATATTCTCAAGGATCACTTGAAGGGATTACATCAACGACAAGTGTGGAAAGGAGATGGGAGGTCATAAAACGGGGACTTCCATGAGGCAGTCAGGATCTGCGCGGTTGAAACGGAAGGGAGGTCACGAAACCATGCTATGGGTCCAGGTAGCAGCCAGAGAAAAGAAGGCGCCTACAAAAATATAAAACAACAAGAGGGGATAGGGATAAGAAATGTACCAGCTTGCATCTAGAAAAGTCACCCGTATGGTGAGGGAGCAAAGTCCAGTAAGAGCAGCTGGCACAGGGATACATGGAGAGGAAAAGGGGTTCTTCCGTACATTGGGGAGCGGAGAAAACTAAGGGCCATCTCAGCAGATTGAGATCAGAAGGAGGGTGGGTGGAAGAGGCGAGACCAGGCAGAGGTATTTAACCAGCACTTGCCTCTGTGTTCGCTAGGGAGGGATGGGACATCTACAAAGCAAGGCATGAAGGGATAGAAGCGGCAGGGAGTGGGATCAGGAGCAACAGAAATGGAGCAAGAGGGAGGGAAAGGTACCCCAGGGTGCACATCTGGATAAGGATAAAAAAGACCAGTAAGGGAGGGGACGGATGATGCTATCTCCACCAAAGGGTGTGGTTAGCCCTCAAGGCCCTAAAGAAAACAAATCTCCAGGGCCGGATGGCATTCATCCCAGAGTACTATGGGAATTGGGACATATGGCTGCACCCTGGCGAGAGCTTTTCAGCAGGTCACTTGGAGACAGGAGGGTACCTAGTGATTGGCGAGAGGCACATGTGGTACCAATCCACAAAGAGGGGGTCGAGTGGGGTACCAGGTAACTATAGACCCATCAGTTTGACCTCAGTGGTGGGAAAATTAATGGAGAGTATACAAAGGAACGATTGGGGTGTACTTGAGGAGGTGGGAGGTCTGGATAGTGGCAACATGGGTTTGTGCCAGGTAGATCATGTCAAACCAACCTTGTGGAGTTCCATGAATGGGTAACATCAGAACTGGACAGGGGTAAGCCTGTGGATGTATTATTCTTGGACTTCAGCAAGGCATTTGACTCTGTCCCCACAATGGTCTGGTGGAGAAACTGATGGGGTTAGGAGTAGGCCTTTGATGGTCA
Source organism: Neoceratodus forsteri (assembly GCA_016271365.2). Taxonomy (NCBI): domain Eukaryota; kingdom Metazoa; phylum Chordata; order Ceratodontiformes; family Ceratodontidae; genus Neoceratodus; species Neoceratodus forsteri. Next base: position 971,082,250 of record CM028131.1, on the reverse strand, counting down.
GATGGATTGAAAACTGGCTAGCTGGACGACTCAGAGAGTAGTGGTCTGTGGGGAGCTCTCAAACCCTAGAGAGGTTGGTAGTGGGTACCACAGGGCTCGGTCCTGGGTCCGATCCTGTTTAATGCATACATATCGGACATCAGGGAGGGTATAGGGTGTGAAATGAGTCTCTTCGCGGATGACTCCAAGATGGGAGCAGTAGTTGAGGGAGAAGAGGGGAGGGTGGCCCTGCAAGGGGACCTGGACACCCTGGAAAGCTGGGCTCACACATGGAAATTAAATTTCAATATCACCAAGTGCAAGGTGTTGCATCTTGGTCGGGGAAACCCTAAACACAGGTACACCCTGGGAGGGCGCTGGAGGCCTCGTAGGGGAAAAGACCTAGGGGTCATGGTGGATACATGTATGAATAACTCTGAGCAGTGCAGGAGAGCAGCTAGGCAAACAGGATGTTGGGATGCATTGTAAGGGGGATCACCTCTAGGAGCAAGGAAGTGATTCTGCCTCTGTACAATGGACTGGTTAGACCACACCTTGAGTACTGTGTACAGTACTGGAGACCACATTTGAAGAGGGACATACAGCTCCTGGAGAGGGTACAGAGGAGGGCAACAAAGATGATACTGAGGCTAGGGATTTGACTTATGAGGACAGACTTGAGGAGCTCTGCCTGTTTTCATTGGAGGAGAGGAGAGACAGGGGACATGATTGAGGTCTTCAAGGTACCTCAAGGGAATAAATAGGGTAAACATGGAGGGATCTTTAGGCTAAAGCAGGGAGGTATCACCAGAGGGCATGGTTTGAAGTTGGAAGGTGGAAGGGTGAGGGGGAAAAGAGGAGGAGGTTTTCACCAGAGGGTGGTGGACCCTTGAATGCACTGCCTGGTGAGCTGGTTCAGAGATCCACAGTGGAGGGCTTCAAGAGAGGGTGGGACAGACACAGAAAGTGGATGTATCAGATGATGGCCTGTCCCGAGGGGGTTGGGATGGATGATAGGGGTTTCTAGAGAACAAGGGATGGGAGGGTCTCGGCACCCAATTAACGATCTAGGTTCGAGCAGACTCGATAGACCGTAAGGCCTAATCTGCTGGCAAATAGTATTACATTGAAGCATTAAGCAAACTAGACCCACTAACAACTCTGTGGGAGGCATTCCCTCTGGTCTCCAGTGATACAAGAAATGTCTTAATGCAGTCAAACCTTCACCATGGGGATACTGGTATACAGGGAGTCCATATCATAAGAAGAATCAGCATTTATATAGCATTTTTCGTTCTCAATGTTTTCCAAAGAGCTTTACAAGCAATGCTAGACTGGTAGTGAAGTGACTGAACGTGTAGTGACAGCAATTTTGCACAAATACCTACACACAGCTTTGGACAGCTGCATGGACCGGTTTTATGGGAAAAGGAATGCTGGCCAGGACATCAAGGATAATAACCTACTCCTCCAAAACGTGCCTTGGGTTCTTTTACTTCCACCTGGACAACCACCAAGACAGCACCACAGATGGCTAGAAGGGACCATGGTTTAACATCTCATCCGAAGGACGGCACACCCCGACAGTACGGCACCCCTCCTAAACTTTACCCGGGTGTTAGCATTTAAGGTAAGAGACCAATCCTGGTGTGGGACTAGAACCTATGACCTTCTGGTCCAGAGTCGGATGTGCTACCAACTGAACAATGCTGATACATTAAGGGTCATGAAGATGTGTGAACCAGTCAATGTGGAGATCCTCTACATGCTCCAAAAATCTCAGGAGTATCCTTAACATGGGAACGAAAGTTCCTCACATAAACTTTGATAAAGCTATTAGTTTACTGGGATAAAAGTTCAGTAAGGGAGTCAATCCCATGAATGACAGGCCTACCTAATGTGCCTTCATTCAAACACTCTGGTGTCTGGCTTGACTGGCACCTAGACTTTTCATAGCACATAGACGCCATTCACAAAAAACTCCAAGCTTGGTGCCCTCTTTAGGGACAAAAGTTCTAACTCACTATTTGCCCGCTCTGATATCATCACTAAGATGATCCTCATCATCTTTGATTATGGCGACATAGTCTATGGTGCTGCCGCATGACCCACCCTGGCCAGAATGGACCCCTTCTTCCACCATTTTGCCTTGAACTGTCCTCCCCGTACTCACCACTGTTCTCTGTACTCTGCTGTCTTTCTCCCTTCCCTGGAAGATCGCTGCCTTACCCATTGTACCACCTTCCTCTCTAAATTCTGTCTAGCTTCCCTTACCCTCCATCTGAGCTCACTCCTCTCGCCTATGCTCCCTCCTCTTACTTCCTCTGCAATCCAGGCTATCACTCCCTCTTGCTCCCATCTCAGAAATCCATCACTGGTTAGGCTGCATTCTCCTTCTGCTTTCCTAAACTTTGGAATTCACTCCACCTATCCAATCACTCTACTTCCTCCAAGCTCTCTCTCTCTACTGTCAGCCCACACTGCTTAGTCCTGTACTTGCCCCTAGCATATTACCCACCTAACTCTTACTATCTTTACGCCTACTCCTCCTCCTCTGCCCCTTCCTCACCATCCCCCCCCCCAATACAAGTCCCCTTCCACCCCGTGCCCTCCTGGACTATACTTTTTAAACTATTTCATCATCCTGTGTGAGCCTGTTACTCCTTCAGTTTGTGCACTCTTGCTTCTAATTGTAAATAATGTATAATTTACTGCTGTAAAATACTGTGAAACTACTCTAGCATTGTAAATGCATTTCTTTATCTCAGTAGTTATTCCCTGCTGTAAATCGCCCAGTAATTTATTGTATTATTGTAATACTGTAATGCAATGTAATCTTTGTACTTGCCCCTTCTCCCCTCCCCCCCCCCAGAATGCATCTGGAAACAAGCTATTTTCTACAGCTCAGTATGCCTTCCTGGTTAAACTCTTTTAAATAAACAAACAAATTCCAATGTTTTATGCACTTTTGGAAGTGTATAAAGTGTAGGCCTCATATGGTATGGAGAGAACAGAAAACTGGAAGTGGCCACATCAATGATGTTATTATCTTAAGCTTGATTAATATATTGTAGGCATCATCAGTTAGGTAATTCAGTTAGGTAAACATCTGAAGATGTATAATGTCTTTCAGCCCTTCCAGTCCGGTTTATGCAGAACGGAGATGACCTTGCTCAAGGTGATCATCTCTTTCTTGTGAAGAATCGGGTGGAGGTTTCAGTGGTACCCTTCCTCAGTTTCTCCTTGACTTTTGACATGATGGATCATGGAGTTTGGTGGATAGACCCCAGAAGTACACAGGCCTATACAGAGCTGTGCTTGCATAGTTTTGGTCTTTCCATGCAAATCGGAAAGAGTCGACAGCAGTGGGTTCCTACCTATCACTGCCACCTGGCCTGAACTGGGGTTTTCTGCAGTGGTCAGTCCTCTCTCCCCCCCACATTGTTTTCCTTGCCCAAGTTGCTTTTGGAAGGTCTCATCAGAAGTATGGCACTGGGCATCTTTGCTATGTGGAGGATATCCAGCTGTACCTCTCCCCTTTGCATGAGTGCTTGGTCATGGCGATGGCTCAGTGCTGTTGTTGGCATGGCATCTCACAGAAATAAAGAACTGGATGTCCTCCAACTCCTTTGGCTCTAAATCTTAGTACGACAGAACTGATTCTGTTTGGTTTGGTTCATTAGGCCTCTGCTTTAAAAAGTATCTTCAAATTATCATTTGACAGTGTTTACCCTATGTATGAAAGTGTGGTTAGCAACTTGGAGGTAGTTCTTGATGAAAGGCTGACCCTGGATGCTCAGGTATCTGCTGCAGTGAAGAGCTGTTTTACCATCTTGGGAATATCACAGGTTGCTCCCGTTTCTAGAACCTGAGGATGTGAAAAGGCTAGTGCAAGCATTCATCTTTCCACCCCTTGATTATTATAGTGTGCTCTAGAAGAGCCTACTGTGTTCCCAGATACATTACCTGCAGCTGGTGCAGAATGCAGCAGCTCGCCTTGTGATATCCATTAGAAGGGGCGATCATATTACTCCGGAACTGCGCAATCTGCACTGTCTGCCTATTAGGCATAGGATTGACTACAGGGTCGTTATTTTGACAGTTAAAGCCTTTAATGGACTGGGTACTAGCTACCTTCGCGAACTGCTTCCCCCATTGCCTAGATATAGTACTTTAACCTAGAGAACTAGGGCTCCCTGTGGTTTTCTGCTCAAAAATGAAACTGGCAGGGGATACGGCATCCTCATCTGTGGCCCCAGTGTTACGGAACACTCAGACTGTCCATCTGGTCAATTCAGAGTTTGGGGCACTTCAAGGTGGAGGTCTGGAAGTTGCTATACAGCGCCACCTTCCTTGGCACTATAACATGAAGTTTTACTTATTCTCTTTTACTGTAAGTTAATAGGGCACCGTGGGGTGTTTCTCATGGTGTAAGAGACTCTGAGTATAAAGTTTAGGCAAGTGAACTACAACATGAAGATGAAAACTGATTATAGTTACCTGATTTTGTGAAAGCGGTGGTTCATACTTGAAAGCCAACCCAGCTTTAATCAAAGAAGTCATGGCTTCCGCTCCCCACTCTCTCATCCTGGAATTTGGATGCTGACAGACCTTTAAAGAAATGATCATCTTAACCGTGAGTTTCAAAATAAACAATTAACCACATATGTATATATGACAATGATGAGTTAAGACAACTGCACCCATATCTGGCTTTTTTAAAAATACTTTAGTGTTTTTTCCATATAGCTGTTTATCCTCCTTGGCCAGACGTTCTCCATCTTGCTCCTGTCAGCAAACTTCCAGCGCAAACAACCAATTTACTACACTCCTGAGTTTCCCCTTAACTTGCCCCCACGACTGGGTCATCAGGAAGGTGTCCCTCCCAGACAGAACACAATCCAGTACAGAGCAGACAGGGGTTATGGTGTCCGAAAGTACTGATAACATAATTGAGGTGGCCACCATTGTTCTCTGAGGACCCCGGGACCTTTCTACCCTCTCACCACCCCTGTCGACATCAGACTTAGTTCTGTTGTAGAGCAATGGTATGGGAACCAGGAGACCATGGGTTCAAATTGCGCTAGAGCCAAATACTCAATGTTTGACCGTGGGCATGCCACTTTACCACTCAGTGCTCCCGTTAGCCTAACTACAGAAGTGGGTAGAAGGAGACCCCAGTAGAAACAAGATGTTGCATCTCAGCTGGGCCGTGCTAGTGAATAAGTTGTAAAATAAAGATAAAATCAGCAAAGTTCTCCCGGCCTCAATGCCCTACTGTTAGCTTACCAGACTTGCTCCTGAAGGCGGATCGCCAGCATGACAGAAGAACATGTTATGGTTGTGTCATAGGCTATAATTTAAAGGAGTCGATCCAAAACTGCTATATTTCGTAATCAGAAACAGCATATTCTCAGTAAGCCTCATGTCAAAAATTAGATCTCTAAGTTACTTCCTTTAACAGTTACAAGCCATTTTGTAACCAGTTTCACTCTCCATTCCAAAAAGCCAGTTTCAGTGAAGAGCTACTGATAATTTCAGAACCAGAACTCATGGCCTAGCCCTCCTGGTCAGCAACCTTATAGGATACTCATTTGGCAAAAAAAAAAAAAAAAAAAAAACAGGGTTAAGTGCCGTGCATGCATTTCCAGAATGTTTAAATGCATGGTACTGTACTTTAGAATGTGGCAGGGAGGTGGTTTTGCAAAGCAGTGCTGGACAAAGCTTTGGAATATCAAAGTTGTGTGCAATTTCAGAATGTTGGGGGAACATGCAATCTTGGAATATTGCAGAGATGAGCAGTCTCAAAATGTGATGCGGACACGCAATCTCGAAATGCGACATGGACATACATCTAGGAATTTGGTGGAGACTGACAATTTCGGAATAAAGTGGGGATGCACACTTTTGGAATGTGACAGGACAAATATGAAATTTACATACTCACCGTAATTCTTAATCTTCCGAATATCTTCACTATTCATTATTTCATGGGTCTGTGCCGGAGGTGCTAGGACCCTGCGGGAGTGTACAGCTTTAAAAATTTAGAGCTAGGGGACTGACGTCGGGGACAGCACAGGCCGTGAGGTGGATGCATGACGTAGCGCTTGTGGGCTGCCCAGTAACCGATGCTGTCCCCCTGCTCATCTCAGGTCTGTTTGCTACGAGAGGAAACAAAGTGTAAGAAAGAACAGAAATGATGGGGCAAGATTGCTCAAGGGATAGAAGAAGGATATAAGATATAAAAAGAACAAAACAATAAAACCCGGCTACCAGAGAACAGAAAGAAGTTGGGAGGGCGGGCCTAGGTAGCGGGTTAAATAATGACCAGGGCAAACTGGACAGGAGAGAGGAAATGCCAAGTGTAACAAGGATCCACAAGCTCCCAGTAGGAAAGCAGTGCTTTCAGAGAGTTGGCTTTTGCTTGTAACTCCAGGGCAATTTATCTATGTTTTCCTGCAGATTACATGACTTTCTAAGAAAATCACAAGACTCAGAAGTCCCACATATGAACATACGAATCTGCCAGCAGAAACAGGCCTTACAGTCTATCAAGTTAGTCTGCTCGAATACGCAACAAGCACCCTTATATTGCAGTTGCCCCACCCTCCTCGCACCCTGTCCCATGCCCTTTCAAAACTGCCCACTGTGCTAAAGGATACCACCTTCTCGGGTAGTGTGTTCCATTTATCCACCACCTTCTCTGTGAAAAAATGCCTCCTCGTCTCTCTCAGATATCATCCACCCTCCAACCTGAGACCATGCCCTCTGGTGTCCCTTTTCTCTCCTCAGCTTAAATATCCCTTTGGTGCCCCTTTTGTTAATCCCCTTCAAATATTTGAAGGTCTCAATCATATCCCCTCGATCATTCCTCTCCTCCAGGGTGTACATATTCAACTCAGTCAGCCTGTCCTCATAGGTTTTGCCCTCCAGCCCCTGGAACATCTTAGTTGCCCTACACTGCACCCCCTTCAGCAATCTGATATCCTTCTTCAGAAAGGGATGCCAGAACTGCATGCAATACTCCAAATCTGGCCTGACTAGTGACCTGTACAGCGGCAGGATCACATCCCTATTTCTGGATGAGATTCCTCTCGCAATACACCCCAGCATCTTGTTGGCCATAGCTGCCACCTTCCTGCACTGAGCTAAGTTGTTCATGTTACCTGTTATGATCACTCCTAGGTCCTTCTCCTCCTCTGTGACCTCTGTCTGAACCCGTCCCAACTGGTAGCTCCTGCCTGGGTTCCTTGCTCTGAAGTGCATAACCTTGCACTCCTTCGCATTGAAGCTCAATTGCCACTTTTCCGACCACTCCTCCAGTTTGATCAGGTCCTTCTGTAGCCCCTGCCACCCCTCTATGTCATCCACCACTGCCTCTATCTTGGTATCATCTGTGAACACACTGATCCTGCTCCTAACGCCATGTGAGATATCTGATATGAATAACCCAAACAACACTGGACCCAGGACTGAGCCCTGTGGCACCCCGCTTGTCACCGCACTTGGGAAAGAGAGTGCCCCCCACCACCACATGTTGCTGCCTCCCCTTCAGCCAGTTCACAATCCAGTTTGCCATCTTTGTCCCTGCCCCCACATATTGCAACTTACCTCCCAGCCTCTCATGAGGCACTGAATCAAAGGCCTTGCTGAAGTCTAAATACAGTACATCCACTGCATGGCCTTTATCCAGTTCCCTCGTTACCCCTGTCATAGTACTCAGTTAGGTTGGTCTGGCAGGATCTTCCAGAGATGAACCCATGCTGCTGACTGTCCTGGAGTCCATTTTCCTCCAAAAAGGTTACCAGCCTCTCTTTCAGGATTGCTTCTATAAGTTTTCCAACAATGGATGTGAGGCTTATAGGTCCATAACTGCCTGGTTCATCCTTTGAACCACTCTTGTGGAGGGGCACCACGTGAGCAATCCTCCAATCCTGTGGTGCGCAACCTGTGTCCAGGGAGGTATCGAACAGGTCCGCCAATACCCCTGCCAGTTCCTTCGGCACCCTAGGATGAATGCCATCCGGACCTGGTGCCTTATCCACCCCTTAGTGCCTTTAGACCCTCCAGCACCCTGCACTCTGTAATTACCCCATCTGTCACCCCTTCCCCCCCTTGCCCACTTTCCCCATCCTTTGAGGTAGCTGTCCACCCTTCTCCTTCGTGAACACAGAACAGAAGTACTCATTTAGTGCTTCTGCCTGTTCTGCCCCATTCTCCACCCACTCCCCATCCTTCCTAATCCTCATTATCTGGTCCCTGCAGCTCCTTCTCTCCCTTATGTATCTGAAAAAGTCTTTCTCCCCTTCCCTGATGCCCCATGCCAGCCTCAACTCCCTGGAAGCCTTGGCTGTCCTGACCAATCTGGCTACCTCCTTGGACTTCTTCACATACAATTCCCTGTCCTCCCCCCTCCTGGACTTCTTGAACCTCCGAAAAGCTGCTTTTTTTTGCCCTTACCCCTTCCAAAACCTCCTTGTTCAGCCAGCTTGGCTTCTTAGCCCTACTCTTCTTGTTGAGCGTCTTGGTACATGACCCAGTAGCCTCAATCAGCCCAAGTTTGATAATATTCCACTTTGGATATGCATCCATATCAGGCCTAATTCGTACCAGGTGCCTTCCCAGAATTTCCATCTTGATAAATTCTGCCCGCCTGACGTCAACCACCCTGGTTCCTGTATCTACAGACTCCCTGCCCATGCTGAGCGTGAACCTCACCGATTGGTCACTTCCAGCTAGTGGGTTCTCCACCCTCAAATCCCTCACAGCCTCCCTGTTAGTTAGCACTAGGCCCAGAGTGTTTTCCAACTGAGCTGGCCCACTGACCATCTTCACCAGGAAGCTATCTTGGAATGCATCCAGTAGCACCTGCTCCCTTGCCCTTGAGGTGGATGGGGTTCCCCAATCCACTCCAGGTAGACTGAAGTCCATCACAATCACCGTGTTCCCTTTCCTGCACACCCTTCTAATCTGCTCCGCTAACTCCTCCTTGTCTAAGTTACCTGTCTGAGCTGGTGGTCTGTACACCACCCCCATCCACAGTATCCTACTTTTATAATCAAGGAACTGCACCCATAATGCCTCTGTTTTACCCTCCTTCCCCTCATCCCTTGTACACCTTATCTCTTCTCTAACGTAAATTGCCACCCCTTCCCCCTTCCCTTTCCTCTGTCTTTTCTATATAACCAATGCAAAAGTATGAGATGAATTTCCTGAGAAAGGTTCCACTTTCCAGTAAGATACAGGAATCCCAGAGATGTAGGAGCCCTGGAAATGTGTTACCAGCAAAGGTTCTCCAACAGGAGACACCTAGGACCTTGAAAGGTAACAAAAAGTAATCCCGAGATGGGAAATAAACTGAGAGGACAGGATCCCTGCTAGAAAGGAAGGAGTCCAAATTAGAAAATCGAAAAGATATTCTATGGTTCTCTTGCCATTTCTTTTCTTTTTTCTTTTTTTTTTTAGAACTTCCTATAGAGAGATATAGGAGACTGGCTGGTCTGGCAGTGCAGGAGAACTACTGCCAAGAAAGAAAGGAGAATACTGCTAGGCAAAGGAATGTAAAATCAGGTTACTCACCCATAACAGTAGTTCTAGGAGTGGTACATGTTGTTTATCCGCACTAGTTGGCATGTCCCTTTCCCTTTAAATCTTGCTGGATGGTCTAAAAGCTGGCTCCTCCTACCCACCCAGGTGGTATATGCCTAGGCTCCGCCGCTTGATATCAGATCTTGCCCGCTGGAAGCAGATGGTTGTGTGTCGAAGCCAGGGAGGTCGGGTGGGTTCACGTGGATGAACAACATATACCATTCCTAGAACTAATGTTACAGGTGAGTAACCTGCTATTCTGGGAGTGTGGATATGTTGTTCTATCCACACTAGTTGGCAGACTCCTTGCAGTTCTTCGGGAAGAGGGAGGCAAGGCGCACACCCCCTACTTAGGGAACAGAGATTGGAGAACTGAGGCCCCAAAATCAGCATCCCGGCGTGACTCTCGGTCGATGTGGTAATGGGAAATGAAGGTGTTTGCTGACTTCCAGGTAGCAGCCCTGCAGATATCCTGGATAGGGATGTCCCTAGAAGCAGCCACTGATGCAGCAGTATGGCGGGTAGAGTGATCTCTTATCCCTATGGGAGGCTCCTTGACCACCAACCTATAGCAGAGATCAATGTATGATGTTATCCATCTGCCAATCGTCCACTTAGCTGCAGGTCTGCCAGGTGCGGCTTCCGTGTAGGTGACAAACAGCTGGCAAACCTCTCTCTGAACTTCAGCTGTACGCTACTTGAAATAAGAGAGTGTTCACCTCACGTCCAAAGTATGGAGCCTGTACTCAGCCTCCGAGGTGTAACTGGGGTAGTACACCGGCAGAGTCATCACCTGATTCAGGTGAAACTCTGACACCACCTTCAGAAAGAACCTCAGGTTGGGGTGCAGGACAACCTTGTCCCTGTGGAAGAACAGATAAGGAGACTCCACCGAGAGTGCCTGGAGCTCCCACACGTGATAGCTACCAAGAAGGTGGTCTTCCATGACAGATGTGACATCTCACACCTGTACATTGGTTTGAATGGCTTGCCAACGAGCTTTGCCAGTACCAGCAGTAGATCCCACAGTGGTGGTGATTCATGCACCAGAGGGGAAATGTGGTCAAGGCCTTTAAAGAAGCGCCAGACCAACTTCTCCTGTGCCACTGTCTGCTGACCGGCCTGCGTCCGGTAAGCAGAGATGGCTGCTAGGTGCACCTTAAGGGGTCATAGACCGAAGACCCCCTTTGGAGAGAGACCAAAGGTAGTCGAGAATACTCACCACCGGACAGGACGAGGGGTCCAGGCCCTTGCCCTGACACCAAATGGAGAATCTCTTCCATCTGAAGGCCTAGAACCTCCTGGTCGACTCCTTCCTAGGTGCCTCAACTATACTGAGGACGTCATCAGAGAGATCCAAAGCCTAGAACTCTAGCTGCTCAGGAACCAGGCTGTCAGGTGCAGGGATTGAAGGTCCAGATGGAATACCTTCCCCTGACTGATCGAGAGCAGGTCCAGGCATGCTGGAAGACACCTCGGGAGCCTGGAGCTGAGGCTGAGGGGATCTGGATAGCAGAAGTGGCGGGGCCAGTCTGGAGTGACTAGGATCACCTGTGCCTTGTCCCTCCTGACCTTGACGGAGACCTTGTAGATCAAAGGAAGTGGAGGGAAGGCATAAAAGAGGTCTGGGGTCCAAGACCTCGAGAAGGCATTACCCTGCAGTAAGCCCTGCTGAGGGGGACAGGCACAAAACAGCCTCAGCTTGTTGTTCTCCCTGGAGGCGAACAGGTCCACCTGAGGGGTTTCCCACTGGGAGAACAGGCTGTGTACTACCTCTAGATGGAGAGACCACTTGTGGGATGCCTCGTCCACATGGCTGAGGGCATCCGCCAACTGATTTGAGGCTCCTGCCACATGGATGGCTAGGAGATCTGCCCCCAGTCGGCTCACGAGGGTCCAGACATGGAGTGCTTCCCTGCACAGAGGCCAGGAGTGCATGCCACCCTGTTTGTTGAGATAGTACATGGTCGTGGTGTTGTCCATCTGGACCTGAACCACCTGACCCCAAAGAAACACAGCGAATGCAGCCAGCACCAACCGTACTACTCGGAGCTCCAACAGGTTGATACGGCATCGGGATTCCTCGGGGGTCCAGAGCATGTGGACTCTGTGATTCCCCATGTGGGCACCCCAGCCCATGAGAGAGGTATCAGCCATCAGGACGACCGTCAGCTCGGGGCGGACAAACGGGATCCCTCCCTGTAGATGTTCCAGGACAGTCCACCAGTGGAGAGCGTCTGACATCTTCTGGGTCACAGTGACCAGCTGGTCAAAATGACTGTGTCGCTGAGACCACTGGCTGGCCAGCTCCCATTGAAGGGGGCGCATATGCCACCGGGCCCATCAGACCACGGAGGTGCAGGCCGCCATGTAACCCAGAAGTCGCAGGAAGTTCCGGGCAGGGCGCAATTGCCCAACTAGAAATGATCGGGCAGAGACTTCTGGTTCCACCTCCATGCTGCACAGTCGCTAGATGCAAGTGCTCCGATCCCCCAGGAGAGAAATCCATGGTAGTACTCATCCCCCAGCACCGAGAAATATCTCCAACACCGCTGGTTACTGCTCCAACTCATCTGCTTCACGATGCCTCCTAAATCGAGGGTGAAGGACATACTAATGGAATTCCTAAAGCTGAACATGGCTCTGGACCAGCGCGACCCGAAGGTCCATAAGTCGTAATCCGCGACCCAACAACAGGTAGAGGAACAGGCCGAGAGTTCGAGGGAGGAATTCACCATCACTCCCGGAGACTGTACCGGGAGCTGGCTAAACTGAACCACACCCTGGGCAAAATCGAACACTCAACGGCTGAAAATAAAGAGAGTATTGTAGCGGTGGAGAAACGGGCAGCTGACCTAGAGGAGGGCCTATCACGTGCTGACAAAGCAGTTGATTGCCACGAGGGCATGCTGAATCACCTAGTGCACAGAGAGAGTTGGCAAGTAAACTAGACAATCTTGAACTCAGATCTATACGGGACAACATGTGCATTTATGGAGTACCAGAGGACACGGAGCAGGGTAAGATAGAGGACTTTCTTAATTCCTTTTTAAAAGAATTACTAGCTCTACCTGCTGACCTCCCCCTGAATATCATCCAGGTGCACCGAGCTCTGGCTAAAAAACCTATCGGCCCCAACGCAACCCCGAGGTCCATTGTGCTGAAATTTCTGGACTATAGGATTAAAACCAGAATCCTACAAGTGGCTTGGGCAAAAAAAGAAGTTATTTTTGGGGATAAGCGCCTATATTTTGATATGATTATACCCCCATTACCCAACAAAAACGAAGAGTGCTCCTGGAGATTAAGAAATGCCTGGCCTCCAAGAACTTTCACATGCATCTTATTGCACCAGCACAACTGAAAATATTTCTCCCAGAGACCCCACAATTCTTTCATTCTCTCAGTGCCGCCAAGAACACCTTGCTGCAGTTGGGGGTTCCACAGGATATGTTGACCAGACCTACTGGATTAGAGAGAGACACTTCGAATGCAGAAGAACCCTGGACCAGGGCAGGAGGGGCAAGGAAAAGAGGTCGATCTTCATCTCGGGACCCCTCAGAGAACAAGTCTTTTGGTGCATCAAAAGGGCGGACTCTATCAGAGGACATTCCGGACCCCTTCTCATTGAATTTATGATGCTTTCTTCTTGGACTTGAATGGTGGACACATGTTATGGCCTTGCACCGTTCTATAGCCCAAAAGGGCTTCGGTGAAGCAGTTTAATGAGCTTCCAGTAATCTAACATATGTTCCTCATTTATGCTTTCATTACAGATTAAAGCTCCTTGAAAAGGTGGTTGGGGGGGTGGGTTTGGTTAAAAGTGGTCTTACATGCATTTTTTTCTTTTTCAACTCTTTTTCTGGTTCCGCTGAGCCCTGGAGAACTCTCTTGGGCATCCACTCACCCCAGCTGTACCTCCGGGCCTGAGACTCACCAGCGTCCTGGCACCAGCCTGGCTATCCCCTCAGCTCTGAGCCCTCCCGTGGTGGGGCCGCCCTATCCTCCCAGGGCGCTCTATCTGCAAATTCGGGCCGGGCTGAGCTTGGCCCAGGAGCTGGATGAGTTCGGCCAATGGAGTGTGGCTGCAGGGTGGTGCCATCGCCCATCTCCGGGAGCGGGGATTTTTTCTTGTTTTTCCTCGTTGCGCTCTCGCCCCCGCCCCCCCAGGCAGAGCCCCGACATGCAATGACACCAGGGACCGTCTTGCCGTGGCTCCGCAACCCTCTAATTAAGCCCTGTAGCGCTGTGGTACCTCCAGTCTCCACCAGAGGTCACTGCGGGTGCCAGGCATAGTCCCTGGATCACCCCCGAGGAAGGAGAGCTGTCTTCCAGACGCTCGATCCTTCCCCTTCCCTGCTGACCCCTGCTGACCCAGGCTCATTCCCGAACCTGGGTCGCCAGCATGGCGCAAGGTGTGGCATCCAACCCTCAGTGCCACCGGGCCAGCTGTCTTACATGTATTTGAGTGCAAGCCTTTGGTTCGATACATGATTTTGAAAATTTTTGGCTAGCACGCCAGCATTACAGGACAGCCTCAATCTATTTCTTGTCCTACATGTAACCACAGTTGTGCAAAGGGCAGATAGATCGGGGGCTGGGACAGCGGTGCTGGGGGGGGCGGAATTTGCTCATTATCCCAATTTTATGGGGAGAGAGGGTGCATTACAAAAGAGGGGCCGGGGGACGATGTTTCTCCCCTTTTCTATGTTTTGAGAGCTATATCCCCTCCTGATGGGGGCTCCGGGGGAATTTAGGATACTGATGGGGAGTCAACATAGGGGGAGAGGAGAGGGAACACTGCTTCGATCGTCCTCCAGTCCGCAAACACAGTGGGGAAAATGTCTGATACCCGATTGGAATTCATCGCTTGGGACAGCAGACGTAGCTTTACCATATCCTTACAGGGAAAGCATCGTTGAACTCTGCAAATCCCAGCTTGGGGGAGGGGGGGAAGGCTGAAATCATATGGTTTCAAGAGGGGTATCTAATTGCTCACTGGAGGGACTGGAGCCCTCCCAAAGAATTTAGTTACAGCTCGATCTAGGCCCAATATGGGATCTTATTTCCCCACCCCCCACTGCCCTGGTCGATCGCTCCACTTGGCCGACGAGGGGTTGTTAGAGATTCCGAGGGTGAATTTGAAGTCATCTGGTTGTAGAATTTTTGCGTATGCAGCCCCCACCCTCTGGAATTCTCTGCCTCGCCGGTTACGAGAGTGTGCAACTGTGGAGGAATTTAAGCAGGGTTTAAAAACTTACCTGTGGAAAAAAGCTTTCATAAGCTAACTGAGATGATTAATTATTATAGTGGTATCTGATTTTAAGTGCATGTACTGATCATTTGATGTTGTATTTTTTATTTTTGTTTTTACTGTTAGGTGCCTTGGTATTGGAAAGGCGTCATACAAATACATTTTATTATTATTATTATTATTTGTTTATCTCCTGGGGGGTTGGGATTAAGCTGAGAGTAGGGGGCTTCTTGAATTATTCCTAACGACTAACTCTCTACCGGATTGTCAGGAATAACGGGCTAGACTTAGGGGGATATGCCTGGTTAAGCGCAAGTTTAGCACAAAGCCCCCTTTACTGGTGTCCCATCTGGTTGGCCAGTGCCACTCGAGATACCTACCGGATGTTAGTTTTATAGCCTTGGAAGTTGTCAAGTTTGTTGTTGTACAAAGTTTAACTGTTTTACTGTTAATAGATTCAAATTTTTGATTGGGTACTGGAAGACCATGCTACAAGGTATACTGGGAAAACAAGGGGCTAAACAAGAAGAATGGCAGAGGGATGGATAGCTTCATATAATGTGAGGGGACTAGGTAACCCTATCAAGTGAATGAGCTGCATAAGGCTCACACTGAAATAGCGCTCCTCCAGGGAACTCGCTTAGACCAGGGGGACAGTATTAAGCTTAAATGTGCATGGGTAGGTCAAGTATATTATTGCACTTATAAGGCCCACCCCATAGAAGAGGGGTCGCCACACTAATCCACAAAAGTTGCCCTTTCCAGCCTATTAACGTACAAGAGGACCAGGAAGGGAGATTCCTGCTTCTTAAGGGCACCTATAGAGGGGTTCCATGCTAAATATCTATGCACCCAATCAGGATGGGGAGAATAGTGACTTCCTAAGCTAAGTGCTCCTTCGGGTGGAGCCCCCTCCAGGAGAGATATTTATTGTAAGGGGGGGGATTTCAACACATTCCTCAGTCCCAAGATGGATAGATCTGGGGTGCCATCAGGGCCCCCTGCGCGAGCAGCTCAAACACTGACCAGAATGGGGAGAGACTGGGGCCTTGTAGAGGTTTGGCGTCACCAACACCTGAAGGTACGGGACTATATCTGCTGGTCAGCACCACATAATGCCTACTCAAGGCTAGACATGCTCTGGCTGTCCACTGACTGGTTCCACAGGTTGGAGGAATCCTGGATTCACCCCCGGACCATTTCAGATCATAGCATGGTGTCAATGCTTCTGTGCCACGCCCTCAAATTAGAAACTCCACTTGGAGGTTAAATGTATCTCTTCTGAATAGAGAGGAGTACAAAGACCTCCTAAAGGAGACAATAAGACAATATCGGAAAGACAACCCCACCTGGGACACCACAGCAGCAGTCTAGTGGGACGGTCTGAAGACAGTTCTTGCGAGGACCACCATAGGGTACGCTTTCTAACCTCAAAAGAAGGCAACAAAAATAAATCCTTGAGCTCGAGAACTGTCTCTTTGACCTGGAAGCTGAAAATAAGATCTGCTCGGACGACCAAGTCAGGAAACGGTTGGAAGAGACAAGAGGGAAACTAAACAGACTTCTAGATGAGAAAATTGAGGGGCGATCGAGATACTCTCACCAGAGGTTTTTTGAGGCAGGTAATCGAGCGGGTAGATTACTGGCATGGCAACTAAGGAAAGAGGCTGCTGCTAGAAATGTCCTTCGTTTAAAGACCCCAGGTATTTGGGGACAGTATGTATCAGACCCAGAAGCAATTGCAGCACAGTTTCAACAATTCTACAAAATATGGGTAACTAGGCAACTGGACAGGGGCCATGCAGTGGATGTCCTGTATCTGGACTTCAGTAAGGCATTCGACTTGGTGCCGCATGGAAGGCTGGGAAGGAAGTTAGTAGGCACAGGGGCGGGTGCAAAGCTGGTGAGATGGGTAGGAAACTGGCTTCAGGGAAGGCAACAGAGTGTGGTGGTGGGTGGGGAACTCTCACACCCAAGGGCAGTGACGAGCGGTGTTCCATAGGGCTCAGTGTTGGGACCAGTGTTGTTTGGGATATTCATTGCAAACATATCATGGGACATCAAGAGCAAGATCAATCTGTTTGCTGATGATACCAAGGTAGGCGTGGTGGATGACCTAGGGGATGGCAGGGGTTGCAGGATGATCTGGCAAAGCTTGAAACCTGGTCAGACACCTGGCAACTGGGGTTTAATGCCAAAAGTGCAAGGTGCTGCATTTTGGGATGAAGAACCCAAGGAGGAGTTACCAGCTGGGGAGTGTAGCTAGCCCAGACAGAGGAGGAGTAGGATCTGGGTGTGCCTCATTACAGGGTCAATGAACAACTCGGCACAATGTAGGAAGGCAGCTGCAAAGGCCAACAAAATGCTGGGTTGTATTGCAGAGGGTATATCCTCAGGAGGAGGAGGTGATTCTGCCACTGTATAGGTCATTAGTTAGACCACACCTGGAGTACTGCGCAGTACTGGCGCCGTGATCTGAAGAGGGACATTGTTACTGGAGGGGCAGTGCAGGGCACAAAGATGATCAAGGGGCTGGGGACTTATCATACGAGAGGAGGTTGAAGGAGTTGAACATGTACTCACTGGAGGAGAGGAGGGACAGTGGTGACATGATTGAAACCTTTAAATACATGAAAGGAATAAACAAGACGGGTACAGAGGGGCTGTTCAAAGTAAGGGAGGGGAGGGCCACCAGGGGCCATGATATGAGACAGGAGGGAGGAAGGCTCAGGAGGGAGATGAGGAGACACTTTTTTACAGAGAGGGTGGTGGCTGGGTGGAATGCGTTACCTGCAGAAGTGGTATCCAGTAGAACAGTGGACTGCTTCAAAAGGGGATGGGACAGGACAAGGGGGAGGGTTAATGAAGGGGAAGGGTGGAAGGGAAGGGCAGCTGCAGAATAAGGGGTGCTAGCTGCACATTCGAGCAGACTTGATAGACCTCTAGGCCTTTATCTGCTGGCAAATTTCGTATGTTCGTATTGTACTGCCAGGATCATATCACAGACCACCCAGATAAGTTAGAAGCATTCTTTTAAAAAGTAAAAATGCAGCAACTATCTGTTGAAGAAAGGGAGAGACTTGAGACCCCCATATCAGAAGAGGAACTTCATAAGAGTTTTAGGGAACTGAAAACAGGGAAGGCTCCAGGACCAGATGGGATACCTGGGGAGCTTTATAAGGCTCTCGAGTCTGAACTGGTCCCTTTATTAAGCAGAGTCTGTCAAGGAGTGAGGAATGGTGAACCCATCCCGCCAAGTTGGCAGTATGCCCAAATTTCTGTCATCCCTAAGGAAGGGAAGGACCCTGAGCTTTGTGGGTCCTACAGGCTTATCTCCCTCCTGAATGTAGACCTAAAAATGTTTACGATGACTCTATCCCGCAGGTTACAGGGGTGTGTGGGGACTCTGGTCCACCTGGATCAAATGGGCTTTATCAATGGTAGACTGATTCACGATAACATTAGGCACCTGCTAAACCTTCTGGCCTACCAGCAGACTAAGGGGGAACCGTCCTTAGCAAGTTTCATGGACGCAGAGAATGCCTTTGACCAGGTGGACTGGAGGTTCCTACACAGGACCCTGGAAGAGATGGGGATGGGTCCTAGGTTCAGAGATGAGATCCAAGCACTTAATGCAGCCCCCCAGACCATGGTGAGGGTAAATGGTTTCACCACTCAAAGGTTCCCTCTCACCAGAGGGACCAGACAGGGGTGTCCGCTCTCCCCCCCTCCTCTTTGCTTTGTGCACTGAACCCCTGGCCAGGGCAATTAGAGACAATGCGGACATTAAAGGCATCCAGGTGGGAGGGAGGGAACATAAAATCTCTTATATGCCGACGACTCCCTGCTCTTTGTGACCTCTCCAGAGACCACCTTCCCGGTTTTAACGGAGGTCCTCCAGGACTATGGTCAGGTGTCAGGCTACAGGATTAATTGGGACAAATCGAGGCAATTAAGTTTGGGGGTACTTTCCCCAGGGATTTGGTGCAACATTTTCCCTTCAGATGGGCAATGAACAATACTGTAAGATATTTGGGGGTTAAAGTATCTCCCCACTTGTCATCGCTCTTTAGGCTTAACTATGGCAAACTGTGGGGAGAAATAACAGATCTGGCCAGGTGGAACCTCCTCCCATTAACACTAGGAGGTAGAGTGGACTCAATTAAAATGAATATTCTCCCTAGATTGTTGTTTTTGTTCCAGGCCCTCCCTATCCACATTCCAAATTCCTTCTTTAAGACAGTTAACTCGACCCTCTTGGCCTTTATTTGGCAACAGGGTGGGAGACGAATTAGCCACAAACTTCTTACACAACCTAAAGGGTGAGGCGGTCTGGCCCTACCAGATTTCAGGCTATATTATATAGCGGCCCAGATAGCCCCAGTGGTGACTTGGGTAAAACAGCAGGGAGACACTGGCTGGGGGGAAATAGAAGCCCACCAATTACAGATGACCTCTCTGGCATCTCTTCCACATGCCCCACTAACAGTGGAACTCTGGAAAGCTATACAAAATCCTTGGACAAGACACACCCTTGCAGTGCTGGTAAGGGCTTGGAAACTTACTCAGACACCCCAGGGGATTGGGCCCCTCACATCTATTCTGGGAGACTCTAACTTCACTCCCCCTCCCCATACGGACACCAGATTTCAATGGTGGAACAGACAATCCCTGGGGCACTTTGTGGACCTCATCCGGGGAGATATAATGGTCTCCTTTGCATCCCTTCAATCTGCACATTCCCTTGCAAAAATAGATTTCCATAGGTATTTACAGGTTAGACACTACCTGATTTCTAACAATCTGATCGTAAGGGTCAACAGAGATCAGACTGCTCTAGAGAATTTTCTCTACTTTTCAGTACGCCTCGCAGAGAGCAGGAAATTCATCTCTGAAGCCTACAAGGTGTTACAGGGAGAGGGCAATGCCCATTTTGAAGAGCTCAGATATAAATGGGAGGTTGAGAGTGGCTCACCCCTGCCAGCGGCCCAACGGTAAAGGCCTGGGAAAGGGGTTGGAGGACCACGTCCTCTCCAGGCTGAAGGGAATTCCATTGGAAATGCCGCTCTCGCTTTTTTCATACCCCAACAATCACAAAACACTTCACAGGGTGAACCTCTGACCTCTGCTGGCGGGGGTGTGGGCAAGTGGGTACCCATTTCCACATATTCTGGGCTTGCCCACATGCACAGGAATTCTGGAAAGAGTTTTATGGTAGGTTGAGGGTGGAGTGGGGGTCTCAGCTCCCCATGACCTTTCAGTTGCTGGTGCTGGGCTCTGGACACCCTATGTTGGGCACGGTTAGACAGCAAAACCTCTTCAGAACCCTATGCCTAGCTGCACAGAAGGAAATCACTTCAAATTGGCTGTAGACCTCTCCACCGCTACTAGAATCTTGGAAATCCCAGGTCGATAACATCAGGAGAATGGACGAGCTCACAGCTAAATTAAGGCTTTCTCTGGAGGCACATACTGAGACCTGGAGAACTTGGGACGCCCTGTGGAGCTGACTCAGCAATTCTGTCTGGTTGAGTCGACAGGGTTGGACTCAGAAGTGAGTGGGGTCATCCCCCCCTTCCCTTAACCACCTCCCAATAGACATTTCCCCTGAGCCATACATGCAGTGTATTTTTACGGTAGCACTCCATAGTTTAGTAGCATGGTCTTCCAGGCTGGTTCTTCGTTCACAATGGTCCAGCTCTGGTTGAGCTGCTGATCAAAAGGTATAGGTGCAGGCTGGCACCTAGTTGTGTTGTTTAGCTTAAAACCCACACAAACTGAAGGTTCTGGACAAGACACCATTATCTTGATTTCAGGGAGTCATAGCTACCCTACAAAAATGACTTAGGCAATTGTTAAAGGGGGCTCTTACAGCCCTTAATATCAACCAGTTTTGTAAAATCCTGCATGCTTGAATTTGTTTACCTGCTACGCAGGTTCTCATTTAACCTTGTTTATTTTTTATTTTTTTAATTTTTTAAAGTCAGATTTACAACCTTTGAGTCAGGGACTCATTTACAAAGGCACCTCATCGCAGGGAGGGCAGACTTGGTTACAGTGTGAGATACAACAGTGGTAACTTACAGGTACAATACAGATAACAAAAAGAACACAATCCTTGTATGATGTCTAACCGTTTAAATGTATTTTTTATGCTGTGACATAGCAACAAAGCTGAGATTTAAAAAAAAGAAATGATCGGGCAAAGGAGGAGAGAACCTCCACCCTGCCCACCGGGAGCCTGGCTCTGGCTCGGCAAGAGTTGAGCTCTGCCCCGATGGAGCAAATCACCTACGAGGGCATGAGTTCCAACTTGGCCCCACTGATCAGGAGGCCAAAGCTGAGGCAGGTTTGGAGGGCCAGATCCCTGGACCTCTCCACCTCCAGTCTGGAGGGACCCACTATGTGCCAATCGTCGAGATAGAGGTACACCCTGACCCCTCGATGCCAAAGAAGGGCCGCCACCACTGCAATGCATTTGGTGAAGACCCTGGGGGCCAATGACAGGCCGAACAGCATGACTTGGAACTCGTAGAGGGCTCCCTCCACCCTGAAGTGGAGGAAACTTTGGTGGAACGGACGGATCAGGATGTGAAAGAATGCGTAGTGTAGATCCAGGGAGCAGAACCACATGTTCTGCTCAAGAGATGGTATAAGCTGAGATAAAGTTACCATCCAAAAGGTGCGAGACCTGAGAAACTGATTCAGGTCGTGCAGCTCTAGAATGGGGCGCCTGCCCTCCGTCCGTTTCGGGACCAGGAAGTACCTGGAAATGAACCCTGGGTTGACAGGGGGATCAGCCACTCTGACCACTACCTCCTTGAGGAGGAGTTGGGCAATGTTGTCTCTGAGAGCCGACCGAGTATGGGTGGATACCTTCTCTTCCCGTGGGGCGCAGGCTTGGAGGGTACTGCTCGAATTCCAGAGGCAGTCCCTGGCCGACCACTTCCAAGATCCACCTGTCCGTTGTAACAGCGAACCAGGCAGAAAAGAAGTGGCGGAGCCGGCCCCCCACGGGAGGACCCAGAGTGGTTGTGACAGGCATGGGGGGTGGCTACCCCGATCCCATCATTGTGCAGGCTTGGAGGAGGATGATCCAGCAGGGGGACTGCTGGGGCCCTTCCCTCCTGGCTTACGGGCTGCCAAAGCCCCAGACTTGGGCCAAGAGTGCCAAGACTGAGCCTGCTGCAGCTACCCAGATTGGTACTGGGGCTGTTTGGCTGCAAGGGTAGAAGGCTGAAAAGGCTTCCTCTTCTGCTTCTTCAAACCCTGGGGTTCTTTCTGAGTGGATGTAACTGAGTCCAAGGTGGCAGTGGACTTCTCGATACACTGGAGGTGACCTTCGACTCCTGGACTGAACAAGTCGGTACACAGGAAAGGAATGTCCGCCAGTTTGTCCTGGGTGTCTGCTGTAAAGGTCGAGGCTCTCAGCCAAGTCCTGCGGTGCATGGCGACTGCAGCCACCACTGAACAGGCGCAAGAACTGCTGATGTCCAAAGCCATTTGGAGCTGCTGCTTAGCAACAGCCCGGCCCTGGTCACGGACCTACTTGACCATGGTCTGAAGGTCCGCAGGGAGATGAGGAAGCACCTCATCCAGAGAGCCCAGGCATGGCAGAAGTGTGCCATAATGACACCCGAACTCGCCTGTCTGAGACCAAGCGAGGAGGCGGCATAGACCTTTCTGGCTGAATGATCCAGTTCCTTGTACTCTTTGTCCGGAGGTCTGTCCATGTCTCCTGAGCGCCGAAACACAGACTCGGTCACCAACCCCTCAGCTGAGGGATGCTGTATGAATACTGAAGGGGAGCCTATGGGAACCGCGTATTTGTGAGACATGTGGACTGAAGGTGCAGGGCAGGAGGCTGGGTGCTGCCAAAGCTCCCAAAGCCCGGCCAATTATGGCTTCGGCCACTGTGAAGGCCTCAGGCGGAGAATCCCCTTTTCTGAGGATATCAGTTAGGGGATGTTCGGGCTATTTTTCAACAGGCTCCAAGGTCATCCCCGCTGATTCGGAGATGAGACTGAGGATGTCCAGGAAGGACGTGGGACCTTCCTCTGTCGAAAGACTCGTGAAGTCATCGTCACAAGGATGGTTGGGAGTAAGGGTGAAGGACAGCCTGTGTGGGAGGCTTTGAAAGGGATTAGACTCCTTGGCAGGTGCCCTTGAGGGAGGCTGCTTAGGTGGCGGCTCCACCAAAATAGGTGGAGAGGCCAGCTTCAGCCGAGCCGGGAGGGTTTTCACTGGCTCTGCGGGCAGAGGGGTGGTGTCAACCTGCTCCGGAGGAGTTAGCGTTGACCTAGAGGGTGACAGCCAAGTGATGGCTGGAGTGGAAGCCGGGGTCGACTTCTGACTGGACAGCATGAGCTGTTGCCACATAAGGTCCTCGTAGCGACAGCACAGCCTGCGTCGAAGCCTCTCCTCATCTGAGGAGGGCAAGTATGAATGGCGGTGTTTTCGCTTCTTGGAGCACCGCTTGTGAGCTTTCCTCGGCCTGTCGATTGAGGGTGTCCGAGACCTCGACAGTTGGGGGGGACCGACGGGGGGTCTCGGAAGGGACTGGTGAGAACCATGGCTCCTCCAGGTCAGGTACAGAGACCACACATGGAGGACCAGTGAGCTGGGTCTCCCCTTCAGTGGTCGATAGGACTGAGTCCTAAATAAAGAACGGTCGGCCGCATCAGTCGACAACGGGTCAATGGGGTTGATCATGATTTCGACCTGGTTGTCGTCCCACGTCTGAGCTGGCTCGCCTGACGGGGGTAACGTGAAGCCAGTGGCCGAGGTCGCAATTTCAACCGAAGTCGAGATGGGAGACTCCTGGGACCGAGATCTCTCTCTCTGTTCCAAGAGCATCGACAATGCAAAGAACCTTCTTTCAATCCACTGTCCTTCTTGCGGGACTGGGAGGTGTGCGAACTGGACTGGTTCTCTCCTTTCATATGGAGAGACTGGCACATCTCCTTGAAGGATCTGGATAAGGAAGTGCCCAGTTTGAGCAGAACAAAGACCGAGACTGAAGAGGATTACTCGGTGGCGTGAGCCACCTCCTCCTCGAAGGCCTTCATCTGTTCCAGTTGGTCGGCGGATCCTTCGGCTGCGGAGACCACGCGACGGGTATCTTTGGATTTGACTGGCAGTTCCCGTTTTTTCCGGTTGTCCGAGTTGCAAACATGCGAGGTGATCATCCAGAACTGCAGGATGAAAGGCGTGACAAAATACGCAGGCTTGGGTATCATGCACATGGCCCAGGCAGTAAACGCACTTGGCTTGCGGGTCAGTACGGGACATCTTCTGCCCGCAGGGACACCGATGGAACCCGGGCGAGGACTTGTCCTCCATCATGGTTGCTAGCGCGAATTTACACGGCGATACTTTATCGAGTTTAATTTACAGTAAACTATCCGAAGAATTAAGCGCCAGGGCCTAATCAACTCGGAGCGGTAAGGAGGGAACCTGAATTTTCCAAGTGGAAAGAAAGATCTGGCGTCAAGGGGTGAAGCCAAGGCATACACCACCCGGGTGGGTGGGAGGAGCCAGCTTTTAGACCATTAGGCAAAATTTAAAGGGAAAGGGACATACCAACTAGTGTGGACAGAACAATATATCCATGCTCTTAGAAGCTGAGATTTCAGCGTATTCTCCTGGTCCTCTTCTATACCTGCCTTCTGTTTCATTCTTTACAAAAAAAAAACCCAAAAACAGAAGAAGGAGAGAAGGAGCTCATTCATACAGCAAACAAATTTACAGATGCCCTGTCCAAAAGGGGGAGATGAAAAGGGGGAGAAAAATATAAAAATGTTGTTTTTAACGGTTTTTTTTTTCCAAAACAACACAAAGTGGGTACAAGGGGTCTAAGCACATAGAGAGTATACTCTCTATATAAAACCTTTTTTTTTTTTGGACATTTTATTTGATTTAAGAAAAGGGGGGGCAAAAATGGGTATTGAGCAGCCAAGTTTAGCCCTCAATCGGAACCCCCGTCTCTCTCTCTCTCTCAACTGTGCCTAGCAGAGGAAAAGCAGAAGAATGAGGCATGAGGAGCTATCCAGGTGCCTGGTCATCAAGGGGGATGGTGGGCAGGTTGCAGGAAGGAATGGCGAAGATTTTTTTTTTTTTTTTTTTTATACTCAAGTTTATTGACATCAAATGGGTACAAATACATTCATCTTTGTCAGGCTTTTCAATCACTCTAGTTCAGTTTCAGTTACTCTGTAGTGCTATAATAAATTATCACTTTTCAATACAGAGTTTTAAGGTTGTTTTTTTTTTCACTTTGTCCTTCGGCATTACCATTCCCTCAAAATAGAACATGTTGTCTTGATATATTCTTGCCACCATAAGATCCCCATGGGTAGCATTAGGCCAGTGACTCCTTAGCCTTTCCCTCCCGCTCTCTCTACTCCCCCCCCCCTAATTATTTCAGACCACATCAGGAGGAGGCTGTTGGGTGTATATCTTTCCACAAGAACCACCTCGTCCCATCTCCTTATGTATAAATCTATTTTTGATTTAATTTGTAGGTTATCTCCTCCATTTCATTAATCTCTTGTACTGTAGCGACCCAGCTCTGTATTTCTGGTGGGTTCAGCCTTACATATAGCGAGTTATAGTTTATGTCCATACAATAAATATAGCCCACAAATATAGAGTGTCAGTGGAGCCAAGATCCTGGGGGATCTCAAAATTAAGTTTGAGAAGCTCAAAATTTGTGTTATAGAAAAACTTCCGCAGGATGTTGCAGATCCCATCCCAATAGTCCCTTAACCCTGGCATTCCCAGAAAACGTGTAGATATGTCGCCCTCTCCTCCCCGCATTGTCTCCAACATTCCTGGGCCTGCGCTGGATTTCTTTTATGCAAAGCAGAGGGAGCGAGGAGGAAGCGGGTTTTCACTTTCCATTTGAAATCCTGCCAATAGGGCGAGTTTGTGGTCTTAGTAGTAACTTGGAAAGCCCTGAGCCAGTCTCCCTCCTCCATGTCAACTCCACCTTCTTCCCTCCACCTGATTTTAATTTTATTTAAGGGGTCTCTTTTCATTTGTGATAAGGCCCTGTATAGACTTGAAATGAGGCCCTTCTGTAGTTGTCCTGACCAAATTTCACGGATACAATTTAGCAGAGGGGCCGCTTTAGATGAAGTATGGTCCCCCTTTTGACAGTAATTTATATAGGCCCTGATTTGTAGAAACCTGAAATGGTCTCTGTTCTCAAGTCCATAAGTTTCTTTAAGTGTGGCAAATCTAGGACCTGCTTACCCTGCAGTAATTATCTGGTAGACCAGGCCCTGCCTCTCCCAGAGCCTATAGGTGTGGTCTAGCTTTGCCGGGAGGAAGTCCGGGGACCAGGCTATTCTGATCAGGGGCCAAACAGACCGCCTCAACCCATATTTTTGCCAGATTCTGTGTGTGGCTGTTATGGTGTTCCTGACAGGCGTAAACGGGTGAGGGGGTATGCCCAGTTTGTTTTGAGACATTAGGGCTCTTACATCTAATGGAACTGCACCCTCTGCTTCCCCTAATTCAAATGTTTTCCAATTTAACTTAAAACTAGGGGTGGACCAGATCAGGGCCACCCTTAGTTGAGTAGCCAAATAATAGTCTTCCAAATCTGGCAATGATCTACCTCCTGCCTTCTTATGCGCTTGGAGTATCTTAAAGTTAATCCTGGGCTTCTTTCCATTCCAGACAAAGTTAGTTATTAACTTATTCCATTTCAGGAATTGAGATTTACTAATAAATATAGGAAGACATTGAAATAAATAAAGGAATCTGGGAAGGATATTCATTGTGGTTATGTGGATTCTGGAGTACATTGGGAGACTGATTAGGGCCCACTTCTCGAAATCTTTCTTGATCTGGTCTATCAGGGGTTTATAATTAGCCTCAAAGAGTCTGGAAGGATTCCTGGTTATTACCGTACCTAGGTACTTCATTCTCTCAGAATCCCATTTTAGCGGGTACATTTTGAGTGTCTCCTGAGATGGAGCATAGTGGAAGCAGAGTACCTCTGTTTTGGATTTATTCAGAGAGTATCCTGCATGCCTACCAAACTCCTCCAAAATCGACCAGACTGCGGGGATGGATGATTCTGGGTTTGCCAATGTGAGGAGTCATCATCTGCGACATGAGATACTCTCCTTTCCTCCCTCGCACCTCAATACCTCTTATGGTCTCCGATTGGAGATGGCCTCGCCAGAGGCTCAATGTATAATGCAAATAGCAGTGGAGATAAGGGGCAGCCCTGCCTGGTCCCCCTGCCTAGCCTGAACCTTTCTGAAAGATTTCCATTCACTCGAACGTATGCTTGCGGGTTAGTATATAGAGCCTTTATACCTTCTATAAATGGACGGGGGGAAATCCATGGTCTCTAGTACCATGAACAGAAAGCTCCATGAGACTTTATCAAAAGCCTTCTCCGCGTCAAGGCTCATAAGACATGCTGGGGTACGGGCTCGATGTATTGCATCAATGGTGTCAATGGCAGAGCGAACACTGTCTGCAGCTTGTCGTCCAGAGACAAACCCTGCTTGATCCATGTTAATGAGACCCGGCAGTTGTGTGTTTAGTCTAGAAGCAACGATTGAGGTTAGTATTTTGTAATCGACATTAAGCAGTGATATAGGCCTATATGATTCACATTTAGCCGCGTCTTTATTCTCTTTATGAATTAAAGAGATTGTGGCATATTGCCAGGAGGGTGGACCGGGAGCTCCCTCCTCCCAGACGGCTGAGTATACTTCTCGTAGGAGAGGGGGACACCTCCATTTTGAAGGATTTATAAAATTCAGCACTGAACCCGTCAGGTCCGGGACATTTACCAGGTTTTAGCTGCTTAATTGTATTTAAAATTTCCAATTGGGAGATTGGTCTACTTAGGAATTGACCCGCCTCCTCCGTCAGGGTGGGAAGTGAGAGAGATGAAAGGAACTCTAATCTGTCTGTAGGAGAAGTTTCATCGGAGGCCTGATAGAGCTTACTAAAATATGAAACAAAAGCATCTGATATCTCTGTTAATTTGGTACCCATCTTATTAGTATTCGGTATTATTATTTTGGTAATAGCTGAATTTGCCTGGTGTCTCCTTAATCTAAAGGCCAATAGTTTTGTTGCCCGTGGACCTCCCTCATAAAATCTTTGCTTCAAGTAATGTAAGGACTTCTCTATCTCTGCCTTTTGTAGAACCTCCATCTCCTTCTTTTTTGTTTTAAGTTCCTTGTCTCTGTTTTTTTCCCATCTAAGCTTTTGACCATCCTCCAAGTGTTTAATCTGTTGTAGGAGTTCCTGTTGTTTTTGCTTACGTTCTCTTTTTCTTGCGGATGCTATGGCAATAAGCCTTCCCCTAATCATAGCTTTAACAGTGTCCCACAATATCTGTGGGGAAATCCCCCCCTTATTATTCTCCTGCAGGGTTCTAGCAATGTGTTGCTTAATTTCTTGCACTACATTCTTATCCTGAAGGAGGGAGCTGTTCAATCTCCAATGTGTCTTTTTTTTTGGGAGGGAGAAGTCTACTTCCATAAATATCGGGTTATGATCGGACAGTGTACATGTTCCTACCCAGATCTCAGCAAACCCCGTGAGACATTGTGAAAAGGTGAGAAAGATATCCAGTCTGGAGAACACTTTAAACCTGGGAGAATAACAGGTATACTCCTTAGTCCTGGGATACCTTTCCCTCCAGATGTCCTTCAAACCACTCTGTTCTAGTATTTTCTTAACAGAGTTGGCTTTTTTAGCATCTGGTGTAGGAATTTGGGATGTAGTGTCTAACGCTCTGTTAAAAATTAGGTTCCAGTCCCCCCCCCCCAGGACCAATATCCCCTCTGCCTTTTCGGCAATTAGGTGGATTACAGAAGAATAAAACGAGAGCGGTGACCCTGGAGGTGCATAGACATTTACGAGGGTGACCCTAGTATCTTGTATTCTGCCAGTCACTATAATATATCTGGCTCCCTGGTCCTGCACCACCTCCTTTAACTCAAAAGGGAGGGAAGCGGCAAGTAAGATTGCAACTCCCCTCTTTCTCCCCTTTTGGAGAGAGGAGGAACACCTGGGGAATCTCCTAGATTTCAACTTCATTATTTCTATGGAGAGGTGTGTCTCTTGGAGAAAGTTAACTTCCATACTCCTGTTGTACTAAATATTTCCATTAACCTTCTCCTTTTATTGGGCTTGTGCAGCCATTCATGTTGAAAGACAAAATTCTAGTGAGTTGTTTACTCATGAGACTTGTTCATATTTTGCCATTCTTTCTACACTGGTTTGCCTTTTGAGTGAATCATGCCTGAAATCTTTGAAACCATTAATAAAACTGTTACCCAATGAACTAATCGCTTACAACATAAGTGAACTTGTAAACATTGCAAGTCATCCTTTGCAACATGTTGCTTGAATTCAACTCTTACTAACCAAGTAGAACCATAACTTTTCAACAATGAGCGAGTGTAATAGCTCCCCTTCTCATTTAGCCAGGTTGAATTTTGTTGACTTCCTAGGTTTAGCTGAGTATATCCCAGCCTAGATGCTGTAGCCTCTAGAGCCGTTGAAAGGGAACTCAGTATTACCAAGAGAAACCCTTTTAGTCCTAGGGAAATCCCTCTGTTAGGACTTAGCATCGTAGTAACCTTTCCCCATTTAGCGGCTATGCCTCTGCCCCCCCCCCCGCGACTCTTTATTTAATTTGTCTTATAACAATTTTCGCCAACCTGCCTTTTTTTTTTTTTTGTTGGGGCCAGCCAGCTGCACCACTACAGTAATTATTTGCTGTGACGATTTGCTGGATCTTGAGGTCTTAGGTTACTGCATGTCACTTTAAGGGGCCTAGGAAAGCCAGTCTGGTTCATCAAGTTTTCTTATCGGCCTTTGAGGATCAGGTGGAACACTCTCCACCTCCTAAACCAGACGAGCCATAAGTTGGAAATTACTACCAGAGGACCCTTACTGTCCCAGCATTAATTTGCCCTACCCAGATTACTCATTATATGTTAGCTCCGCTAAAACAACATCTCTTCGGCAATAAACGAACTCGTCCAATCCTTGCCCCCAGGTCCTGCCCCCCAACCCCAGAGAACCCTTCATTCTTCCTCCACCTCTTCTGTTAGTCTCTACATTTGTCTTTGATTTTTGAATATTAGTCACTTTGCAGTCTTGAATGATTCTCGGCTCTCCTTTTAATCCTTTTTCCCACCGAAGAGCGAGGTTCAGGGTATTGTGAACAGATCGTGTATGTCTCTTGGTTTCGGGATGTTCAGGGTGAGGGGTTGGGGCCGCGGGGAGCCCAGGGCAAAGACCAAGCATAGCGGAAGAGAGGTGAGAAGAGAATAAAATCACTTCTTCGTCGTTTCCCAGAGTACTCAGGAACCCGTTTCCTCCAGTTGAACAGAATTTAAGTCCCCGTTCAGATGCTGCGCTTTTTTATTTACTGTGACCGGGTCGCCGGATTTCCGCAACAACGAGGAGACATCCGATCGCAAGTTTGAGGCGGGAGCTCTCTTCAAAGATCCAGGAAGCATCGCACCCTTTCGGGCTACCATCCATGCAGAGGCCATCAGATCCCTCTCCAGCTTTTCTTTATACAGGGTGGGTACCAATATTGATATTGATTCAAGATATTGTGAGGCAGCAAGTAGATCAGGAAAGATCTTTGTACCTTTATCTGTGGCTATCTTCAGTCGCGCCGGGAAGAGGACTTGGGCCTTGATGGACTTAGCTCGTAGTCTCTTGCAGTAGGTAATACTTTTGGGTTACCAGTAGAGGTTGCTGTGGCACACGGCAGCTCTTCTAGCAGTTTTTCACCAGGGACCACCCACACATGACATCAGCTTCCTGTTTCCTATGCAAGTGTGGGCGGTCCCTGGTATCCTCAGTTCCCCCGCTGGATTCAGTTCACAAAGTGAATACCAAGGGGAAGCCGAGGTACCAAAGAAGTCCCAACCCACAGTCACTGGACCAGAATTTGCTCGCTTAAAGGAGGAGGGGGACAGAGGATGGGAACAACCCTACTGCAAGAGATACTCCTCGAAGATCTACTGTTACAGTAAGCTTTTATGTAGCTGCACTATCTTCCACGGAGTGGTCTCTTGCAGTAGGTAATACCTTTGGGATGAATCCCAAGCAGTAATATCCATGTGGGAGGACAGTTATGATAGAAGACCTTGTAGGACTGCACGGCAGAAGGCTGCTCTACGTCATTAGGCAATCTCCAGATTATAATGCCTTGTGAATGTATGGATTGTGGACCAGGTAGCTGCATTGCAGATATCTGAAATGGAGGCTCCTTTAAAGCAAGCCACAGTAGTGGCCATAGCTCTAGCAGAATGCGCTTGGACAGGTCCAGGTAAAGGCTTGTTGTATTTTTTGTAACAAAATGTAATACAATTCGCCAACAAGGATGAAAGAGTACATTTAGCAACCGGGAGGCCGTAGCGACCAGGGGTAAAAGAGATGAACAGCTGAGATGTCTTTCTAAGCGATTGTGTCTGATTAGTATAATCGCGAAGTATACAATGGACATCTAAAGTATGTAGCAGATGTTCACCCTGATTGGAGTAGTCAGGCTAGTAGACCGGAAGCTCCAAGGACTGATTCAAAGTATGTTCAGCGACTACTTTAGGAAGGAAGGAAGGGTTGGTACGAAGGACCACCCTGTCTTTGTGGAAAATCAAGTGAGGTTCCCTACACGAGGGCGTGAAGCTCGGAAATATGTCGAGCGGAAGTGACAGCCACCAGAAATAGGGTTTTCCATGAAAGAAAATGAAGTTCACAAGTGGCTGCTGGCTCAAAAGGTTCAAGGGTCAATTTTTCTACCATAAAATTGAGATCTCACAGAGGAGTGGGTCTTCTAATAGGTGGTTTAATACGTAACATTCCTTTCAAAAACATCTTAGCTAGATGATGTTGGTACAGTATCCTGACATCTAGAGATTCATGGAAAGCCGAGATGGTGGCCAAGAGGACTTTGATGGAAGAGTAACTTAAACCAGACTCAGATAGTAAGGCCAGGTAGTCCAGAACCTTCGTCAGTGGACAGGAGTAATGGTCCAAAGATCGAGCGGCAGACCATATGGAAAAGCTTTTCCATTTGGAATTGTATGGTGCTCTTGTTGCTGGCTTACGAAAGGCCAAGAGAATATTGGCAACAGGAGAGAACACTTGTAATCTAGTTATGAAAGTGTCCTCAGGAGCCAAGCACGAAGGTGTAAAGCCTTCAGGTTGGGATGTAGCAGAGACCCTTGACACTGAGTCAAACATCCGGCCTGACTGGCAACGGAACAGGTTCCCGTACTGACAGCTGTAGGAGTATGGGAAATCGTCTGGTGAGGCCACACTGGGGCTATGAGTATCACTGTGGCTGGTTCTAGTTGTAGTTTCAGTAG
Organism: Neoceratodus forsteri; assembly: GCA_016271365.2. Classification (NCBI taxonomy): domain Eukaryota; kingdom Metazoa; phylum Chordata; order Ceratodontiformes; family Ceratodontidae; genus Neoceratodus; species Neoceratodus forsteri. The sequence goes on along the minus strand of CM028131.1, from coordinate 971,050,054 downwards.
AGTCCATTGCAGGAGAGGGACGGGGAAGCATACAAGAAGAGTCCTGTCCATGGCTAGGACAGGCCATCTATAGACCGTCCCTTTTTGTTTGGGATAATGGAAAAATACTTTGGAAGACGGTAATTCATTGGGGAGGCAAACAGATCCAGCTGTGGAGTGCCCCATAAGTTGAATATTTCTTGGAGTACTTGCTCGTCAAGTGTCCATTCGTGAGTGGGGGACTGGCGACTCAGCTAGTCGGCTAACTGGTTGCAATGTCCCGGTAAGTGGACAGCTGTTAGCATCAACTGTTGCCGGAGGGCTTCTTGCCAAACTGCATGAGTCTCCATGCATAGGGTGCGGGATTTCGTACCCCTTGCTTGTTGAGGTAGAATACTACTGCCGTGTTGTCTGATTGGACCAGTAACGATCCTGGCGTGAGGTAGGGCCGAACACCTGAAGGGCTAGATGGACTGCTTTCATCTCCAGGAGATTGATATGAGGTTGATGGGGAGAAGCAGACCACCGGCTTTGTGTCTGATAAGGACCAAACTGCACGCCCCAGCCCTGTAGGGAAGCATCCATGGTTAACGTTTGCATGGGGGGCGCCGGAAATGCATTCCTTGATCCAGATTGAGTCTGGTTGTCCACCATGTCAGGGTTGACTTTAGAGAGGGAGTGACCCTGATTTTGTCTTCGAACTGTCCTGTATTTTGGGACCACTGATTCTGGAGAGTCCATTGGACAGGTCTCATGTGGAGAAGGGTGAATGCCACCACAGGGATGACAGCGGACATGTGATCCAGAAGGCGCAGCATTTGTCTGGCTGTGATTATTTTCTGAGTCTGTATGTGTGATGCCAGAGATATAAGTGTGTCTTGCCGGGCAGGTGGGAGGTAAGCCCTGGCTGTGACTGTATCTAGGACAGCTCCAATGTATTGGATTGACTGTGATGCCCAGATCTGTGAACATTTTTAGGGTAGCATCTAGGGAGGCAAGCAGAGCTTCTTTGGAGTCTGCTTTGATTAGCCAATCGTCTAGATATGGAAAGGTGAAGTGCCCTTTTCCTCGTAAGGCTGCTGCCACCACCACTAGGCATTTGGTGAACACTCTGAGGGCTGAGGAGAGGCCAACACAGAGTGTTCGAAACTGGTAATTTTGACCCAGCAGGTGGAAGTGCAAACATTTTTGGTGGGCAGGGTGGATGGGGATATGTAAGTAGGCATCCTTCATGTCTAGGGCACAAAGCCAATCGCCCTACTTCAGGATCGGCATGATAGCAGGTAGGGTGATCACAAGAAAATGTTTGTACTGAATGTAAAGATTCAGTGGTCTGAGATCCAGTATTGGTCTGAGGTCTCCCATTTGTTTGGGTACCAGAAAGATGTGGGAGTAAAATCCTGTTTGATGTTCTAGAAGGGGCACTGGTAAAATGGTGTTTTTGGTCAAAAGGGCCCTCAATTCCTCCTGTAAGATGGGTATATGATCTGGAGGATAATGAATCTTCCGCAGAGGGCAAGGGCGTGCGGTGGAGAGGAACTCCAGAGTATGACCCTTCTGTATAACTTGAAGTACCCATTTGTCTGAAGTGATTGTTTCCAGGCCTCCGGATAGAGGGCAAAATGACCCCCCCACAGCCTCCGAGGCCTGGTCGAGGAGGCGAGGGGAAAGCTCTAGTGGGTCACTGGGAGGCGAGCTGCTCAGCCCCACCTAAAGGGTGGGAGCAGGCACCACTGGCGGCAGAGGTGTTGCCTCTGGTTGATTGAGCACAACCTCTGAAGCTGCCATTATTATTAACTTTGTATCTTTTGGAATAAGAGGAGTGTTGAGTACGGTAGGTTGTAGATGGAGTATGATACAAGCCATGGACCGTATGGAGGGTTCTACCTGATGCCTGTAAGTCATCCAGTAAAGTTAGAGTACCTGGCTTGAACAGCTTGGACCCGTTAAAGGGGGCATTAGCTATTTTATGTTGTATATCAGGTGCAAAGCCTGAAATGCGAAGCCAGACATGGTGATGCAAGGTGATATCAGTGGCTGATAGTCGGGCTAGGGTATCTACGGCATCATATCCCGACCTGAGAAGATGATGGGAAATAGAATTACTAGTTGTCACTGTAGCCAATAATTTATCCCTGTCCTGTGAGGGAGGGAGTTTATTGATAAGCTCAATGGCAGAGGATTCAAGGGCATGCTGATATTTAATCATATGACCCATATAGTTTAAGATTCTGATATTCATAGCACCTGAGGAAAAGACCTTTTTCCCCAGATAGTCAATTCTCTGGGATTCCTTATCAGGGGTAAGGAGCTCACGTGTTTGGGTTTTTTGGTACAGTCATGAGCAGCAGTGATGACCACGGAATTTGCCTCAGGAATACTGGACAGAAATGGAAGGTCCAGAAGAGCATGATATAGATGATCTGGCTTGCGGGGGAACAGCTGTAATAGCCGACGGCTGATGCCAAGCAGCCAGTATGACATTCTGGTAGGTTGGTATTAGTGGGGGAACCACTAAAACGGGCTCCTCAGGTAATTCAAGGTATTCTGCCATATCCTTACGTTGTTTATCATGTTCAGTAGTCAAGAATCCCATGATCTTTTGTATTTGAGCCATCATTTCACTAAAGTTCAGGTCATCTGCGGGAGAGGCTGTGGAAGGTATAGGCAGGTCCTCATCCAGGGAAGAGATTTCCGAATTAGGGGAGTCAGGATTGGGAAAATCCAAATCTTGAAACTCTTCATCCTCATGATCACCGGGGAAGTCAGCCGGTTAATTCTGACAAATAGTCCTCCATGAAAGAAGGAGGGGTCCAGGGTGGCACGGTATCCCTGTCACTACGGAATCTTTTAGGTGGAGGAGGAGGAGGAAGAGATCGGGGAGGATAGCCCAGCTCTCCTGAGTCAGAGGGCTGAGAGTGCCGCATGGTATATAAAACTTGTCGGACTACGTTGATGATGTCCCTTTCTTGGAATGAAGGGGGGGGAGAGAAGGGGGCATGTTGGGAAATAAGAGGGGTTATAGAGGGGATGGGATGCGTAGCATGAGCAGGTCATGCCCCTGGGTAGTAAAGACCAGGGCCCCGATCTCTGTCTGACTGACCCCTATAGAAAGCCACCTATGAAGGCAGAGGGGCAGTAGGTAAGGCATAAACCATAGGTTTCTCTGAGAAATGTGGGGTGTCATCAATGGGCCCGCAGGGGAAAAGGAGTTTTCACTTAAATTGTCAGATGCCGTTGACAGGAGAGGAGCCCCCCATTGACGGAGCAGCTGTATATTTAGCTGCATGTAAAGCACTGGAAAGCGTTGTCGACGAGAGGGTATAAGCCTCCGTTGATGGTATAGTTACAGTTTGAAATGCATTTAAAGCGCTGGAAAGCGCCATCGATGAGAGAGTATGAGCCCCGTCAATGAAGACGTGGTTAGAGGACGCATCATCGAAGGAGGAACACCTGAAATAGTGCCCGTCAACGGGCGACGAGGCAGGGAGTGTGAAGAGGGTTTCTCCTTCTTTTTCTGCCTGGAACAAGATCCAGTAGAGGGGAGCCCTTGGTACGAGCCTCCTGGTTCTCCAAGAGAGACATTTTCTGCTCCATCAAAAGCTTTTTAATTTCAAGCAACCATCGTCGACGAGTTGCCTGATTAAATTCCTGACATAAACTGCAGGAATTGGTGTTGTGTGGGTCCCAGACACCTTACACAAAGTGTGTGGTTGTCAGTGCTTGTTTGTTTGAAGAATCTGCAGACATTCATCTTAGTTCCAAATTTCTCGTCTATGACTGCTACACAGAAGTTGCACTAGCTGCTCCGCAAGCTGAAGACGGCAAGAAAATGAACTGAGGATATCAGGGATTGCCTGCACTTATATAGGAATCAGGAAGCTGATGTCACGTGTGGGCGGTCCCTGGTGAAAAACTGCTAGAAGAGCTGCTGTGCACCACAGCAACCTCTGCCGGTAACCCAAAAGTATTACCTACTGCAAGAGACCACTCCGTGGAAGTTCTAACATTACAGGTGAGTAAGCCCTACGGGTGGCTCCCTACCAGCCAACCTACAGCAGAGGTCGATGCAGGATGTGATCCACCTGACAAATGTCCACTTTGCTGCTGGTCTGTCAGGCACGGCTTCAATATAAATGACAAACAGCTGGCAACCTTGTCCCCATACTCCAGCCATGCGCGCCACATAATAAGAGAATGCTCTCCACAGGTCCAGGGTATGGAGCCTATGGTCAGCCTCCGAAGAAGAGTTGGTAAAGTACAGACCAGTAAGTCAATCACCTGGTTAAGGTGAAACTCTGATATCACCTTTGGGAGGAACTTCAGTTTGGGATGAAGAATGACTGTCCCTGTGGAAGACCAGGTGAGGAAACTTCATTGATAGCGCCTGGAGCTCCTCAGTCCTTCTGGCTGAAAGGATGGCCACCAGGAAGGCAGTCTTCCATGATGGGCGTGACATCTCACACCTATGCACTGCCTCGAAAGGCTTGCCCATGAGCATAGCCAATATCAGCAGTACGTCCCACAGTGGAGGTGGTTCATGCATCAGAGGGGACAAGTGGTCCAGGCCCTTCAAGAAGTGCCTGACCACTTTGTCTTTGGCCACTGTCGGCTTACCAACCCACACCCAATAAGCAGAGGTGGCAGCCAGGTGCACCGTAGGGGGCGTTGCCCACAGTCCCAATTAGGAAAGAGACCTGAGGCAGTCCAGGATGGTAGTCACAGGGCAGGCAAGGGGATCAAGCTACTTGCCCGGACACCAAATGGAAAATCTCTTCCACTTACAGGCACAGCATCTGTGAGTTGACTTCTTTTGGAGACCTCCACAACATGGTCCACATCAGAGAGACCCAAGGCCTGGAACTCTAGCCACTCACGAACCAAGCCATGAGGTGCAGAAACTGCAGGGCCACATATGGGACCATCCCCTTAAGTCTTGTCAGAAGATCCAGGTGGAGAGGCTGCCACCATTGAGGAGGTCTCGCTGCCGAGACTAAGAAGATTTGGGTACCAGAACATCCTTGGCCACTTTGGAACTATCAGTATCATCCGTCCCTTGTCTTTACAGGATTTGACCATGACCTTGTGGATCAAGAAGAAGGCAGGAAAAGTGTAAACGAGGTCTGGGGTCAAGGGTCTCGCAAAGGTATTCCCCAGCAGTGTCCTGGATTGAGGGAGAGGGTACAAAACAGCTTCAGTTTGGCATTCTCCAAGGAGGCAAACAGATTCACTAGAGGAGTGCCTCATCAGAAGAACAGCTGGTTCACCACCTCATGATGCAGGGAGCACTTGTGTGACATCTCTCCAACCCCGCCTGTTGGTCATCCTGGACAAGACCGAACTGGTACTGAAGCAGGTGGAAAAGTTCATTGGGCAGAACTCAACTCACTGCAGGCCAAGGCCTGCCCCCCTGTGGACAGGGGCACTGGATCTTACCTCCATTGGCCAGTCATTTCAGGTTGGGCTCTTGCGCCCTACCCAGAATTTCCTGAGGCTGCTGGAGTATATGACATCCTACACCACTGTGGTCCATTGGGCCTGCTGGTGGATGCGTCACTTCCAGTGGGCCATTACTGGTCCCAGCGCCTAGCTCAGGACACTTGGACCATTCGGTCAGAGTGACTCAGCTGATGTGGGATGCCATCCAGTGGTGGCACCTGGGGGAAGGAATCCCATTTGTCTGCCCAGAACCAACCATCATGCTCATGGCAGATGCATCTCTCATGGGGTGGGAAGCTGACCTGGGGATCGTAGAGATCATGAGTTATGGTCACCCAGGGAGTCACGTCACCACATAAACCTGCTGGAGCTACTTGCAGTACTGCTGTAACTGATGTCATTCGCTCCTCTAGTCAGTGGTCAGGGTGTGTGGGTCCAGATGGACAACACCACGATCACGTCCTACCTGCACAGGCAAGGCAGAACTCACTCCCATCCCATATGTCAGGAAACCCGCTACACATGGACCCTTGTGCACAGCCTAGGTGCAGATCTCCTGGCAATTCATGCTGCAGAAGAGAACAGTTAGCTGGTGGATGCTGGCCCAAGTCTTGACAAGTCTGGAGAGTCAGGTCTTTGGAACTCTCCACGGCCTCCCAGGACAGACTGGCCAACAGCCAGTTGTCCAGGCAGGGGTACACCCGACCCCTAGGTGCCACAGGTGGGCTGCCACCACTGCCATGCAGTTGGTGAAAACCTTCAGTGCTGAGAAAAGACCAAAGGGTATGACCTGGAACTGGTACAGAGCCCCTTCCGCTCAGAATCAGAGACTGGACTGACAGACAGGGATGTTGAAAAACGCATCCTGGAGGTCTAAGGAACAGAAACACATGTTCTACTTCAGTGACAGAACGATCTGATTCAGAGTGACCATTTGGAACTTGCATTTTTGCATAAACTGGTTCAGATCATGCCAATCCAATATAGTTTCAGGACTAAGAGTACCTGCACTTGTAACCCTGACTGGCCAGGGCATCCCAAAAATGGGCTACTGCCCGTTTTACAAGGAGATGAGCAATTTCCTTCCGAAGGGTGAACAGTGTGTCCTGTCACATCTTGGACTCTGGAGGCCCGTGGAGGTAGTGTGGGGAGGGGAAGAGCCTCAAAGTCCAGAGGCAACCCTCTGCCCACTATGTCTAACACCCACTTGTTCCTTGTGAAAGTGGACCAACGTAGGAAGAAGTGACACAGCCAACCTTCGAAGAGGAGTGCATCAGGGACAGGACGGATGAAGGGAAGACAAACCCCTGATACATCACTGGGCTGCTTTGGGGGAGGGGGGCACCAGCAGCTGTGACCGGATGGACACCACTACCCCTTTCCCATCCTTTCTTAGAAGCCTGGTTCCCGGACTTCTGCTTGGGGCAGCAGGCCTAGTACTGCCCCTGCTGAGGCTGCAGCCTAGAAGCCTATGGCTGAAAGGACTGAAAAGCTTGCTTCTTAGGCTTTTTTTTTCAGGTCCTTCTGGGATGAAGATGCAGAATCTAGGGAGGCACTGGACTTCTCAGTCTTAATGAGATGTTCCCCCACAACCAGGGCCAAAGAGGTCAGTGTCCAAGAAAGCGACAGTGGCCAGCTTATGTTGGGTGTCCACTGTGAAGGCAGACAGATGTAGCCAGGCCCTGCGACTCATGGAGATGGCAGCTGCCATGGCACGGGAGCATGAGTCACCCATGTCCAAGGCAATGTGGAGATGGTGTTTCACCAGTGACTGACCCTGTTTCGCCAGCAACTGATCCTGGTTTCTGATGACCATCACCGTCATTTGCTGATCAGCAGGAAGGTGAAGGAGGATTGCATCAAATATCCCCATCAGGGAGTGACTGAAGATGGCCATCATAAAGGCGTAACTAGATTGATGGAGACCCTGGGACACCACAGCATAAGCCTTTTTAGCGGTGTGGTCAATCATGTGGGACTCCTTGTCTGGAGCTTTGTCCACATCCCCCTGGTGTCCGGACTTGCAGAACGCTAAATCCATGACCAATCCTTTACAGAGAGGTGGTCTGAGAACCCACAGAGGGATCCCGTAGGCACTGTGTACTTGCAGACCATATAGGTGGAGGGTGCAGGACAGGATGCTAGATAATGCCACAGCTCCAGGGCCAGTCCCAAAACAGCCTCAGCCACAGAGAAGGCAACCCCTGAGGTTTCGTCCTGCTCCAAAATATCTGTAAAGGGATACGTGGCCCTCTTTTGGACTGGCTCAAGTGGGACAGACACAGACTCTGAGAAGAGTTGGAGAAGCGCCCCAAAGGACACCAGGCCATGCTTAGTGGTCAGCTCCTCGACCGATCCGATGACAGAAATCCCAGAATAGGCCATGGACACATGATCTGAGTCCACTGAGGACTCCTCAAATATGGCTCTTGACCATTTTTCGCCATGGACCTCCCAGGTATCCTCTCTTGGAGTGATCCTCACCGACAGCCAGTCTGGCAAGCCGATGGCTGAATGAGCCTCCTTGGCTGGAGTGTCCACTGTCAGCTTCAGTGGCGGTGGCTCCACCCAAAGAGGCAAAGAAACAGGTTTGGGTGTACCTGTGTGGTGTGGACTGGTGGGGAGCCACTAGAGTCAGCCAGGAGACCAGAGGTCCAGAGGATAGACTCCTACCCATTCTCCGATGGCTCACTGTTACTTAAAGAGCTCCTCGTAGCACTGTCATAGCTTGTGACTGTGCCTCTCCTCACCCGAGGATGAGCAAGTCATGGAGCATCAATAGCAACGCCTTTCAGTCAAGTGGGATTCAGAGCAGGAATGCCACAATCGAGATCTCAACCAGGACCTCGACCACTGACTTGGTTGACAGTGAGGAAAGCCTCCTGGCTGATCATGGTAAACCACATCCCGACTCAAACTACGCAGAATGGGCATGGAATGCTCGCCACTGGTGTAGACAACTTCCACTGAGGACCAGATGGGGACAGCGGACAGACCATATTCTCCTGGGTGAGAACCAGGAGCGCCAAGGTCTGCGAGATCGAATCTTCAACCTCATCTGACAACAGCTCAACAGGTTTGAAGAAATATCTTGGCAGCCTGCTCGACCAGAGTTAGTAAACTGGCTTGACATCAGTGGGGGGAACCAAAGAGACCTCCACCAGCCTGATCTGCTCTTCAGCTGAGAGGTGCTCGACAGCTGCCAAGCAGTCAGGCAAGCTGAGGGACTGGGATCTTTCCTGGTCCCACGAGTGGTGACAACTGCACTTGTGCTTCTTATCAAAGCAGTAGGCAGGGCTCTCTCCCAGGGTTTTGAAGACCAAACACATTTCCCAGAATCCTCTGGTGAATGACCAAGTCCATGATATTTGGCTCAGAACCTAAATTAAAAAAAACATTCAGGTAATTTTGCTGTTAGCATGCTGGGGGGTGGGGTTGTAGAAGTTGTTAAATCATTTAAATATCTAGATCCATCATTAAAATATAATACACACATAGATAAGGTTACTGCCACGTTACATTCTAAAATTGGTACTCTTTAACAGTTTTCTAAATTTCTGACCAAAGATTCTCGTAAAACTATTGCACAATATTGTTTGTTACCGGTCCTAAATTACGCTTCAATTACCCGATGATGCATCTTCTTTCTTTATTTCCAGGAATTGAATGGCTATCCATTCAAAATACTTATAAATTGGCTATGTCACATTTTACATTTAAAATATTACATACAGGTATTCCAACATCACTTGGAGCCCTTTTGGATACATATACTGTAGTTCCTCATACAGTTCGTGGTCATCTACTAAGACGCAAATGACCTTCCATTGGTCCATACAACTCACCTGTAACACTAGTTCTAGGAGTGGTATATGTTGTTCATCCACACTTACTGGCATGTCCCCTTTCCCTTTAAGGATCGCTGGAGTCTTCAAGCTGGCTCCCCCAACCACCCAGGTGGTAAAACCCTCGGCTCCGCCCCATGATGCCAGATCTTAGCCTGCTGGAAGCCAGGTTTGTGTGTCCGCAGCCGGGGAGGCTGGGTGGGTCCATGTGGATGAACAACATTTATAAAATGGGCAAAGGATTTCAAGCAATCTGATTGGTTGTTAGCCGTGCATTAGAAGTGTCTAATGCACAGCTAAAACTAGAAACCCCATTTAGAATACACAGACCCATTTTATAAGCGCAATAAGCCACTCTGGGATGTGCATTAGACAGTTCCAATGCATGGCTAGGGGACTGGACGCACTCGGACTATGGCCTCGTGCCTCACTACGTCCCCCTAGCCATGCATTAGAACTGTCTAATGCACACCCCATTGTGTCTTATTGCTTACATACCACTCCTAGAACTACTGTTACAGGTGAGTGACCTGTTTTCCTAGGATCGTGGATATGTTGTTCATCCACACTTATTGGCAGACTCCTAGCACTTCTCCAGGAGGAGGGAGGCAAGGCGCACACCCCCACCGATACTTACTTGGGGAAGAGAGACTGGAGAACTGAGGTCCCAAAACCAGCATCCAGGCGTGACTCAAGGTTGATGTGGTAATGGGTATTGAAGGTGTTTGCTGACTTCCAGGTAGCAGCCCGACAGATTTCCTGGATAGGGATGTCCCTGGAAGCAGCCACCGCTGCAGCGGTATGGTGGGTAGAATGAGCTCTTATCCCTCTGGGAGACTCCATGCCTGCCACTTCATAGCACAGACTTATGCAAGATGTAATCCACCTTGCAATAGTCCATTTGGCTGCAGTTCTGCCAGAAGCAGCTTCAGCGTAGGTGACAAACAGCTGGCGAACCTCTCCCTGAATTTCCACCATCCTCTCCTTATAATAAGAGAGAGCTCGTCTTAGGTCCAAGGTATGCAGCCTGTATTCGGCCTCCGAGGTGTAATTAGGGTACTATACTGGCAGAGTTAACACCTGGTTGAGGTGAAACTCTGACACCACCTTCGGAAGGAATTTCGGGTGGGAGCACAGGACAACTTTGTCCCTGTGGAAGACCAGATAAGGGAAGTCCACCAAGAGTGCCTGGAGCTCCCCTGTCCTTCTGGCAGATGTGATAGCCACCAGGAAGGCCATCTTCCACGACAAGTGCGACAAGGAACACTTGTGCATTGGTTAGAATGGCTTGCCCATGAGCTTTGCCAGTACCAGCAGTAGATCCCACGGAGGTGGAGGTTCATGCACCAGAAGGAATATGTGATCCAGGCCTTTGAAAAAGTGCCCGACCACTGTCTCCTGTGCCAACGTCGGCTGACAAGCCCACGCCTGGTAAACAGAGATGGCTTCCAGGTGAACCCTAAGGGTCGATGACCGAAGACCCCCTTTGGACAAAGACCAAAGGTAGTCGAGAATGTTAGCCACTGGACAGGACAAAGGGTGCAGGCCCCTGCCCTGACACCAAATGGAAAACCTTTTCTATTTGAAGGCATAACAGTTCCTGGTCGATTCCTTTCTGGATGCCTCCAGCACGGTGAGGACATCCTCGGAAAGGCCCAAAGCCTGGAACTCTAGCCGCTCAGGTACCAGGCTGTGAGGTGCAGGGATTGAAGGTCTGGATGGTATACCTTCCCCTGATTGAGAGAGATCAGGTCCAGGTGTGTTGTAAGCCGCTCTGGGGGCATGCAACTGAGGTGATCTGGATACCAGAACTGGCGCAGCCAGTCTGGGGCTGCCAGAATCATCTTCACCTTGTCCCTCCTCACCTTGAGGAGCACCTTGTGGATCAAGAGAAATGGAAGGAAGATGTAGAAGAGGCCTGGGGTCCACAGCCTCGAGAAGGCATCCCCCTGCAGCGAGCTCTGCTGAGGGGGGTGGGCATGAAATAGCCTCAGTTTGGTGTTGTCCCTTGAGGCAAACAGGTCCACCATCGGTTTGCCCCAGTGGGAGAACAGGCTGTAAGCTACCTCTGGATGGAGAGACCACTCGTGGGATGTCTAGCCTAAGCAGCTGAGAGCATCCAACAGATGGTTTGAAGCTCCTGCCACATGAATGGCTAGATCTGCCTCCAGACATCTGATGAGGGTCCAGATGCAGAGCGCCTCCCTGCAAAGTAGACGGGAATGCGTGCCACCCTGTTTGGCGAGGTAGTACATGGCCGTGGTATTGTCCGTCTGGACTTGAACCACTTGACCCCAGAGCTGAGGAGCAAAAGCTGACAGTGTCAGCCCACCACTGGAGAACGTCCCACATCTTCTGGGTTACAGTGATCAACTGGTCGAAATGACCGTGGCGCTGAGCCCACTGGGCAGCCAGCTCTCACTGGAGAGGGTGCATGTGCCACTGGGCCCAACGGACCACAGAGGTGCACGTTGCCATGTAACCCAGAAGGCACAGAAAGTCTCGGGCAGGGCACAATTGCCCAACCAGAAATGATTGGGCAAAGGAGAAGAGAACCTCCGCTCTGTCCGCTGGGAGCCGAGCTCTGGCTTGATGAGAGTCGAGCTCTGCCCCTTGCTTGACGGAGGCCTAAAGATGAGGCCACACAGACCTTTCGAGCTGAATGATCCAAATGTTTGGATTACTTTTCGGGAGGATGGTCAGTGTTGGCAGAACTGCCAGGACACCTGAACACAGGCGGTCACCAGGCTCTTGGCGGAAGGATGCTCTATGAACCCCGCAAGGGACCCCATGGGCACCGCATACTTGCAGGTCATGAGGGCAGATGGAGCTGGACAAGAGGCAGGGCGCTGCCAAAGTTCTAGAGCTGGGCGAACTATGGCCTCGGCCACCAGAAAGACCTCTGTCAGGGTATCCCTCTCCAGAGGATGTCCGTGAGAGGGTACTCCGTCTTTTTCTGGATAGGTTCTAGGGGCATCCCTGTAGACTCAGAGATGAGGTGAAGAATGCCCTGAAAAGACAAAGGACAAAGACAAAGGACCTACCTCCATCTCTAGCCCACCAGCCGATTTGTCATCCTCAGGATAAGAATGTAGGCCGGTCTTATACGAATCCGAGGAACCCGGATACAACGGTTGACCGCCTAGGTCACCTTCGACCTGCTGAGGGTGGTCCAGGGTGACAGTGACCGAAAGATGCCGGGAAGCCCGGTGTCTGGTCTATCTCCCTTGGAAGGAGCCCCTCCCAGAGGCTGCTTGGGCAGCGGTTCCCCCACGATCGGTGGAGAGACCGGTATAGGCCGGACCGGAGATTTCTCCAGCTCCACGGGCGGGGGAACTCACTTAATCAGCTCCGAAGGAGTCGGCTTCGGCCTGGGAGGCAAAAGCCAAGTAATGGCCGGGGTGAAGCCAGGGTCGGCTTGTGCCTGGACAAAATTAGCTGTTGCCACACGAGGTCCTCGTAGCACCGGAGTTTCCGCCGAAGCCTCTCCTCATCCGAGGAGGACAAGGACGAGCGATGGCGTCGCCTCTTTTTCAAGCGCTTGTGGCTCTTCCTCGGCCTCTCAGTCAAGGGGGTCCTCGACCAAGATCGGACGGGCCGATTTGGTCGCTCAGGAGACACCGGCGGGACCGGTGATTTCCCCAGGTCGGGAACCACATCCTCGAAGGGATTCCCAGCAGACTAGTTCTCTTCATCGGGGAAAGAAAGGACCAAAGTCCGATCAAGACAGTCATCGACAGGAGTCGGCGACAATGGGTCGATGACATTTTCGACCTCGTCGATCGACATTCGGTCGACTGGCCAGTAGGCAAGGCCGAGAAGCCAGTGGCCGAAGAGGCAATTTCGACCAAAGTTGAGACTGCTGGTTCCTGGGACTGAGATCTCTCTCGGTCCCAAGATTGTCTTCGCCAAGAAAAAGACGATCCCGGGTCCATTTACCGCTCACGGGACCGAGAGGAGTGCGTGCCCGCAGGACCCTCACCCTTAGTTGGGAGAAACTGGCACAACTCTCGGAAAGAACCTGAGAAGATGGAGCCCAGATTAAGTGGAACGAAGAAGCTCCAAGAGGAAGATTCTGTGTCCTGAGCTACTTCCTCCTTGAAGGCTTGCATACGTTCCAATTGCTCGGCGGATCCCGTGTCCGAGGAAACTGCCCACCGAGCCTCCTTTGATTTCACCGAAGGGTTCTGTTTTTCTAGCCTCCCAACTTCAGGCATGCGAGATGGTCTAGAACATTAGGGTGAAATGCAAGGCAGAAGTCACATAAGAGTGTCATGGCCGACACTCAAGCAGTATACGCATGCGGTGCGGGGATCGGTGCGCAACATTTTCTGGCCGCACGAACACCGGCAAAATCCAGGGGAAGACTTGTCTTTCATAATCGAAGCAGAAGAGTCACGGTCGCTAATGCGAACTAGACGAAGTTTCAGAATAACCAAAGGTTTAGAAGCCAGGGCCTACAAAAAGCAGAAGCACGAAGGAGGCAACCTGAATCTTCCAGCGGAAAGGAAGATTATCTGGCATCATGGGGTAGAGCCGAGGGTTATACCACCCAGGTGGGTGGGAGGAGCCAGCTTGAAGACTTCCGGCAATGCTTAAAGGGAAAGGGGACATGCCGATAAGTGTGGATGAACAACATATCCACGATCTTGAAAAAGGCCTTTCGCTTATTGTGATGCAATAGTGTGGAACCCTTTACCTGATGAAGAAAAGTCTTCTTCATCAATCACCACTTTCTCCACTGCTGCTTCAATTCATTTTAAAAAAATGATTGTTTGCTCTTGTGTAAAATGATGTGTTAACTGTTAATTGTATTTATTGGTTGACTAATGTATTCTATGTCATTAGTTTGTCTGTTGAACCTACTGACTTCAAGTCGTGCCTGAAAATGGCATCTTGTATCTCAGTGTACCTACCTGCAATTACAAATAAATGAAATGAAATGACTCTCCAATGCTGGCCCCAGCCAGGATCAGCTCAGAGATCGAGAAGGTGCCTACTGCCGCCGCTTCCTCCTCAAGGGCTGCAAGTTGCTGAGCCAACCCAGCCACAGCTGACACCTTCTTGCAGTCCTCAGTGTGGTCTTTTGGATCCCATTTCGAAGGCTGACCCAGCCACAACCAGAGCTTCCTGATCTCAAGGGCTCTGGAAACATGCTTAAGCAAAGGCCACACCCAGCCACTTCTTGTTGCCAGCCCAGGCAGTACACACTCATGCCATGTGGGTCAGTGACGGACATCCTCTGTCAACACCGAACACAGAATTTGAACCCTGGCTTCTGTTGCTCCATCGTAGATCGACGTGGGGAGTTGAAGGAACATAGTGAATAAGGTAACTACAGTAAATCAATAAAAATGTGCAAAGTTTGCCGATGGCAGAAGCCGCAAAGGAGGTGACCTGTTCTTCCAGTAAAAAGATAGATCTGACTTCATGGGGCAGAGTCAGGGGATGTACTGCCCAGGTGGTGGCAGATGCTTAGCTTAAAGAGGTCTGGCCAATCAGACCGTTCCAGTGGAACTACCATAGAACGGATAGTGAACTATATCCAGGCCCCAAGAACTATTCTATCCCCCACCCCCAAATTTTGTTTCCCTCCGGTCACCGGCATCCTTGACCCTCTCGGTCGCCCCAACTTATCCCAGCCAGCCTGAGATCCCTGCCATGGGATCCCCTGTACCGAGACTCCGACCCCCTCACCTTACTCAGGCAACCCCCGAGGCACTGCCACTTTCAGCTCCTTAGTGTTCTCTACGTGAATCCAATGGCCTGAGGGCATGTGCAGAATGGTAGGCTTTGGTTTTCCTGGAGGGCAGGATCTGATAGTGGGCATAGTGCTGGTGTGACGTTGCCTATTCAGGCAGCTGGGGCATTTCCTTGTTCTCTGTGAATACTCACCCCCTCCCATCAGTGAACGCGGACATGTAATGACGTCCAGGGGAGGCGTACACGGTCCCGCACATGCCACACCGACGACTGCCATGACCCACCTCCCCAAGCAGGTAGGGCAGACGGCTCAATACCTCTCAGCCATCGCTGGTAGACATAGTATTGCCAACATCTTCAACCCTCCCCTCCCCAGAGAAGGCAAGCTGTGGTCAGATGCTCAACCCTATTCCTCTCCGACTGATCCCCGGCACCTCAAGCTCACTCCTGAACTTGGGTCGCTGGCATAGTGCAAGGTGTTGCGTTTAGCACCTCAATCCTCAGCACCATCCGGCTGGCTTATTCTATCTTTTTCAAAGATATCTCCTTCCATTAAGCCACATCATGGAACAATTGCCAAGCAGTACCAGGCACAGAGGGAAGACAGCAGGACCTAATGATCCTAAGTAAGGAGACCGTGCAGAACACTGAGCCCGAAGCCAGCACCCTTAAGAGAGAAGATGTCCAGACTATAGTGTTCAGTGAACACATACGAACATTCATACAAAACTGCCAGCAGAAAAAGGTTCACAGGTCTATCAAGTCTGCCCGATTGTGCAGCTCTCAGTTTAATACCACTGCAGCTGCCCCCCCCCAACCAATCCCCTCCTTCCATCCCCTCTCCCGGTCCTTCCGCCCATTGTGTTCTTGTCTGTACTAACCCTGCCCCTGACTCTGTCCCAACCCCATTTAAAGCTATTCACTGTCCTCAGTTTAACTCCTCCGGCAATGTATTCCATCCCGCCACCACTCTCTGTGAGATGTAGTGCCTCTTCATTTTCCTCCTGAACCATCCCCCTTCCAGTTTCAGACTGTGCCCCCTAGTGACCCTACCCCCCCTTTAAGCGGAACAATCCTCCCCCTCTGACTTTATTTATGCCTTTCAAGTACTTAAAGGTCTCTATGGCGTCCCCATTTCCCTTTTCTATTCCAGTGAGCACCGGAACCTTTGTAAAAGAACTCTTGGTTCAAAGGTATTTGTAATCCTAGTAATTAACAAACAAATAAATAAATAAATAAATAAATTAAATAAAAAAAAAAATTAAAAAAAAAAAGAGTACATGTTGAGCTTCTTCAATCTTTCCTCATAAGGCAACTCCCCTAGTCCCATGATCATTTTTGTAGCCCTATACTGCACCCTGTCCAGAAGCCATACAAAGAGACTAAAAGAGCTTAATATGTATACCCTTGAGGAAAGGAGGGAGAGGAGGGACATGAAAGAAACCTTCAAGTACCTCAAGGGAATCAACAAAGTCCAAGAGGGCAGCATACTTCAGAAAAAGAGATGCACAAGAAAAAGGGGGCACAATTTGAAGCTAGAAGAGGGATGGTTCAGGGCAATGTGAGGAAATATTTTTTCACGGAGAGGGTGGTGGATGCATGGAACAGCCTTTCTGAGGAGGTCTGGGGTCAAAAACAGTGGGGGAATTCAAGAATGGATGGGACTGACAAGGCAATTATAGAGGGGGTAAGGAGGAAGTAGGCTGCTGGTTAACTAGGATTTGCAGCTTATCCAATAGGTAGGGCAATGGGCAGACTAGGTTGGCCAAGCGGTCCTTATCTGCCGTCGGAGTCTATGTTTCTATGATTCTATGTCCAGTAATCTCACATCCTTCTTGAGGTATGGGCACCAGTACTGTACACAGTACTCCAAGTGCAAGCTCACCAGTGATCTATACAAGGGCAGGATGACCTCCTCCTTTCTAGAGGTGATCCCTCTAACACTGTACCCTAGCATCCGATTTGCCCTTGCTGCTGCCATCCTACACTGTGCTGATACCTTCATGTCCCCTGCGACTATTACCCCCAAGTCCCTTTCCTCCTCTGAAGCTGCTACCTGCACTCTCCCTAGCCAGTAGCTGGTCTTTGGATTTCTGGCTCCGAGGTGCACGACCTTGTACTTCTTAGCATTAAACCTCAACTGCCACTCCTTAGAGCAGTGTCTGAGTTTAGCTAGATCCTCCCTGATTGCCTGCCTCCCTTCCTCACTGTTCACTTTTACACATATCTTAGTGTCATCAGCGAACAGGCTGATCTTACTCGTGACCTCATCTGCAATGTCTCCAATGAAGACATTGAACAAAACAGGGCGCAACACTGAATCCTTCGTTACCCAACTAGTTACTGGCTTCACTTTAGATGTCTCCCTCCTTACAACTACCCTCTGTTGTCTGCCCTGCAGCCAGCTCTCAACCCACCCCGCCAGTTTCTCCCCCACCCCCATGTCACTCAGTATCCTCCCGTGTGAAACAGAGTCAAAAGCCTTGCTGAAGTCCAGATATAGGACATCCACAGTGTGGCCTTCGTCAACCGCCCTAGTGACCCAGTCGATTAGGTTAGTTTGGCACAATTCTTCCCAAGACAAACCCATGATGTCTTTCATCCAGTAGACCATTACTATCGAGAAAGGTTATCAACCTCTCCATCAGAATGGTCTCCATCAACTTCCGCACCATAAAAGTCAAGCTCACTAGTCTGCAATTGCCCGGTTTGTCCTTGGGCCCACTCATGTGGAGAGGCACCACGTGAGCCATCCTCCAGTCTCTGGGTACATTCTCCATCTCCAAGGAGGTGTTGAACAGGTCTGTCAGAGGGCCTGCCAATATCTCTGCCAGTTCCTTCAGGACCCTTGGGTGTACACCGTCCGGTCCTGGTGCCTTGTCCACCAGCAAGACTTTAAGGTCCTTCAGAACTTTATCCTCTTGGATGACCCCATCTGTCATCTCTGCCTCCCCTCCACCCTTGCCCACCATCCCTTGTGGTACTGGGCCATCCCTTTCTTTTGTGAACACCGAGCAGAAGTATTCACTGAGTGCCTCTGCCTGGTCTTCCCCCTTTTCTGCCCATCCCCTCTCCCTTTTGATTCTAACAATGTCATCCCTACAACTGCTCTTCTCCCTTATGTATTACAGGAAGTCCTTTCCCCCTCTCTGATCCCGAGCCAATTTCAGCTCCTTTGCTGCCTTGGCTGCCCTGCTCACCCTCCTAGATGCCTTTGTGAACACCTCCCTGTCATCCTCATGCCCAGATTTTTTTAACTTAATGAAGGCCAATCTTTTTTCCCTCACCTTCCCCTCCACTTCCTTGCGGAGCCAGCTAGGTTTTTTTGATCTGGACTGCTTACTCTTGAGACTTGGCACACGTGTTCATGGTCTCATTCAGTCCCTTCCTAATGATTGCCCACGTCTGTTCAGCATCCATCCCTGGACTAATTCCAGCTAAATATCCCTCTAGGATGCTGCCCATTCTGGCAAAAGAAAAAATTACTCACCATAGTAATGTTGTTTCTTCTAATGGAGTCTTGCTGTATTCTGACTATATGCAGTTAGCCCCAGCATTTGAACTGCCATGGAGAGGAAAGGGTTAACTCTATGCAGCAGCATAGAATGTTGAGCTCAAGCTCGGTTTTCAAACCTCTGTCTCTGGTACATCTCAGTGTAACTGTCAGATTCTTACGAGCAACACTAACTAATTAAAGCTATAGAAATTGTTTTAAAAGATTAAGCCATAGGCAACAAACTTGGGTCCAAAAGACAAGTCGAGAACCCAAGAAAAAAATCTATGTAGATAGTGAACAATCTATATAAAGATATCTCCAACCATTAAGAACAAACCCCACCTGGTAGGCAGGGAACAAGGTACACCTCTGGGGTGCAACACTGTACTTGCCAACACACATCCTAAAAGACTAGGTTCTGAGGGGGGAGGTAAGGAGGGAGGTCAGAATACAGCAAGACTCCATTAGAAGAACATTACTACGGTGAGTAATTTTTTCTTCAAATAACATGAAGTCTTGCTGTTTTCTGACTATACGCAGACTACCAAGCAGTATCGCCTTGGAGGAGGGAATAACAGAACCTTACCTGGGGAACAGACTCTGCATTACTGCTGTGCCAAACCTAGCATCACTCCTAGTCTGGGTATCCACAGAGTAACGCTTGGTGAATGTATGAACTGTTTTCCAGGTGGCTGCTTTGCAAATGTCCACCAAGGGAATATCCCTAGCAGCTGTCAAGGAAGCAGCTGTACCCCTGGTTGAGTGTGCCCTCAGGCCTGAGGGTGGCTCTTTCCGTAATTTTGAATAGCAGAATTGGATACAGGATACAGGAGACAATCCACCTGGCAATAGATCTTTTTGTGGCAGGTCTACCTTTTCCTGCTTCACCGTAGGTAAGAAACAGCTGAGTGCTATTATTCCTGTGGGCCTTAGTTTTCTCTGTGTAATAGCTTAGAGCCGTCTTAACATCCAGACTGTGCAGTCTTCTCTCCCCTGAAGAAGAATGGTCAGTGAAAAAGACAGGCAGAGACGCAGACTGGTTCAAATGAAAAGCTGAAACCACTTTAGGAAGAAACTTTCAGTTTGTTCTGAGGACCACCTTATCCCTGTGAAAGGAGATGAAGTCAGGTTCAACTGACAAGGCCTGTAATTCACTGATTCTCCTGGCAGAAGTAATGGCTACCAGGAATACAGTCTTCCAAGTCAAGTACTTAAGCTCAGCAGAGGATAAAGGTTCGGGGGGGGGGGGTTGCATAAGCTGTGCAATGCAGATATTCAAGTCCCAAGCTGGAGTGGGCTCCCTGGAGGGTGGGTTAATGTGAACCAGACCTTACTGAAGACAGGATGCGAAGCCAGGGAAGATCCCTTCCCTGCAGAAAGAAAGGCAGAAACAGCTGCTAAGTGAACTTTAAGGGTAGCAAGCCTAAGGCCTAGCCCATTAAGATGAACCAGATAGTCCAGGGCTGTGGCAATGAATGCAGAATCTGGTAGTATATCTTTCTGAGAATACCAAATGCTGAACCTTTTCCATTTGGAATTGTGAGTTTTTCTGGTGGAAGGTTTCCTAGAAACCTTAAGGATATCCATAACCCCCTGGGAGAGATTCAGATCTGCATATTCTAACTCTTCAAGAGCCAAGCCTCAAGTCTGAGAGACTGAAGATTGGGAAACCAAATCCTCCCCTGAGATGAGGTCAGGAGGTCATGCCTCCTGAGCAGAAACAAAGGAACTGACACTGCTAGAGACAGCAACAGAGGATACCAAGGTTGCCTGGCCCAATCTGGAGCCACCAAAATCACTATGCAGGGTTGAGACCTGATCTTGATCAGTACTCTGAAAATCAGAGGAAAGGCATAGAGAAACCTGTTCGTCCAGTCTAACAGGAGAGCATCCAGAGGGACAGTCCTCAGGACTGGGGGTCTCCAGCAGAAGAGAGGAAGTTGATGATTGTCTGGGGCTGCAAAGAGATCCATCTCTGGAGTGCCCCATCTCTTGAAAATCACCTGAAGGACATAAGGGTTCAGGGACCATTCGGGGTGACCCTGAGAAATTCTGCTTAAGGCATCTGCCAGCACATTGTCCTTCCCTGGAAGATGAACTGCTATCAGAGAAGTCTGAAGAGAGTAAGCTAGAAACCATAGCTTCATGGCCTCCATGCACAAGGCCGTGGACTGAGTGCCCCTTGCTTGTTTATGTACCACATTGTAGTGGTGTCTGTCCTGACTTGCACCACTTTGCCTCTGACTGACTACGAGAAGGCCTGAAGGACTAGAAACACTGCCCTGGGTTCCAGAAGACTGATATGAAGGAGAGACTCCTGTCATGACCAAACACCCTGTGCAGTGAGGGCTCCTAAATAGGCTCCCCAACCCAGAAGAGAGGCATCCGTGGTTAGGACCACTGAGGGTGCATGACTGAGGAATGGGACCCCTTGCCTGAGATTGTCCTGATCCAGCCACCACTGGAGAGCCAGGACAAGAGTCTGAGTCACTGGAATCAGTTTTGTGAAATAATCTTTTTTTCTGAGACCAAAAGGACCTTAAGTGGAACTGAATGTCCCTCATCTGGAACCTGGCTCCTTGAACCACTGCAGTGGAGGCTGCCATGTGGCCTAGGAGTTGAAGAAAATGTCTGGCTGGGCAAGACACCAGAGGTCGAAAAGAAGAAGAAGCCAGATCTGTAAAGGCCCTTACCCTTGAGCATGGGAGGAAGGCCTTTACCTGAATAGTATCCAGCTCTACCCCATGAAGGAAAGCTGCTGTACTGGTTTGAGGACTAACTTGGGGAGATTTAGGAGGAACCCTAGAGAACTGAGCAGATTCTGGGCGACCTCTAGAGCTGACTTGACCTGGTCAGAAGACTAGCCTACTATGAGCCAGTCGTCTACATAAGGGAAGACAGAGATGCCCTGCCTTCTGTGGAAGGCTGCCACTACTGCAAGACATTTGGTGAACACCCTTGGGGCCGAGGTCAGGCCAAAGCGCATGGGTCTGAACTGATAATGACCTAGAGGCAACTCGAACCTGAGGTATTTTCTGTGGGAGCACCTGATAAGTATATGGAAACAGGCATCCTTGAGGTCCAGAGAAGCTAGCCAGTCTCCTGGCCTCAGAGAGGGAAGAATTATTCCCAGAGTCACCATTTTGAATTTAGGCTTTGTAATATGTTCGTTCAGATATCTCAGGTCTAGGATGAGTCACCACTCCTCTGTCTTTTTTGGGGTAAGAAAGTATTTGGAATACAGTCCTTTGCCCCAGTGTTGTGCAGGAACCCTCTCTACTGCTTTGAGGGTTAGTAGGGAGGATACGTCTGCCTCTAGGGCAATAGTTTCTGAAGTTGTTGCAGGTGGAAAAGATCTGGCTCTCACTCTGGGGAATCTTTTGAAGCTGAGAGTCAGTCCCTAGCTTACTATTTCCAGGACCCAACTTTCTGAAGTGATAGACTTCCAGGCCTGGAAGAAGTAAGCCAGCCTGCCCCCTACTGGGACGGGGGGGGGCGACTCAGTCTGACACATCAAGGTGTCCGTTTGGCAGGGGCTTTAGACTGAGAAGAGGATGCAGCCCTGCTCATCTGTCTTCTGCCTCGCCCTCTAAAGAACTCCCTTTGCTGGAAAGAAGAGGCAGCCTGAGCATGGTAGAATAGCCTCTGGAAAGGCCTGCCCTAGACTGCTGCTTCTGAGGAGTAGCTGGTCTTTCCTTGGCCACTGCACTCCTGTATGTGGTCCTGTATTCATCCATCTTTTTCATGTAAGACTCTGTCTGCTCCCCAAACAGAGAATTACCAGGCACAGGGAAATCCATAGCCTTAGCCTGGGTATCCTGTGAGAGGCTAGTACACTTAAGCCAAGCAAACCTCCTAAGACATATAGATATAGCGATGACTCTTGATGCCACATCGTTGGGAATCCACAGCAGCATGAAATTGTACCTTGGATGCCTCAATTCCAGCAGCAGCAGCCACCTCCTCCAGCTCTCTGGCCAGCTGAGGGGGAATCTTCTTAGCCAGCTCTAGAACCATATCCCACCTGGACTTCTGGTACCTGGCTGTATAGGCCATGTAATTAGCATGTCTGAGCCCCAAGGAGGATGCCAAGTACTGTTTCTTGGCCATGGCATCCACCTTCCTAGAATCCTTTTCTGGAGGGTGTGATGCTAAAGGAATATTTGCCCTGTCACAGGCCGCAGCCTGCACTACCCCAACATGGCTGCAACGGTTATACAGAAACTCCGTACCAGAACCTGATAACATATACCTCCTGTCCATCTTTTTATCCACAGGGGGGTACAGAGGTAGGCATTTGTAGTAATTTTTGAGTCTGTTTCCCTAAATATTTGTGAAGTGGGAGAGACAGTCTCGTGGACTCTGGGACGTCCATTATCTCTACATAATCAGGTTTCTCTGCCTCCTCAGCAGCTTCCACAACTGGGAGCTGAAGAGTTTCAGCCACTTTTTTGTAAAACAAAAAGTGGGAGGGGGACTCAAAGTCTGGGAGGGGAGACATTAGTAGGCCTTTCTGGGGCGATGTCAGGCTCTATAGGCTCATCTAGGCCACCAAACACATCCTTATTCTCATCATCATCTGGAAACTCTTCGTCTCCCTCCCACTCCTCATAGTATACATCCGGATCGTAATCTGATGGAGTTGGAACCATCTGAACCAATCACTTACCAGAAGGTGTCGGTTCAGACGAAACCGGGCAAAGCGATTGAACAATACTGATCGCTTTCGCAATTTCTTCAGCAGTTGGAACCTGCGGGGTGAGATCTGAACTGGCTGACTTCTTCCTTTTTTTAGACGAACCGATCCCTCAGAATCGGATCTCCTTTTGCCCGAGCTGGTATCGCCCGGTTCAGCAGGCACCTCCCCTCAAGTCTGGTCAATACCAAACTGGGCTGACCATCCGGATCAGCGGACTTCTTAGCCTCCTTTTCCTTTAGCCTACTTAATCTTTTATCTAAAATGGCTTTGGGAAAATTCTTACAAATTCGGCAGTCTGTTTTGAGGTGATCAAACCCCAGACAATATACACATATGAGGTGGGGATCAGCTTTGGCAAAAGCCTCCCCACACTCAGTACAGTGTTGAAACCCAGTGGGACCATTTTTTTCCTTGGGTTTCTCAGACATAGCCTTATTTTGAAAAGTTACCCTTTACAGCCTTCAAGCCAGGTAACACTGTCCAATCGGTTACCAGCTGTGTCATGGTTTGTGGAAAGAACGGAGCAAAATCTCGTTTTTTGAAACCGATCTGAACCGGGACCCACAACAGAAAACAGAATTAAGAAGAAAAACAAATTTGTGTCGGTTCCCAACTGGACTGACCGATGGGAAACTGAAGATAAAACAATTTCTTCACAAAATAATCACTATCTACTTACTTACACTATCTGTACCACAGACAGAGATTCAATACTGAAAAAATAATTAAACAGTTGTTAAAATCAACTGATTTGCACTACAACCGAACTGAAGCGAAGGAGAAATCTCCGGAGCGACTTCACAATTAGGCAGAGTAAAGAATCTGACAGTTACACTGGGATATACCAGAGACGGAGGTTTGAAAACTGAGCTGGAGCTCAACATTCTATGCAGCTGCACAGAGTTAACCATTTCCTCTCCGGAGCAGTTCAAGTGCTGGGGCTAACTGCATATAGTCAGAATACAGCAAGACTTCATGTTATTTGAATCTGCCTTCCTGAAGTCCAACACTTTTGTTCTGGTCTTAGCCGGCTCCCTCCCTGAGTCGAGGAGGAACCACACTGAGCGGTGGTCACTTCCTGCTTCAGGGTCCTGTACTACCACATCTTGGACATGGTTGCCATTTGTTAGTACAATGTCCAGTATGTTCCCCTCCCTGATAGGCTCCATCACTCCCTGCACTAGGTAGCTGTCTTGGACAGCCTCCAGCAATACCTGCTCCCTGGCGTTTGTTGTAGTTACCATCCGCCAGTCAAGCCCAGGTAGGCTGAAGTCTCCCACTATATCTGTACTCCCTCTGCCACTGACCTTCTTGATTTGCTGCCCAGCTCCCTACCCACCTCCTCACATTGTGATGGTGGCCTGTGCACCACCCTCATCCTGAGCTTCTTACCTTTGGGGCTTTGGAGCACTACCCACATGGCTTCTGACCTCCCCTCTTCCATGGTACAAAGTATCCCCTCCCTAACATAAATTGCCACCCCACCCCCTCTTCCCCCCTCCCAGTCCCTGCGTACACCTTGTATCCCAGGATCGGGAAATCCCAGTCATGGTACTGGGTGGCCCAGGTTTCTGAGATGGCGGAAGTATCTACCTCCCCTTCTGCCATAAATGCCTGGAACTCTGGCACCTTGTTTGTCAAGCTCCTTGCATTCAAAGATACGACAGTGCACCTTGTGTCCTGCCCCTCCTTTTCCCGTCCCTCCCCTCTACAATTCCATACTGTGGGTCATACTGTGGTAGACTGGGGAACTGGGGGCATGATGCCCGTATAAGCTCCCACCAGTACCCTTACCTGTGTAAGACATGTGTCATTCTATAACGAGCTGTCTTGCTTGGTTTGGTTACTTGCTTGGTTTGGTTAGTTACTTGCTTGGTTGGTTTAGTGGACAAAAGGAGGCGGTTGCCCATCGAGATTGTCCTCCACATGACTGGAACATTAACCCAATTTTAGTTAAATAGCCATTTATTGTGTTTGCTTGCATGCATGTGCAAGAAACACATTGCGTCAGCTTTCTTCACAAGGGGGTTGTGGAGGCACGGCAGTGTTGTGCCGAATGGCAGCAGCCCATTCAGGGGCTGGTCACTGCCGAGCCAATAGACGAGTATGCCCTGGATCACCACAGTTAAACAAGCAGGCCACAACATCAAAGGAATTGAACCGCTGCAATCAGGGAGCGCCCCGTCTGTACGCAATCAGCTGTTCGGTACACTCCCTGACTGCAGCAGCCAACTGCAGAGCTGCAAGCCGCCGGCACCCCCCCCCTTTTGTGTGCCTTCCTGGTGAAACACTTAAAGAAAATAAAAACCGACGGGGTAGCCCACTCCCCATCGGCATAATCATCCCCTTTACAAAATTGTCCTGTGCCGAGCGGGGGTGCCCAATCCCCCTCGGCGCTTTCCACCACCCCCACCCCGCACCTCTATGTGCCGACAGGGATGCCCAATCCCCCTGTCGACATGCTCCCTTATTCATCATTTTGCCAACGGGTGAGCCCACTCCCCATCGGCATAATGGTCACGTCCCTTAGTGTCTTGTCTGCCAAAGGGGTGCCCAATCCCCCTTGGCTCATGTCTCCCCGCCCCAATAGGTGCCGAGGGGGTGCCCAACCTCGTCAGCTAAAACCCTCCCCAAACAGTCAGGTGGCTCGCTGGGAGCCCACCCAGCTGCCCAAACAAAATGTCCCTGTTAAAAAGAAACCTGTAAAGTAGAAAACGGTCCCTCGTCGATTCCTCCCCCAACCCGCGCCCACCCTCTGCGTACCCCACCTCCCCACACCACCCCTCACCCCATACTTACCTACGGAGTCCGGAACGACAATCTTCGGTGGACCAGGAACATGTCTGCACAATTCAAAGCCGACCGCGAACTGAGGAAATGCCGGTAAGCTGTATAATGGGATGGATAGGGTTTTTTCAACTTTGATGCATATCTCAGGCATTTTTTGGAATTTTGGCACCAAATTTTCAACATGGGGTTTTTGGGACCCCTCCTCATGAATTCTGCCACTGGCATGGAGTTAATCGGCCCCGAAAGGTGATTTCATGGTCACTGCGAGGAATGACCTTTCAGAACCGATTAACGAAACGACAGTGCCAGTGTTCATGAGGTGGGCTCTCAAAAGCCTATGTTGCAAATTTAGTGAAAAAACTCAAAATGACTGTTTTATACATGTAGTTATGAAGTTGTTACGCAGGCTCGTAACTTCACAAATTTGAATATTTTCATGCCACATTTTCAACATTGGCATTTTTCCACACCTCCTTGTGAACAGTACAGCTGTCATTTTTCACATCTTGCCCAAAATGTGTTTTCGCACTTCCGGCGCAGAATAGCGTGGTCGCTGTGGGAAATCAGTGTTCAGGAAGATTACAAAAACGACAGTGACACTGTTCATTAGCAGAAGTCCTAAAATGCCTATGTTGAAAATTTGGTGACAATACTCCATAAAATGACTGTTTTACGAGCGTGCATTGGTGCAGTCTGCATGCACACTCATATGTTCACACATTTATAACATTTTCACTCCAGATTTTCAACATTGCCATTTTTACGCACCTCCTCATGAACAGTACAGCTTTCGTTTTTCACATCCTGCCCGAAATGTGTGTTTGCAGTTCTGGCGCAGAATAGCACAGTCACCATAAGAAATCAGTGTTGCGGACACATTACGAAAATCACAGTGACACTGTTCATTAGAAGAGGTCCTAAAATGCCTGTGTTGAAAATTTGGTGACAAAAGTCCATGAAATGACTGTATTACGAGCGTGCATTGTGCAGTTTCCATGCATGCTCGTAACTTCGCACATTTGCAATATTTTCACTCCAGATTGTCAACATTGCCATTTTTCTGCGGCTCCTTATGAACAGTACACCTGTAATTTTTCACATCCTGGACGAAATTTGTTTTCGCACTTCAGGGGCAGAATAGCATGGTCGCTGTGGGAAATCTGTGTTCGGGACACATTACGAAAATGACAGTGACACTGTTCATTAGCAGAGGTGCTAAAATGCCTATGTTGAACATTTGGTGACAAAAGTCCATAAAATGACTGTGTTACAAGCGTGCGTTGTGCAGTTTCCACGTACGCTTGTAACTTCGCACATTTGCAATTTTTTTCACACCAGATTTTCAACATTGCCATTTTTTCACACCTTTTTATGAACAGAACAGCTGTCATTTTTCACATCCTGGCCGAAATGTGTTTTCGTACTTCCGGCGCAGAATAGCGTGGTCACCGTGGGAAATCAGTGTTCGGGACACATTATGAAAATGACAGTGACACCGTTCATTAGCAGAGCTGCTACAATGCCGATGTTGAACATTTGGTGACAAAAGTCCATAAAATGACTGTGTTACGAGCGTGTGTTGCGCAGTTTGCACGCATGCTCGTAACTTCGCACATCTGGAATTTTTTCATGCCAGATTTTCAACATTGCCATTTTTTCACACCTCCTTTTGAACAGAATGAACAGGTTACTCACTTGTAACAGTAGTTCTAGGAGTGGTACATGTTCATCCACACTCTCTGGCATGTCCCTTTCCCCTTTAAATCTGGCCGGAAAGTCTTCAAGCTCGCTCCTCCCACCCACCCGGGTGGTAAATACCTCGGCCCCGCCCCATGACGCCAGATCTTAACCTGCTGGAAGCAAGGTGATGCGCCTAAAGCCAGGGAGGTTGGGTGGGTGCGTGTGACTGAACAACATATACCACTCCTAGAACTACTGTTACAGGTGAGTAACCTGTTGTTCTAGGAGAGTGGATATGTTGTTCATCCACATTCTCTGGCAGACTCCAAGCAGTTCTCCGGGAGGAGGGGGGCAAGGTGCACACCCCCTATTTAGGAAAAAGAGATTGGAGAACCGAGGCCCCAAAACCAGCATCCCGGCGTGACTCAAGGTCGATGTGGTGGTGGATAATGAAGGTGTTTGCTCACTTCCAGGTAGCAGCCCGACAGATCTCCTGGATAGGGATGTCCCTGGAAGCAGCCAACGATGTAGTCGTATGGCGGGTAGAATGAGCTCTTAGCCCTCTGGGAGGCTCCTTGCCCGCCAACTCATAGCACAGACCTATGCATGATATGATCCATCTCACAATGGACCGTTTAGCTGCAGGTCTACCAGAAGCGGCTTCAGCGTAGGTGACAAACAGCTGGTGAACCTCTCCCCGGATTTCCGCCGCCTCTCCTTATAATAAGAGAGAGCACGCCTGAGGTCCAGAGCATGGAGCCTGTATCAAGGCCCAAGGTGTAGTTGGGTAGTATACCGGCAGAGTCAACACCTGGTTAAGGTGAAACTCTGAAACCACATTTGGAAGGAATTTCGGGTCGGGGCACAAGACAACTTTGTCCCTGTGGAAGACCAGATAAGGGGAGTCCGCCGAAAGTGCCTGGAGCTCCCTTGTCCTTCTGGCAGACGTGTTGGCCACCAGGAAGGCCGTCTTCCATGACAAGTGTGACAGCTCACACTTGTGCATGGGTTTGAATGGCTTGCCCATGAGCTTTGCCAAAACCAGCAAGAGATCCCATGGAGGTGAGGTTCATGTACCAGAGGGGATATGTGATCCAGGCATTTGAAAAAGCGCCCGACCACTGTCTCTTGTGCCAATGTCGGCTGACCGGCCCGTGCCCGGTAAGCAGAGATGGCTGCCACGTGCACCTGAAGGGTCGATGACTGTAGACCCCCTTTGGAGAGAGACCAAAGGTAGTCTAAAATGTTAGCCACAGAGCAGGATAAGGGGTCCAGACTCTTACCCTGACACCAAATGGAAAACCTTTTCCATTTGAAGGCATAACACTTCCTGGTCGATTCCTTACGCGATGCCTCCACCACAGTGTAGACATCCTTGGAAAGACCCAGAGCCTGGAACGCTAGCCGCTCAGGTACCAGGCTGTGCGGTGCAGGGATTGAAGGTCCGGATGGAATACCTTCCCCTGGTTCAATGATACCAGGTCCGGGCGTGTAAAAGCCGCTCCGGGGCCCTGCAGCTGAGGCTGAGGAGATCTGGATACCAGAACTGGTGGGGCCAATCTGGGGCTACCAGGATCACCTTTGCCTTGTCCCTCCTCACCTTGAGTAACACCTTGTAGATCAAGGGAAATGGAGGGAAGGCGTAGAGGAGGCCTGGGGTCCATGGCCTAGAGAAGGCATCCCCTTGCAGCGAGCCCTGCTGAGGGGGGCGGGCATGGTACAGGCTCAGCTTGGTGTTCTCCCTGGAGGCCAACAGGTCCACCAACGGTTTGCCCCAATGGGAGAACAGATTGTAAGCTACCTCTGGATGGAGAGACCACTCGTGGGACATCTAGCCTAAGCGGCTGAGAGCATCCGCCAGTTGGTTCGAGACTCCTGCGACATGGATGGCAAGGAGATCTGCCTCCAACCGGCTGATGAGGGTCCAGATTCCGGGCGCCTCCTTGCATAGCAGATGGGAGTGCGTGCCGCCCTGTTTGTTGAGGTAGAACATGGTCGTGGTACTGTCCGTCTGGACTTGAACCACTTGACCCCGGAGCTGAGGAGCGAAAGCTGACAGGGCCAGTCTGACTGCTCTGAGCTCCAACAGGTTGAAGTGGCATCGGGACTCCTCGGGGGTCCAGAACCCATGGGCCCTGCTGTCCCCCATGTGGGCTCCCCAGCCCATGAGAGGCGCATCGGTCGTCAGGGTGACCGTCGGCTCGGGGCGGACAAACGGGATTCCTTCCTGCAACCGGTCTGGGACGGTTCATTGGAGAGTGTCCCACATCTTCTGAGTTACAGTGATCAGCTGGTCGAAGTGACCATATCGTCGAGTCCACTGGGCAGACCAGCTCCCATTGGAGGGGGTGCATGTGCCACCTGGCCCAACAGACCACCGAGGTGCACGCCGCCATGTAGCCCAGAAAGCGCAGAAAGTCCCAGGCAAGGTGCAAGTGCCCAACCAGAAATGATTGGGCAAAGGAGGATAGAACATCCGTCCTGTTCGCCAGGAGCCGAGCTCTGGCTTGACGAGAGTCGAGCTCTGCCCCAATAAAGGCCATCACCTGAGAGGGCACGAGTTCCGACTTGGCCTCGTTGATAAGGAGGCCGAGTTGGGAGCAGGTTCGGAGGGCCAGATCCCTGGACCTCCCCACCTCCTGAAGGGAGGAACCCGCCAAGAGCCAGTCATCGAGATAGGGGTATATCCGAACTCCTCGACGCCGAAGATGGGCTGCCACCATGCAATGCACTTGGTGAAGACCCATGGGGCCGATGACAGGCCGAATGGCATGGCTCGGAACTCATACAAGGTCCCTTCGACCCTGAACCGGAGGAACCGCTGGTGGGACAATGGATTGGGACGTGAAAGAACACGTCCTGCAGATCCAGTGAACAGAACCACATGTTTCACTCCACAGATGGTATGATCTGTTTCAGAGTTACCATCCGGAAGGTGCGAGACCTGAGATATTGATTCAGGTCATGGAGATCTAGGATGGGGCGCCAACCCCCCATCCGCTTGGGCACCAGGAAGTACCTGGACATGAAGCCTGGGTCTGTAGGAGGATCTGGCACTAGAGCTACCACCTCCTTGCGGAGGAGCTGAGCAATGTTGTCCTGAAGGGCCGACTGAGTGCGAGCTGAGATCCTTTCTTCCCAAGGGGCGCAGGCTCGGCTGAGAGGGTACTGCTCGAATTCCAGAGGCAGTCCCTGGCCGACCACTTCCAGAACCCACCTGTCTGAAGTGATACCGGACCAGGCGGAAAGAAAGTGACTGAGCCGCCCCCACGGGAGGACCCAGAGCTGGTGTGACGGGTGTAGGGGTGGCAACCCCCAACCCGTCACTGAGCAGGCTTAGAGGAGGAGGAGGCTCCTGGACCAGCACCTCGGCCTCCTTTACGAGGATGTTGGGGACCCTGCTTGGGCCTAGGGTGCCAAGCTTGAGCCTGCTGCTGCTGCTGTTGCTGCTGGCCTCCTTGAAAGGAGGGCTGCCTGACCGCAGGGGAAGAGTGTCGATAAGGCTTCTTCTTGCACTTCTGCTGGTTCTTGCCCAAAGAACCTTTCGCAGAAATAGCATCCAAGGTGGCACTGGACTGCTCTATTCGCTGGAGGTGATCTGCCACTCCCGGATCGAAGATGTCGGTGCCTAGGAAGGGCACGTCAGCTAACTTGTGCTGAGTATCCGCCGGAAAGGAGGATAACCTCAGCCAGGCCCTGAGGTGAGTGGCCACTGCGGCTGCTAAGGAGCGGGCACAGGAATCTCCAATGCTGTCTGGAGCTGCTGTTTCGCAACAGCACGGCCCTGGTCATGGACTTGCTTCACCGTGGTCTGCATGTCCGCTGGGAGATGAGGGAGGACTTCATCTAATGACCCCAGGAGGGCATGAGAGAAGTGTGCCATGATCACAGCCGAGCTGGCCTGACGAAGGCTCAAGGATGAGGCTGCATAAACCTTCTGGGCAGAATGGTCCATAATCTTGGACTCCTTGTCCGGAGGGCGGTCAGTGTCAGCTGAGCTACCCGTGCGTCTAAACACAGAAGCGGTCACAAGGCTTTCGGCCGAGGGATGCTCTGTGAACCCCGCCAGGGACCCCATGGGTACCGTATACTTGCAGGACATGTGGCCAGACGGAGAAGGACAGGAGGCATTGCCCTGCCATAGCTCAAGGGCCGGGCCAACAATGGCTTCAGCCACTGGAAATGCCTCTGTTGGGGTATCCCCCTCTTGAGGATATCCGTGAGGGGGTATTCTGCCTTCTTTTGGATAGGCTCCAAGGGCATTCCGGTCGATTCGGAAATCAGGCGGAGGATGCCCTGAAAGGAGGAAGGACCTTCCTCCAAGCCTGCCACTGATGACTCCTCATCCCCCGGATGAGAATGCAAACCAGTGGCATCAGAGTCCGAAGAGTCGGGATATAATGGTCTCCCACCTATGTCTCCCTCGATACGCCGAGGGTGATCAGTGACAACAGTGATGGACAGGCGATGGGGAAATCCAGAGTCTGTCCGGTCCTCTTTCGAGGGAGCCCTTTCCTCTAGGCTGCTTAGGCGGTGGTTCCACCAATATCAGTGGGGAGACCGAAATAGGCCGAGCTGGAATATGTGCCGGCCCCACGGGTGGGGGAACCGAGGCCTTCGGTTCCGGAGGGGTCGGTGTCAGCCTGAGAGGCTGGGGTCAAGTAATGGCCGTGCCGCCGGCGGAGCCGGCTTTTGACTGGTCAGAATCAGTTGTTGCCACATGAGATCCTCATAACATCAATGGAGCTTCCGTTGAAGTCTCTCCTCATCTGAGGAGGATGAGGATCGGTTGCAACGCCTCCTCCTGGAGTGCTTGTGACCTTTCTTCGGTTGTTCGACCAAAGGGGTTCTGGTCCTCGATCGAGACCGACGGGGTCGGCTTGTTCGATCGGAAGAAGCCGGAGTCAGAGAGAACCAAGGTTCCAGCACCCTTCCCTCGACTGGGGCACCCAAGAGCAGGGTCTCGTCATCGGGGAAGGAAAGGATAGGTGTCCTTTCCAAGGAGTCGTCAACTGGAGTCGGCGACAAAAGCTCGATTGAGTCGAGAGATATCCCGCCGGTTCAGCTGCTTTCCCCGGCCTCGGTGCCTTGGCCTGACGGAAGGTCTGAAAAGCCGGCGGCCGAGGAAGCGATCTCGACCGAGGTCGAGACCGCAAATTCCTATGAGTCGGACCTCTCTCGGTCCCAGGAACATCTCCTTCTGGAGGAAGAAGACTTGGGGTCCTTGTCCCTCTTCCGAGGGCGGGAGGAGTGCGAGCCCAAGGGCACCTCACCCCTGGTGGGGAGAGACTGGCACAACTCCCGAAATGACCCAGTAAAGGTAGAGCCTAGGTTGAGAGGCACGAAAAAACTTCGGCTGGCCAAAGCTTGAGCAGCTTCCTCTTCCAAGGCTGCCATCTGATCGAGCTGTTCAGCAGATCCCGCGGCCGAGGAAACCGCCCACCTTGCCTCCTTTGATTTCACCGGTTGGTTGTGAAGCTCTGGTCTCCCCAACTTTAGGCACGCCTTGCGGTCGTCCAGGATGTTGAGATGGAAGGCCAGACAGATGGTGCAAGAAGTGGTGTCACGTACGACACCTAAGCAGACGACACACGAGAGGTGGGGATCGGTGCACGACATTTTATGGCCGCAAGGACACCAGCGAAACCCGGGGACGATTTGTCCTCCATGTCCGATGCGCTAGGATCGGAATCATAAAGTCTAATGAGTTTTAGAGAAAGCATTTGTGGTGAAAACCGACGTTGAGAATCCAGAGCCTACGAACTGCTGAAGTAGCACGAGGGAACCTGAATCTTCCAGCGGAAAGGAAGATCTGGCGTCATGGGGCACAGCAGAGGTATTTACTACCCGGGTGGGTGGGAGGAGCCAGCTTGAAGACTTTCTGGCCAGATTTAAAGGGGAAAGGGACATGCCAGAGAGTGTGGATGAACAACATATCCTCGCTCCTAGAAAGCTGTCATTTTTCACATCCTGGCTAAATGTGTTTTCCTACTTCCGGCGCAGAATAGCGTGGTTGCTGTGGGAAATCCGTGTTCAGGACACATTATGAAAATCACAGTGACACTGTTCATTAGCAGAGGTCCTAAAATGCCTATGTTGAAAATTTGGTGAGAAAAGTCCTTGAAATGACTGTTACGAGCATGTGTTGCGCAGTTTCCATGCACGCTCGTAACTTCACATATTTGCAATATTTTCACTCCACATTGTCAACATTGCCATTTTTCTGCACCTCCTTATGAACAGTATGAACAGTACAGCTGTCATTTTTCACATTTCACCCGATATGTGTTTTCAGACATGTAGCATAAAATGGTGTGGTCGGTGTGCAAAATCAATGTTCGGGACAGATAAAATCACAGTGACACTGTTCATGAGCAGAGGTCTTAAACTGGCTATGTTGAAAATTTGGTGACAAAAGACCATAAAATGACTGTGTTACGAGTGTACATTGTGCAATTTCCACGCACCCTCGTACGTTCACAAATTCGTAATCTTTTCAGTCCAGATTTTCAACATTGGCATTTTTCCACACCTCCTTATGAACAGTACAGCTGACACTTTTCACAACCTGGCTGAAATGTGTTTTTGCACTTCTGGTGCAGAATAGCACAGTTGCTATGGAAAATCAGTGTTCGGGATAGATTAAGAAAATCTCAGTGACACTGTTCATGAGTGGAGGTCCCAAAATGCCTATGTTGCAACTACTGTAAAAAATTCCCAAACTAATTACATTACGGGTGTGCTTTGTGCAGTTTCTATGCACACTCATGACTTCACTAGTTTTTTTATATTTTCATTCCAGATTTTCAGCATTGCCATTTTTTACACCTCCTCATTAACAGTACAGCTGTCATTTTTCATATCCTGTTCGAAATGTGTTTTCACAACTGTGGCGCAATGCTGCAGTCGCTCAAGCAAAATCACCTTTCAGCTAACAAACTGATAGTGTCTCTGTTCATGGGTGGATCACAAAAGCCCATGTTGGAAAACTTGGAGTAAATACCAAGAAACGGCCAGGGTGTTAGGTTTTCAACCATAATGCCCTACAGCCGTCAGGATATGACTTGAGATTGTCAACAGTAATGCTCATGCCATTCCACCCCCCACTCACCCTGCAGCCAGTGACAGGCTTTGAGGTGCGCCTTGGACTCTTTGGTCAAGAATCCATCCCATTCTCCTATACTGCACCTATTTCAGCATATTTCCTTATGGAATGAGATGAGTAAAGCCCGAACACCCAAGGCACACCTCGACACTTGTCACTGTCTGCAGGGTAGGGTGAGGGGAAATGTCGTGACCATTATGGGCAACGACCCAAAGGCACACCCCAGCGCCTGCCCATTTCTGCAGGGTGGGGGTGGGGTTGGCATCAGTTTAGTACTTCACTGCCATTCCTATACTGCATGAGCACGATTCTCATAGGGGCCTGCATCTGGCACAAGCTTAGCAAGCAGCACCTCGCACCAATGCCTGGTGCACCAGGGACCCTGCACCTGATTCAGGAACAGGAGGGGTCCCACTGGCTAAGTCCCCATGCGAGCACTGACCAGAACCCTGCGGCAAACCCCTGGTGCACTGCAGAGGTCCACCGCAGGCCACCAGAAACTAACACAGGACCCCCTGTCCCACTAGGTAATGGGCACGTGGACCCAACCTGATGGGTCGATGTCCCCCCACCATGTTTGGTGCAACTGGCCCCTGGCTATAGAGGTGAGTGGTGGGATATACTGGGCACTGGGGAGCAGTCTGCACTGGTGTACGGGGGGTTTGGGCACCACCTGCTGGGGCATGGGTGGGCACTGTACCGCCATACGTTGGTGCTGCAATAGCACCGATAGGGCAGGCATCGAGGATCAGGAGAGCTGCATCAGGACGGGGGTACCAACACTGTACATAGGTGGCATCGGGAAGCTGTGAGGGGTGCCACTGGACCACTAGGATGGGGGCCACATATACAAGGCCACACTCTGGGGTGTATGATGGGTGGACCGTCACTTGCAGCAGTTACATGCCTTTTTGGGCATGTCACCAGGAGAATGTCTAGTCCTTACAGCTGCCCTGGCTGGTCTAAGGACACTTAGAATTTCTCCCACCAGGTGATGCCTGTGAATCACAGGATGCAGCTTGCATCGGCCGCAGTCCCCCTACCACCACGCCGCAGTGCATTGCATGTGCAAGCCCAGTTTGGGGCAGGTGGACTGAGGTAGGTGTGCGAAATCAATGTTTTGGATACATTACGAAGATCACAGTGACACTGTTCATGAAGCTGTTAAAATGGCTATGTTTAAAACTTGATGACAAAAGTCCATAAATGACTCTTTTACGAGCATCCATTGTGCAATTTCCACACACCCTCGTAAGTTCATGAACTTATGAACAGTACAGCAGTCATTTTTCACACCTGGCCGAAATGTGTTTTTGCACTTCTGGCGTAGAATAGCATGTTTGCTGTATGAAATTAGTGTTCGGGACAGATTCAGAAAATCACAGTGATACTGTTCATAAGCGGAGGTCCCAAAGTGCCTATGTTGAAAATCTGTGTAAAAAATCCCCAAACTAATTACATTATGGGTGTACATTGCACAGTTTCTACGCGTGCTCATGACTTCACCAGTTTTTGTATATTTTCACTCCAGATTTTCAACAGTGCCATTTTTTACACCTCCTCATGAACAGTACACCTGTCACTTTCACATCCTGTTAAAATGTGTCTTCGCACCTGTGGTGCCAAATGCTTAGAGTCGCTGTGCAAAATCACCTTTCGCCTAAAGAACTGATGGTGTCACTGTTCATGCAATGAGATCACAAAAAGCTCATGTGGAACACTTGGAGTAAAAATACCAAGAAACGCCCAGGGCATTAGAGTTTTTGACCATAACGCCCTACCCTGTAGGGACTGACAGGCGTCAGGGGTGTGACTTAGGATTGTCGACAATAATGCTCATGCCATTCCACCCCCACCGTGCAGTCAGTGATAGGCATCGAGGTGTGCCTAGGACTCTTTGCTCCCAGAGTTCACCCCATTCTCCTACACTGCACCCATTTCAGCATATTTCCTTATGGAATGAGGTGAATGTGACACCCAAACACCCCAAGGCATACCTCGACACTTGTCAGTGTCTGAAGGGTAGAGTGCGGTGAAATGTCGTGACCATCATGGGCGACAGCCCAGAGGCACACCCCAATGCCTGTCCATCTCTGCAGGTTGAGGGTGGAGTTGGCATCAGTTCAATACTTCAATGCCATTCCTATACTGCATCTGTCTAACTCCTGCACTTCAACTGCTAATGCCAGCAAGCAAACATTCGGCACTGACAAATGCTTGTCTAGTTTACTTTTAAAGGTAGTAATATTTAGGGAGTCAACAATATCTTGTGGCAATGTGTTCCACAGCCTGGGTGCCCTAATTGTAAAGAAATTCTGCCTTTTGTTGTTACTGGTTCGGTTAACTTCGAGTTGTTTACTATGTAACCTGGCTATAATCTTCCTGTTGGAGTAAGATATACCACACTGTTGCATTAAACAGGTGATCGGAGGATTTTAAATAACTGTAGGAGATCACCCCTAGTTCTTCTAAGTTTAAGGGAATATAAGCCAGTTTTCTGGAGTCTAGTATCATACTCCAGGTGGGTAAGATGAGGGACAAGTTTGGTTGCCCTGAGCTGGATCTGTTCTATTCTTTTAATGTCAGAGAGCAGGTACGGACTCCAAAATGGCGAACCGTAATCAGTATATGGCCTAACATGGGACCTGTACAGGGTCATAATACATTGTTCAGTTTTGGAAATAAAAGTGTGATTTATCCTACGAAGAAGTGCATTTGCATGATTAGCTATTATGTTACAATGGGATGAAGAAGATAATTTGTTGTTAACCAGTATCCCCAAATCTTTTTCTGTGTTTGACTCTCTGATGCGAGTATTATTTAGAAAGTATACTTGCTTGGGGTTATTTCCCATATATAGTACTGCACATTTTGAAACACTTAAATGCATTTTGTTAGTATGTGCCCAGTGTTTTATGGATGTAAGGTCAGGTAATAAGCTTTTTTTTTTTTTAATCTCATTGTTTACCTTACCCCCTAATTTGGTGTTGTCAGTGAATTTTGTTAAGATGTTATTAGATGAAATGTTCATATCGCTAATGAAGATATTAAAAAGAGTGGGTCCCAGGACAGAGCCTGAGGAACACCACTAGTCACCTTTCCCATATCTGACAGTGCACCATCTACTCTAACCCTCTGAATTCTGTTACTTAACCAACTACTTATCCATGAGACAATGGACGATGAGAAACCTAGGTGAAGGAGCCCGTTTACCAGGATGGCATGTGACACTTTGTCGAATGCTTTACTGTAGTCAAGAAGGATGACATCAATGGGGGTATTGGAGTCAAGGCTTATACTGATATGGTTATAGAAGGAGAGCAGATTGGTAGTGCAGGAAAAACCTGGTTTAAACCCATGCTGCGATGTATCTATTATGTTCAAGGATTGCATTTCTACTTCTAATAGTGATCTGATTATTTTTTCCATCAGTTTGCAGGGGATTGAGGTGAGGCCGATTGGTCTGTAATTTTCTACTTTGGAATGTGAACCTTGTTTAAAGATAGGAGTGACTGTAGCAGTCAATCAATCAGATGGGACTCTGGATTCATACAGGGATTTATTAAAAATAATGGTTAACGGTAGGATAATAGTTTCTTTTGCTCCTATAAGGAGGTTTGGGTTTATGTTGTCGGGGCCGGGACTTTATTTTTTTGTTTAATGTTCCTAATAGTTTCTGGGTGTCGAGTAATGAGACCTTATAGTCTATAAAGCTGGAAGTATGAGTTACAGATGTTGTCAATAAGTCTTCATGCTCAAATACTAAGCAAAAGTATTTATTAAGCACAGTAGCTGTTTCAGTATCAGAAGAAATAATTGTGTTATTAATGATTAATGGTCCTACCAGTCAATTATTCCCTTTTTTGTTATTTAGGTAGGAATATAGGGCTTTGTGTGAATCTTTAGTGTGTGCAATTTGAAATTCAAGATTGAGTTTGCAAGTTTAATCTGTTTTTTTAGTATTTTTACGGCTTCCCTATATTTTACTAATATATCATCCTTTTGATCCATGGGACATTTTTTTAATAATGAGAATAATTTTTGTTTACATGTAATTTGTTTTTTGATGGACTTATTAAACCAAGGAGGAATTTCTCCTTTGATGTTATATTTGTTCCTTTCTGGGACATATCTGTTTTTAAAGACCAATTTGTTTCTACTAATGATTATATGTAAAGGTAAATTATTCCAGGCATTCACTACTCTTTGTGTGAAGACGAAATATCTTTTGCTTGTTTTGTTGGGGAAACTACGTAGCTCAAGAGGATGCCCTCTTGTTTCTTTAGTCTCTGTTTAAAGTCAAATCCCATTTCAGGCCTTGGTAACTTCCCTCATTCTCTTCCTCCCTCTCGAAGATTAAGCCTTCTGGTCTCCTGGAAGGTGATTCCCTTGCTATCTGACTCAGCCCCCGCTTAAATTGATGTTGTTTTTAATGTAATTCTCCAGCCCGTTTAACGTCCTTGTACCCTTGATGTTGAGATGCAGCCTATCCTTGGCATAAAACCCCTTATTATTCCATGTCTCACCCCACTCCCTTACTACCATGTACCCCATTTCTGCACACAACCCCTTCAGCCACCTATTAAACTCCTGTATTCATAGCTTCCTAGCGGTGCTTGCCCTAGGAACTGGGAGTACCTCAGAGAACGTCACTGAATTTCCCACCCGATTGCAGATATTTCACACCTCCACGAACCTCTCTTGCACTTCATTCACTGTACTGCCCTCTAGGTCATTTGTTCCAAGATGCACTACAATATGAGGCTTCCCTCCCCCCTTCTCCACACATTTCTGAATGGACTGCCCTACTCTCCCCGCTGCCATACCTGGCATACACTTCACCCAGGTTTCGCTCTTTCTTGCTCTCTTACCTCCCCATCTCACCCCGAGCACAGAATCCCCTAGTACAAATACTCAATCCCCCACCTCCTGCACTTCCCCCATAGTTTGCCCTCCAACGATCCCCTTTTCCTCAGTGTCCTCTCCTCTAATACCCTGTCCTTCCCCCTCCACCAATTGCACCTCCACCTGCTCTCTTCCTTCTCCATCCTCCTTCCCTTGCACAACCACCCCCTCCCACTAACTGCACGTCCTCTCACCGCCCCATCATTGTGCCTCCACATGTTTTGGCCTCATTCCCCTTTAGTTAGTGTCTTCATGCCAACTCCAGCTGCTTCCCTACCCCTATCAGCTTCTACCCCACAGTCTTCCTTCTCTCCTTGTACCCTGTATTTCCCCCTTCCCTCATGGTCCCCTATTACTTGTTCTATGTTGCCTTCCCCATCCTCCTGCTCAGTTTCATCAACCAGTACCGCATATCTGTTTGTTGTCTCAAACCCCCTCGCCCATGCCCTCCCCTAAAATCCCTCCCTGCCTCTGCTTACCTTGAACCTCTTCCCTATTTTCTTTCTCTTTACTCCCGTTCCCTACTACTTGCCAACGTCCCCTTTCTGCACTCCCTGGTTCCTGTGGGACTTGGCCCCCTGGCTTCCCTTGCCGAGCACCCCCTTTTGGCCTGTGGCAGCCTGGCCTATCCTGCGATGGAGTCCTCCCTGCCCCCTTGCCCCATCTCCTCTTCTCCCACTCAAACCTGCCCCCCCCTCCCAGTTCCCATTTCAAGCTCTCTATTTCCAGAGTAAGCTGTCTGAACGACCTGAACACCCCCCACCTTCCACCAGGTCCCCAGGAACACTGATGCTCCACACCCACTGCAGCTCACTACCTTTCTGGCCTCCCTGAGCCCCCAGCCCCAATCATCCCTACCCCTCCACTCCCCCCATTCATCCACCTGCCTCCTTGCCCTGACCTCCAACGTCCTCTCTGTATCCCTTAGGCACTACTGGCCCCTGTTACTTAGTCTGGCCAATTCCTCTCTGTAGGTTCACTGCAACTCGTATCCTCCCTGTGCCTGCCCATAACCAGTGAGGCCTGCTGCCTGCAGTCCTCACTGCTGACGCCCTGCAGATGCCACTCGAGACAACACACTCCAGTGTCTTGGCGCTCACGCGAGGAGTCGCTTGGCCCTCTGGAAGGTATATTATGACTCCGTCCACCCGATTTGCCTGGCCAAGTCACGTGACCTCCAGTTACCTCACCAGCAAGTCCCTCCCTCCCTTACCCTCCCTCTCTCAGCGTCCTCCCACCACCCAATCCCTTGTTGTTTTTTTTTTAAATTACTTTTTTATCCACCTACCCAGCCTGCCACCCCCGACCCATCAGGGGAGACAATGCAGACATTCCACTGCCTAGCACCTACCCGAATGGATCCTGAGACCCCATGGAGCTGTGGCTTAACCCCCCAGGTGGGGACAAGGTGGGGGAACTAG
This sequence comes from Neoceratodus forsteri, assembly GCA_016271365.2. Classification (NCBI taxonomy): domain Eukaryota; kingdom Metazoa; phylum Chordata; order Ceratodontiformes; family Ceratodontidae; genus Neoceratodus; species Neoceratodus forsteri. Next base: position 971,008,992 of record CM028131.1, on the reverse strand, counting down.
CACCCCATAACTTACGTTTTGTCGGCTCAGGTCCACTGGGAGGGTGCAGACACATCGTGGGCACGTCCCCCGGTTCCCCATCTCCCCGGCGGTGGCAGGCTCTTTTCTCCCTTTCCCCTATGGCATGAACCCCCAGATGTCATGGCGCAGAGCGCCGAGGTCCATGCCACACACAGGCCGCCCATCCCCTGTGGTCGGGGCTTGCAGTACTCTGAGCTTCCGCTCAGAGTGAGGCAAGTGCACTGGCAAGGCCTCTATCCTCCCCGGAGAAGGTGAGCTGTCGTGGGATGCTCAAGCCTGTCTCCCCTTGGCCGACCCACCAGCGACCCGAGTCCGCTCTCGAACCCAGGTCGCCAGCATGGACCGAGGTGTGGCATCCAACACCTCAACCCTCAGCACCTTCAAACACAGCCACACATGTAGATTTCACAGCCCTTTCCCCAAAGCAAATCACAGTACAATTCAAACAAACAAGTCCTGTTCCTTGTGACGTCCACACCCTCTGCTGCTGTGCCACATGCTCAGGAAATTACAAAAATGGCCTCCTTTTATCCTCTGTGACTCAGGCCACCCGATTTGCCCAGCCCAGTCACGTGACCTCTGGTTACCTCACTGGCAAGTTTCTCCCTCACCCGGCGTCCTCCCCCTACCCAATCCCCCGTTTAATCTTCAAACACAGAAACCACATGTAGATTTCACAGCCCTTTCCCTAAAGCAAAGCACAGTACAATTCAAACAAATAAAAGGACTTAACTCGTCCTGTTCCTTGTGACGCCTGCACCTTCTGCTGCTGTACCACACACTCAGGAAACTACAAAAATTGCCTCAAGTGACAGCAGCACATATGTCAGCAGTGGACACACTGTGGAAACAAGCCACTGAGGTAACCACCCCTCGGGTGGAATGTGCATGCATGGGACCAGGAAGCTGTTTACCCTGCTTCTGGTAACAAAACGCAATACGACTGGACAGGCCTTGTTTCAAAATTGGGGTGCCCACCATCCTTTGGACAAAAGCTATGAACAGTTATGAGGATCTTCTACAATCCTTGGTATGATCCTGGCACCAATGCAGCATCCTGCAGAAGTTCAGCGTATGTAAACTACATTCTCGACCATCTGTGGGAGATGAAAAATAATAAACAAGATCAACAGTCTGTTTTAATGTTCTCTCAGACACTACCTTCAGAAGGAAGTGAGGATTAGTATATAATGTAACCATGTCCTTGTGAAAAATAATAAAAGGAGGGTCTGCAGCCAGAGCCTGCAACTCTGATATGCATCTAGCAGACATCATAGCCACTAGGAACAGTGTCTTCTAAGACAGGAAATGCAGCTCACAAGTAGCAGCAAGCTTGAAGGGAGGTGCAGTCAGGGTCTCTATAGCCAAATTAAAGTCCCACACTGGAACACGGACCAGGGGGGTGCAAGAGTAGAATATCTCTTAGAAATCTATTGGAAACCTCCATTTGGGCCACTGTCTTTCCTTCTGTGATGGCATGAAAATCTGACACTGTGGCTAGGTGGACCTTAATGGAGTAATACCCCAGTCATGAGTCCTTAAGGGACAAGAGGTAGTCGAGCACTTGAGGAATTAAACACTTAAAAGGAATCCAGGGTACACTGAGTACACCAAACTGCAAAACATTCCTATTTTTGCAAGTAGGTGTATAGTGTAGATGACTTTCTAGCTGTCAGTAGAATACCAGCAACCACCACGGAGACCCCAAAGCAGGAGATCTCTATGTCCTCAGGAGCCAGGCATGGAGCTGCTGGGATCGGAGATCTGAGTGTGCCAGTGCACCCTGATTCTGTGTCAGAAGTCCCGCTCACAGGGAAAGCAGGATGGGTGGTTCCACTGCCAGTTGCTGGAGCACAGGGAACCAAATTTGCCTGGGCCTGTAAGGGGTCATCAGAACCAAGGAGGTCGGTTCAGTCTGTAGCTGGAGCAGAACCCTATGAACTAGAGAGAGCAGAAACCTCCCCTTACAGGAGAGAGACAATGTGTCTCACCAGAAAACCCCAGGCTCTGAAACGCATGTTAGAAAGTATCAGGAATGACAGCCCTAGTTCTGTTCTAAAACCAGGATGAGTTCTATAGCCCTCTTGCAGAGGAGGGGTTCAACCTCCTCCAGCAGGATGGTAAGATGTCCTGGGGGATATCTGTTCTGCAAAGGGGAAGGGGTCATGGGAGGAATAGTAAAAAGCTCTAGGGTATGTCCATGCTGAACCACCTCCAGGACTCAAGCATCGGTTGTGATCTCCCTCCATTTTTGTAAGAATAGGGAAATTCAGCCTCTGACCAGAGATTCCTGAGGCAGTGAAGCTAGAGGAAATGAGGGAAGTCAGAAAGTGCTGGGGTCAGTATGGGTACCAATAATGGTCTGACCTTTTGTAAGTCTGGCATGGGCACCAGGAGGCAGGTTTGCAGCTTTGGAAGTGGAAAGCTGAGGTCTCTGTGAACCACGTCCCTGACCCCTGTAATACTGAACAGCTTGAACAGGCATAGGGCCTGTGAAAAGTACCTCTATCCCTACCATGGGGTTTCAGGTTTAAAGTATGAATGGGTTGTAAAATCAATTTGAGGGACTGTAAATCCCTCAAGGCATTTTCCACATCACTGTCGTATGACTGCTTACCTCTAAAGGAAGCATTCATTACAGACTTAGTACATCAGAGGCAAAGCCTACCACCAACAGCCAAGAGTGGCAGTGGAGGAGATGATGGAGGAGGAACCATCGATGGGTGTCCAGTCGATGAAGGCCATTCTGGGTCCAGCACTATGATGGGGGCCAAGAACTGAAGCATCAATGGTAAGATCAATGACGGCACAGCCGAGGGTGCCTAAAGAGGTGGCAATCACAGCCACAGTAAGCGCTGAAAGAGCTCAGACATTGTTTAATAAAGGAGGTGTGCACTGTCTGGTCCTGAAGGGGTTGTTAACAGCAAAACCGTTGAAGTGACTGTGCCCAATGGCAGTATTGGCTGCGAATTCCCAGATGGGGAAGGCAAGCCAGCACCAGACCACGATCCTGGTGTATAAGAGATGGTAGGAGGGAGTGGCACCACGGCCATAACCTGGGATCCATCTTTATCAATTGACTTACCTCTTCTTAGGGGTGAACGGGAATGATCTGGGGGATTGGCCATTTCTTTGGCTGCTTCTCCTACTCAAAGCGGCAGTGTTACTCCACCGACTTAAGAGATTTGTCCTTTTTTCTTGGATGAATCAGCAATGGACAATGCCGACCTCAGGGAATGGCAGGTCAATGACAAAGCAGGAACAGAAGTGATTGACAACGGTGAAGCCGCCTTCAACACAACCTGTTTCTCCATTTCACTGTGTTTCAGATGAAACTCTAGAGCCTTCTTGTTATGTATCTGGGTTGCCTAATTGAAGCCCTGGCAGAATAAGCAAGCTTTAATGTCGGTGGTCTTTGCTGAGGTAATGAATACACATGGAGTGGTCGTCATCTTCATAAATCTCAACGTTGCCATAACATAAATAGCAGAACAATTGTTCTTTGTTGGTCGGCGGTGGCGTGAAAGAAATGTTTTAAATAACAAACTTGTGTTAGTGACAGCGGAAGCAGAACTGAGGCATGCTGGGGGTGCCCATGTTATACAGGCACCAATGAGATGCATCAACATAGGTGGCCCCAGCCAGCTAAACATTTCTGGATGGTCCAGATACCGACAGCTGAGTTCCATGATGTGGCTCAATGGAGGGAGATATCCTCAGAGGATCTTTTCCTTCTTGATGCGACTGTTCAGGTACCTTAAATTTAGAATGGGTATTGCCATTCTCCATTTTTCTTGTCGACCGCTGCCCAGACCATCAATATGGCTTGGTCGGCTCTTGGTGCCTCCAGACCTATTATTGCTGGTGTGTCACTGTCGATATTGGGGCTCTTGCCTCCCCGTCAACCTCTGCTGGCATTCCCGTTGACCACAAAGATGATGATGTCCAAGTTTTCTAGTCCTTCACAGACATCCTCAAATGCCTGTTACATCCTCCTTCATCAACAAACATTCCGTCAACAGGGTCAATGCAACAAACCCCAGCAACGACGCCTAACAAGGCAACGTACCTGGTACCTTCTAGGCCACTGATGGCTTCCCCATCTCTATCACTGCGTCCTCTCAATCACGTCAATGAGGACCAGGAGTATAACCCAGAACTTATTCTGGAAGGGGAGGAGGAAGCAGGAGAGGAATATGTGGAACCCTATGATATAACCATTTCCACAGTCTCTACTGGGAGTGAAGACTGTGGACTATGCACCAGGTCTCCCCCTGAAGATCCTTCATTTATAACAATGATGCAGAAACTTTAATCTGCAATGGGGTTTGATATAGAGAAACAAGACATTACTAAGAATAACTTAGTAGATTTCTTAGAATTGCCTGATATCCCATCCATAGTTATTCCTCTCCTTCTGCCAGTGCTAGAGGATGCCACCTTGGCTAACTGGCACAAACCTAATATGATTCTTGTCATACCATGGAAGGCAGATAAGATGTACCAGACCCCCTCAGGTAAGCCCTTTCTTTCAGGTCAAATTGAGGAGGATTCTGTGGTCATCAATGCCGCCCATGACAGGTCTAAGGCACCAAAGCACCTTAGTTCCTTTCCTCCTGACAAGGAGTCCAGGTGGCTTAATGTCTTGGGCAAAAGAACATTTGCTTCAGCTTCACTTGGCCTCAGGATGGCAAATTACCAGGCCCACCTGGTAAAATATCATAATATCCTTTGAAGGTACTCGGGGCTCAGAGTGACTGGCTTTGCTAATGTACAGCAATCCATCCTCAATGCACCCTTCAGGGAGTATAAGCTGTTTGGAGCAGATGTGTAAGACATCCTCTCCAAATCAACAGGCCTCAGGTAGAACCCTGAAATCAGTAGATTCCCTCCATCATACCCAGACAATGACTAGCCAGAGGGTACCTTTCATACAGCCACAGTCAGACACCGGTCCATAACAAGACAGCAGAGCAAGGGCAACAACAGCCTTGCCACCACCAGGCTCCACCCCAGGTGCCCACTCAGAAGCCCCTAGAGGTGGCACTGCAGCAGCCACAGCAACCAGCTCTACCTGACTCCTTTAGCAACCCCCACCACCTGTACCTCCGGGGTGATAAGAGGGGGCTGCCTTTCCCTCCACCTGGAACAGTGGAAAAAGGTAACTTCAGATGCTTTGGTCCTGAAGAGAATAGCACAAGGCCATGTTCTGGAGTGTCTGGAAATACCTCCAGACCATCCACCACTGCCTTCCAATTACCATCCAGTTCACATTCCATTGTTCCTGGAAGAAATTCACACCCTACTGCAGAAGAGGGCACTAGAACTTGTCCCCCAGGAACAAAGGATCATACTAAGGACAGGAGAGGAGCAAAAGGCTGATTAGCCCATCAAGTTCCTAAAATGACATATAATAGGTTAAAGTTTTGTTTGAACTCAGAAAACTATCCATTCCATTTTTAAATTATTTTTATTTTGACTGATAATAAGTGATATGACCAATTATTCCATGGACCAACAGTTCATTGTGAGAAAAAGTAGGCCCCTTTTTTTTTTGAATAAAATTTGATACACAGATACATAGACAGTGTCGGCAGATAAGGGCCTATGGCCCACCCAGTCTGCGCATTTGAGCTTGTAAGTTCAGTTTATGTTTTCCTAGAAGTCTGTTGCCCCTTACCCCTGACCTCCAGAATTCCTTTATGTCTATCCCATGCATTCTTAAATCCATGATTGTTTCAGCCCCACCACTTCCTCTGGCAGGGTGTTCCACTTGTCCACCACCCGTTCTGTGAAGAAATTCTTCCTCACGTTTCCTCTGAATCGTCCTCCCTCCAACTTCATCCCATGCCCTCTAGTCCTGGAACATCTTTTTCGCTTAAAAATAGTGTATTCCTGCACCCTGTTCCTCCCTGTAAGATACTTGCATGTCTCTATCATATCCCCTCTCTCCCTCCTCTCCTCCAGGGAGTACATATTCAGTTCCTTCAACCTGTCCTCATAGGACTTGTGATGCAATCCATGTACCATCTTTGTTGCCCTCCTCTGAACCTTCTCTACCCTGTCTATGTCCTTACGTAGGTAAGGTCTCCAGAACTGTACACTGCACTCCAGGTGGGGCCTCACTTGTGTCTTGTATAGTGGAATTATGACCTCCCTTTTCCTGCTGGTGATGCCCCTGCCTATGCATCCCAGCATCTTATTTGCTTTACCTGCTGCCTTGTCACACTGTTTCCCTACCTTGAGGTCATCAGAGATGATAACCCCAAGATCCCTTTCCTGCTTGGTGCATGCTATATCCTCATCCCCCAACTGATATATTGTGCCAGGGTTTTTGTGCCCTATACGCATTATCTTGCACTTCTTTGCATTGAATTTCAACTGCCAAACCCCTGACCATTCTTCAAGTTTCTGCAGGTCCCTTCTCATTCTGTCTACACCCTCTGGTGTGTCTACTCTGTTACAGAGCTATGTGTCATCAGCGAACAGTGAAATTCTGCCTTCTAGGTCTTGCGCAATGTCACTGATGAAAATGTTGAACAGGACCGGTCCCAGCACTGATCCCTGTGGTACCCCATTGGTCACTCTTCCCTCTGTGGAGTGACAGCCATTTACCACCACCCTCTGTGTCCTGCCGCCAGGCCAGTTACCTACCCACCACACTACTGTCCTGCCCACACCCATATTCCCCAGTTTGTGTAATAGTCTTCGATGTGGCACAGTGTCAAAGGCCTTGTTGAAGTCCAGATAGGCCATGTCCACTGCCCTCCCCTGATCCACCTCCCTAGTCACCCAGGCAAAAAAATTCAACGAAGTTGGTCTGACATGACCTCCCCCTGGTGAAACCATGCTGCCTTGGGTCCTGTAGTCCACTGACAACCAGATGTTCCACAATCTCTCCTTCAGTAGTGCTTTCATGATCTTCCCCACTACCGAGGTGAGGCTGACTGGTCTGTAGTCCCCCCCTTCCTCTTTGTTCCCACTTTTGTATAAGGGGACTACATTTGCTCTCCTCCAGTCTTTGGGTACCTCCCCTGTTTCCAGTGATCGGCTAAACAGGATAGCCAGAGGTTCAGCCACCACCTCTCTTAGTTCTTTAAGGACCCTAGGGTGCACCCCATCTGGCCCCATTGCTTTATCAACTCTTATTGCTTCCAGTTCCTTCAGGACCCTTTCTCGTGTAAAGGGACTTGTGTCCATTTCTGCACCATTCTCACCCCTTGTACTCCCTTCAGACCCATTACCCTCCTCTTCCTCAGTAAAGACTGAGCAGAAATACCTGTTCAATATGTCAGCTTTACTGTTATCATCCTCCTCACGGCCCCCATCCTCCTCCTTCAGTCTCACTATCCCTCCCTTTGCCTTTCTTTTTTCACTTATATACCTGTAAAAGGTTTTGTCCCCTCTACCCACTGATTTTGCAATGTGTTCTTCTGTCTGAGATTTGGCTTCCCTTACTGACCTCCCTGCCTCCCTTTGCTTCTCCTGGTACTTCTCCCTATCCCCTTCTGCCTGTGTCTTTTTGTATTGCCTGAATGCAATATTTTTGGCTTTCACTTTCTTTGCTACCTCTTTGGAAAACCATAATGGTCTCCTCTTCCTTTTCCTCTTGCTAACCTGCTTAATGCATAATTCTGTTGCTCTTGTAATCCCCATTTTAAATACTGCCCACTGTTCCTCAACCCCTGATTCCTGCCCCATTCCCCTTAATGCCTCTTTCAAGTATCACAGGGTTCTTTCTATTCTCGGTACTTCCTAGTTCCAAAATGGACAGGAGACCTGAGATCCATTCTACATCTCATGGACCTGAACTTTTTTGTAGATTACAAGAAATTCTGAATGGTAACACTGCAGGGCCTAGTTCCACTGTTGCACGCATAGGACTGGATTTGCTCCCTAGATATGCAGGATGCTTAACTGCACATCAAGATCTGCACCTTACACAGGAACTATCTAAGATTCCTGTTTCAGCGAGGACATTACCAGTTCACGGTATTGCCCTTTGGCTTGTCATCTGCGCCACCAGTCTTTAGCAAATGTTTAGCAGTTGTGGCAGTAGCCATCAGCAGGGAAGGTCTATATATCTTCCCATACCTGGATATCTCGCTTCTCAAAGCTCACTCCTAGGAGCAGCTTTCCCACACCCCAGATCGCACTAGGCACATGTTCGATGCTCTAGGGATTACAATCAATGTACCAAAGTCAGTCCTGACCCCTTGCCAATGTCTGCAATACACTCTGGCAGTCCTGGACATAGCCCAAGTCTTAGTCTTCCTGCCACAGGACAGGGTGAAGTGTCTGATTGCACAGGACCACATAGTCTACAACAGCAGGTATGTCACAGCCAGGACATTCCTGACACTCCTAGGCCTGATGGCAGAAGACATCACCATAGTACTGCTGGCAAGACTGCACATGAGGATCCCTCAATGAACACTAGGAGTCTAGTGGGACCAGCGTACAGATGACCTAGAACAAAAAGTTCTAGTAACCTCCCCTGTCAGAAAGGTACTTCAGTGGTGATGGAACCCAGCCATTTGCTAAAGGGGGTTCCCTTCCTGATCACCTCTTTTCATTAGATTTTTATTACAGATGCCTCGGGGATGGGCTGGGGGGCACATCTTGGGCCCATCAGAGACAGGAGACGGACCAAAGTGGAGAGCACCCTTCACATAAATGTAATAGAAATGAGAACTGTTCTGTATGGCCTACAGGCCGTCTGGACTCATCTATTCATGGGTCCTAATCCAGATGGGCAACATAAGTGTGATGCATTACATCAACAAGCAAGGAGGAACCCATCCCTACCCTCTGTGCAGGGAGGCAATGAGAGTTTGGTATTGGGCTCTGGAACACGGTCTAGAACTATCAGCAGCACATGCTCCATGGGTCCAAAATATCCTGGCAGACAGGCTAAGCTGATCACAGTCAAAGATGTACAAGTGGGAACTGCTGACATTGGTCATGTAAGACCTGTTTGACAGGTGGGGTCATCCAGAGTTGGTCCTTTTTGCATCCCCACACAATGCAATACTACCGTTTTTCTGCTTGCTCGCTCCAGGATTTGGAGTTTTCTAGCAAGATGCATTTGTCCCTCTCTTAAAAAGGGAGGTTCCTGTATGTCTTTCCTCCCTTCCCCTCTAATTCATAGCATGCTAATCAAGCTTCAGATGGAGGGGCAACTCTAGTACTTATTGCCCTACCAAGGCCTTGTCAGATTTGGTTCCCTTTGGTTCCATGGCAGCGGTGGAGCCTCCAGTACCTCTACCATTATGCCAGGGCCTGCTGTGACACGAACAAGGAACCCTGGTACATCTGGACCTCAAGGCCCCCCCACCCTTCATGCATGGCTCCTGAAGACAGCCATTGTTAGGTTTCGGGTGTCACAAAAAGTGGCCAATGTCTTGGTGGCTGCCAGAAAACCTTACCCCCAGAGCCAATTATTCCACGAAGTGGAAGTGTTTTGCTTTGAGGGCCACTTCTCACCAACTGGATCCTTTTACCTGTCTGGCAAATCAGGTTTTGGAGTGTTTGTTGTCCTTGTCAGATGCAGGCCCACAATACTCTTCCATCAAAGTGTACTTGGGTGCCATTTCAGCTTTCCATGTGCACACTGAGGGTCGTACTACTGCTCAGTTGGAAGTGGCCCGTACGTTTTTGAGAGGCAGTCTGCACTTGAAACCTCCTATCCACAATCCAGTCCCAACTTGGGACTTGAATTTTGAGTTAGAAAAGCTTACTTGGGCTCCTTTTGAGCCAGCTGCAACTTGCAGCCTACACTTTCTGTCTTGGAAATCATTATTTTTAGTTGCTATTACTTCTGCTTGAAGAATTTCAGAGCTTCAGGCACTAATGCGTTTCCTTGTCTGATTTTTCACAAAGACAGGGTGTCTTTGTGCACCAATCCTAAGTTTCTACCAAAGATGGTGTCTGAGTTCACTTTGAATCAAACCACCCACCGGTCAGTTTATTTTCACCAGCCAGGTTATTTTCCTGAGCATGCCAATTTGGATGAACACAGAATATACTATACTATATACTATAATGTACTATATACAGAGTACAAAGGACTGCAGGAAGTCCTCACACCTTTTTGGTTTTTTCGCCCCTGGGAAAGAGGGTGCTCCTGTTTCTAAACAGTGCTTGTCTAAATGGTTGGCCAACTGTATTACTTTCTGTTACAGGAGGTACAGTAGAGGACTTCCTGGGGTTGTTCATGGCCACTCAATTAGAGGCATGGCCACTTCTGTTGCCTGTGTCAAAAATGTGTCCGCTGCTGAGATTTGTGCAGTTGCCACCTGGAGTACTGTCCACACCTTCACTAAACATTACAGTCTGGACACTGCTTCAAGGAAAAGGGCAAGTTTAGGCCCAGCAGTGCTTCAAGGCCTACTTTCTCAGGCCTGTAGGCTCCAGCCACCCAGACTGTTTCTCTGTCAGTACTGCTTGGTACTCGTTCCATAGGTGTGACCTGATGAAAGAGATATCCTCGAAGAAGATAGAACAGTTACGTACTTACCCTAACAGTAGATCTTCCAGAGAATCTCTCATCAGGCCATGCCATCCCACCCTCCACCCCCTACATCCTGAGGGTTCCTTCTCCACAGGGCTTTGCCAGTTGTTCTCTGCCTTGCCTGGTCAGCAGAGCCATAGCTCCCCTCCTGGCACCCTATAAGGAAGGGTCTCAGAACAGCTCTCCAGCAGGGAACTGAGAAGTGAAAGGGCCACCCATGTTTATATAGGAAGAGCCAATGTAGGATGACATCATTGGTGGCCCTTAGTGGACTGCTTGCAGAAAGTTTCAGTGTGGTCCTAGTGCCTGATGGCTACAGTTCCACAGGTGTGGCCTGATGAAAGAGATATCCTCGAAGAAGATTTTTCTTTACTCCAGCTCTAACAGAAGTCTTTCTGTAAGAAACATAGACAATGATAGCAAAAAAAGGCCACTGATCCATCTAGTCTGCCCATCAAAGTTAACAAACCCAAGACCTGTAGTCCATACAGGGTTCTAACCCACACTATCCGCCCCCATGCGCCCCACCCTACCGCAACCACTAAACCCTTCATTATGTCCAGCCAAGTTTCAAATCATTTATAGTTTTGGGGCCCACCATATCAGCTGGCAGATTGTTCCATGGCTCCACCACCCTTTGTGTGAAATAAAACTTTCTCACTTTCCTCTTGAATCACCCTCGTTAATTTCCACTCATGCCCCCATATCCTTATCCACTACTTATGTTATATAGTTCCTCGCAGTTTCCATCATTCCTTCCACAACATGAAGGTCCCTGCTTGATGGCTTCCTCTCTTGTACGGCCTCCATCGAAGTGCATGTTCAGTGCCTTGAGCTGACCCTCATAAGATCTGTCCTGCTGGCCCTGAATCATTCTCATCACCCTACGCTGCACTGTCTCCCGTCTGTCCTTATCTTTCCTTAGGTAAGGACTCCAGAACTGAGCACAGTACTCCAGGTGGGGCCTCACCACTGATCTACAGAGAGATAGTAATACTTCCTTCCTTCTGCTGTCAATACCTCTTCCTATATACTGTCAGCATCCCGTTTGCTTTACTGTGGATCTTGTTACACTGGTTTGATTGTTTTAGGAAGTCAGTGAAGATGACCACTAGGTCTTTTTCCTCAGTGGTCATGCACAGCTTTACATTCCCCAATCCAGTACTCTGTCCTCGGGTTCTTGTTCCCTAAGTTCATCACCATGCAATTCCTGGCATTGAATTTCAACTGCCAAACCACTGGCCCCCTCCCTAGCTTTTGCAATTCTGTTGGCACCTGCTTAACCCTCTCCCTCACTGTCTGCCCTGCCATAGTGTTGTCTGCAAAGAGACACATCTTGCCCTGGACTCCTTCTCCCATGTCGCTAATGAACATACTGAAAAGGAATGGACCCAGGACCGATCCTTGTGGCATCCCACTGGTGATCTCTCTCTCTTCTGATTTGACTCCGTTAACCACAACCCTCTGCTGTCTCCCTTCCAATCAGTTTCACACCCATCTGTCTTTCGCTGTACCCAGACCCTCTCTTTTTCTGTAACCTTCTGGGAGGCATGGAGTCGAAAGCCTAGCTGAAATCAAAGTAGAGTAAATCCACAGCATGGCCCTTATCCACTACCCTCGTTACCCAGTCAAAGAATACTATCAGGTTGGTCTGACAAGACCTTCCTGCCACAAACCTATGCTGTTTACTGTCTTGCAGTCCACTGCTCTTTCAGGTAGTTTACGAGGTCCACTGTAAGTTAGTGTCTCCATCAGTTTACCCACAAAAGAAGTAAGACTGACAGGTCTGTAGTTACATGGTTGCTAGTTGTCACCCCCCCCCCCAAACTATGGAGCAGGATTACATTTGCTACCCTCCATTCTTTTGGAACTACCCATGTCTGAAATGAGCTACTTAACAGCCCTGCCAGGGGTTCAATTAGTTCTACTGCCAATTCCTTGAGCATCCTTGGATCCATCCCATTTGGCTCCAGGGTCTTATCTAGCTTAAGGGCTGCTAATCCTTTCCAAACCCTTTCACTGTTAACTACCTGCTGCCTCATCGCAGGGATCCCCCTTACAGCTGCCTTAATGCCACTCTATGGCAGAGGCCCTCTGTCTTTCCTTCTGAATACAAAGCAAAAGTAATTGTTAAGAACAGATGCTTTCTGTCTGTCCCCCTCAATTACCCCTCCCTCTCTGTTAGCCTAACAACTCCTCCTCCTCCCTTTCTATCTTCCCTTATATATCTAAAGAACTGTTTACCCATACCCTTGACCCCTCTGCAATAGGTATCTCTGTGTCTGCCTTTGCTTCTCTGACCGCCCTTCTGGTTTTCCTTGTTTTCCTCTGGTACTCTCCCCATTCTTACTTCCTGCATTTTTCCTTGTACCTGGTGAAGGCCTTCTTTTTGGCTCTCACTGCTTCCCTGACCTTTCCAGAGAAACATGTCTGTTTTCTGTACCTTTATCTTTTGATTACTGTTCTCATGCAATACTCTATTGCCTTGAGAATGGCCCCCTTGATTGTCCCCCATCTTTCTTCTACATCCCTGATGCTGTCCACTCCGACTAACTTGAGGCTACTGTCATTTACTGCTGTTGCTTAATTGCTGTAAATAATCTTTTGTAAATGCTCTGTGCCTTTCAATGTATATTATCAATGTTTAATTTACGGTATAATGTATGTGGATTGTGTTTTTATACTCTGTAAATATTTTTATACTCTGAATGCATATGTATATACTCCCTTCTACCTCCTCCCCAGGACGCATCTGGAAAAGAGTTGTTTACAGCTCAGTAAGTCTCTCCTGGTTAAAGTTTTGAAATAAATAACTTGTACTGGACCACCTTCCTCATCTGGCTGAAGTCCTCCTTTCTGAAATCTAGGACTTCAGCCTTTGATGAGGGCTTAACTTGTCCTAAGGGCCAAGTCGAACCATATAGAGTTATGGTCGCTGGATGACAGTGGCTCCCCTACCCCGTCTCCCCCTACCACTTCTGAGTTGGTGAGCACCAGACCGAGAATGGCAACCTGCCTAGTAGGTTCCTTAACTAGCTGCACCAGCAGGCAGTCCTACAATGAATCTAGTAGGGCCTGACTTCTGGAGCTCCTGGACACTGGAATGATTCTATCAATATCTGGCAGGTTGTAGCCAGCCCGGTGGTGCTGAGGGTTGAGGCGCTGGATGCCACACCTTGCTCCATGCTGGCGGCCAGGTTCGTGAATGGACTCAGGCCCTGGATTTGGCAGGGAAGGATTGAGTCGTCAGGACTGCCTCCCTCCCTGGGAGGGATCAGGAATCACCGTTCAGCATGGCCCCTGAGGGAACCGGGGACAATGCAGAGATGGGGCGCCTGGAAAGCGGGGAGGAGTGACGTCGGGACATAGTGCCATGACGTCATTGCACGTCCGTGCTCCTGTGGGAGAAACCACTTTCGAAAAATCCCTGGAGGACTGGGGAGGCGATGAGGGCTCCAGGGATTTAGCCTCACATCCCCAACACCGGACCTCTGCTCCGATGGTCCCCAGGCGCCACCCACAGGACGGATCCTCTACTCTCAGGAAGACACCGCCAAGGTAGGTGAGGCAGGCCCTCCCCCGGGGGGGTGATCCAGGGGGCTGGGAAGTCCTGGTGAGGGGGTTCATCAAAGGTAGGGTCTCAGCGGGGAGTAGCAGGACCAAATCAAGTGAGCACCTCTGAGAGATGCCTTGGTCCAAAGGTGAATAAATAGAATCTACAAAAAAAAAATATATATATATATCTGGCAGGTATAGATCTCCCACCACCTCCACCTCCCCTTTGCCACTCTCCTTTCTAGTTCTGTCCCAAGCTCCTTATTTCTTTCTTCCTTCCCCCTGTCCTAGAGTTTTATAGATCACCCCAGCAATTCTGTTTCCTCGTTACCTCCCCTGATGTTCCCACCCTCCACTGCCTCTACGTCCTCTCTGACATATAGGGCTATGCCTCCTTTTTCTCTATCCCATCTAAACATAATGTAGCTAGGGACTGTCAGAAACCAAGTGTTATTCTCTGTGGCCTAAGTTTCTGTGATGGCTATTAGAGTCATCTCAGTGTCTGCCACCATTGCCTGGAGCTCACTAATTTTATTTCCCAGACTACTGGCATTAAGGCAGTCCCCTTTCCATCTTTTTTAACTTTATTTTTATTAGTTTCTCAACTGAATAGAATTGATTTACAACCATACCCTCTTGCTTTCTCCTATTCCTTCTCCCTTATTCTTCCTGAGTCTCATTAATGTTTTATTTTTCATGCTGAATGTAGGCTATGTCAGCTCTCCTTCCTTGGTCTCTTCTCTAATGTAAACTGAATTTCAACCTTATTGTTACCCACCTTGCTGCTACTGGTCCCCTGTTCAGGGGGAGCCCTAGCTAGGTTCCCTACTTGCTCTTCCTTCTCGGTGGTGCCCCTAGCTTCTTTCTCCCCAGCAGTTAGTTTAATTGTTGGTGAATAAGCTGGGAAGTTTTTTGGCTTCTGCAGCTTTGGAAACTGCAGAGACAACCTCTGACCCACTACTTCCAGAACACACTTGTCAGTGGTGATTTTTTTCCCATTCCTGCAAATAGTCTTGCCCCAACTGGCAATGGCTGACTGGCGACCTGGGCAAAACTGTCACAGGTTTTGTTTTGGCTGTGGCTTAGGGGGTGATGCTGCAGAAAGCCTTGTACACCTTCTGCCTCTGCCCCACAGCACCCTCTCTGAGGCCAGTACTCACAACCCGTGTAGGGTCCGGAGTAGCAGCCTGTGTCCCTGCCTCCCCTTCTGTAAGGCTTGTAGGTAGTGGAGGCCTTTTCTATCTCAGTACAATTCTTATACGTGGTTCTGTACTCAGTCCACTTTTTCATATAAGGCTGTGTCTTTTTCACCAAACTGTTGTATATAATTTTTTGGCCAGTGTATCCATCTTGCTGGAATCCTTTTCAGGGGGCAGTGCAGAAAGGGGAACATTTGCCTTATCATGGCAGTCACCTGTTTCACATTTTAATGATCAGGATGGCTACACCATTATTCTAACCACTGCATGTCAACCTGATACTTTTTTTTTTTTTTTAATCAATGCCAGCTGCTGAGTTTGGTGCTGACATGATTTTCGAAGTGTATGGGGACCAGTAGCCTCCTTGTAGGAACTAGTTTCATCATGTCCATAAATTTAACTTCCTCCTCATTCTCCTCCATTTCCTGAGGGGGGTACTGAGTGTATCAACCATTTGTTTAATGAAGGAAGATTATAAGGCATAGTCCTCAATAAATGAAAATTACGTACCTACCGTAATTCTTGATCTTCTCTTGTATCTTCACCATTCATTACTGCCTGGGTTAGTGCCGGAGGCGCGCACCCACTACGGAATTTTTGGGGTCGGCTCCCAACAGCACCACCCGAGGCGGCCTTTCACGTCATGCAGCGAGAAGTGACGTTAGGTGCACAGACTCCTCCTCCATTTCAGTTCTGGTAGCGGAGGCGAAAACAAAGGTAAGGAAAAGGAGGCGAGGCAAAGAGCCAAGGGACAGAAAAAGAAAAGATATAAACTGAAAAGGAATAAGCCGGTAGAGAACAGACAGAGGAAAAATTCCTACCCTAAGGGACCATGAGGGCCTCCCTTCTGGGCAGCTCCAAGGGAGGAACAGAGAGAGAGAAAAGGAAGAAGAAGAAGAAGAGGAAGAAAGGGAAGAAAACAAGGTATGCTGAGAGGGGAGAACACTGCCCATAGATACACTGGTTGAGAGGCTTATAAGCTCGGAACCAAAAACAAGGGAGCAAGAATCCCTCCTGATAGGACTGAGAGAAGGTTCAACTGAACCGCCTGTACAGATTGGACACAAAGGGCAGATTCTCTACCCTCCCATCATGCCAACCTCCTACCCTCTAGCTGAGAGCTCACAGAATGCCCGGGCAGAAAATCTGTTCCGGAAAGAGAGAGCCCAACTAGGGAGGGGATTAAGCCCCATAGCACCCTGCTAAGTGCTAACACAGAAGTGTATGGGGAGGGGTTAAGCCCTACAGAAGGCAGCTTTGTATGAAAGGATAGAGTGGTAACTCAATCAGACTCCCTGAAGGCAAGGCAAGAACAACCGCTCAAGCCTAAAGAAG
This sequence comes from Neoceratodus forsteri, assembly GCA_016271365.2. Classification (NCBI taxonomy): domain Eukaryota; kingdom Metazoa; phylum Chordata; order Ceratodontiformes; family Ceratodontidae; genus Neoceratodus; species Neoceratodus forsteri. Next base: position 970,992,369 of record CM028131.1, on the reverse strand, counting down.
TGCCAGAAGCACCAGCCAGAATGAGCTGACAATAATAACACCTGCCAGGGGGAATCTACATTTTTGAGGCTGAGCCAAAGGGACGGTCTCTTGAGCTGTGAACTGAGCAACATGGTTAAGGGGCCCAGAAGTCACCCCTAGGGACAGTCAGAAAGAGTTCCCTCAGAATAGGAGAAAAAGACCCTACTCGTTCCGGTTTACCCCGAGGAAAAAAGATCCATTCAAGAAGAACGGAAAACAGAATGATTTTTTTTTTTTGGCATAAAGTCCAAAGGAAGGGAAAGAAACGAGACAGGAGGGAAGGCATACAGTAGGAGGCTACTGAGGGGGCGTGGGTGGGTAACAATGTGAATGGTGAAGATACAGAGAAGATCAAGAATTACGGTAGGTACATAATTTTCATATCTTCCTTGTCAATCTTCACCATTCATTACTCCTGGGTGAGTACAAGCCCCAAGGGGATAAAAACCCTGAGGGAGCAAGACCCCCAGCCTCCTGTTGGTGAGAAACAGAAGGGGAAGACCCTAGGCTAATCAAGGGAGAAGCCTATGGGGGAGAAGAGCTAGGAGGTGTCCCCCGAGGACGGGGAGACGGAAGAAGCCCCTGCAGAAGTCTCCTAGCTCTGGATGAAAAGAGACGGGTCCCCCGGAAAGCAGAGCGAATCACCCTACACCAGGCCAGGGGTGACAACCTTGATAGACAAAGCCATGCCATCCGTCTAATACAGATCGCTGTCTCTGCAAGCCTGGAAGCCACCTCACTGACGTCATAAGATGCCCTTGCTTGGTATCTTGCCAGCTCCAGGCCTATAGCAGAGAGGGCAATAGCTTGTCTGGTTTGCTCCGTATAAGGCATTGATGCTAAGATTTGGGAAAGCATCGACCACAAATGCCTACCGTAGGCAGCATGGTGGGCCTGATGAGATGCAATGCATGACATCGCACGAGAGGAAGAAAACACTCTTCGCCCCCAACGGTCAAACTGTAGAGAATCTGAGTCCGGTGGATGGTCATGCGCCAGGCGGCGGTGCCTGGAGGGAGTCTCTAGGTATGCCAATCCCGAGGGTCGGTTAGGGAGAGTACCTAGTGATTCCGATGGGGCACAATACCTACGTTGGCAGTCTGCCGGGGCTGGAGAAAGGGCGGCTGGTGACTGCCATGAACGGACAGACACCTCCTGGAAGGGAATAGGCCAGGATAGTACCACCAAATGCTGGGCACTGAATTCGCCGAGGAATTCACGCGTCTCCCGTTCAGTATTGTCTCGCCTAATATAGGAAATCTGAAGATCCCGCACCATCCTCGAAGGAATCGCTGATATTCAGTGAAATCAGCATCGGAGAGAGAGCAGTGGATTCCTCTCCCTCAGAGGAGGGAGACGAGGATGATGGAGAGCTTGAGTGTCCAGAGGACTCCTGCGGCGGTGGGGATAGGCTAGCAACCTACTCATTCATGTACCTAACATATGAGGGGAAGGCCGCAGCAGAACCTCTGAACATCTCCCAGGATAACGAGCCCGTGGTACCGACATGGCCTGGGAGAGAGGGGGGTGGCTGCAGAGGAATGGGAGAAGGGCACCTACGGCGAGGCAACTGTCCTCTGCTGAGGCTCTGGAAGCTGGGGAACGGAGCCCGAGCTGGCAGGATCTCGGACAACAGACCAGGTCGTAAAATGGAATCCTGAGGATGCGAAGCCTGGAAGAGCCTAGAAGGGGATCCTCCCCTGTGACGAACCTGGGACTGCATGGATCCAGAAGGGCAGCCCACAGCAATGCCACCAGAGGGGTCCCTGGGGTCCAAGAGGGAAAGATGGGGCCCAGCGCTACGACTCCTACCTGCACCCCGAGGGGTGGAAGGTAGACACCGAGATGCCGGAATCCTGTCCCTCAACCCCTTGGACTCCGAGATCGCCCTCCTCCTCGACCCCAGCGACCCCCCCACCCTGAGAGGGTGCAGCAGTACCAGGGTCGGCAGCTGCCACAACCCCCTCAGGAGGGAGAGCCCCTCCCTCCACCTCCGCTCCATCACCCCAGGGCCCCAGACCACCCCCAGCCTGGGGCCCCTCAGGGAGGGCGGCAGCGGAGACAGAGGTAGAAGCGAACCTGGGACTGCATGGATCCAGAAGGTCCCTGGGGTCCAAGAGGAAGAGCGGGGCCCAGCGCTCCTGGCTCCCCACGCACCCTGAGGGTGGTAGGTAAAAACCGAGACGCCTGAATCCTGTCCCCGTACAGGACTCTGAGAGCCTCCTCCTCGACCCCAGCGACCCCACCACCCCAGGGGTGCAGCGATACCAGGGTCGGCAGCTGCCATAACCCCCTCGGGAGGGACAGCCCCTCCCTCTACCTCCACTCCATCACCCCCAGGGCCCCAGACCACCCCAGCCTGGGGCCCCTCAGGAATGAGGGCGACAGCGGGGACAGAGAGTATGGCGGCTGGGCCACCTAGCACCTCGTGCCACGGAACCCTGACTCCACGAGGGGTCAGGGTGCCAGGGCAGAGTCCACGTCTGAGTCATCCTCCTCCGAGGAGGAAGAGACCAGCTGGACCACAATATTGGCAACCCCAGGGGTCTCCAGTGAAACGGCGCCGCGGATGGGTGCCAGACGACCCCGGACCCCCCGCACCACCTAGACCCAGCCCTGACTCCCTAACGGCGCTGGCCAAACCCACGGCACCGCCCTCGGTGCCAGTACCCCACTCGGCACCGCCAGAAAAGCCAACCGGGCCCGCGGCACCGTGGGCAGCGCCGAGAGCCAACACAGTGCCGCCAATGGCACCGTCTCGATCACCGGCACCGCGAATGGTGCCGGGATCCGAAACGGTGCCGGAAGGCGGCGTCGAGAGTCCACCGATGCCGGGCCCAGCAGATGTGGGCCTCGACACTGGGGAGCCTGCCCCTCGAGGAGGTGACTGCAGGCGGGGACCCGGCATTCCTCCAACAGCGCAAAAGCTTCCTCTTGACGAAGATGAGAAGTCTCCTCCTCCTCTACAGACCGTATAGGCCTGAGGGGACCCGGGAGAAGGGCCTAGAGACCTTACCTGGGAATCCCTGGGCCGCGCCGTCCCGAAAGTCGGTGGGGCCTTGCCGATCTTAAGCGTGTGGACTTCTAGGGGCTGACGGTCCATCGAGAAACAGGCGTCGCATGCATCCATATCGTGGCTAGGTCCCAGAACATGAAGACAAGCATCATGCCCGGTCCGCGGCGGAAAATACTGGCCACAGGAGCACCAGGCGCGCAAAGGCGCTGCCCGCCTTCGACTTCTACGCTTTGCCCCGAACCTGACATGATGCGAAAATGTTGAAATTAAAACAGCAAAAGCTCTTGCTGCCGTCGAAAAGTTATAAAGAATGGTCTTACGGTGGCAGCGTCGAGAAAAAGCAGAGAAGGAGTCTGGGATCCCGATGCGCCAGAAGGCCTAACTGTATCTGACGCGCAGCAGGTGTAGCCTCAACAGCGGGAGAAACAGAACTGAGATGGAGGAGGAGTCTCAGGCACATACGTGGCCATCCCTCACAGATGACGCAGCTGCCAAGCCGCCTGGGCGGGCGCTTCATTGGAGCAGACTCCAAAACAAAACAAAAAAAAATCTCCCATAGCGGGTGCGCGCCTCCGGCACTAACCCAGGCAGTAATGAATGGTGAAGATTGACAAAGGAAGATCTCTAGGATGGGAACCAAACTCCTGCTCAGGAGTGCCATCAGGTTCAGCAGGCTCACCCTCCTCCTCCTCCAGTTCTCAATAAATTTTCCCCTCCAATACAGGCTGTTGTTCTGGAACCAGAGCCTAAGGAGGGGGAACAGGCACATTAAATAACTTACCCATGGCCTGGAAGGCCTGGAAAAACTGCCACATCTTTGAGATGTCCTTTGTCAAAGAGCACTTGTCTCTGATCCACAACCAGCTTTTTTTTCTTTGCAGAAGGTTGGCAAGGATATGTTTTTTGTTCTGTTTTTTTCTTGGTAGGCACTGGTTTCAGCACCTACTCAGAGGCTCTTTCTTTTGCTTGTATTTTTACCATCGCTGGAGCCAGGGTTCCCCTCTCAGACTCCCGGCTGTCTTTACCATGCCTTTCTGATGGCTGAGAAGTTTCATCTTTTTTGTATGTTTCTATGTCTGTTCCCTTTGACAGGGACTGCTGCGTATGAGGAGAAAAACCCACTGATGCATGCTTTCCACCATCACTGGCAGCTCCCTTTGAGCCTTTATTGCACTTTGGTGACACAGAGGCAGACTAAGAAGCCATACATTCTTCTCTTTTTAAAAAAGTCCTTTTCTTTTGGGTTTTAGGGCAAAACCTTTGGCAAAGTACGCAATTTTTAAAATCATGATCTGGTCCCAGATACCTTAAACAAATCTTGTGGCAGTTTGTCCTTGCCAGGAGCTGAAAGCTAGAGTAACATTTTTTTAAAACCTGAGGGCCAGATTTTATTTTTAGGCCCATCAGTCATGCCAAATACTGACAGGACCTGTACATTAGATTTAATCTGGTTCTTGAATTCAATTTTGGTAAAACCAACATTTAAAAGAACAAATAACACCAAATACCTCCTTATTATTGTTATTATTAAAAAACAACAGGGGTTAATATTTTTTCCACAACATACGGTTGGCTCTCTCAGGCAGGAATCGCATTTCAGAGCAGCTTCTTCAACTCCTGAGAACAGATCAAGAACTGGAGAAACTGCTAATAATTTGTAAAAAAATAAAAATAAACACCCCTAACACAATGCATTTGAAAACAAACTTCTTGTACAAAATAATAAAACAGCTGTAATAACAAATAGAAACAGATGACAAAGGTTGGAGATGACTTTTGGGCAACTGCTCTCTTCAGGTAGAGAAACAAACCTGGCATTAAGCCAGTAGGGGGAGCATAACCACAGCTCAGAGTCTGAACTTACACCAAAGTTCCAGTATTTGCATATGTTCGATCTCTGGGGCAGCACACTCCTGCGGAATGATGTTTCATGTATTCGACATCATTGCAGATTTCTGTTGTTCTAAACTATTCAATGGAGAGCAACAAAAATGATTCAGGGGCAACCAGGTAGGACGTCCCAGGCCAGCCTGAACTGGAGGACAGGTGGGACAGGGAGACAAGATACAAACCTATGAAAACATGCAGGGACATAATAGGGCTGGCAAAAAATGATTTACTTAAACTACAGAGTAAGAGGACCACCAGGAGACACAACCTCAAACTAGCAGGGAAACCTTCAAAAAGAACATGAGAAAATATTTCTTTATATAGAGGGAGTTGGATATGTGGAACAGGCTAACAAGTGATGTCATTAATGCTAGTACTATCTAGGCATTGAAAACCATGTGGGATAATAACAAGGGAGTAATGAGAAATAGAAGGCAGGTCAGGGGATCAGGGAGCTCCAAAGAGATCGAGAAATTTTAGGCAGGAATAAACGGCTCAACTGGATAGACTTTTAGTCTTTATCTGTCTGATGCCATCTACGTCTCTACGTTATGACAAGCAGCCAGTGCAAAACAAGTCTAGAGTGCAGTGTTTTCTCATTAATGTGCATAGTATAAAAACAGGGATGCTAAATACTGAAAATATATAAAATATAAGTTGAAATGTGTATAAAATTGATGGTTTTCTACAGATTAACCGATGGTCTCAAAGGCCCTTAAAAGAGGTTGGGTTTAAAATATCATTTGTTCCTACTCACTTTTCTTTCGTCTTAAAGGACAAGTAAACTATTAATTAGGGGGAGAAGGGTCAATGAAATCACAAACGCGCCTGTGTAATCCTTGAATAAGGGATGCTGAATTAAACTATCATAGCTTTTATCTTTCATTTACTAATTTATATCCATTATGTCATATCTGAAGATTGAGCTGAAATGTAAACAAAAGCTCAGACAAGCAATGCAGCTGAGCCACCGGGTTGGCTCACAAAATGGAGCCGACATGCTATATGATTACATCATCGGAGAGAGTCCACTCTGCTTCTTGCTTTAAAAGCTATGGGCACTACTGTAAGACACTGGATATAAACGGTATATGTAAATATCAGCACATGTATCGATACTTAGCGCACAACCTAAGTATCAATACATATGCTGATATTCCATATACAGCTAATATCCAGCATTTTAAAACAGTGCCAGAATTTTAATACAAAGTGTAGCCATTTTACTCTGATGATTCAATCACATAGGACGCTGGGGCCATTATGTGAGCCGAGTGGCAGCTTGGCTGCACGTCTCTTCTGTCTCTTCTGAGCTTTTGTTTACATTTCGGCTCAATTTTCGAATATGATGAAACAGATATAAAACAGCAAAATAAAGGTAAAAACTCCATAACTAAATTCAGCATTCCTTACTCAAAGATTACACAGCATCTGTGATTTCATTGACCCCTCCCCCCAAAACTGATGGTTTACTTGTCCTTTAAATTACTATCTTGATATCCTGCAATAATGTTATTCATATTAAGTATTTAGATACTGTCTAGCTCTGCCATGCTATAACTGAATGAATTCAGTACGTGTGGTAACATGTATACAGTACGTGTGGTAATATGTATACAGTTCTTTGTTAAGTGCCCCAAGCCTGCAGGACTGGGCGTGGTATAAATAAAAACAACTCCTACTACTTAAGTTTAAAATAAAAGAATTACATTTCTCATTAGAAACTGTTAAGCCTCTCATAATAAACATTTGCAGATAAGTTCAACAATGCTGACTGATTTGTGTATTTTAGTAAATGCACAACCTTAAACAAACAAAAAAAAGGTACCTGGTCTTATCCCACATGTTACTGAAATATACAGTTTACATAGATTGTTTTTATACACACTGTACTACACATTATTAAAAGAAAAAAGGAAGAAGCAGCATGTAGTATAGGAGATAAAACATCTGGAAATGTCTAACCAAATGGCCGTATAAATCCCAAGAAGGGTCTAGAGATGTTACAATAACTCACTACGTCAATATAGCATGCTAGTTTCCATCGACAATTTATCAGTGTAAAAACAAAAAAAAGGTTTTTGTCACCCTCTGGGTGCGACAGAGATTCCTAATCCTCTACCAGTCAGAGTTTCATCCTTGTTTAAAATTAGAAATCCTACTAGTTAATTATGATAATCAGTATATACTTACAACATTTACACAACTATTGCAATACTCCAAACTTGATATTGTGAGAGCAACAGAATATAAATCAACTTCTACTGCACAGTTTCATGGGAAGTCCTAGAAATCATGATACAGTATCTCCGAAGTAATCAGGGCAAACTTACCTTCTGAATAAGAAAATTAGAGGATGCAATAGGAAGGGAAATAGAAAGGCACAACATGAAAACACTTTAAAAAGACAATAGGATTCCACAAAGAAAGTACAACAATACTGCTACAAGCAACAACATAAAATATCAAAAGGGGTCAAGGTAAGGTTCAAATCACATACACAGGATATGGTGTTCTTCAATGAAAACATTTTTTTTAACATGGAAATCATGGGCAATAATAAGTTAACATTTTGCCTTGTTCCTACGACCAAACCAGCTATACTGTACTAAGGGTGTTCATGGCCTGACTATTCATTCTCACTTACCACCAATAATGGGGCAAGTACTTTTTGTTATTCAGGACAAAATACCTGGAAGAACGAAAAAAGTGAACAAAAGCAACCCCTCTTTCCCTCCTCAGGTGGCAGGAGCTAGTCTCTGGTTCACTCCTTCCCCATCCCAGTAATCTGCCACCGTCAATCCCCTCCCTGTTGTCCAACACACTCTTGTGTTTAAAAAACAAATGCCAGGGCCAGGAACTGTCTCAGGTGTGACACCTTTTAATTATCCCACCCTCCTTAACCTGACTCACCCCCAGTCCCCAAAATACTTCATTATTAAAGTGTTGCCCCAAATCTTGATTCACAATTTCAGAGGGTGGGGCAGCAGCAGTTAAAATCCTGGCTTACCAGTTGCTCTTTTTCTGGAGTGTGCCTATTCCATAGAAGCAATATTAGGTTAAACACTAAGTCGAGTGGGTGCATGACCAGGAGGATGGGGTTGGCACAGTCTGCTTAGCGTCATCAGTGATGACAGCTCTGCCCCCTGAATGCACGCCTGCTTGCTCCAAAACTAGCCAAATACCATTATGGAGCACATACACTGTGAGAGAGAGAGAGAGAGAGTGAGTGACTGAAATTAGCTGTTATTTGAACTACTACTGCCTCCCTCTCCCCTGAAATGATGAATCGAGAGGGAAGCCCTACCAGTTTGATGGAAGTTATTTTGGGAACTGGGGTGCTGGGTTACAGAGAGGAATACTTTAAAAGATGCGAGTGTGCGAGACAGTGTGAAAGGTGAGTAAAAGGTGGAAATGACTAGGGTTTTGAGGAAAGTGGCCCAGGGACTAGCCCTAGCCACGTGGCTATGCGATATCTCTAAGGTTTTACATTTATTTATTTTTTACATTTTTAGCTGATAATTCATTAACAGGTATTGAATATGGAGTATCAGGGAGTGCCGAGTATGAATACTTGACAAGTATTTGAGAAAAGGTACTTGCACACATAAAAATAGCACTCTGCTGTCTGCAGAGTCATTTTAGCTCAGAACAGCATCCATGCAATGACAGTATACTGGGACTGATGATTTCTCTCAGGTGGTAAAACACGAAAAGAATTACCATCTTTGCTATATATCTTTCTATTGTTTATATCCTTTGTAACTTGCTGCCAATGCCAATAGGACACACCTGAAAAAAAGGGTGTTGAAGCTCAGTGGGCCTAACCTGTGTAAATCATTTAAAATCATGCCTCCACAGTAGAACAAAAATATAAGAATATATAACTCTGTTAGAGAAAGGAGGTCTTTTTGCACAGACTTTCAGAAACATGGCTGCAGCACAGCTGGTGTTTAATAGAGTAAGAAACAGAACAGAAATAATCTATGGTGGCTACAAAGTTCATATGGCAAGTTTGCTATATAGCGGCACATTTGCTGCACTAAATGTATTATAACTAATAATGTCATTTTTAGCTGGTCACAATGCAGGATACCGGACTTATGAAAAAACAATATTGCTTGCTATTCCCTGGTCAAATGTAACAGAACCCCAACAAGTGTAAAAGTCAAAGGAATAATATGCTGAATTCAAGCTAACCAACTAAAAAAAAAAAAAAAAAAAAAAAAATACCTCTAAAAGATGGCCAGTCAGAGGTCTCCAAAGAATCTCAATCCTGTGCATATTAACTAGTCCTGTTTCTAGCAGTTTAGCAACAGCAAATAGAGATGGTTCCTATAAAAACAAGCATACAAGAGACTTAATGAAAAAATAAAAAAGTTAAATGTTGTGATCCTGTTTCTACATGTTTGTCTAACACTCCACATATCCGCAAGTGGAACAGATTTACACATTTCACATATACTAAATCACAGATCAAGTTAGGAAGTGTAGGCAACTAAAGAATCAATTTTTAAATAGTAGCTAAACTTCAAGGCACTGTTATCAACTTGGTGGTGTATATATAAACAGAAGGTGTTATCAGTTATGGCATACGTGTGTCAAGTTCCAAAGGAGAAAATAGGAAAGTAACAAAACAGTAAAGTAGTAATGGAGATACTGCTCTGCACCATAAAAGAAGAAAAAATATGCTGCAGGTGATACCTTTTATTGAACTAACAAAACCATTTTTCAGATTAACTTTTGAGAGTTATACTCTCTTCCTCAGGTCTGTGAAAGCAGAGCTGAGTTACATGTCAGATATAGAGGCTGGGATGTGGATTCAAATGAGACAGTGTGCAGTAGTATGCTTAAACATCAAAGCCCTACAAAGTCAGTTCACATTTGTAAAAAAAACAGGCAGGAAGAATTTTAAAGAATATCTCATTTCTCATTTAAGAGTGCCGGCTGCAGGGATAGCTTCAAGATCAAAGTGGTAGTTTCATTTTGTTCTGCAGTGGGGGTGGGGGCTGATGTGGTGTTCTGAGGATGAAAGAAGAGAAAATTTTAAGCATTTTTTTTCTAGGGGGGGGTTATGAATTTATCTCTGGCAAATGTGCCAAAGAGCCAAGATACTATAAAAAGATAAAGAGAATCTCTACAATTGGTAAAGATGTAGTAAAGAAACAAGGGTTAAAAGAAATCTCAGCAGGGATTTTCAAAAGGCTTGGATGTTGACACAAATGAATGCTGGGACTGCATACGGGTCCATCCACTTGCAGCCAGGCAGCCGCGCTATTTTTCAGAAATTGTGTCAATTTACAACAAATCGTCCCAATTTGTGTCAGAAAATGGATGCAACTGTGAGTTGCATCCAGTTTGGAGGTGACTGAGTTTGTTTCTGGACACAAACTTTGGATGCTGTTAAGCCAGCTAACTGATGGTCTAACAGGTTTGGATGCATTTCTGCTTTGAAAATAGCATCAGACACATCTCAATCAGATCCTTTTGAAAATTCCACTCCTAGTGTTTGAACCCTATTAGAAAGAGCAAAGCTTAATGTAATTTGGTGCATCATAATTCGTTTGGAATCAAATAAGGTGCAAGTGCATCATATTAAAACAGGACTGGTTGCCATCAGTTGATATCGAGGTTCCTTACTCATCAGTAACAGTAAATCTTTGAGAGAATCTCCTCCGTAGATCCATACACATTGTACTGTAAGTCAACAATGACAGGACCTCGTGGGAAATGTCCACAGCTGTGCTGCCCATGTTGATGCCCTAAAACATGACGTTGGATGCCTCAGTGTAGCCTATATACAGTAGGCGGCCTCCATATACTTCACTATGTGCCTGTGACAGGGCTGAATAAGGCCCTGTCCCATTTGTTATGCAGAAAGAGTTAAATGCAAGGATCTGTTCTATCCTCTCCTTTTCTGTCTCGTTTGTCTGGCTGCGCAACCAAATTTTCTTGTGAGACCTGGGAACTGATCATGCCGACAGTCTCAATATTCTCCGCCTATCGCTATCTCTCTGCCTTCACTTGCTGTTTCTGTATTTTCTCCTCCCTTGCACATCTGCAGTCGTAAAAATATATGTGAATCTTTGTGACGCACTGTATGTGAAACTAGGATCCCTGTGTTTGAAAGTGTATACAGTTATACTTTTTAAATGACTGTAAAAAGCTATCTGGAACTCAATGGGTTAACCTGAGATGCTGGTTTGCAAACTTTTGCAGGGCTGTCTACAAGAAGTCAGTTTTGGGTCACCATGTACTATTTTGTTGCATCTGCAAGGAAGGAAACTGACAAAGTTCTAATGCATTTTGAGAAAAACAGGATGTCTCCTTAACAAGTTCCCTGGCAAAGACTTGTTATAAAAAGAGCAGCAATATTTTCGCTAGAGAGAGTGAGATTTGAAATAGAGAAGAAACACTCAGAAGGACTTTATTTTCTCTGTTTGTACTGCCTTTGTAAATAGTTATTCTGAACAATTTTTATTTTTTATTCAACTGTTATTGATGATAATAAAATTCTCATTGCGAATTTTACAACTGCTCCTAGTTCTCCTATGCTTCCTGACCTGTGCCTTGATGACATTGCCATTGTAAAACAAAGTTCCAATATCTTTTAACCAACAGGAACAGGGAATCCAACCCTGGCCAATCATGGAGGAGAGGCAGGAAAAGCAGATTACTTGAGTCCATTAATTACAATAGCTGAATAACTGAAAGGCAGACCATGCAGTAACCTGTAACCAACAGTTGTCCTCCGCGATGGAGGACGGTAGGAGTTGTGTGTCTCTATAGAGAAGATCCTCTCGAAGATGGCACTGGTAAGAAATGAACCCATCTTTTTCAGGGTATCTCCTCCATACAGCTCCACACACAGGACAAATACATAGCTGTGCAGCACTTCCAAAAGGGTAGGCTGGCAACAAAGGAGGATAATTCCCCTAAGACAATAGGCCTTGCTGTATAGCCATGCCAAAAACCATCCCTCCTGCAGGAAAACAGATACAGACTATAATGTTTTTTCTACCAAGTTGTTTCTCGTGCAGAAGTCTGCCTGCCGGCACACTTCCTGCCTGGTCACTGACCTACCAGTTTTCCATCACGTACACAAGACCTTCTCATGGTGGGTGGCCAACTGTGTAAATTATGCGAAAGCCTCCGGGGGGGGGGGGTGCCGGCTTGGACAGCACGTCTTTTTCCTCCAACCTCAGCGAGTGACAGTGTAAAATGATGTGGTTGTGCACGCACTCGTTGACATGCATGTGTGAGGGGCATCTGGCCACAATCCCTTTCTACTGGTGCTCCCGTCTGCGCTACTGACTGATCTCAACCAGTCGACAGTCACAAAGCGGCAGCAGCCTCCCAGAGGAAGGACAGCAGGATATTGGATATTCCATTCTTTCTCCTCCAACCAGCCCTCAACAATCAGCGCTCAGTCCCAAATGTGGGGTGCCATCGTAGCATGCAGTAGTGCTACTGCTGTGCTACTGGGCTGGCTCAGACTGCAGTGTTTAGTAAATATATGGATCTTACTCCAGGTAGCAGTTGATAAGATCTGGGAAGCCGAGACCAACTGAAAACAAACCACAGAGTCTGCTATGCCCTGAGTGGGGGGTGTCCTGTAACTGTACCAGGAAGCTCCTTGCCAGGCATTTGGTAACACAGAAAAATGCAGAAGGATAGCCACCTGAAAAGACACTGCTTAGAGACTGGCTAGCCAAACATACAGTAGGCAAAGGACACAAACAGGTGAGGTGGCTGTTGGAGGTCACTGGTGCAGTCCAGATAAAAGCAGAGTGCCCTATGGATGTCCATAGAGTGTGGAAGCCCCTTCCCCAGATACAGGAGGCTTGAGAACACAAGCAGGTTGATGGACTGATTCAAAGGGAATTCAGACATCAACTTTAGGAAGAATTCAGGATAAGTACTAAGCATCATCCTATCAAGATGGAAGGTCACATGGGGGGGTCAACAACCACAGCGTGAAGCTCCAAAACCTGTCATTTTGATGTGACAGCTACCATACAAATGGTTTTCAAGGACAGAAACCTAAGGTTACTGGAAACAGCAGGTTCAAGCAGAGTCCTGGAAAGGAAATCCAGAACCAAGTTGAGGTCCCAAGCCAATACAAGCTTAAGGACTAGAGGTTTTGGCATACAAAATTTTCTTCCATAACCTGTGAGAAACCTCCATTTGAGACAGGCTTACCCTCAAGGAGTGCATGTTAGGTAGAGATGGCCAACAGATGCACGTAAACAGAGGATTACTGAAGGCCTGACTGGGACAGTGATAGCAGATATTCCAGTACAAACTACATAGGCCGAGTGAATGGGTCCAGCATTTCCACTTCAGTGAATAAGTGTGTCTACTAGATGGCATCCTAGCAGCCAGCCAGGCAACCGTTACCTTAGGTGGCACACCAAACCTTGTCAGCTCTACGTCCTCAGGAACCAAGTGTACAACTGCAGAGTCAGAGGATCTGGGTACAGCAGCTGACCCTGGAACTGAGACAACAGGCCTGACATGAGGGGTAGCTGGAATGGAGATTCCACTGCCATGTCCCAAAACCCAGAAAAGAGCCACCAACATCATTAAGGCCAGCTTGTTCCAGAGCTTGATCAGGATGCACTGAATCAGCAGAATCTGAGGAAAGGAGCAAAGGAAGCAGCCCCTGCAGCACAGGAACAACACACTGAGTAAGAAAACTCCGGGCCTGGAGTGAGCATGCAAAAACATGGCAGTCAGCATTATTTTGGGGATACAAAATGTCCACCTCTAGACACTCCCACTACCTAAACAGAAGTTCCGCCACCTCCCCTCATAGCTACCATTTGTGGGGCTGCGCCGTGGCGTGGCTAAGAGCATCTGCTAGCACATTTTACAAGGCTGCCATATAGATGACACCAAGGTGCATGTTTAGCTCCACTGCCATCTGACATAGGGGACAGGAGTACATTCCTCCCTGTGTAAGGTAAAATACCACATGGCACACTTTGTCTGGACCAGTACTGATTGCCTCTGGATCTACTGAGCTAGAGCCTGTAGCCCATACAGAACCATCCTCATTTCCAAGACACTGATATGGAGGGTGTGCTCCAGTTGGGGACAGAACCTCTGGGCCTGGAGGGACACAAGGTGGATACCCCACCCAGGTTGTATGCATCTTTAGTCAGACTGACTGGAGAAGGGTTCCTGAGATGGGAGCCCTAGCAAACATGTAATCCTTGTTCTGACAGCACAGAACTGACCTCCCTAGAGGAACATATGCAGAGTGGGTCGATGTGGGATTGGTGCACTTGGGACAACTGAGCATGCAGGAGCTAGGGAACCTCCAAATGCAGGTGGGCAAGGGGAACCATTAGCACTGCAGCAGCCCTTAGGCGTAACATTTGAAGCATGTTTCTGGATAAGACGACATTACTTCTGTCAAGTACACCTGCCTAAGCTATCAAAGCAACTGCCCAATCCTCGGGCAGGGAATCTTTCACCTGAGAAATGCCTAGCACCATTCTGATGTACTGCAACCTCTTGCTAGAGGTAAGAAAAGACTTCAACACACTGACCAGTGACCAGGACATCTATCTGATCCAGTAACTGCTATGTCCTGTTTACAGTGAGAACTGTTAGGTCTGCAGAAGATCCCTTCAGAAGCTAATCATCCAGACAGAGGAACATATACAGCTTCTCCTAACAAACGGCCATGGCTAGCACTGCAAAGCATTTGGTAAAGACATGCAGTGCAGAGGATAAATGAAATGGCAACACCCAGACCTGAAAGTGATGGTCCTCAAGACAAAACCACAGGTATCGTCAGTGACGTTTTCTGATTTTTATGTGCAGACGGCATCCTGCATATCTAGATCACACATCCACTCTCTCTGAGGCAGCAGGGAAAAGAGAGAGCATGTGAAATTTTTCATAAGGCACAAATTCGTTCAGAGCCCCAAGGTCTTGGAAAGAGTGAAACATTGTCTTTTTCAGTACCTGGAACTACCCGGAGTACAACTCCACATGTCATTCCTGTGGGGGCACATGCTATATTGCCAGTTTTTCCATTTAAGCCTTGACTTTGTTCTGAAAGACAGACTTTTTTTTGTTTTTCATTTCATTTATTTAGGGTTCCAACCACTAAGCACAGCTCATTTGTAATAGTGACCTGTAGGAAACATATAACAAAACACATGCTGCAAAAGATATTTATAAATAGTTATAATTAGTATAAAAGTACAACATTTAACTGTACAATTATATAAAAACTGAAAGAGCATTACAACGACAACCTCCCTGTGCTGAAACTGAAATCAACCTGTTTTAGGACTGCATAGGCAGTACAGTCTAGAGGTTAGAGTAACACGCTTCAAGCAGTATGGCCTGGAGGGTAGAGTAATGAGCTGTTAATGTGCTTGGTACAACCAGAAGACCTGGGTTTGATTCCCACAGCCTCCACCTGCATACTGTGTGACTCTGAGCAAGTAAGTCATTTAACTTCCCTAGTGCTCTCGGGTCACTCCTGGAAACATTTGTGTGCGCCTAGTAGGCCTACCTAAATACCAAACAGTATAAAAAAAAGCAGACTGTAACTGATGGAGGTTTTAAGTTTGGTGAATGTAATTTATAGCTGGGAATGGATTCCATAAAATGGGTACATACTGACTAAAAAAGTACAAAGACCTTTGGATTTTTGTTCTTGGAACCAGCATTTCCTAGAGACTCTAATTACTCAAACAGAAATCGATTCTCCTACGAGAGAGTCTGTTGCTCAGATATTCTGGCACTTAGCTCAGAACACTCTTGTATGCTAACAATAACTTACGCAACCTTCATCTATCAGGCAAGGAACTCCACCCTATCCTATGGTACAGGTTACAATAGTGGGCATCTCTAAGGCACTACGAATCACTCTAGCAAGGTGATTGTACAGGACTTTTTGTAACCTATCATTTGTGGCATAATCATACTAAACATCCGCATAGTCAAACAACAAAAAGTCCTGCACCCGGACTTTTTCAATTGTTTTAAAGTGCAGACAATTTTTGTTCCTCTACAACAGCCTGACACTCTTGCCCACCTGCACAATCAAATTATCCACATGCTTATTTCCTGACCCTATAGGATCTAGTCAGAATCCCAAGTATTTGTGCCTACGCATTCCAGCGGGGTCACATTCACATCCCTCACAAACACATCTGTGCAATCTCTGAGTTTAGAAACTAAACCAAAAGACATAAGCTTGGTCTTAGAAGAGTTCAGTTTCAATTTAACATTGTTACAAAAAGCCTGTAACCTATCAAAACATCATTGTAACTTATCTTGAACCTCCAAAACTGAAGGGCTTGAGGTGTAGACTATTGTGTCATCCACGTATAGATGGTACAATGAGTCACCGACACTAGCTTCCAAGGTGATTTGGCGGGTAGAAGTATGGCCTAAGAGGAGTCAGGGGGCAGAGAGATGAACACCAGGGCACAAACAAAATATTCTATTTCCAGTAACCATTCTTCTGAAGTAATATACCGCCACTGGGGCAGAAAATGAAAACTATATAATCACCGTAAATGTTGGTCTTCCAGAATATCTTCACCATTCATTCACACTAATGGGTCTGAGCTGGAGGTGCTTGGATCCTGTGGGAGCAAAGTCTTCGGCAGCATCAATGGGACCGATGCTGGTGTTTGCTCACAAGGCCAACTTAATGATGCTGTGCATACGAGTCAGCCAGTAATTGACCGGGCCCCTCCCTTCTTCAGTTCTGCTTGTCAGTAGAAGAAAACAAGTAGGAGAGAAAAAGAGAGGGGGCTATAGAATTCTAGATAAAGGGACAGGAAAGGATTTAGGATATAAAAATCATAACAAAATAAAACCCGTTACCAACTTAGAAAAACTAAGGGCTGGGCTTACAGGGTGGCCCAAGGATAGCGGGCATATGAGCCACAGCCTATTATCAGTTACCTGGACAGTAAGGGTAGAGATAAGAAAAAGGGTCAGCAGCTCTGGCTTGTACACACGGGCCCAGAAAAATACCTCTGTGCAATTAAGATGGCATCATGCCAGCTTAACTAACAACAAGCTTTATACTCCCAAGCTTAGCTTGGAGCTTAGATTTCCGTCCGTCAGATCAGTCAGCGACAATGGGGCCGAATGAAGTCACTTCACCACTTTCTGTCTTGCACCAGCTCCACAGCTTCGTTCATCTTTAATCCTTTCTGCTGCAATTTGTTCTTGATCGTTATCTATCCCGCAAAATCGCGGTCCTCCCATAGGTTTTATTCCATGTTTTATTGATTTTTATTTATTCAATCTCAGATTACAAAACACCTTTGAGCATAAGTAGCTCATTTACAAAGGTTCCATGTCAGTGGGGAGGGTAACAAACAGACATCGGAAGGACTAACAATTGAATTACATAAATACAGTAACACAGTTAATTACATCATAAAAATCAGCACTATGTAGAATAATAGAAAGGAGTGAAGGTAAGAAGGAGAAGAAGAGAGGGGAGTAGGATTGTAGGACCAAAGGAGATGGGTAGCAGCCAAAGGCACTGTCAAAGTACTGTGGGAGAAGACAGGAATGAGGGGTGAGAAAACGGAGAAGAGGGGGAAAGGGGCTGAAGAACAAAGGAAAGGGGTAGCAGCCAGAGGCAAAGTCAGTTTTTCACACTATATAATTGGGAGGGGGGGTAGATGAGAAGGGAAGGGGTGTAAGCTGCGGGACAAGCATACCTTTGCTTAAGTGGCACAATCACAGGAACACCCTCCGTCGACTGCAGCTGGTGCAGAACGTAGGTGCCAGGCTGTTGCCTGGACAGTCAAAATACTGTCACGTCACCCCCATGTTGCGCAAACTGCACTGGCTGCCGGTTCGATGGAGGGTGCTCTTCAAGGTGGGCTTGCTCACCTTTAAGGCCCTACATGGACTGGGCCCTTGCTACCAGGTGGACCTTCTTACACCCGCTGCCTCGGTTCACTCCCTTCGATCCTCCTCGAGGGGCCTCCTGGTGATTCCCAGGACAAGTTGAAAACTGCCTGGGATAGAGCTTTTAGTATCGCTGGCCCCATCCTGTGGAATTCGCTTCCGCCATCGGTAAGGGAGGCCCCTTCTGTGGAGGCATTCAAAGCCCGCCTTAATTGCCATCTGTTCAGCCAGGCATTCTCGGATACTGGATAACACAGACTATCAGCCCTTTTAAAGTAAATAGGGTTATTATTTATATGCAGAATATCGCCTATTGTGATGTGTAATTATTTATTATATTGTGAGAAGATATATTTTAAACTTTTTTATGTGTTTATACAGCACCCAGAGCCTCTTGGATTGGGCGCCAGAAAAATAAAATTTGCCTTGCCTTTCAGATATGAGATACTGCCAGAGCATGTGCTTGAAATGGCCAATTCTGTGTAGATTAGTTAATACACTGTTCAAGCCACTGAACCAGAGTGGAGCTCAACAGGCAAAGGAATGCTGATCTTGAGTTGTTCAGCACCTAGGAACTACGAGGAGTTGGGTGGTAGAAGTGCGAGCGCATTGGGTCCTTTGAGACTGGCAAAGAAGGTTTCCCATGCCTGAAGGCAGGAGCCCAAGGAGCACTTTTACTTTTATATGTACTTATGTATGCGCTGCCATCAGTGGTATTCCATCAATGTCCATTCTCAATACATGTCTGAACCATTGCAATCATCTTTGTTGAATCTTCTTAAACTCCCAAGAAGACAATTCAAATTTAGTAGGATAAAACCCCAAGGCTTCCAAGTGGAGTGAGACAACAAGTATGACCAGACAGGATCTGGGAGTACAAACATTATCTTCTTGCCTCTCAAAAGGAACAAGAAAGAGAAACTCACAATTTGAAAGTGAACTCCAACCATCTGGGGAGTGAGGCACAGAAAAACATACCCCAACAACATGAGGAGTATGCACATAAAAACCTAAGCACCACAGGAAAACAAAAACACAGCTGCAAACTGCCTCAAGTGCAAAGCACTTTCCATATGGCACAAGGTTAATAAGTGCTGGGAAGGTGAAGCCAAAGTTGCAGGTAGCAACAACAGGAATATTCCTAAGAGATATCCCTAGGAGGGAGAGGGAGGAACTATTACAGCAGATGGGAGAGGAGTAACTCCCCATGGATTTTCTTTCTCGCTCTCTTTCTTTAGTTAGCTTTGTTGGAAAGATAGCAAGGAGGCACTCGACCCATTTTATTTTTTCTTGTTTTGGGAACAGAGTGTTCCAACTTAAAGAAGGAAAAAGAAAACACTTCCCGAGAGGGAGTAGCAAGAAGAATGCCAGTGTGATGAGGCACAAATGGATGAGCTGCCCAGTGGCCCAGCTATTACAAGAGTGGAAGATGGGGGCAGGCGTGTGAATGAATGAAGATACCCTGAAAATCAACAATTACGGTGAGTACATAATTTTCATATCTTCCAGGAATCAAACTTCACCATTCATTCAGATTGAGGCAGAGTACAAGTTTTCCCAAAAAGGGAGGAGTTTGCTCACCCTAAGGGACGATATCCCTCAGCCCTCTCTGTGGGGGGAGAACCACCTGAAGGCAGGGACTCCTTACAGGTCTGGTGTGACCAAAGACTGGTCAGAAGCAGGCAGAGGCTCCTGCGGACTGGGAGCAGGAGAGTGCTAATACAGCTCACACCTGATGCTGTAGGAAAAGAAGCGAGTCCCTAGAAATGAGAGTTGTGCACCTTACGCTGGGCCAGAGGTGCCAAACTGGAAAGGTGAAGCCATGCCATCTGCCAGATACAGACTGCTGTACTACCAACCTGGAAGCCATCTCATTAGCATCGCCCTTGATTGGTGCCTTACCAGCTCCAGGCCCTGGGCAGAAAGGCGAATGGCTTACCGGTTTAACTTGTGGTCAGGCATTGCAGCTAGGACCTGACCTAGCTGTGACCATATGTGAAATTAGGGCAAAATATTAAAGAAACAGGTAAAGTGTTGAAATAAAGGAAATGGTAAAGTGCTGAAAGAAAAAGGACTGAGAAATCACAGTAAATAATAAAAAGGAGCTAAGAAATGAGAGAAAGGGTTATACTATGTTAGACTGAAGGAGACTAAGAAGGAATTAAATATGTAGAAATCAGATAGTATGTGTAAAGGAGGAAATAAAGTTTGCTAAAACACTGTTCAACTGAAATACTATTAAGAAGGACAGTACTGCCTGTCATATCAGGTTCATTCTGTCTTAAGATCTTTTCTGAGAATAGCCACCAAGGGCTTGAATGGTAAGGTCACTACAGCCCAGCTCAAAGGTCAGTTTACGCTGACCCTGCAAACAGCTGTGTGACTTCACTTACTAGGACAGCAAAATGCTTTTGTGTAAAAACAGGACTACTGTCCAGTTTAAAGGTCAGCTCAAACTGGCATTGCAGACAGCGGAATAACATCACTTATCAGAAGAAGATCTATTATCGAAAAAAAGTCTTATTTGATAAAGGCCTTCCCTGTTACTTTCTTGCTGCTATTCTAAGAAGATTGCCTTGTTTGGCAAAGCAATGATTTTAGCTGTGAATAAGCTATGTATAAATACAGACTAGACTGTGAGCCTCACCAGTGTTTTCGGAAGGAGGCAGTAGGCCACACAGCATTTGGACCCCGAAAACACTCCAGAGGACAGACAGGGAATTACTAACATACTAAAATGCCAGCAGAATAGACCTAACGGTCTTTCGAGTCTGCTCGACTGGTCAGCCCCCACCCTGGGTGCTGACCTTGCTGCCCCCCTCGCCTTCTCTGGCTTCTCCCTTCCCAGTTCCGGATATTCTTGCTGCATTGGATTTTGCTTCCAGAACCCTTCCCCTGTACCTGTCCCAGCCCTCTTGAACCCCTCCACCATCTCTGCCTCCACCAGCCCCTAGGCAGTGCATTCCATGGCTCCACCACCCCTCTCAGTGAAGTAGCACCTCTTCCTTTCTCCCTGAATCTTCCCTCCAGCTTCCACCCATGCCCTCTAGTGGCCCCTCCTCCTTCCTTCAAGTACCCTGACTGTTCCTCCCTATTTACCCTCTTCATGTACTTGAAGACCTCTATCATATCTCCCGGTCCCTTCTCTTTCCAATGTACATATTTAGCTCTTCGAGCCTCCTCATAGGTCCTGTCCCCAAGCCCCAAATCATTTTGGTTGCCCTCCTCTGACCCTCTCCAGGAGTTTAATGTCCCTCTTTAGTGTGGCCTCTAAAACTGCATGCAGTACTCAAGGTGTGGCCTCACCAAGCAGTTATACAGAGGGAGCATCGCTCCTCCTTCTGGAGGTGATCCCCCTAGCGATGCATCCCAGCATCCTGTTGGCCTTGGCTGCTGCCCTCCTACAAGTCTCCGAGTTGTTAATTTTGACATCCACCACCACCCCCAGGTCCCTCTCAGCCATCGAGACTTGTAGCATTCCCCCGGGTGTACACTTGGCCCGGGTTTCTGGCCCCAGATGGAGTACCTTGCATTTCCCTGCATTGAACCTCAGCTTCCACTTTCTAGACCATCTTTCCAGAGCCTCCAGGTCCCCCTGTAGGGCCACCCTCCCTCCTCCCCATCCACCACTTCCCCAGTTTTGAGTCATCCACAAAGAGACTCATCTCACTCCTGATTCCTGTCCTTATGTCAGAGACGTAGGCATTGAACAGGAGGGCTCAAGGACTGATCCCTGGGATCCCACTAATGACCCTCTTTGGGATGAGACTATCCCAACTACGACCCTCTGGGTCCATTCCTGGAGCCAATTGCCTATCCATCTGATCATCTGGTTTCCCCAACCCCATTTCTCCAAGCTTATCCAACAGGCCCACGTGAGGAACAGAGTCAAATGCCTTGCTGAAGTCTAGAAAGAGGACGTCCACTGGTCTACCAAGGTCCAAGGCACTCGTCACCCAGTCATAGAACTCCACAAGGTTTGTCTGACACGATTTCCCGAGACGAATCCATGCTGTCTATCGTCCAGGCACCCTGACTTTTCCAGGTCCCCCAGCCTCTTAACAATGCCCTCCATCACCTTGCCCACCACCGATGTCAGGCTGACAGGCCTGTAGTTCTCTGCCACCTCCCTTGATCCCCCCCTTTTGGATAGGCACTATATGCGCCACCTTCCAGTCCTGGGGCACCCACCCTGTCTTATTACTCATTATCTGCTTTGATTCTCTGCATGCTTATAGCTATGACAGTTGTGGGCTGTCATCTGTCTAGTTTTACTGTATTAGGGATCTTTTTATTTTGCTACAATAAAAACATTTAATTCATAACAAGTAAGTGTAGTCTGAGTTACCGTTATGGGCCCCCGGCCACCGTCCAAGCTGAATCTGTCCAGAGTGTAAAAACTCTACATTTATCTGGCAACCAAGGTAGGACTTGGTTCACTGCTGGTCTGATTCAGTCCAGTAGGTAAAAATGTAAAGTTAGATAGAGTGCTCACAGGTATGGATCATAACCTAACTGCAGCATCAGGAAAAGGGGTCTATTAGACTCAGAGTTCGGAAAGTATTACGAACCTACAGGTGAAAGGTCCATGGATTAAACTAAAGAAAAGGTTGAGTAAGTGTATGCATGTTGAGGAGCTGGTCATATGTATACAGGGAGTGATGGATCCCTGCAGCCAGGCTCAAGTACATGTTGAACAATGTGTTAAGGACAGAAGTATGTCCATTAGGGAGGGCACTGAGGCCCTCGTGTTTTGTGCATGCTGGATAGCTGGCCAATGGAAGGGAGAAAAGGAGCAGTTGCTGTCTCAACTTAGTCAGTTGCAGAAGCAGTTAAAAGATATAAAAGACCAACACCAAGTTTTGAAAACTGTAGCACAAACTGCTTCAGCCTTAGGAGCCACCACTTCTCAGGCTCAGTTAGGTAATCAACCCCTAGAAAAAGAAACCAAGCTCTTAAGACAGTGCTTTAGAGGAGGCACAAGGTGCCATTCGGTGCCTTTTACAAAGTTCCGCAAAGCCCAGTGCAGACCATTCGAAACGCCAACGGTGCATTTTGGCCTCAGAACAGCAGTTAGGAAGGCATCGAGCAGTGGTGGCGGCATAAAACGTTGCACCACTAAACAACTCTAGTGACGAAGAAATAGATTGGGGTAACCTGGAAGACACAGACTGGCAAGAACACTGCCAAAAATATCCCGATGACATTATGTGCACCCCTGTTATGGCCCCTATAGTCACATGAATACATCGGGATAATCAAGGACAAACCACCAGGCGAACTATCACCCGGTACGATCTTAGTGGGGCAGACTTAGTGGCTTTAGGCCGAGAAATAGAACCCATAAATCCTGGGGACAATGCCGCTGATGTTTTCAGCTGAGTTAATACCTTTAAGAGGTTACATAACTCTCTAGAGGATGAAGACATAAAAAATATAGTTCTCCACTGTCTCCATTTGGAGCTGCGTGCAGGACTCCCTGACACCGCCCTACAGGGAAACCAGTGGACCTTAGATGGGTTCCTGGCACAAGTGGTCGTTAGTAGTGGGAGAGGTAGAGTTCCACCAAACCTTTGCAATGGCTCGTCTAAGAAAAGGGGAGCCAGTGGAAGGGTACGTAGAGTGTCAATATACATACTACTCTCTTACCTCCCCCCCCCCCCCGGTGGCGGCAGACGCCCTGCGTATAGTGATGAAACTTTCAAAAGAAGGTTACTGTCCAGCATCATACCAGAGCTTAAATCACTCATT
Source organism: Neoceratodus forsteri (assembly GCA_016271365.2). Classification (NCBI taxonomy): domain Eukaryota; kingdom Metazoa; phylum Chordata; order Ceratodontiformes; family Ceratodontidae; genus Neoceratodus; species Neoceratodus forsteri. The sequence continues at coordinate 970,968,782 of CM028131.1, read as the reverse complement.
GGGGTAGCCATTACAGAAACCATGTGATACCTCACTATAATGGCTAAGCTGCAAAAAGCAGAAGCTCCTGCCTGGTCTCAGAACCAGGCTAAGAGAGGAAACTTAGCTGAGGTGGAAGGTCCACCCAAACAAATGGCTACCTACCCCCAGACAGCTAAAACATTCGTGGTCTGCTACCACTGTCAACAGCCAGGACATGTCAAGTTAAAATGCCCCCTCCTGCAGGCACCGGCGCCTGCACAACTCCCCAGAGTTATGGTACCCACACACAGTGACCTGCTCCGGAAGTTACAGCAAATGAAATTAGATATGGGAAGACTCAAAGCTGTCTAAGCAGTGAGTGAGGCCACTCACTACCCTCTCCAATAGGGATACGTGGCCTCCTTACAGCCAGTAGCTAGGTTCTGGTGGGATGCATGGAATCGGCTTGTCATACTAGCAGCTGTGAATGGAGGCCCACAGCAATCTATGTTAATTGACACAGGAGCATCCATGTCCATCCTACATACCCTGCAACCAGAAAAACATCCACTTGCTACCACAGAGTTGGTGCAACTCTCTGTTTTTCAGGGCTCAAGGGCAACTGCAATAAAAGCAAAGCCAACCCAAACCAAAATAAATGGATGTGCCTTTTCTCTGTTAGTAAATCTTGTGAATTTGCCTAATGAAAGTGTATTCTGGGATCTGAATTCTTCCTGTCAACCAGGGCAATCATTGATTACACCAATAACAGGGTAAGATTTAAGTCTAATTCACTGCCAGTGGAACCAGAGGCCCCTCAAAATCATGAACTAGCCACCTTTTTTGATGTACATGCTATTTTTACTATTAAGCGACCTGAGATTTTGCCCCTCCCACCCACAGCTCTATGGCTGTGGGGCAATTGGTTACAAATTATGCTGGGGCACTTGCACAGCATAAACATGACTGCGGTCGGCTAGACTGAGAGGAAGTCATCACGGGAAAGGCCCATGCTGCCCAAAAACAGTACAAAATCCCTACAGAATGTGAAAATGATGTAGATGCTGTTATTTAGTCATTATTGCAGCACGGGGTATTGAGAGAGTGACAGTCCATGACCAACTCCCCTATATGGCCAGTACAAAAACCAGATTGTAGCTGGAGGCAAACCGTAGATTACTGAAAGCTAAACTCAGTTACCCTGGCATGTGCCCCGGTGGTAAGGGAAACCCCCTTCCTCCTGTCCCAAATTCCCCCTAACGCAAAAGTCTTCATCACCTGGACATTGCAAATGGATTCTGGAGTGTGCCAGTGCATAAAGACTTGCAGTACAAATTTGCCTTTACCTGGAAAAACAAACAAATCACATGGAACTGCCTTCCCTAGGGATTCCACAATCCACCGGCCATTTTCCACAAAAGAATGTCAGCAGTGCTAACACATTTCTCCAACCCCAAGTTGCATTACAGTACGTAGATGACATCCTGCTAGCAACTGAGACTTAAGAACATTTAGCTTTGTTAGCAGAACAGCTGGTTCTATTGCAAAGAGCGGGACTAAAAGCAAATCCCAAGAAATGCCAGTTAATGAGTGCATCAGTTAATTTTCTGGACATTACAGTAACCCCAAATGGCAAGCAGCCTGATGATGCAAAGATAAAAACCATTCAGAGACTAGACCTCCCAGTCACAAAAACGTCCCTACGCTCATTTCTAGGGCTCGCAAACTACCACAGAGACTTCATACCTTTTTATACAGAGCTGGCACGACCAGTGTATGATTTGTTAAAGGCTTCTGTAGATGATGACATACGAGCAGCTTGGGCTCAGGAACACACTGCAGCTGTCAGTAAACTTAAAGAAGCAGTGTCAGCAGCCACATTGTTAATACAGTCTCGACATCACCAACTGCCATCGTAGCAGTTCTATGCCAGGAACAGCAGCATAAGCTCAGACCAACTGCCTACGCCTCAAGAGTGCTAAGTGAAGTGGAAAAGAAATTCTCTGCCTGTGAAAAACATCTACTTGCAACCTTTTGGGCTGTGCAACACTTCACCTACATCACTGGGCTACAGAAGACCTTCCTGCACACTCCCCACACCCCTTTGAACTATCTATTTAAACCAGAAGAGACAGCAGTATCCTCTCAGAGACTGTCTCAGTGGACCTAAATGCTGTTGCAAAGAGACCTGGACATTACTCCAAAAAAAAAAACTACTTTATTACCAGTACATCATCTGTACACTGGAGAGCCATATAACTGCCCTTCAACTTATGCTATGGATTTACACAAGCCCCTGGCCCTCACCACCCCCATACCTACAGCTGAAGGGTGGCACACAGATGGGTATTCATACTATGATGAAGGTAAGCCATATACAGGGTTTGCTGTGGTCTCTCCCACAGCAAGCCATTTCCCACTTGTGTATCCCACACTCCTCTCAATATGCTGAGCTTGGCTTCAGAGAATGCCACAGAAAAACAAGTTAACATTTATACTGATACTGCTTATGTGGTAAATACTATTGCTATGTTGCCTTTGTATATGTCTAACAACTATTTAGCCTCAAATGGTAAAACTTTAGTGCATGTGTTTTTATTGCAGTATATTGCGCATCTGGGAGAAGAGATAGGCTCTCTGGTGGGTGGAGTTAATCACCCTAAGCCGGGCCAAGGGTGACAACCGGGAAAGACACAGCCATGCCATCCGCCTAGTGCAGATCGCTGTCCCTACGACCCTGGTAGCTACCTCGTTGGCATTATAGGATGGATGCCCTCACTTGGTGCCTTGCTAGCTCCAGGCCACGCGCAGAGTGCTCAATGGCTTGTCTGGTTTGCTCCGTGACAGGCAACAAGGCTAGGAGCTGACCTAGCCTGGACCACAAGAACCTGTCATAGGCTGAATAGTGGGCCTGATGTACAGAAATGGAAAGCAACAACCGTGCTGAGTAGAAAGCCCTCCTACCCCAGAAGTTAAAATCCGAGGAATCTTGATCTGGGGGCTGGTCATGGTGAAGGGCACAAAGCCCATCGGGAGTGTCCAACTGCGTCAATCCGGACTGCAGATAAGGCATAGAACCTGGAGACTCCAGGGGGGCGCAATACCAATGGCAGAGATCCCTAGGGGCAGGAACTCCGGAGAAGGGTCTCTGCCAGGAGCGCAACGATGCCTCCTGAAAGGGAGCAGGCCAAGGGGACACCACAAGGGTGGCCTCGCTGAAATCACCTACAAAGGTGTGTGCCGAGTGCTCTGGATTGCTTACAGTGGCAGGGGTGAGGCGCAAGTCCTCTAACATCCTCACGATGAAACGCTGATACTCAGCGCGATCAGCGGCTGAAGAGATGTGGACAGAAGGCTCCTCTCCCCCAGAAGAGAGATGATGAAGAGTTGGAGGGCACCGACTGCTCAGAGGCTGGCTGCTCGGGGGGAGGCTGAAAAACTTGTCTGTCCATTGCCTTAATGTAAGCTGGGAGCCGAGCAGCCACAGCCCAGAACTGCTCCCAGGAGAGAGGCCTGCTAGGACCAAGGATGCCTGGGAGCGCAGGAGAATGTGGCAGAGGGATGGGGACAGAGCCGAGAAGAGATGTCGGCTGACCTCCGCCTGGGCTAAGGAGCTGACCAAGAGCACCTGAAGAAGAAGGTGCTCCAGAAGACTCCACAGCCGATAGATGAACAACCATTTCGGTACTGCCTTGGCTGCGCCTGGAAGAATCCCCCCTGTGAGGCGACCGGGGCTCTATAGGTCCAGAAGGATGGTCCCCTACCTCAAAAGAATGGGGCTCTCTCAAAGAGACCGAGGAGGAAGAGCGGAGATCCGCACTACGGCTTCTTCCAGAGCCCGGGTGGGCCCCAGAAAAAGGTCGCCGTGCAGACCCCAAGCCCCTCGACCCCTCGGAGTCCGAAAGAGCCCTCCTCCTCGAGAGGGCCAGCCTAGGTAGCTGACAGCCCTGGCCAGCACCTGAGGGAGCTATCCAGGGCACAGTACTCTCCCCTCCCGTAGGAGCCCTGATCGGCCCCAAAGTTGAGCGATCCAGGCACACTACAGGCTGGGGTACCACTGCTGAGGGGTCAGTGAACCCACCAAGACCGGGCTGCAGAGCAATGGTGGCCTGCACCACTGCCCACTGGTCAGCACCCCTGACCCCAGTCTCGGCAGCCACCAACCCCACCTCCAAAGGGGGCTGACTCTGGCTTGTCGAGGACACTACAGGGCTGCCCACATCAACAGTCAACCTCAAGGAGTCAGACTGCTTGTCTGACTCAGAGTCCGGCTCTGCCTCCGAAGAGGTAGAGGCCGAGGCCCTGTGCCAGACCGTAGGAGGGCGCCCGGTGCCATCCTTACCAAATGGGGTGCCAGAAACCGAGACCATGCCTGAGCCAGTGCCAGTGCCCCCAACAGCACTGCGAGTGGTATCTGTGGAGGACACGGCCCCAGCCCGAACAGCAGGCCCAGAGTCAGAACCAATCACAGCGCCGTCCGGCCCCATGGCGCCAAGGGTGGGGATGGCGCCGACGACGGCTCCAACCGAGCCATCTGTGCCGCGGATGACACCGCCCGGCTCCATGGCGCCACCGCCGGCAGAATCCGAAGCCCCCACGGCATCAAGTCCCGAGGTGGACATGGCACCATGCTCAACCTCGGTGTCACGAACGGTGCCAAGGTGAGAAGAGGACAAAGATGGTGCCGTAGAGACTCCCACAGCACCGCTAGCAGTATCGGCACCGCGAACGGCACCGACAGCAGCCACGGTGTCAAGCGACAAACCAGCGCCGACAACGGCTCCATCAGAACCCATGGCACCAAGGCCCGCCATGGCGCCGACTGGCCGATCGTAGGCGCCGACCGGGCCTTGATAACTGCTGGGTCTGACACCGGGAGCCTTCACCCCTCGAAGGGGCACTGCCTTGGCGATGCCTCCGCCCACCCCCGAAGGAGCCGGATGGGCCTCCTGCACCGCGGAAGGAGCCTCGGCAACGGCCAGGCCACTAGAAGCCGAGACTCCCTCCTCCTCAGTCTGTGTAGAACCGGGAGGTGACCTGGACGAAAGGCAGAGAGTATGTGGCTTGGCCCGACGAGTGCGCACCTGACCCCCGAAAATCGGCGGAGCTCACCCCACTTTCCACGCACGTTGTTCGATGACCTGGCGGTCCATGGAGAAACAGGCGTCGCACAAATCCATATCATGAAGCAGGCCAAGACACATAAGGCAATGGTCGTGCTGATTGGTGACGGAAAATTTACGGCCACAAGGGCACCGTCGCATCTTCGAAGTCTTCTTGCCCTCCGACCCAGATATGACCTACGAGGAAAAAAACACCAAAAACAGACTCGACGTCGCCAAGAATACAAATAAATGGAAAGATCTTACCAAGCGACGTCGAGTAAGGCAACTAGAACCGGCAGGAAAGGAGCCAACGGACTGCGGCATGGAGGAATAAAAAGGCTGAAAAGGCAAAACTGCGTAAGCGGTAGGCCTCAAGTTCTGCAGAGCTTCCACACGAGGTGACCTCGACGGCGGGAGATGAAGAACTGGCAGGCAGGTGGAGTCGGCAGCGCCTAACGGCCAACCCCAAGCGCCACGCAATGCGTTGGCTTCGAGCGCTGCGAGATGGTGGCATCGTTCGGCCACCAAAAAAAAAAAAAGAGCTCCCGCGGGGTCATGACCTCCGGCCATGTACCCAAAAGTGATGAATGGTGAAGATTGACACAGATAAGATCAGGGTAAAACAATGTTTAAAAAATTTAATGGGTTACTGTACAGAGTCTGGGTTAAACCTCAGACACAGGAACAGATAGAACAACTGGTTATACCACAAAAGTGTAGAACTTAATTGGTACAGATAGCACATGATAGTCCTATGGCTGGTCACTCACAGAGGGATCGCACCCATGCCAGATTGCTGTACAGATTTTACTGGCCTGGAATTCATGAAGATGTTGCTACTTGTTGCAGTTCTTGTGCTGAATGTCAGAAAGTAGCCCCAGTGACAAAAAAAGACAAGGTGTCCCTGGTGCCCCTACCCTTGATAGATGTGCCTTTTAAGAGAACTGCAATTGATGTGGTTGGCCCCTTAGACAAAAGCAAACGGTAATTAATTCATTTTGGTAGTATGTGACTATGCACCTCGATACACAGAGGCAGTTCCTATGTGTACTGTCACAGCCCCAAAAGTGGCAGCAGAGCATGCCAAAATTTTCAGCAGGGTCGGCATACCTAAAGAGATTATTACTGATCAGGGTAGTAATTTTGGTGCTGCATTACTGAAGGAGCTGTACCGACTATTGGGTATCACTGCCATAAGAACCTCCTTTTATCACCCTCAGACAGACAGTCTTGCTGAGTGTTTTAATCAAACCCTAAAATGCATGTTAAAAAGGTTTGTAAAGGTGGAAAGGAAAAACTGGAACCAATATTTACCTTACCTGCTTTTTGCTTACAGAGAAGTGCCACAAACCCCAACAGATAATTCACCATTTGAAATGCTGTATGTTAGACAACCTAGAAGGCCACTAGATGTAACAAATGAAGCATGGGAAGATAAGTCCACTTAAAAACAATCTATTACATCTTATATGTGTGCCCTGAGAATGAAACTGGCAAAATATGTTGAAATTGCCCATAGTAATCAGGAAGAGGCCCAAATCTGGCAGAAGGCATATGTGATCATGGAGTAAAAGAAAAAGTCTTTGAGCCAGGTGAAAAGGTCTTGCTACTGTTACCCACTACAGAAAATAAACTTAATGAAGTGGCAAGGGCCTTATAAGTGCTTAGATGTACTAGCACAGTTAACTATGATATTGAGAGCCCTGATAGGAAAAATCCTACCAAGATATAGACCATGCTAACCTCCCGAAGAAATAGGCTGAAAATACACCAAAGACTGCTTTGTTAGTTTTACCAGAAACTTCTACCAAAGATATTGATATAGCTTATGACAGACTGGAACACACTGTTAACTGCTGATGCTGTAAAGGTGAATGTTTCCTTAACCTGTGAACAAACAGCAGAAATTCGTAACTTACTAAAGGCATTTAACAGTACTTTTACCACAGTGCCAGGCCGAGCAAAAGGGATCAAGCATGTAATAGTGACAGAGAATGCATGCCTTATTAGACAAAAGACAGAGATTACCAGAGCGGTTACGAGCAGCCGTGGTTAAGGAAATACAAATCATGAAAGAGTTGGGTATCATGGATGAGTTAAGAAGTGCTTGGTCATCATCAATGGTGACTAAATAAAAAAGAAGGGGTATAAGAATCTGTCTTGATTTTAGGAAACAATCAAGTGTCTGAACTTGACAGCTATCCTATGCCAAGGAAAATGATCTGGTGGACAAATCGGGAAGTGCAAAGTACACTAGTACCTTCGATCTCACCAGTGGTTACTGACAGATTGTCCTAGCAAAAGAATCTGGAGACAAAACTGCATTTGCCACTCCTGCTGGTTTCTATCAGTTCACCACCATGCCGTTTGGTTTACATGGTGCATCCGCTACATTCCAGCAGTACATGGATGTAATTTTAGCTATTCACACTGATTACTGTGCTGCTTACTTGGATGATGTGGTGGTGTACAGCACAGACTGGAAAAGCCACCTGGAACACCTAAGATCAGTTATCCAAGTTATCAAAAATGCAGGTCTGACCAGTAATCCTACCAAATGTGCACCGGGCATGCAGGAAACAAGATATTTGGGATATGTTTTGGGAAATGGAGAAGTAAAGCCAGAGATTTCTAAGACAGAAGCTGTATCTCTTTTAGCTTTTTTCTTTTCTATTTAGTGTTTAGAGTTCCTCTCAAAGAGGAATTGTTATATCTGAACAGGGTTCAGCAAGCAATCTACAAAACCAAGACCAAGGTTTATCTGAAATGTCTGGCTACCTGGCTGCATTCCTTTAAACTCTCATATAACTATCTTGTTTTGTGCATTTCACCTGTTTTTTTGTGTTATTTGTGCTTCATAATTAGTTTATGGCTCTAATAATAACAGATGAAGCTATGAAGCTCAGAAATGAGAAGGTTGTAGTGACTGGAAATAAGCCAAAGAAAATTAAGGGTAAAAAAATTACTGATTTTTTTTTAACATGTCTGAAAATGTGCCTACAACTTCCTCACCTAAGCAGAAAATACATGATTTAAAAGTGAGTCATGCTGGTGATTACTTAATGGAAACCATTAAGGAACTAGAACCCCAGAAAGGTAGTCAATTTGGAGATCAGGTCTCTGTTAATTCCTCAGAAGAAGCATATGTTATTGATTCTGTAGAAAAGGTGTTAACTATTACAAATAATAATAAGGATGACTACCTGGCAGACTTCGAGAACTTTCTAACTCCCTTTTTAAATAAAGGGAAGAATGTACCAGAAGAAAAGACTGCTATCCAGGTTAGCATCCATACTAGCGAAGAAAAAAAGGCTGGGAATAGTCCTAATAGTGAATCTCAGGTGAACTGTAATGCACAGATCAACATGCTGTTAAGTAAACAATTAGCAGAGATTAAAACAGTTTTGGTCTGTACAAATTTAGCTCTAGGCTCATTGATAAAACAAAATGAAGAACAAAAATCACAGCTAACAGAGCTCGAAGATATACAGTAATTAAGGTTTTGGTAGGAAAGATTGATGGGGCAATCTGTATGGGGAAAATAAACAAAAAACTATAAAGGAAATTACAGAAGAATTACAAAAAGAGTATAGGGAAATGCATGTTCTGCAGGCGCAAAAATAGAATGAGGAACTCCTGCGTAATAAGATTACTAAAAAACAGGGAAGGAAAAAATAGAAAAAGTAGAAAGAAAAGGGAACTCTAACAATGGCTAAGGAGGACCTGAATGGGAGACCTTATAAAAAGAACAATAGCAGAAAGGTGGAGACGAACCAGCTAGACAAATCACAGACTGAGAAACTGTCGAAAATGTGTCTTAAAGGGGTCCCAAAATCCAGAAGGGAAACTCCATTTTCACTTAAAGTGGAAGTGTACAATATTATCAAAAGTGTTTTGAGATCCAAATTCCTGAGGGAAGACTTATCTTCTGTGTATAGAAATAAAACACTGCCAGACAGAGGTATAGTTTGTCTGGTTTTGAAGAACTATACAATTAGGGAGCAGGTGTTAAAGATGCAAAATGAGACTCAGAAATTAGGCGTGGACGTGGATACTTCTTCCAGGAATTTTGCAATGATTATGAACATGAAACAAACAGATGGAAAAGGTCATAGGGATGAAAAGAGCATGGTAAAGGGAAGGACTTTGTTACAACAACCAACTATAATACAGTATTTAGGGAAACCACAGGTTGTGGAATATGAGTTATAGGCCTCACCAGAGTATACCACCACTATTAGAGGAAGGAAACAATGAGGGCAAAGAATAAATACTAGCATTGTATTAGAGGACTCTATGGAACATGAAGCGGAGGGATTAATCATAGAAAACATGAATCAATCTAGTATGATGTCTTGTAAGAATCTGGATTCCTCATTCTCAGTCTGTGATGATACAACAGTTACCCTATCAGACTGAGTTCTAGATACCATCAGGCCACCTAAGAATGGGATTATACCACAAATTTCACATATTAAATTCTTATCCTGGAATATTGCAGGTGTGAATGGAAAAACAGATGATAGGTCCTGGCTAAATGTAATTAAAAAGTATATTATACTGCTCTAGGAAACTTGGTTAGCAGTCGATGAAGTAATAATTACAGGTTTAAAAAAGAAATCTCGATCTCGAGGGATAAGAAAAGTGTGAAAGGTAGATGTTGTGGCCTGATGGTTCTTATCAACACACAAAAGAAAGTATATATTGTGAAATCTAAAATTCCTCCCTTCTTTAACTGGATTGCACTGGAAGTAATTATTGGAGTCTGAAATCTTTGTACTATTTAATGTTTATCCCCCCCCCCATCTAATTTAGAATATAAACAGCAGTTGGACGTATTATCTAAATGTTTAGGAGAATATTGTTTTAGTGTACATAATAGGCCCTATATTTTGATGGGAGGTTGGAATGCGCATACTGGAAACTGTAATGAACTAGATTTTTTTAAGAATTTGCAAGATGTGGGTTACTATGGTGACCTCCCAATGAGGCAGCCCAAGAATAGGAAGATTGATAGAAAGAGTAAATTATTACTGGAATTCATTGTGGAAAATAATTTATGTATCCTGAATGGACTCTCTAAGGGTGACCACTTGGGTGAAGTTACATTTCCAACAAGGAATGGTGGTTCTATTTTAGACCTTGCATTGGTTGATGTTTCTTCCTATTTTATGAAAATAGCTGATTTTGAGGTTCTAACGGAATATTTCTCTGATCATTTCCCCTTATTAGTCAAAATAGAACATGGAAACGTAAAGAAAACAACGTATGATAAATTTAATGAGATATAACTAAATAATCATATGCAGCTTACAAAAAAAAGAGAATAAAATAGGACCCCCCGATTAGAAATAACATTGATATTCTATAAAATGATATGGTGACTCTAAAATTAAAGGAGCTAATTATGTATGCTACAGGTGATGAGATTATTAAAAATTTTGAAAAACTAAATGTTCACTTTAGTAATAACACAAAAATCAATGACCGGGTTTATAGGGCAGAGGATAGAGTGCTGAGCATAAATCCCTGATACAATTATGAGTGCAGGAAATATAACAAGCTATTGAATAAATTGGCAAGGTTATCTAGAGAGAATATAGAGTTAATCTATAATAGGGCACTATCTTTCCTGAGAGGGGCATATAGGACACTTATTAAGCAAAGGAAAGCACTTTATAATGTTAAATTATGGACCTTGTTACAATCTGCAACTAATGAGAAACATTCACAAGATTTCTGGGAAGCTAATACATATGCTGATCGAGGTCCCTTTAGGAATATAGAGACCCTCATCCCTGAAAGTGAATGGGTTATTTATTTCACTAATTTATACAGCAATAATAATATTAATACTCTCGGTAATAGGAATTTTAAATCAAGGTTGGAGGAAAATGAAGGATATGAACAATTTAGTTTTGCTGAGTTTGAAATTAATAATGCCATCCTTGCACAAAAAAAGAAAAGGCTCCGGGTCTGGATGGCATTCCGGCAGAGCTATATCAAAACAATATAACCTGGTGGACAGGTATTTTTAAATATCTATTTAACTATGTCAAAACATCAGAGATAATCCCAAAATCATGGAAAGAAGCTGAAATAGTCCCAATCCATAAAAAGAGGGATAAACGCTCTCCAAAAAATTAACGTCTTATTGCTCTGCAGAATATCTCAGCAAAAATTTTCTGTCGAACTCTATTGTCTGAACTTAATCAATGGATAAATGAAAATAATTTCTTAAGTAATCGACAGTTTGGATTTAGAGAGGGTTGATCAACTATTGATTGTATCTATATTTTAGACCATTTGATCAGGAAATTTAGGAAAAACAACCAACCTTTATTCTTGGCATTTCTTGATCTGACTTCTGCATTTGATAATGTAAACAGAGGAACCCTATGGGAGATCCTATCAAGTTGGAGCATAAATAGGAAGCTTTTGGCTCTAATTAAGCAACTATACACAAATACAACTATTCATATTAGGTATCCTATGGATGGTAAATTGTCATCTCCTATCCAAGTAGATAAGGGAGTAAAACAGGGGTGCGTTTTAGCCCCTGTTTGATTCAACTTATATATAGATCAGGTGGTACATGATCTTGATATGTGTGATACTGATGCGCCAAAAATATTAAATTCCAAGGTATGTTATTCTTTATGCTGATATTCTTCTCTTTTCTAACTCTACTGCTAGACTTCAAAAAGCCATGTTTTGCCTGGCTGTTTCACTTCAAAGCTTAGATTTGAACATAAATATAGAAAAATCAAAAGTATTAGTTATAAATAGACCCAAGAAGTTGAATTATAATTGGTCTATAAACAATATGAGGTTAGAAGAAATAAATAGTTATCTTTATTTAGGCATTCTTTTATACTCTACAGATATTTGGAATACGCACATTAAGGAAAATAAAAGTCGTGGTAGACAGATCGGGGCATAAATAAATTTACTAAATAATATATTAATAACTCTGGTACTGCTTTACTGGATATATACAGAGCTAAGGCCGAGTCCTCTATTTTATATGGATCCGAAGTTTGGGGGAACGATTGTGAGGTTTCCATTTTGGAACCAATACAAAATGTATACATTAGATAGATATTAAATTTACCTCAATTAATTCCAGCTGCATTTATAAGAGCTGAAACTGGTGTACTTTCTCTGAAATCAAAAATTCTAGAGAGACGTGTGAACTATTTTGAGAATTTAAATAATAACAGAGATTTAAATTTACTTCTATGTTAATGTTGGATGGAGAGTGGTATGACCTCTCATAATCAATATATGGAAAGATGGACTTGGACAGGTGAACTTGACAGAAATTTAAGGGAAATTGGATTAGTTAGTTTAATGAGTCTAGATAATTATCAAGGGTTAAATTTAATGAGGAGCCATAGTGAGGCTATAGAAAGAACTTATGATATCTCTAAAAAAAATGATTTAGAAAGAATCTCCATTTCCCAAAATGTTAGCAACTTTAAGATGCTAAAAGATTCACATAAAAGAGAAGATTATATATCCATTTGTCAGACAAATTTGCACTATAAAACTATAACAAATCTAAGATTTGATATGAATGCTGGATATTTCTCCAGTTTTGTTCAGTGGGAATCCTATATAAATGATCTAGAGTGTAAGGGCAGTTGCCCAGGTAAGTGGGATTCGGTACATATCTTATTACAGTGCCCTCAGAAAGTACTCACCCCCCTTGGATTTTGTCACATTTTGTGATGCTGCAAACTCAAATTAAAATACATTTATATGGGATTTTTTGTCACGTATCTACACAAATTACTCTATAATGTCAAAGTGGAATGAAACTTCTGGAATTTTTGGTACATGTAATTTAAAATAAAAACCTGAAATGTCTTGATTTGATAAATATTCACCCCCTTTGCTATGCCACTCCAAATTGAGCTGAGGTGCATCCAATTTCCTTGTGAGCTCACTCTAAAACTTGAATGGAGTCCACCTGTGGTCAGTTCAAATGGTTGACATGATTTCAGAGGAAATACACCCGTCTATATAAGGTCCCACTGTTGACAGTGCATGTCAGAGCAGAAACTCTACCACGGAGACCAAGGAGCTGTCCACAGAACTCCGCGATAGAATTGTGAGGAGGCATAGATCTGGGGAGGAGTATAAAAACATTTCTATGGTGTTGAAAGTTCCCAGGAGCACAGTCAAGTCCATCATTAGGAAATGGAAAGATTACGGAACCACCCAGACTCTTCCTAGAGCAGGCCGTCCTCCCAAACTGAGCAACTGGGCAAGAAGGACCTTGGTCAGCGAAGTGACCAAGAACCCAATGACCACCCTGACAGAACTACAGAGTTCCATGGCTGAGATGGGAGAACATGTCCAGAGGACAACAATCTCTGCAGCACTTCACAGATGTAGCCTTATGGGAGAGTGGCTAGACGGAAGCCACTCCTGAGAAAAGGCCACATAATAGCATGCCTGGAGTTTGCAAGAAGGCACGTGGCAGACTCTGAGACGATGTGGCAAAAGATTCTCTGGTCTGATGACACAGAAATTTAACTCTTTGGCCTGAATGCAAAGTGCTATGCCTGGCGCAAACTGAACACAGCTCAGCACCCGTGTAACACCATCCCTACCATGAAGCATGGTGGTGGCAGCATCATGTTATGGGGATGCTTTTCAGCGGCAGGGACTGAGGCACTTGTCAGGATAGAGGGAACAATGAATGGAGCCAAATACAGGCACATCGTTGAGGAGAACCTGCATCAGTCTGCAATAGACCTTGGACTGGGGCGAAGAGTTATGTTCCAACCGGACAACGACCCCAAGCATACAGCCAAAGCAACACTGGAGTGGCTTCAGAACAAGAAGGTGAATGTCCTTGAGTGGCCCAGCCAAAGCCCAAACTTGAATACCATTAAGAATCTGTGGGAAGACTTAAAGACTGCGGTTCACCGACGCTCCCCATCCAACTTGACAGAGCTTGAGCAAATCTGCAAGGAAGAATGGGCGAAAATCCCCAAATCCAGATGTGCAAAGCTGATACAGACACACCCAAGAAGATTCAAAGCTGTAATTGCTGCCAAAGGCGCTTCCACAAAGTACTGACTCAGGGGGGTGAATACTTAAGTAAACAAGATATTTCAGTTTTTAATGTTTCATACATTTTTGTTACACAATACAAATATTTTTGGCCCTTTCAATTGTTGAGTATGCTGTGTGAATCAAGGGGGAAACAAATCATTTCAATGCATTAAAAATTCTGGTAGTAACACAACAAAATGTGACAAAATCCAAAGGGGGGGGGTGGTGAATACTTTCTGAAGGCACTACAGATTGCCCAAATTTAGAATGTTTACACAAAAAGTGGTTGAACAATTACCTAAAAAATATAGATACTGAAAGCAGGGAAGAAAAATTGAAGTTTCTTTTAAAATCAAGTAATGCTGGTATTTTGTATAGTGTGGCACAATTTACCACAGCCTCTATTAGATTAAGGAACTCATGATAATATGATGGCTTTTGTGAATTATATCTGATGTATTGTTGCCCTAATGAATAAATTGATATATTATGTCTCATGAATTATATTGGATGTATATTGATCTGTTCTATCACTTTGTGATGTATAAATTGATAATGTATTTTATGTGTTATACTTTTATAGTCATACACTTTTTAATGAATAAAACTTGAAACTGTAGCTAACAGTCCTATCCCTAAAACAAACAAACATGTCAGGTCATTTTTAGGGCTGGCTGGTTACTATCAGAGATTTGTTCCCAGCTTTGCCCAGTTAGTTACTCCCCTCACATAACTCATGAATAAACAGTTCACAAATAATGTGAAATGGTCTCCAGAGTGTGATGAAGCTTTTCGGGCCATCAAGGCTCCACCATGTTCAGCCACTGTTTTATGCAGCCCAGACTTTGAGAAACAGTTTTTGTTACAGACAGATGTATCGAAGGTTGGCCTAGGTGCAGTCTTGAGTCAAAATATAGATGGGAAGGAACATCCCATTCTATATATCAGTAGGAAGTTGCATGACAGAGAAAAAAGGTACTCCACCACTGAAAAGGAATGCCTTGCGGCAAAGTGGGTCATGGAGTCCCTTAAGTTTTATTTGCTAGGAACTGACTTTGTACTTATAACCAGTCATAATCCTCTGTGTTGGCTTAACCAACTGAAGGATAAAAATTCCAGAATCACAAGGTGGTACCTGGCACTACAGCCATTTAAATTCACGGTGATACACAAATCAGGAAAACAGAATGCCAATGCTGATTTTCTGTCAAGATATGGATCAGGAATGAAGAATTCTGAACGCTGAAAAAAAATGTGTGAGTTTAAACTTTACTGCTTACTGTACTGGTTGTTATGGAGAAAAGGGATACTGCATATGCTGAGAACTGTAAAGGATTATAAGCTAATATTAAAAGAGACTTTAAAGAAAGTTTTGGAAACCTGTTTTTTTTTTTTTTTTTTTTTTAAACAGGTTCCCTCTTAAAGAGGGGGTATGTGACAGGGTTGAATAAGACCCTGTCTCATTTGCTATGTAGAAAGAGTTAAATGCAAGGATCTGTTTTATCCTCTTCTGTTCTATCTCGTCTGACTGCGTAGTCAAATTTTCTTGTGAGACCTAGGAACTGGCCATTCCAATAGTCTTGCTATTCCCCTCTCCTGCTATCTCTCTACCTTCACTTGCTGTTTCTATCTTTTCTTCCCCCTTGCGCATCTGAAGTTATAAACTATGTGTGAATCTTTATGTGAGAGTGGGATCCCTTGGTTTGAAAGGGTATGTGGTTATATTGTTGAAATGACTGCAAAAAGCTATTTGGAGATCAAGGAGTTAAACTGAAATGTTGGTTTGCACACTCTTTGAAGAAGCTGTTAACAGGAAGTCAGTTCTGGGACACCATGTACTGTTTTGCTGCACCTGCAAGGAAGGAAACCAACAAGAACATTTTCGGAAAAACAGGAAGTTCTCCTTAACAAGTTCCCAGACAGATTTTTATAAAAAGAGCAGCAACGCTTTTGTGAGAGAGAGAACACACATGCAAGACTGAAACTTGGAATTAGAGATATCATCAGATGAAGGACTTTGTTTTTCTGTATTTGCACTGCCTTTGTAAATAGCTGTACTGAACACATTTGTATAATTTATTTTGCTGTTAATAATAATAAAACACTCATTGTGAATTATACAACTGCACCTGGTCATCCTACACTCAATGGTGAAGACTAATTCCTGGAAGATTAGAACTTTTCAGGCCAATGCACAGTATCTGTATATATGGCGCTGTCAGCCCCAACCACTTCAGTTTCTTTTCTACCTAAGAGGAGAGCAAGAAAAATGACTACTGTGTGACAAAAACAGAAATAAACAGTAATGTTTGAAAATGCTTTATAACAATAACATTTTTCTGTTGTCAACACAAGACATAAGATGGACCAAATTCCTCTGTAAGAAGCGGTGAAAGCTAAGTCTTTGCAGCCCCACGCAAATGATGGAGAGGAAAAGTAAATACCTAGTAACACTTCTGAGTTAGGGGTAAGGTGGACGGATCAACTGTGACTCCATAGACAGGATGTTTAAAATGATCAAACATAATGGGTAAATAACTTTCCTGTCTTCTTATGACCTATCTCCTCCAGACAGCCCCACTCTTTGGTTGAATGACTAGAAGCTAATTCCCCCAGACATGAGTGGCTGGATTCATTCAGGGACTCATAAGGACAGCAACCTCTGAAGTTCAGACAACTCAAAATTGGACACAGTGCTTAATGAAAGCATGAGTAATATGCAGCCCTGCAGATATTTGCCATGGGGACAACTCATAGGGAAGCCACTGATGTGGCTACTACCTGAGTTGAGTGAGCTATTACCAAGTCCTCCAGACACTTTTCTGAAAGTGAGAAACAGTGTTGGATACAGTTACTAATCTAGCTGGATGAGTACTGGTTGGAGACTGGTTTACACTTGCAAGCCACAAACAACTGGTGAAGAATGCATGCATTTTTTAGTCATGTTTATAGAAAAGCTGAGAACTTTTCTGAAATAGACTGGAGGGAGTTACTTACTGCAACACCAGTGGCCAGATATTCAAAACTAATCCTAGGCACTAACGGGTGTTTGCTTACATTAACCAAGTTTTGCGCCCAATTTGTGGGTGAGGTCTATATTCAGACACCCCCACAGCGCAGGAAAAAAAACATTAGCACCGGAGCGCTAAGTTACCACTGCATCCATGTAAACGAGGGGGTCAACCCCTGCCTACAGGCACAGGAGGATATTGAGAGGTCTGCACAGGTGGTAACTAAATGCCACCAAACCGGGCACATGTTACCACCCTTGCAAACCTCAACGTAATGGGGGGCAAGGTGCAGGTGGTGGTCAAAGGTACTGCAAACATCTGCCCCCATCCCTAGTTCAACTGCCTGCTGCAAGCAGGCATGCTCTGGTGTCTACTAGCAGCCCCCCACCCTCTGATCCATGTCCCCATAATAGTATTGATAGTCCCTGGTGTCTAGTGGCACCACCCCACTCTCTGATCGCTGGTCACAGTGTTGAGACAGCTGTCCCTGGTGTCTAGTGGCATCCCCCACCCCTGATCACTGGTCATGGTGTTGAGACAGTTGTCCTTGGTGTTTAATGGCACCACCCACCCTCCAATTGCCGGTCACGATGTTGATACAGCAGTCCCTTGTGTCTAGTGGCACCCCCAACCTCTGATCACCTGTCGCAGTGTTGACACAGCTGTTCCTGGTGTATAGTGGCACCCCCCCACACTCCGACTGCTGGTCATGGTGCTGAGACAGCTGCCCCTGGTGTCTAGGGGAGCCCCTACCCTTCAATCGCCAGTCAACATATGTATTTAAGTTTCCTTGGTATCCTGCAGCCCCCCCCACCCGCCGAGCACTGGTGGTCCCCAGTGTCTAGCGCCCCTCCCATACCATGCACACCACCAGTCCACCCCCCCCCGGACCTATAGGAAGTGTGTGTACCGTCTCAAGCACTCTCAGTTAGAGGTAGTCCATGTTACACCCTTACAGTACTGATACAATGTAAAGTGTCGATCGCTCATCTTTGCCCATTAGGGCAAGACATTCCGAAAGCAGAGTAATATAGTCACTATACCATTATCTGCATAGCCCAAGAGTTGCTTGCAGTTGACAAGATCCGTCCCACTACTTGCTGAGGACTGCCAGTGCCACACTCCACACTGTGTCACTCCACTGTATCCAAGTAGCAGAGGCACCCCGTGGATTAACCTTTTTCCAGCTTGAACTCTGGGTGCTCCTTACAGTAAGCTGTACTTATTATGGCAGTAAAGGCCCTCTTGTAGCAAAGCAGCCTCTAGAGAAATGGAGGAATGATGTACAAAGCATAAAATGTAATGGTAAAGACATAAGAACAGGCACGTGTGTCCTGTGTACTCTACAGGGAGCACACATACTGTCTACAGTAGACAGTTCTTGCGCTCCCTATTCAGTACGGTATAAGTGCACTGCTGTTGTCAGTTTTTTGCCAAGATTCTCCATTCTTTGCACATCATTCCTCATTCTACTACAGGCTGCTCTATTATGAGAGGGCACGTCCTGCCATAATAACTACAACTTACTGTAAGGAGCACCCAGACTTCAAGCTGGGAAAAGGTTAGTCCAATGGGTGCCTCTGCTACTTGGATACAGCAGAGTGACACAGTGAGGAGTGTGGCACCAGCAGTCCTCAGGAAGCAGTAGAATGAATCTCATCAACTGTAAACAACTCTCCTGGGCTATGCAGATAACGGTATAGTGACTATATCGCTCTGCTTTAGGAATGCTGTGCCCTAGCGGGAAGAGATGGACTATCGACACTTTACCTTGCCTCAGTACTGTAAGGGTATATCACAGACTACCTCTATCTGAGGGTACATGAGACAGTACATGTGCTCCCTATAGATATGAGATGGGTGGATGGGTGGTGTGCATGTTGTGGGCGGTGGGGGAAGGGGCCACTAGACACCGGGGGCCACTGGGACTGGTGCTTGGCAGGTGGGTGGCGACTGCTTAACACCAGGGAAACAAACATGTACATCGAGCAGCGACTGCAGAGTGGGGGGAGGTGGTGGAAAGCGGGACAGTGTCTGAAGACTGGAAGAGGGCAACAGTGGTCCCATTTCACAAATCAGGGAGCAAGGAGGAGGCCGGAAATTACCGTCCAGTGAGCCTCACATAGGTGGTATGAAAACTGATGGAGACACTGCTCAAGTAAAGAACAGTAGCACATCTGGAATCCAGTGGGCTACAGGACCCAAAACAGCATGGTTGCACGGCTAGAAGGTCGTGCCAGACAAACCTGGTCGACTTTCTTGACTGGATAACGAAGGCAGTGGATCAAGGGGGAGCAGTGGATGTGATATATCTGGACTTTAGTAAAGCCTTCAACTCAGTTCCACACAAAGGACTGGTGAAGAAGCTGAACCACATTGGAATAGGTAAGGAAGTGGTGGGTTGGATGAGCAACTGGCTGAAGGAAGAACACAACGGGTGCAGGTAAATGGAATGGTATAGACGGACAGGGACGTGACTAGTGGAGTATCTCAGGGGTCGGTGCTGGGGCCCCTACTTTCAATGTGTCTATCATACCGTAATGGACTGGAAGGGAAGGTGTGTCTGTTTGCAGATGATACCAAGATCTGTACCAGAGTGGACACCCAAGAAGGAGTCAAGAGCATAGAATCAGCCCTGAGGAAACTCGAGGAGTGGTCAGACGCCTGGCAGTTGATGTTTAACACCCAAAAGTGCAAGGTTATGCACTTAGGCAAGGGGAAACCCCAAGGTGGGATACTACCTGGGAGGGCAGCACCTGGCATGCACCAACCAGGAGTGAGACCTAGGAGTCATTGTATCAGATGACTTAAAGGTGGAGAAGCAGTGCAAAAGGCAGCCCTAAAGGCTAGTGGTATGCTGGCTGCATAGGGAGGGGAATCACGAGTCACAGAAGGGAAGTGGTGCTGCCACTTTACAGGGGGCTGGTGCACCCCCACCTGGAGTACTGCGTACAGTTCTGGAGGCCACACCTTCGGAGAGACATTGATATGATTGAGACGGTGCAGAGGAGAGCCACAAAAATGATTCAGGGTCTGCATCAAATGGCATATGAGGATAGGTTGAGGGAGCTCAACATGTACTCCCTGGAGCAGAGGAGGGAATGTGATTGAGACACTCAAGTGTATCAAGGGTATAAATAAGGTAGGGGTACAGGACCTCTTTCAGTAGAAGAAAAGCGTCACAACTAGAGGACACGGTATCAGGCTCAAGGGTGGGTGATTCAGGAGCAACGTTAGGAAGTTCTTCTTCACTGAGAGGGTGGCTGACCCATGGAACAGCCTGGCCCAGGAAGTGGTGGAGGCCAAAACAGTAAATGGGTTCAAAAATGCCTGGGACAAGCACAAAGATATCATTTCTCAGAAAGGATTGGGGGGGGGTAGTTACCCATATCGGGCAGACTAGCTGGATCTTGCGGTCCCCTTCTGCCGTCAACTTCTATGTTTCTATGGGTGCAACTAGACACCAGATACAGCTGTCTCAACATCGCAGCTGGCAACTGGAGGATGGGGGGGTGCCACTAGGCACCGGAGACAGCTGTTTCAACATCATGGGTGGCAATGGGGGGGCCCCACTGGACAGCTGTCTAACACTGCAACTGGTTATCGGAAGATAGCGGATGCCACTGTACACTGGGATCTACATGTCCAGTGGAGGGACAGACATTCGGGGGGGGGGGGGGGCTTGCCATCATGCTTGACATGGTAGGCAGCCACAGGAGTGGGTGCTAACCTGCCGCTGCATTCAATGCAAATGAGCCTGTAATGGTCATGCATCAGGCCCTTAGCACCTTGCATGCCCAATGGACTCATTTGAAAGGAGCAGGATGAATATGGTGCCAGGGGGCTCCCAGCTCTGTCGGGTCTGGGGGTGTAGTTCCCTGCACTTCCATCTGGCTGCATACAGCTCAGATCCATGTTGTGGCAGCACTACTTAACTTAAAGCTGCACCAACATGGCCATATAGTATATTCAGTCGGACAGCGCTGATACACTGCCCGACGGAATATAGCATCCTCTGGTTCAAGGCCAAGGACAAGCACAGCGTGAGCCTTTGCACTTCATTTTTGCAAATATTCCAATATTGGGTCCCGGATCTTCAAAAAATATTTTCTCCATACAGAACCACCCTTTGGTCTTAGAGACACGGGTGCTAGGACCCCATGGGAGCAAACATTTTGCTAGGGGGCCAATGACAGTGTTGGCACTGACACAAGCAAGTCACTGTGCACCAGGACCAGAAATAATCATTGACACCCTAACTGCCTCAGTTCTGTTAGCAAGGAAAATGGGAAAACAAGCACTGTGCTTGCAAAAAAATATAGGGTAAAGAAAGGATATAGACAGAGAAAAGAAATAAGATATAAACACTTAAACTAAAAGTAAGGAAGAAAAGAAAGAGCTTCTTTCCCTAAGAATACTACACCTCCCTGAAAGTAGGCAGGTGGGTTGGACATATACAAAAAGCAGAGGAAGTCTTGAGTCAGGGCTATCATTCATATAGCCGAGGGAAAAAGAAAAATTAAGGCAATGATTTTGTTCTACTGCCCTCTCAGTGCTCTCAAGCCAAAAGTACTATATCCAAAGAGAAAGAGCAACAGTTCATGCATGCTCAGAACAATCTGCACAAAAAAACAACTGAAATATAGAGCACCAGAGACTCTGCTGTAAACCGAATATCTGGGAGATGCACAGAATAAAATCTGTCACCTCACCTCAACAGCTGATGCCCTACAGGTTATAAAAAGACAATAATTGAGTACCCTATACCAAGGGAGATGAAAAACGTGAAAGCAAGATACCACTAGACTAAAACAAAACAAAAAGAGAATATGTGGTTGGGTTCAAACATGCACTGTCATAAGACCCACAAAACTCAGAAACTCTGAAAAAGCAGGGCCGCAATTTAATAAATTTGGTGCCCAATGCCCATCACAAAGTAGGGCATGAAAGTTATTTGATCTGTTGCTCTTTCCTCTTGAATAAGTAGAGAAAATCTTAGCAACATCTGTTAAAAACAGAGAAGACTGTATTTAGTCAAAAATGGTATGTCAGATTTATGGATGTAATGCTAAACGCTGAATTTTTAGTAGTCTACTGTATCTTGAACACCAAAATGAAAACTAGAGTTGTAGCCCTAAAAGGAAAAATATAAATATGAGAATAGCCTTCTTGGTAAACACAGCCTCAGTGTTGGAGGGCACAGAACCGGTGAGGGAGTACACCCATAAGGCAACACTGGCACTTCCGACAGCTGGTCACTGTAATGGTGTTAGTCGCAGTTGCCACACTGGGATCCTGCTCCAAACTGGAGATTTAATACACAAAGGGGGAAAGCTGCACATGAAAAAATGGTAATGCACCCCACTTGGACAGAGATATAAAGGGAATGTAGTCTCTTCAATAAGAAGTATCCAAAAACAATTAGAGGGGCTAGAGGGAGTGAGGATTGTAGCTCACTTTCTAGATTCTTTCTAAATGTGTGTATGTTTGTTTTTTATTAGTACCCATGAGGGCAAATAAGTGCCCAATAGGTCAAACCAACAGAAAGGAAAAAGGGGCTTTCTATGTTCAGCAGCCTGAGGCTACAGAAGAAAAGGGAGACCCCATAAATGGGTGTACTGCGAAAGAGGGTGACCCACTGGAGTTGGTAGTCCTGGCTCTGAATCCATATACAAGAGAGGGAGACGGCAGGTGGAAGAGTGTGGCTCTATGGAAAATATATTCTTGAAGAGTCTGGAGATACGTTACGTAAATATAGGTTACTCATCTGTAACTGTAGTTTTAGGAGTGGTATACAGTTCACATCCACACTTTGGCAGTTCCACTGGAACAGGCTCATTTGTTGAATATCTTCAAGCTAAGCCCTCCCACCAACCAAAGGCTATATACACCATGTGATATCAGACCTTCGCGAGCTGGAAGCAGGGATCCATGCATCACTTGCCAGGGAAGGCAAGGTAGGCTGTGTGGATGTGAACAGTACAACACTCCTAGAAAGTACAGTTATGTAAAAACTTACTGTAACAGTAGATTTTGGAGTAGTGTCTCTTGCAGTAGGTAATACTTTTGGGTATCCAACAGAGGTCGCTGTGGTGCACGGTAGCTGTTCTAGCAGTTTTTCACCAGGGACCGCTCACACATGCCATCAGCTTCCTGTTTCCTATATAAGAGTGGGCGGTCCCTGGTATCCTCAGCTCCTCCGCCAGATTCAGCTTGCAAAGCGAGGACCAAGGGGAAGCCGAGGTACCAAAGGAGTTCCAACCCAAAGTCAATGGACCAGAATTTGCTCTCTTAAAGAAGGAGGGGGACGGACAGTGGGAACAAACCTACTGCAAGAGACACTCCTCAAAGATCTACCGTTATGCTAAGTTTTTACGCAACTGTACTATCTTCCAAGGAATGGTCTCTTGCAGTAGGTAATACTTTTGGAATGAATTCCAAGCAGTAATGCCCATGTGGGAGTACAGTTATGATACAAGGTCTTGTAGGACTGCACAGCCGAAGGCCGCCCTACGTCGTGAGGCAATATCCAGATTGTAGTGCCTTGTGACTGTATGAATCGTGGACCAGGTAGCTGCATTGTAGATATCTAAAATGGAGGCTCCTTTAAAGCAAGCTGCAGTGGTGGCCATAGCTCTAGTGGAGTGGGCTTAGACTGGTCCAGGTAAAGGCTTGTATTTTTTGTAACAATATGTAATACAATTTGCCAACCAGGATGAAAGAGTACATTTAGCAACAGGGAGGCCATCGTGACCCGGGACAAAAGAGACAAACAGTTGAGATGTCTTTCTAATCGATTTTGTCCGATTAGTATAGTAGCGTAATAAACGATGAACATCTAAAGTATGTAGTAGATGTTCACCCTGATTAGAGTAGTCAGGATAGCAGACCGGAAGCTCCAAAGACTAATTTAAAGTATGTTCGGAGACATTTTAGGAAGGAAGGAAGGAAGGAAGGAAGGAAGGGTTGGTACAAAGGACCACCCTGTCTTTGTGGAAAATCAAGTGAGGTTCCATACACACAAGGGCATGAAGCTCAGAAATACGTCGAGTGGAAGTGACAGCCACCAGAAATAGGGTTTCCCTGAAAGAAAACGAAGTTCACAAGTGGCTGCTGGCTCAAAAAGCTCAAGGGTCAATTTTTCTATTATAAAATTGAGATCCCACGGATGAGTGGGTCTTCTAATGGAGGTTTAATATGTAACATTCCTTTCAAAAACATCTTAGCTAGATGATGTTGGTACAGTAACCTGCCATCCAGAGGTTCATGAAAAGACGAGATGGTGGCCAAGTGGACTCTGATGGAAGAGTAACAAACTGGACTCAGATAGTGAGGCCAGGTAGTCCAGAACCTTCATCAGTGGACAAGAGTAAGGGTCCAAGGATCGAGAGGC
This sequence comes from Neoceratodus forsteri, assembly GCA_016271365.2. NCBI lineage: Eukaryota > Metazoa > Chordata > Ceratodontiformes > Ceratodontidae > Neoceratodus > Neoceratodus forsteri. Next base: position 970,944,243 of record CM028131.1, on the reverse strand, counting down.
TGACCATATGGAAAAGCGTTTCCATTTGGAATAGTATGTTGCTCTTGTTGCTGGCTTACGGGAGGCCAAGAGAATATTAACAACAGAGGACACTTGAAATCTAGTTATGAAAGCATCCTCAGGAGCCAAGCGTGAAGGTGTAAAGCCTTCAGGTTGGGGTGTAGGAGACTGCCGACACTGAGTCAAAAGGTCTGGTCTGATAGGCAACAGAACGGGGTCCTGTACTGACAGCTGTAGGAGTAGGGGAAACCACGTCTGGTGAGGCCACATTGGGCCTGTGAGTATCATTGTGGCTGGTTCTAGTTGTAGTTTCAGTAGAGTGGGCTGCAGGAGAGGGGCGGAGGGGGGGAGCATATAAGAAGAGTCCTGTCCATGGTTGGGACAGGGCATCTACACACCGTCCCTTTTTGTTCGGGATAATGGAAAAATACCTGGGAAGAGGTAATTCACTGGGGAGGAAAACAGGTCCATCTGTGGAGTGCCTCACAGGTTGAATACTTCTTGAAGCACTTGCTCGTGAAGTGTCCATTCGTGAGCTGTGGACTGGTGACTCAGTCGGTCGGCTAACTGGTTGCAATGTCCTGGTAGGTGGACAGCTGTTAGCGTCAGTTGTTGCCAGATGTTCTTGCCAAACTGCAGAAGGTGTCCATGCATAAGTGTGAGTTTGTACCCCTTGCTTGCTGAGGGTAGAACACTACTGCAGTGTTGTCTGATTTGATCAGTAACGATCCTGGCATGAGGTAGGGCCGGAACATCTGAAAGGCTAGACAGAACGCTTTCTTCTCTAGGAGACTGGTGGGGAGAAGCGGGCCACCGGCCTTGGGTCTGATAAGGACCGAAGTGTGTGCCCCATCCCAGAAGGGAAGCATCTGTGGTTAACGTTTGCATGGGGGGGGGACCAGAAAGGCATTCCATGATTCGGATTGATTCTGATTGTCCACCATGTCAGGGTAGATGTCAGAGAGGGAGTGGCCCTGATTCTGCCTTTGAACTGTCCTGTTTTTTGGAACCACTGATTCTGGAGGGTCCATTGGAGAGGTCTCATGTGGAGACAGGCAGATGCCACCATAGGGATGGCAGTAGACATGTGACCCAGAAGGTGCAGCATTTGTCTGTCTGTGACTATTTTCTGAGTCTGTATGTGTGATGCCAGAGATATAAGCGTGTCCTGCCAGGAAGGTGGGAGGTAAGCCCTGGCTGTAACTGTATCCAGGACAGCTCCAGAGTATTGGAGAGACTGTGTCGGATTTGGACTGGACTTTGGCCAACTGACTGTGACTCCCAGATCTGCGAACATTTTCAGGGTAGCATCTAGGGAGGCAAGCAGAGCTACTTTGGAGTCTGCTTTCATTAGCCAATCATCTAGATATGGAAAGGTGAAATGCCCTTCTCTTCATAAGGCTGCTGCCACCACCACTAGACACTTGGTAAACACTCTGGGGGCTGATGAGAGGCCGAAAGGGAGTGTTTGAAACTGGTAATTTTGACCCAGTAGATGGAAGCGCAAAAATCTGTGGTGGGCAGGGTGGATGGGTATATGAAAGTAGGCATCCTTCATGTCTAGGGTGCAAAGCCAGTCGCCCTGTTTCAGGATCAGCGTGATGGCAGGTAGGGTGCTCATGCAAAAATGTTTGTACTGAATGTAAAGATTCAGTTGTCTGAGATCCAGTACTGGTCTGAGATCTCCCGTTCATTTGGGCACCAGAAAAAAGTGGGAGTAAAATCTCGTTTGATGTTCTAGAAGGGGCACTGGTACCACAAACATTTTGGTCAAAAGTGCCCTCAATTCCTCCTGTGAGATGGGTACATGATCTGGAGGATAATGCATCTTCTGTGGAGGACAAGGGCGTTGGGTGGAGAGGAACTCCAGAGTATGACCCTTCTGTATAATCTGAAGTACCCATTTGTCTGAAGTGATCATTTGCAAGGCCTCCAGAAGGAGGGCAAAACGACCCTCCACAGCCTCCGAGGCCTGGTCGAGGAGGCGAGGGGAAAGCCCTAGTGGGTCACTGGGAGGCGGGCTGCACAGCTCCTTCTGAAGGGTGGGAGTGGGCACCCCGGGCGGCAGAGGTGTTGCCTCTGATGGATTGAGCACAACCTCTGAAGCCCCCTTTATTATTACCTCTGTATCTTCCACCTCTTTTGGAATAAGAGGAGTGTTGAGTACGGTAGGTTGTAGCTGGAGTATGATACATGCCATGGACCATACGGAGGTTCTGCCTGATGCCTGTACGTCATACAATAAAGTTTGAGTACCTGGCCCGCACAGCTTGGACCCGTTAAAGGGGGTAATAGTTACTTTATGCTGTATATCAGGTGCAAAGCCTGAAAAGTGAAGTCAGGCATGGCGATGCAGAGTGATACCAGTGGCTGACAGTAGGGCTGAGGTATCTACGGCATCATATCCTGACCTGAGAAGGTGACGGGAGATAGAATTACTAGTTGTCACTGTAGCCAATGATTTATCCCTTTCCTGTGAGGGAGGCAGTTTACTGATAAGCTCAATGGCAGAGGACCCAAGGGTACGCTGATATTTAATCATATGACCCATACAGTTCAAGATTCTGATGTTCATAGCACCTGAGGAAAAGACCTTTTCCCCCAGATAGTCAATTCTTTGGGATTCCTTATCGGGGATAAGGAGCTTATGTGCTTGGGTTTTTTGATGCGGTCATGAGCGGCAGTAATGACCACAGAATCTGCCTCTGGAATACTGGACATAAAGAGGTGGTCGAGAGGAGCCCGATAGAGATGATCTGCCTTGTGGGGAACAGCTGTAATAGCTGAAGGCTGATGCTAAGCAGCCAGTATGGCATTCTGGTAGGCGGGTATTAGTGGGGGAACCACTAAAACAGGCTTCTCAGGTAATTCAAGGTATTCTGCCATATCCTTAAGTTGTTTGTTATGTTCAGTAGTGGAGAGTCCCATGAACTTTTGGATTTGAGCCATCATTTCACTAAAGGTCGGGTTGTCTGGGGGAGAGGCTGCCGAAGGTATAGGCAGATCCTCATCCAGAGAAGAGATTTCTGAATAGGGGGATTCAGGATTGGGAAAATCCAAATCTTGAAACTCTTCATCCTCTAGATCATCGGAGAAATCAGGTGGCAATTCTTGTTCATCTGACAAATAGTCTTCTATGAAAGGAGAAGGAGACCAGGGTGGTATGGTATCCCTGTCACTATGGAATCTTTTAGGGAGAGGAGGAGATCAGGAAGGATCACCCAGCTCTTCAGAGGGTTGAGAATGCTGCATGGCATGCAACACCTGTCGGCCTACACTGGTGATGCCCCTTTCTGGGATGGAGGGGGGCAGAGAAGGGAGGCATGTTGGGAAACAAGAGGAGTGATACGAGGGGATGGGATGCGTAGTATGAGCAGATCGCGCCCCTGGGTGGTAAAGACCAGGATCCTGATCTCTGTCCGCCTGACCCCTATAGGAAGCCACCTGTGAAGGCAGAGAGGCAGTCAATAAGGCATAAGCCATAGGTTTCCCCTGAGGAATGTGGGGTCTCATTGATGGGCCCACAGGGGAAAGAGTTATTTTTCACTTAAATTGTCAGATGCTCCTCTCTCGTCAATGGAGCAGCAGTATATTTAGCTGCATGTAACGAGCTGGAAAGCGTCGTTAACGAGAGGGTATAAGCCTCCATCAATGGAGCAGTTACAACTGAACTGCATTTAAAGCACTGCTGATGAAAGGTATGAGCCCCGTCGGCGAAGAAATGTTTAAGGGCGGCGCCCGTCAATGGAGGGACACCTGAAGCGGTGGCGTCGATGGAGCAGCAGGCAGGGAGGAGTGTGAGGAGGGTTCTCTTTCTCCTTTTTTGCCTGGAATGAGAACCGGTGGGGGAGCCCTGGGTACAAGCACCCTGGTTCTTTTTTTTTCTCAATTTTGTTTTTTATACACCGGTTATCTCCGAGGCATCCTTTGAAGGTGACCACAATCCTGCCCCTTCTTCTCCCACCGTGGCCATCCAACACCGGCTCACCCCCCCAAGAGGAACTTCCCAGCGCCCGGATCACCCCCGAACACGGCCCGCCCACCCTCGGGGCTCTGTCTGAAATTAGAGGGTCCATCCCTCTGGGAGGTTGGCCATGGATCCCCAGTGTGGCCTGGCCTGGCCCGGCATTGGGTTGAGAGGGAGATCACTGGGGTCCTTGTCATCTCCTCGACGAGCTGGAGATTTTTTTTTTTTTTTTTACTTGTAGTTGGTCCCCTCCCCCCCAGCGGAGCCCAGCCAGCAAGGCAACAAAGTGCCGTGGCTCTGCCCCCAGGCAGACGCCGTGCTGCTGCAGTCGGCGATCCTCAGCCACCGCCAGAGGTTGCTCCAGGCCAGTGCACCCTTGCCCTCCCCCGGGAAGAGAGAGCAGTCCATCCGGACGCTCAATCTCTTCCCTCCCCTGCCAACCCCCGGCTCATTCCCGAATCCGGGTCGCCGTCGTGGCGTGAGGTGTGGCGTCCAGCACCTCAACCCTCAGCGCCACCAGGCTGGCTCCTCTGGTTCTCTAAGAGAGACATTTTCTGCTCCATCAAAAGATGTTGAATTTCAAGCAACCATCGTCGACGAGTTGCCTGATTAACTTCCTGACATAAACTGCAGGAACTGGTGTCAAGTGTGGGTCCCAGACACCTTACACAAAATGTGTGGTTGTCAAAGTGGTATATTTTCCTACCGCTACAGCAGGAACGAAATAATGCTTGTTTCTTTGAAAAATCTGTAAACATTCGTTCTTAGTTCCAAATTTCTCATCGATGACTGCTACACAGAAGTTGCACTAGTTGCCGCACGAGCTGAAGACGGCGGGAAAATTAACTGAGGATACCAGGGACCACCAACACTTATATAGGAAACAGGAAGCTGATATCATGTGTGGGCGGTCCCTGGTGAAAAACTGCTAGAAGAGCTGCCATGCACCACAGCGGCCTCTGCTGGATACCCAAAAGTATTACCTATTGCAAGAGACCACTCCGTGGAAGATAGTACAATTACGTAAGAACTAACTGTAACAGTAGATCTTCAAAAGAGGCTCTTGCAGTAGGTATTCACATATAGGACTGACCCGCCAGGCATCGGGACCCCACGGAAAAATGTCTAGCTAGCAGTCTCCGGCGGGGGATGCCACCACATCAGGTGACCGACGTCATGCGTTGTCAGTATAAAGGGGCAGTCCCCCACACCCGTCTTCCAGTTCTTTCCCGGCAAGAGCCAAAAGAGGTAAGACGAGAGAGAAGAGGATATTTCCCCCCATGGAAATGGAGCCAAAGAAGCTTAGGAGGATGGAGAGTGGGAAGGCAATACCTACTGCAAGAGCCTCTCTCGAAGATCTACTGTTACGGTAAGTTCTTACGTAACTGTACTATCTTACTTCGAGAGGGCTCTGGCAGTAGGTATTCACATATAGGACTGAGTCCCAAGCAGTCTGGAATAAGGAAATCACTCAGGAGGAGGATAAGTATGCATAGCATGGAACCTTCGGCTGAACTGGTCTTATGAAAGAAGACCTTGAAGCACAGCCAACCCGAAGCCAGCACTACAGCAAGAGGCAATGTTCAAACTGTAGTGTTTCGTAAAGGTACGGACAGAAGTCCAAGTTGCGGCTGCACAGATGTCTGCCGCTGACACATTCCTGGAACAAGCTGTAGAGGCAGCTACTTCTCTGGTGGAGTCACCTCTGAGTTGACCCGGCAGGGTCTTGTTGTACTTGTCATAACAGAAAGTGATACAATGAGCCAACCATTTTGATAGGTATTGCCTACAAACAGCATTGCTTTCTCTTTTGTAGGCAAAAGAGACAAAAAGTTGATTAGTCTTCCTGAGATTCTTAGTTCAAGTGGTGTAGTACCACAGTATTCTATGGACATCCAAAGTGTGCAAGAGGTATTCCCCTTGATTGGAGTGTTGCATAAAGAAAGCGGGTAGCTCAATGTATTGATTCAGCGTAGATTCAGCCACCACCTTAGGGAGAAACTTAGGTTTGGTGCGTAGAGCCACACATTCCTTGTGGAAGATCAAGCAGGGGATTTTGCACATCAAGGCCTGAAGACTGGAAATGCGTCGAGCAGAAGTAATGGCCACTAGGAAGAGAGTCTTCCAAGAAAGGAACTTTAAATTTGCTGTGGCTGCCGGCTCAAAGGGAGGCAGGGTAAGCTTCTCCAAAATGAAATTCAAGTCCCAAGGGGGGACAGGAATGCGTATTGGGGGGGGGGGTCTCAAATGGAGAACCCCTCTGAGGAAGGTCTTGGAGACTTCCAATTGAGCAAAAGTCCTGTCTCCAAAGGGAATATGGTAATCTGAAATCGCTGCCATGTGGACCTTTAATGAGGAATGGCTGAGACCCAGATTGAAGAGATGACACATGTAGTCCAGGACTCTATTGGCTGGGCAAGAGAAAGGTTCAAAGTCCTTTGATGTGGCCCAAATGGAAAATCGTTTTCACTTCATGGTGTAGGTGAACCTGGTGGAAGGCTTCCTGGCCTCTACCAAGATGTCCGCTATGAGCAGAGAAATTCCGGAGTGGGCTTTTGCTATGTCTGCAGGAGACATGCATGTAAATGAAGGGATCTGAGACCTGGATGAACAAGGGTCCCCTGATCCTGGGTCAACAACTGTTGCGACAGAGAAAGAGGAAGTGGAGGTTCCTCTGAAAACTGTTGCAGAAAATAGAACCAAAGTTGCCTGGGCCAGAAGGGAGCGATGAGTATCATTCGTGCTCCCTCTGATCTGATCTTGTTCAGGACCCTCGGAATTAAGGGAATAGGAGGGAAGGCATAGACGAATCTGTCCCTCCAAGCGAGAGACAGAGCATCCTGCCAAAAAATGCCTTGCCCTGGAGCAAGCGAGCAGAAAGTGGGAAGTTTTGCGTTTCGGGGAGACACGAAGAGATCTATCCGAGGCGTTCCCCATTGCAGAAAGATGTCATCTACGACCTCTTGATTCAGTTCCCATTCGTGGGCCCTGGCTAAGGACCAACTGAGGTGGTCTGCCAATGTGTTTTCCACTCCCGGAACGTGGATGGCAGTCAAGTAAAGGTGGTGCTGGGTTGCCCAGATCCATACTCTCATCGCTTCCCTGCACAGAGGGTAGGAATGCGTTCCTCCCTACTTGTTGAGATACCAGACTATGCACATGTCTGTCTGTTTGTATGATGAGATGACCGGGAAGGATGAAGGAGTGCAGAGCCTGAAGGGCATAAAGGATTGCTCTCAGTTCAAGCACATTTATGTGCAGATTTTGTTCGAACCGGGACCAGCTGCCCTGAGTCCTGTAAGACCCGAGATGGGCTCCCCAGCCTTCGCCTGATGCATCGGTCGTCAATATCTGAGAAGGGGGTTCGATGTTGAAGTGAACTCCCTGGCAGAGGTTCTCTTGTACCATCCACCATTGCAAGTCCCTGATCATGGGATTGGAAACTAGTACCTCTTGGTCTAGATTGTCCAGGGTTTGGTCCCATTGAGACCGATGTGTCCACTGAGAAATCCTCATATGGAGCCGAGCATGTGGGACTGTCGGAATGGCAGCCGCCATTAGCCTGAGGAGGTGAAGGACTGACCTGGTTCTGAGCCTTCTGCAACTGGACAGGAGACAGGCTTGAGTCTGAAGGATGTCCACCCTGTCCTGAGGCAAAAAGGTTTTGCCGATGGTCCTGTCCAAAATCACCCCTATAAATTGGAGGCGTTGACAAGGGACCAAATGGGACTTTGCCTGGTTGATGGTGATATCCAGGCAGGTGAAAACCTGCAGGGTAAGGACAGAGAGTGTAGGAGTTCCTCCCTGGACGGGGCCACCAGGAGCCAATCGTCCAGGTACGGGATACCTGAACTCCCTGGGACGCAGGTGGGCTGCTACCACAGACAGGCAATTGGTAAATACTGGGGGCGGTCGAGGAAAGACCAAATGGGAGGGCCTTGAATTGGTGGTGGGCCCCCTGAAAGCAAAACCGGAGGAAATTGAGGTGGGAAGGGCATATGGAGATATGCAGGAAGGCATCCTGCACGTCCAAAGTGCACAGCCACAGTCCCTGCTGAAGAAGTGACAGAAGGCTCTGCAAGGAGAGCATTCTGAAGCGTTTGTACTCCACGAACATGTTCAGGGAACTGAGGTCTAAAACAGGCCTCACGTCTCCCATCTTCTTTGGAATTAGGAAGAAATGGGAATAGTAACCCGTCCCCCAAAGGTGGTTGGGGACTGATTCTATCGCCGCCTTCGAAAGAAGGGAGGTGATTTCCTCTAGGACCAGAGTAAGATATTCCGGGGAGTAAGATGACTTGGAGGGTGGTCTTCAGGGTGGTTTCTGTACAAACTCTATTGAGAGTCCTGCTGAAATCAACTGGAGCACCCAAGCATCTGACGTTATCCTCTCCCAACCCAGTAGACGGAAGGAGAATCTTCCCCCTAACAGTTCCTCTGAAACCTCCAGAGGCAGTGGGAGAGGCGAGGAGTCAGGAGGTCTAGGGCAGCGCAGCAGTCAAGGCTCCTGCAGCTTTTTGGTAGGGGAAGTCTGGCCCATTTGCCCTGTGGTTTTGGTTTTTGTCGGTTCTGTCTACGAAAAGGACGTCGCTGCCCCTGAAGAGGTCTGTACATAGAGTCAACAGACTTGAGTGCAGTGCCCTTCTCTTGCTTGCAGGTCGATAGTGATGTCCTTGACATCACCCCCAAACAGCACCAAACCCCTGAAGGGGGCCTCCTGAATAGCGGATTGCACTTCAGGGACCAAACCTGACACACAGAGCCAGGCATAACGCCGAAGGCCTACAGCGAAAGCCAAGCGCTGTCCGGCTGTGACCACTGCGTCATAAGTGGCATGAAGCATGTGCTGACTGGCCGAACGAGGAAAATGGACAAGATCTGCCACTTCCTGTTTAGTCTGGGACACAGGAAGGGAGTCTAATTTGGATTCCACCTGACTAAGGATGGTCTTCTGGTAATCCCCCATACATGCTACATAATTCAGGGCCCTAATACCCAGGGTAGAAGAGGAACAGATCTTCTTCCCGTATTGGTCCAGAAGCCTTGATTCCTTATCAGGCAGAGATAAGCTGATGTGTTTTGGATTTGCAGAGTGGCCATGAGCGGCGCTAATAACGACTGAGTCCACCTTGGAGTGTAGGTTCAAGAAATCTACTCACTCGGGAGCCTGATACAGCTGGTCTGCCTTCCTCGGAAGGGGGGCTAACACGGAAGGTTGTCTCCAAATAGTGGAAACAAGGTCCACGTGAGGCTCTATCCAGGGTGGGATCAATGTAGGAGCAGTCTCGGGCAGATCCAAGTGGGCAGCAAGCTTTTCATGCTGTGGATCTGGCTCCAGTTATTGCCACTGATGAACTTCCTGGATTCTCCTCAGTAGCTCCAGAAAAGAGGGATCCTCCAGAGAAGACTTCAGAGGGGTCCTTGGCCTAGGGCGATCTGGAGTACGTGGCTCATCATCCAGATCAGAGCGTCCCTCTGAGTCCCAGTAAGAGGTCTCTGATGAAGATGAGGAAGACTCCTCCCTACGCAGGGGAGGGACGGCCCCTTTGGGGAGTTCCCTGGGGTGCGTATCCTGCCCACCCCTGGCGCCAGAGGGCTCACCTCTGGTGTCGGGTAAGAGAGAAGGAGTCTCCCATCTCCGACGTAGGGGATCCTGCGAGGGGTCCAGCGTCGGCAGACGACTCTTTACTTCTCTGGTGAGTTGAGCCTTGGCTTCAGCCCACCAGGACGCCAGAGTCTCCTTCAAATCTGCCGGCGGCTGAGGCGTGGGTGGCGAAGGAGGGGGATACAGATACTGAGGATATCCGTAAAGGGAGTATCCATAACCAGATGGCGGGAAGCCTGGCATCGGGTACTGCGGCTCCGGATACTGTGGAGCCGGGTATGATGGCACCGGGTACTGAGGTGTCGGATACCCAGGGGCCAGGGGTTCTGGTGGAACAGAGGGACCCGGCAGAGGCCCAGCTGACAGGCCAGGCAAAGGAAAGGCTGGCCCCGCAGGCATCGGGCCCAGTGTGGGAGTGTCGTCTGGTAAGGGGACGTCAGCCGGCATTGGGTAAGCCGGTGTCTGGGCCGGCGTCTGAGGGTCCAGCATCAGGCTGTCTGGTCCCGAAGGAGGGGGCCCTGACGGCAGCGTGTCAAGATCCTCTGTGACGACTGTGGAGGGAGGATTAGAGTCCCCAGGGTCAGCAGAGGAGACGCAGGGACCTCAGAGGGCAATGTCACGCGCTGCAGGGAACTTGGTGCGTCGGATCAGTCAAGAGGGTCCGGTGCAGGCTCCTTGGCCGGGCGGGCATTGGAAGGGCCGACATCTGGCTCATCAGCCGGATTCAGGCAGGCGTCAGAGGAGCCAACGTCTGACTTATCGGATCCCTTACTCGAGGAAAGCCATGCTGGAGATGCGGTCTTGTCGGGCGAAAGTTCGACTGTGCGCTCTCCCGAAGGAGTGGGCAGCTTAGCAGTCTTGTCCGGGCAGACGTCAGTGGCACTGCTCAAACCCAAGGAAGGGCTGCGTGGTGGAAGCGGCCCTCCCGGGAGTGGAGGCCTCCTTTACCCTGGAGGCATGCGAAAAGCCCGAGTGTGGGCTAGACAGGAGGGGGACACCTTCTTGGACACCGCCAAGACGAACATAGTGGAGTGGTCTCCCGGAGGAAACGTTACCTTTAATACTGCGACTCTGGCCGGAGTCGCCGTGGAAGCCGAATCCCGCTCCCGGTGCTTCTCCTTTTTCTTCTTATGGCCTTCGGGTGAAGTGGACGCCTGCCTCAACTTCTTTAGCTCCTTCTCCAAGGACGCTATTTTTTTCTTTAAAGTATGGGCTTCCAGGGACTGCTACCTTCTTTTTCGGGTAGCGGAGTTAAACTGTTGGCAGTGCCGGCACTTCTCCACAGGATGGTTTGGACCCAGACAGAAGAGAAACAGGGAATGGCCATCCTTATGCCGCAGCTGAGAGCCACACGATTCGCACTTATGCTTATGCGATTCGGAAGGCATCGGGGACAACATACACAACGAACTGAAGAATTAGTTGATAAAGTGAAAAAAGTAGGTTGAAAAATCTGAAAACTATACCGACGAACAACTGACGAGCGTTGAACTCTACCACGAGGAACTTTCACAAGTTGATGGCGGGTGTGAGGGACCGCCCCTTTATACTGACATCACATGACGACGGTCACCTGATGTGGGGGCGGGCCCCCATCAGAGACTGCTAGCTAGAAATTTTTCCGAGGGGTCCTGACACCTGGAGGGTCAGTCCTATATGTGAATACCTACTGCAAGAGCCCTCTCGAAGTAAGATCTATGGTTACAGGTGAGTGATCTATACTTGTGAAGGCATAGATCAAGTTCACTATCTACACTTTGGCAGACTCCTAGCAGTTCTCCATGAGGAGAGGGCAAGGTGCACACCCCTATTTGGCAAACAGAGACTGGAGAACCGAGGCCCCAGACGCAGCATCCCAATGTGACATGATGTCAATGCTGTAATGGAAGATGATGATGTGTGCTTCCCTCCAGATAGCAGCCCTATAGATCTCCTTCATAGTGATATCCCCGGAGGCAGCCACTGAGGCAGCAGTATGTCTGGTGGAATGAGCCCCAAGCCCTCTGGAAGGCTCCACACCAGCCAACCTATAGTAGAGACCAATGCAGGATGCCACTCACTTGACAGTCGTCTACTTTGCTGTCGGTCTGCCAGGTGCAGTTCCATCATATGTTACGAACAGCTGGTGAGCCTCACTTTGAACTCCAGCTATGCTGTTCTTATAATAAGTGAGTGCTCTACACTTACAAAGTTACAAGAAGCAGTTTTACATGATGCTGCTACTCAGAGTAGGGAGCCAGTGGTCAGCTTCTGAAGAAGGGTTATTGAAGTTAATTACCAGGTTAAGGTGAAACTCTGATATGACCTTTGGGAGGAATTTCAGGTGTGGTTGGTTGGGGGGGGGGGAGGACGATCTTGTCCTTGTGGAAGACCAGATAAGGAGACTCCACCAAGAGCACCTGGAGCTCATTAATCCTTCTGGCTGACATCACAGCGGCCAAGAAAGCCATGTCCCATGACAGGTGTAACATCTCACACCTGTGCACAGGTTCAAATGGCATGCCCATGAGCACAGCCAGCATCAGCAGTAGGTCCCAAGGTGGCAACGGCTTGCACACCGTAGGGCACAATTGTAAAGGCCTTTAAAAAAGCACCCAACCACATTCTCCTGGGCCACTGTTGACATATTAGCTCATGCCCAGTAAGATATGGCTGCCAGGTGCACATTAAGGGTCATCGCTCGTGGGCCCAACTGAGAGACAGAGTAGAGGTAATCAAGGATGTTTCCCACAGGCAAGCAAGGGGAGTTAGCTCCTTGTTCTGGTACCAGATCATTAACCTCTTCCATTTAAATGCAAAGCATCTGCTAGTCAACTGTTTCTGGTAAGCCTCCATAACATGGAGCACATCTTCCAAGACACCCAAAGCCTGGAACTCTAGCCACTCAGAAACCAGGCCAAGAGGTACATGGATTGAAGGACCAGGTGTAGGACCTTCCACTGTTGTCTGGCTAGCAGGTCCAGGCAACGAGGCAACCACCATGGAGGCCTGCTGCTGAGGCTGAGGAGATCCGGGTACCAGAACTGTCTGGGTCAGTCTGGAGTTATCAGGATCATTTTCACCTTCTACCGCCGGGCCTTCACCACCACCTTGTAGATAAAGGGGAAGGAAGGAAAGGCACACACAAGGCCTGTGGTGTAGGGCCTTGCAAAGGCATCCCTCAATAGTGTCCTAGACTGCGGGGGGCGGGCACAAAACAGTTTCTGCTTTCTGTTCTCCCAGGAGGCAAACAGTGAAGGGACCACTCGTGTAACATCTCTCCCACCTGGCTAAGAGCATCTGACAACTGTGAACTCCCATTACATGCACTGCCAGGAGATCTGCACCCGGGCTGAGCACCAGTGTCCTGGTGAAGAAAGTCTCCTGACACAAGGGAAGGGAGTGCATTCTGTCCTGCCTGCTCAGGTAGAACATGGTCATGGTATTGTACATCTGGACTTACATGACCGGAGTCCTGTTCAGTGGAGCAAATTCTGTGGGAGCAAGACATACTGCACGGAACTCCAGCAGGCTGATGTGGTGATGGGACTCCGGGGTGGCCAAGACCCGTAGGCTCTGTGGTGTCCCAGGTGCACTCCCCACCCCACCAGAGACACGTTCGCCAAGAGTGTGATGGTCAGCTCTGGGTGAACAAAAGGGATTGCTTCCACAAGATGCTCTGGGACCAGCCACCACTGAATGGCATCTCCCATTGGTTGAGTCACAGGGACCGACTGGTCTAGATGACCTAGACACTGAGATCACTGGCAGCCCAGCTCCCACTGCAGGTGGTGCATCTGCTAACATGCCCAACAGACCAGGCTGGTGGTGGATGCCATATATCCCAGCAGCCAGAGGAAATCCCGGGCAGGGAGCAAGAGCCCAATGGAAATGATCAGGCAGAGGAGGTAAGGTCCCGAGCCTGGTCCGCAGGGACAGGCCATGGCCCGCAGGGATTCTAGCTCTACCCTAATAAACTTCATCACCTGCAAGGGGATCAGTTTGGACTTGTCCAGACTGACCAACAGGCCCAAGTTTCTGCAGGTCTGGAGGCCAAATCTCTGGATCACTCGACCTCGCTGGACAGCCCAGCTATCAGCCAGTTGTCCCATCAGGGATACACCCTGACACCCCTGTGCAAAAGGAATGCTGCCACCACTGCCATGCACTTGAAAACAAATAAAGCAAATAATGGACAAACAACAATGGTGAGTTGATGTTTCCAACAGCAGGTCCAACGAAGATGATCAATGATGGGAAAATAACTGAAGAGTGATGGGGCCACCCATTTTAAAACAGACGCCGACACATGAGGTCATTGTGGGCTGCCCCCAGGTAGCAAAAGTTTTCATGTGGTCCTAGAGCTGATGCAGGTATAGTTCCAAAGGTATGGCCTACTGGAAGAGATATCCTTGATGAAGATCTCTATTTCCTCTTACAGCAACATGGAACAGACTTTATAAAAATGCTAACTACTATAATTTGTTTTAGGTGCCATGGTACTGAAGGGTTATATTTCCAATAAGGTGGAATTTAAACTTCTGATTTTTTTTCCCCATGTAGTGATACTGAAGTTGATGGTGCCAAATGATGAAGTTTTTTAGTTTGAGTTTTATCTTTAGGGTCTAAGTGACTTTTTTAGTGAGTAATAGTGGAAGCCATGCTTGTAAGGGCAGTTGGAAAATGTTAACAAAAAACTGATATTATTGGTGTGATGTGTCCTACATACCAGCACATTTTTTTTACCTATGTGTTATGCTCCCCCAACCCACAGGTTCTAGCCAATCAGGTTGCAGTATCTTCCCTACCCATTTCATAATTCTGTCTAAACATTTGTGGTACTCTTAAAACCGCAAGAGGGTGTCTCATGCACATAGTTCTGAAATTCTAAGTTCTGTTGGCAAAGACCATTGTCCACAAAGGGGATTCTCTAATCTTCTGCCAAGCAAAACATTTTGATTTTCAATTCAAATTTAATTTTTTAAACAAAAGTCTTTACCGTGATTTATAATATACCGATAAATATAGAAGACTCCTATATCCTGTACCTTGTTGTTTCCATAGGCCATATCCATTGCTTCCATAGATAAGGAGCAGAGAGCATTTATTAAGTGGTGCAGTGACACATCATCAAGGTATCTGTAAAACATAAACATAAAAATGTGAACAACATCCAGCAGGGACATCACAGATCACCAATGGTCAAAATTTGCAATAACCCCAAAACATCTATTTAAATCTTTCTCAGGCAAACAAAATGTCTATGTGGTAGCCTAATCAGCTTCCCTTGGAAATATTTTGTGTGGCACTTAAGGTCCATGTTGTCTGCCCCTTCCAACACACAGAAGTGACTATACCCAGTTTAAATATGGACTCACATCCAAGCTTAAAGGAAAGCTACACCCTCATATCTTGTAAATAGTATTTATTTTCATATCAAAAGACAACCGTTTTCCTGTAGCTGTTGGGGATAGACACGTTTGCTTTAATTCGTTTTTACTGTTCATGCTAGTCCCTTGTAACTATTCTGGGGGGGGTCTCCATTTTATGGTTGCTGAAATCGGAACTAGGTCAAAACAGCTAAACAATTATAGTGCGGTCAAACTAAATGCAAGCAAAGAGAGCCAGGAAGAGAGTGGCACCAAAAAACAGCAACCGAAACATACAGTGCTCAGTCAACCACACCGCTCTGCATGGCCTACCACACAAGGAATGACAAAAGGCACAGAACAGTACAAAGGAGCGGGGCTCTGTACTCTGGGGGTGGGGAACGAAGTCTGGAGGACAAAGGGTGGGGACCTCAAGTCGGGAAGAAAGGGATGGGGACACAAGTTGGGAGGACAAAGGGTGGGGATGAAGTCAGAAGGAGAAAGTTAGAGTGAGGGACACTCTCCATGACAAAGTCGGGGGAGGGTGCAGCTGGGAGGGATTCAAGTTGCTCACGCACCCTTCCATTACTTTATGTGAGGGGATACACCCCCACACCCCATAATATAAACATACAATCTCTGAAATGTACAAAACACCAACACAAAAAAAGTATGACCTAAGGAGAAAGACTCGAACCTAGACCTCTATACCATACAGCTTTCACAACCCGTCACTGTAACCGCTTCGCCACTGTGGCAGCATGCTGAGTCGGCAAACATTCAGAATGTTACAGTGCGGCTATTCTACTGAAAATAACTACAGTATAGTTATCAAAGTCTTCGCGCTTATAATTTACATGTAGCTGTTTTCACATACGCTCATTTGCTTGTGCGTGTTTACTGCACTTATTCACACACGTTCTTGACTGGTTATCGCTGAAATCTCATTGTCCGTGAGAGATGCATATGAGAACATGATGTCACAGTACCCATTTATGCCATGTATCTCTGAGCTGAAAGTACAAGTTTCCTGAAAAACCTCTCTTGAAACACACAAATTGAATGCGATTTAAAGAAAAAGAATCTGCATTACAACGCAGTTTGCAACTCTAACAGAAGGAAAATGTGGTATTTCAACCCTTGCTGCACCTTGTTTTGTTGAACGCTAATTAAGCAGGCAGACAGTGTGGAGTCTAAAGGGTGCTAACACATCACGTTCTCATATGCTAATGCAGCTTTCAGAGACAATGAGATTTCAACAACCAGGAACTGGAGAGGACCCCCAGGATAGTTTTATTTATTGATTTAACTGGGTAAGAGCACTGGACCAAGAGTCCTTTTTCAGGCTCAATCCACTACAGGGAGTAGTACAAACAGTAAAAATAAACTAAAGCAGTCACATATATCCCCATAAGCTACACAAAGAATTATCTGTTGACATGGAAACAAACAACATTTACAAAATATGAGGGTGTAGTTGTCCATTAGCAAACAGAATGCTACCCTACTCATGGCTGCATAACTTTCTATGCCATTTCCTTGAGGAATCTGTCTAGTCCTGTTTTGAAAGCCTGACAGTGCTACTTTCCACAACTTCACTAAGTAGGCAAGTCCACATTTCAACCACCCTCTGTGTAAAGTAATACTATCAGTTGCAAATGTTTTCCATTATTCTGCCCTCCCCCCTTTCAATTTGAGGGCATCCCTTCTAGTTCTGCTTACACTCACCAACTCAAACACCTGTGTATGCTTCATCCAGTTTATCTTCTTTAGTATTTGAAAAACTGATCATTTCCCCTTTCAGCCTTCTCTTTTCCAGGCTAAAAGGCAGTCAGTGAGGGATGCAGAAAAGAATAGTTACCTATCATAACAGTAAATCATAGCTAGAATCTCCACCATTGAGCCACATCATGGAACTGTAAGCCAGGATCAACCGGAAACTTTTTGCAGGCTGGGGCCGTCCACATCAATGTGCGTCACTGGCACCTATATAACATCGGCATCCACAGTATGCCTCAGTACCCTGACAGAAACGAGCTCTGTGGATCATAGGACCAGCTGGGCCCGAAGTAACCAGGACCACACTAGACACACAGAAAAGGATATGGAAACCTAAGTATGGATGCCATAGGAGGCATCAGAGGAGAAACAGCGTGCAACAGCAGGCAGTATAGTGACCTGTCACCTGCCAAGGTGAGGAAGGCAGGAGGGAGAGTTGTGGCTCATGGGGGAGATTCTCTTGAAGATCTACAGTTACAGCAAGTTAACTATTCTATCTTCCTCGAGGATATTTCCCTCCACTGAGCCACATCACGGAATGATTCCCAAGCATTACCAAGCATTAAGGGAGGACAGCAGGACCTAATGCTCTTGAGTAACAAGGTCTTGCACAAAACTGAGGCCGAAGCCAGCATGTCAAGAAGAGACAATGTCCAGACTGTAGTGTTTAGTAAATGCATGAAGAGTACTCCAAGTGGCAGCAGCACAGATGCTAGTAGTGGACACATTCTGAAAACAAGCCACTGAGGTACCGGTGAATGTGCTCCAACAGGACAAGGAAGCTGCTTGCCACACTTCTAAGTAACAAAATGTAATACAATGGGCCAGCCATTTGGACAGCCCTGTTTCAAAATCAGTGAGCCCACCATGCGAGGGGCAAAAGTAATAAATAGTTGCAAGGATTTTCTATAATCCTTTGTACGATTCAGGTACCAACTCTGTGTCCTACAGACGTCTAGCATACATAAACGATGCTGCCAACTATCCCTGGGAGAGGAAAAGTAAGCATGAAGATCTATGGTCTGATTTAGTGTTCTTTCCAACATAACCTTCAGAAGAAAACAAGGACTTGTTTGAATAACGGATCTGCAACCAGCGCCTGTAACTCTGAGATGAGTCTAGCAGACATCTCACAAGTAACCACAGGTTGAAAGGGCGGCACAGCGAGTGTGTCTCTAAGACCAAATTAAAATCCCACACTAGTACCGGATCTCAAACTGGGGGTGGTGCAAATGGAGGATGCCCCTTAGGAACGTATGGGAAACTTCTAACTGGGCCACTGACTTACCCTCTGATAGGGCATGAAAGGCTGAGAGAGCAGCCATGTGGGCCTTTACTGAGGAATACCCTAGTCCTGAGTCCTTATGGGACAAGAGGTCGTCCAGTATTTTAGGAACTGGACATGTAAAGGGATTCAGATCAGTACACCAAACAGCAAAATGTTTCCATTTTTGTGAATAAGTGTACCAGGTAGATTGCTTTCTAGCCACCAAGAGAACATCAGCCACTGCCGGGGAAACCCTGAAGTAGGAGAGCTCTACATCCTCAGGAGCCATGCACCAGAACACCCTGCTCCTGTGTCAGAAGTCTGGTTCACAGGGGGAGCTGGATGGAAGGTTCCACTGCCAACTACTGGAGAAGTGGAAACCAAATTTGCCTGAGCCAGAGAGGAGCAACCAGAATCAGGGTGCCATTCTTAGCCCTCAGCTTCAAAAAGAACCCTCTGAAATAGAGAAATATGGGAAAAGCATACAGAAACTTCCCTTTCCAAGAGAGGGACAATCCATCTCATCAAAAAACTCCAGGCCCGTAAGCAAGTCAGCAGAAATGTGGCAGTTTTGCACTGTATGAAAATGCAAGTAGGTTGATGTTCGGATGACTCCATTTTTGAAGAGGATGTCCATGACAGAGTCCGAGAGTTCCCATTTATGGCAGAGCACAAGAGATCAACTAAGGTGATCCACAAATTAGTTCAGGGAGGAACATCACTGACTGAAATACAGTATGTCATGCTCCACCACCCGGTGCCAAACTCTCACTGTTTCTCTACAGAGAGCCTATGAATGAACTCTGTTCTGTCGACTGATGTAGTACATCACCAACATGTTGTCTGTGCAGATCAACAGCTGAGTTCCCTGAAGGAGGGCAGCAAAGGCCTGTAGGCCACACAGAACAGTTTTCATCTCCAGAGTGTTGCTGTGAAGCACTGTATCCAGAGGGCTGCACTGGCCCCGGGTTCCGAAAGGGCCCAAATGAGACCCAACCCATCCATGAGGCATCCGTGATCATAACCAGCAAGGGAATGGCCTCAGGAACAGTGACCCTTTCTTTAAGTTGGAGTGATCTGGTCACCAGAGGGGAGAATGATGGAGAGGAGGAGTGACCTGTATGAGGTGCTCTTAACTTGTCAGAGTGCTAAGCCCATTGCGCTCTGAAGAACCACTGCGAAATACTCACAAGGACACGGGCCAGTGGAAGTGTCAGGATGCCAGCCACCATCAGGCCACTCACTCTTAAGAGGCAACAGGCTGACACATAATCACTAGAAGTAACCAGCTGTGCTTGTGCCACTACTGTTGTTAAACAGTTGGAGGCAGAAACACCCAACTCAGACCCATGCTGAGTACAGGTCCAATATACTGGAGCCTTTGGCAGGGGTTACGAACTGACTTCGGCTTGTTGACCAGTATACCCAGTTGGTCGAAAGATTGCCAAGTCCAAAACAGTGTATATACAATCAGTTTCTGAGACATGGCCTTTAACAGCCAATCAGCTATGTAAGGGAAGACAAAGACCCTCCCTGCGAAGGGTCGCTGACGCCGCTGCAAACACTTTGGTAAAGACATACAGTGCAGAGCAGAAGTCAAACGGCAAAACATGAAATTGGCAGTGAGAACCCTGAAGCAGGACTTGCAGATACTTTTCTGTGAGTTTTCCTGATCTTGGCGTGAAGGTAAGCATACTTCCTTCATGCCCAATGTGAATATCTAGTCCCCTATTAACAGTGGAGGCAACATGGACTGTACGGACAACATTCTGAATTTTTTGTATTCTATGTACAAGTCTCTTAGGTCTAGTACAGGCTGTAAATCTCTGGTCCACTCTGAAATCAGAAAGCACCAGGAATAAAATCCTTGATTTATTTCTACAGCTGGGACTATTTCCACAGTCCTTTTGCAAAAGAGGGATTGAACCTCCTTCAGCAGACGGGTAAGATGCCCCAGAGGATATCTGTTTGCAATGGGGAAATAACTGGAGGAACAGTAAGGAGCACTTGGGCATGTCCATGCTGAATAACCTTGTGGAGGGACAGTGGGGTAACAGATGGACCACACACAGAACTTCAGGTTCAACACACAATCTCTGTGTGATGTTTATTTAAAACACAGGGGATAACCTTGAAGATCAAACACACATATTTCATAAAAAGCTCGAATTCCCTTGAATTCAAATCCCTGTATCATGATTAGTGTTTCCTGAAAATATCTTGCTGTTTCGTTTTGTGGTTTTCTTTAAATCAGCATCTGTTAATGTGCTCTGCAGTGACTGAAAACAATGAAGATGTTTCTGTCCCTGTCAGTGAGCAATGACATCATACCTATCCAGCCTGCTGCTTCACCAGTTAAGCCCCTGATTGACTGAATAAGCTGCTGCAGTTCCTAGTTAGAGCAGGCTGTAGAGCTAATTGTTTTCATTCAAAGTTTATTACTAACCCATCTGGTTTGTGTTTAGAGAGATTAGCTTAAAATCATTCTGTTCTCATAAACAGTTGATCAGTTGGGGTTCAGTGCTGAACTGAAGTGGTATGAATGAATGTCTGTGAGAAATTATCTTGTCTGTATCACAGATGTCGGTTCTCTGTCATCAAAACTATGCATTCTATTCTGGCTATATAAAACAGGGTTGTTTAATGAGATACAAAATAAATCTACATTCCATTAACTCACAGAAGCGGTGTGTCTTTGATGTAGCCTCAATAAATATGTTTATGTGATAACAATGTTACAATGTATGGTTGAACATTGTTAACTCCCAAAAAATCATCATTTCCCAGTGTTGTTAACCCATCAATGTGATGTTTCATCCTTGTTAACCCATCAATGGAAAGTCACATTGATGGGTTAACAAATGGGAACAGTCTGCGCATGTGCACACATTTTTTCTTTCAGGAACCGACGGATGCACGCAGCGGTGATGGAATGACCGAACGGCCGCAGCGGTGACTTATTTAAAAAGTAAGGAGCCCTCTTCAATCTTTCTTGGGACCATATACTATAAAAAACAATGTATGGTCCCCACTATCGGCAACCAGTTACTATTAACCGTCTCGAGGTTGCCATGGCGACTTAAACCTCTCAAGCTTCGCTCTCGAGGTTTACATGGTCGCCCTGGCGACCTCTCGATGGTTAATAGACCGGGTTACTGATAGAGGACCATACATTATCCTCTATGTTTACATGTCAGATTGACAAACCTGTGTCTGCCACACACTGCTATTTCAGGAACATGTACTATATGAACTCATAAAATTCAGTTATTTGAGGGTTTCTGTGTGAAAATACATCATGTATGTGTATAACTAGAAATACTATATGGCATCTTGATGCCCCTCTCTCCTGCTCGACAGCTGAGGCAGCAGTTCTTTGCTTCCCCTTCCCCCTGCCCCAAAAGCTCAGTCTCCTGCCCTTATATGAGGCTGCTACAACCTGCTGTCCACTGTCTTCCCCACACAGTCAGGGCTGCTGCACTCTGCTGCCTCCTGCACAAACAGTTTAGGCTGCTGCACCTTGCTACCCTCTGCCCCCCACCCTATAACCCAAGATGAAAGTATTTTTTGTATTTTCTATCAGTTAGTTATGGGCAGTGTACCAAAGGATCTGACTCTAGTGGCAGGGAGCAGCACGGTGCAGCAACTGTGACTGTGGGGGCAAGAGGCTCTATGGTGCAGCAGGGCACAGTGGTGTCAGGGGACAGAGGACAGAATGATGCAGAAGCCTTGATTGTGGTGCAGGATACAGTGGGGAATCAAGGTACAGCAGCCCTGACTCTGTGACGTGGTGCTGCAGCCATGACCATTTGGGGCAATGGAAGTGGGTAGCAGGGTGCAGCAAAAGCCCCACCTTTGTTGGACTGGGGCAGCATGGTGCAGCAGGCAAAACTGTGAAGGCAGAAGCCCTGGGACTCTAGGGCTTAGCACAGCACAGCAGCCCTGTCTGTGGAGACAGGAAAAGGGGGCAACAGTCTGCATTGGCCCTGACTATGGGTGGGAGACAGAGGGAAGCGGGGTGCAGCAACCTTAACTGAGAGGCAGGAGACAGGGGCATCAAGATGCCATATAGTATTTCTAGTTATACACATACGTGACGTATTTTCACACATAACCCCACAAAGAACTGAATTTTATGAGTTCATACAGTACATGTCCCTGAAATAGCAGTGTGGTAGACACGTTTGTCAATCTGATATAAAAACTAAATTGTTCTCACATGAACCTATTTATTGAGGCTACATCAAAGACACACTACTTCTACTAATTAACGGAATGCAGATTTATTTTATATCCATTAAACAACCCTGTGTTATATACCCAGAATAGAAAACAGAGTTTTGGTGACAGAGAACTGACATCTGTGATACAGACAAGGTAATTTCTCACAGACATTCATTCATGCCACTAAAATTCAGCACTGCACCCAAATGATCAACTTTTTATGAGGACAGAAAGATTTTAAGCATATCTCTCTAAACACAAGCCAGATGGGGTAGTAACAAACTCTGAGTGAAAGCAATTAGCTCTACAGACTGCTCTAACTAGGAACTGCTACAGCTTATTCAGTCAATCAGGATTTAATTGGTGAAGCAGCAGGCTGGACAGGTATGATGTCATTGCTCACTGACAGGGACAGAAACATCTTCACTGTTTCAGTTACTGCAGAGCACATTAACAGAAGCTGATTTAAAGAAAACCACAAAACCAGACAGCATGCTATTTTTAGGAAACACTAATCATGACACAGGGACATGTATACAAGTGAACTGAAGCTTTTTATGAAATAGGTGTACATCTGATCTTTAAGCAATGGCCTATCCCTTCTTCAATACATCAGTTTGCAGCAACAAACTATCCATGTCCTTTCTCTGTACTTGGTCAGCACCTACTAACCCACTTATTTACTGATCTCTTTAGTGAAAATTATTTTATTTCCTATGATTTTCTTGTGTGTTTGGATGATGGGGAGCTCAAAAAAGAAGAAAAAACCCAAAACAAGCTAAAGACAAAGTACCTCAGTGCAGAAGCATCGAAGCAAGGGTTACCCCAAACAGCACTGGCAAAAAAAACAAGTTTCAAAGAAACGTCATCACATATACCCCCATAATGCAATGGGATCTATATGCAAATCACGATGAAATTTTAGGCTTGTTCAGCTTAAAGCAGGAATGCATGGTGCCAAAGGGTCTCTCAAACAATCTGTAATTTATATGCATTTTAAACAATACAACTAACTTTATTTTTATAATACCATCCCCCTAGTAACTTTTTACCTTTATCAAAATCATCTAGTGCCGTGGTATTTTCAACATTTACAGGTTTCATACAATTACTTACTTACACACTTACACCGATTACTGCAATGCCCTATACCTAGGGCTACTGGGGGTGGACCTTCGCTGGCTACAGCTGGTGCAGAATGCGTCGGCCAGGTTGTTGAGTGGCTCATTGAGATCTTGCCATATCACACTTGTGCTCCGTGGACTGTACTGGCTACCAGTACAGTTGAGGATCACCTTCAAGGTTGGATTACTGACCTATAAAGCCCTACACGGACAGGGACCACAGTATCTGCAAGATCTCTTGTGCCCCTACTGCCCCCTTTCACCCTCTCTGCTCCGTCGACGAGGGACTGCTAGAGATTCCTAGGGTTCATTTGACAATCTCGGGAGCTAGACTTTTTGCTTTTGCAGCTCCGACCCCGTGGAATTCTCTACCTCGCCGGATTAGAGACTGCCCATCCATGGAGGCTTTTAAATCTGCTCTAAAATCATATTTGTTCAACTCTGCTTTTGCTAATTTTTAAAATGTTGTGATTTTTATATGTGTTTAGACATATATATGTGTGTTTTTATTATTATAGGCTGATTGAAAATTGTTTTATGATATTGTATGATATTTGTACACCATGATCTACTGGAATGGCATTTCAGAGATTAAGGTTGATTGACTGATTGATAAGGCATATTCATCAAGGTTTTTTATGACATAGTGCTATTGCATACTAAATCCAACAACGAGGAGCACAGCCTGTTGTTTAACATCAGTTCGGAGGTCACCACAATAACCTCCCTGTACGACGACCTGAGAGGGAAAAGAAAAATTAAGGAGGACACTATAGCACAGTCAAGAATGGGGAGGGAGGGGTGCCCACAGGTGGCCAACCTTATGGACTAGAAATTGTAAAGGACAGATTAGGCTTAGCCACCCCCCCCAACCTCCTGAACCAGCCTTTCGTTTTCCTAAATTCCCACCTGGCACCTTTGACCAGACCTCTCTGCAGGAACCCTTTCTCTCCCACTATTTGTACCTACTTCTGCCCTGAACACTAAATTACCCAGGGCCCTCCCATCAATTTACTTGAGCTTTGTCTTTGACTTTTTAACTAATGGCCCGCCTTTTTTTCCTGCTCTTTTTTAGCCACAAGCCCAAATCAGGCTCCCCACTTCAGCCAAGTGGCCCCAGTGCTGCTACCTGCCAGTGGCCGGACCTCTGCATCCAGCCTGCCACCCCCAGACCGAGGAAAGCAGGTACGATTGGTCAGCTCCTAGTTCGGAGCTGTCAGGCTTCAATCCCCGTAATTGGACTGGCTCCTGAAGACTGTGGCTGCTTCCCGCTTGAATGATGCAGATCCTCACCGAAAAAGCAAGCACCCAAGGCACCTTTTTCAAATCACAGCTTGGCCACTGTCTTGCTGTACTACTCTCTGGACAGTATTTTTCACCCACCCACCACCCCCTTTATTAAATACACTTCCCAGTGATCCCTGCCCCTGAGGCCTCATACTAGTCAATTACAGCAACTTCTTAAAGGGGCTCAACTTTCCTGCAACTTCTTAAAGGGGTGATCCTCTCTCATGATCAAATTTAACTGCAAAAATGCTGCTTCATCCATTCAACATAGGATTTCTACTTATTAGTGTAACCGTCACATACCATGGGCAAGGCCACTGATTTACAGTGATTAAAACATTGAAATTCCATTTTCAATACTTCAGATTCCGGAATTGCACTGGTGATTGTTATTCTAATTTCCGGATTTTACCGGGATTCTGCTGTCATTCTTTTAGTATGTGTATAAATAATCAAAATAAAAGAAGGCTTAATATACAGAGCATTAAATAAAGCAAATTGAAAATAGTTCAGGAAGCAATTATAAAAAAAAATACAAGTTTTGTAGAATTACCGATCTAGTATAAAATGGCAGATTCCATGAAATCGTTGTTTTTACCGGTGTTCAGGCAGCCCTAATTCCAGAATTTTACCAGGTTTTCCGGTATAAACCGAAAAACAGTGGCCTTGACCATAGGTCTCTAAACCCACAACATTTTCAACACCCAGGCATATTCACAGGCTATCTAAATCTTATACACACATTTCTTAATGTTTCCCTCCCACTGCCACTTACCTAACCTGGCCTCTATACTACCATACACTGCTATACTCACATCGAGTACCAACTGCCTCGCTCTCATGGGTTTGCTATTTCAATTAAAGCTATTCTGTATGCTTACTATTGCCTATTGCCTTGCTGATTGGCCTTGAAGAAGAGTTTGAGAAACTGCCCACACCTCAGGGGCAAAATTCGGCCATTCTGACTACTACTTAGTGCTATAAAAAAGATGCTCCTGCTGCTACTCATCTGTGCTGGTAACGTTGAATTAAACCCTGGGCCCCCCCCCCCCTCTCTATTCCTGCCCCAGCTGACCTACCTTTACCAAAAGGGTTATCATGTTTGCATTTGAGTGCCTGCAGCCTTCTGAAAAAGCTTGATGCTATCAAAACTTGGACCCTTCACTGCTCTCCTAATGTTCTTGTTATCTCCAAAACTTGGCTAAGACCAACCACCCTGGACTATGACGTTAACATTCCTTCGTACAACTTGTTTTGTACTGATAGGAAATCCCGGGGAGGGGGATTAGCCATCTATGTCCGGGACAACATCACCGCAACTATGGTGGACATGACTACAGTCCCTAAGGAGTTTGAGTGCCTCACGCTAAGAATTCAACCAGTCAAATCAACCTCTATCTGCATTAGTGGGTGCTATAGGCCCCCCTCAGCTGGCCTCTCTCTGCTCAAACACCTAAGTGACATACTAGCTACCACCTCATCAGAAGTATCCATAATTGGTGACCTCAACCTTGACTGGCTCTCTCCAGTCTTCTTACCACAGAAAGAATTCTGTGATGCTCATGGACTTACCCAGATCATTAATGAAGTTACCCATCCAAACACCAAAAACCAAGAGCGTAGCTCCCTTCTTGACCTAATCCTTGTAAGCAAGCCTCACCTCTTCTCCCACTCAGGTGAATTCTTTAACGACATCAGCAACCACTGTGCCATTGCATGCATAAGGTCGGCACAACTCCAAACCTCCTCTTCCTCTAAATACATCCATAAGAGATGTAAATGGAACTATTGCCCAGATGCTTTTCTCTATGACCCCCAGTATGCTAACTAGCAGAAATTTTACCTTGCATCTTCTGTGGAAGAGGCACACGAAGTACTTCATGTAATACTCACCAGAACCCTAGACCTCCATGCCCCAGTTACCAAAAGAAAATCCTGTCCCTGGTTCACGGATAACCTAAAGACTGCCTTATGGCATAGGGATGCTCTTTCGAAAAGAGACAGAAAGTCTAAATTTGCCACAGACTGGTCTGTTTCCGAACCGCAAGGAATTTCTGCATGAAAACTATCAGAGCTGCGAAGTCCAGTAATTTCCGCTCTAAGCTTAACGCATCCACTAACTCTGCTACTAAGTTTTGGAACACTTTAGGGAGGTAGAAGGCCATAATAACGCTGGCACGCTTCCCCACAAAATTTCAACTGGTGGTACCAACACTACAGATAAAAATTAGATCCTTGACATCCTTAACAATCACTTTGCCACAGCAGGGATGGCTTTTGATACCTCCCCAGCAAATGCCATCAGGGCACAATTCCTTAGTCAGTCATCTGATTCCCACAATCCAGAATCTATTGAGTCTTACCACTCTTTCTCCTTCTGTCTGGTCACCATCAAACAGGTTGAGGATCTCCTTCTTCAACTTGATACTAAGAAAAGTACAGGCGCGGATATGATTGTGCCTTTCTTCCTAAAGTTGGCCTACTATATTTTGGCTCCCCTATTACTCACCTTTTCAATTTGTCTCTCAATCAGGGCTCCCTCCCCAAGGTCTGGCAAATGGTCCAAGTCACCCCTCTATTCAAATCAGGGGACCCCTGTGACCTAAATAATTACCGCCCAATCTCCTTGCTCCCGGCCATGTCAAAACGATTGCAGAAGGTAGTAAATGAACAGCTCAGATCTCATCTGGAAAGTTTTAATCTACTAAACCCAATTCAATCCGGTTTCTGTCCCATGCATAGTACCTCCACTGCCCTTGCTAAGGTTATAAATGACTGGCAGTCCGCATTTGACAACAAACAATTCATATGCACCTTGTTTCTGGACCTTAGCAAGGCTTTCGACATGGTGGACCACGATTTACTCCTAGTGACCTTGAAGAAAGTTGGGGTGGACAACCAGGCCCTAATTTGGTTCGCAAACTATCTTGTGGACAGAGAGCAGCAGGTCAGGGCTGAAGGAGACCCACTGCCAAAAAAAAAAAATACCTTAGAGGTGTCCCCCAAGAATCCATACTTGGTCCGCTTCTCTTTGTCATTTATATTAATCAAATTCACACTGGCCTAAAGTCATCTAATATCCATCTCTTCGCTGATGATACAGTGCTATTCACTGACAGATCAACTCCGGATCAAGCCATTTCAGAAATCCAGAACGATTTCGACATCCTCCAAAAAAATCTACTCAGCTTGAAACTCCTGCTCAATGCCAAAAAAACTAAGGCCATGATTTTCTCTCCACTGGCCCATCTCAAAAAAAAAAAAAAAAAAAACAGATAAGGTTCCTCACATAAGCACCCTTTTGGGAGAAGCCCTGGAGTCTGTGGAAAAATTCAAATACCTGAGGGTCTGAACTGACTACAAATTGTCCTTCATTGATCACATGATGAACTCACTACAAAACTGCGTCTATGGCTTGGTATTTTCTTCAGGATCAAGCACTCACTAACCCAGGAGGTTAGAAAACTCCTAGTTCAAGCTACCTTCTTGCCTCTCCTAGACTATGCAGACTTCCTATATAGCCATAGTACTAGCACAGCTCTCTCTCTCCAAGTTTGATACCCTATACCACAGAGCCCTTCGGTTCATTTCGGATGCCCCTTATGACACGCACCACTGCATCCTCTATTCTTCTGTAGACTGGACCTCCCTTAGCTTCAGGAGGCAAAATAATGCTATTCTATGGGCATATAAGGCAATTGCTCATAAACTACTTCACTACCTCACAAGCTGCCTAACTCCCTGCATCCCTAGTGCCTATTCTCTCAGAAGTCTTACCATCTTATCTCTGGCTATCCCTAAAGTTAAAACGCGCTTTGGTAGAGCCACAATAAGCTTCACTCTTCCTATGCTCTGGAATAAGATCCAGAAAACCTTAAGGCTCGCTACCCCGGTCACGTTCTCCCTCTTCAAATGCTTGTTCCTGAGGACCTTCTCCGAGGTCTGTCATTGTTTCAAGTCAAGGTCTTAACATCACGATTCATTACTGCTTTAAATTCTGGACTTAAACCTCAACCATTGCCTGAGGTGTCATTTGAGTCCTCCTTTCTGCCACGTCCAAATCAAGGTCCCAACATCACGATCTGTCTTTGCTTCAAATATTGGACTTAAACCCCAACCAATGCCTGTGGCATCTGTCGTGTTCTCCCTCTGAACAGTCCCTCCTCCTTAGGCCATCATGTCCAACCCTCTCCTATCTCGGCTGACCTTCCCTTCCCATTCCCTATACCCCCCTCCCTTTCCCACCCCAGTTGCCAGGCCATGCCTACAGTACTTATCAAAGGACTCTTACATCTCAATCTTCTTCGCACTTTGACGCTAGATGAACTGCCACTCCTGCTCACTATGACTCCTCCAATGATGTTTACTGTACAAACTTTAGCTCATTACCTTACGTCCCTATATCTGTATCCATGCAATTCTATTTAAATGGCACTACCTCCAGTTGAACCTACTGTTATGTTCTGGTGCAAGTATCCTGTCACATGCAATGGTTATATGTTATTATGTTGTTATTATTCCTATGTAATTGTTATGTATGTTCACTCAACCTGTGATGTCTTAACCCTGTTGGCAATTGTTTTGCCCCAGGTCCATCTTGTAAATGAGCTTGTCTCAATGATGTTCCACCTGGCAAAATAAAGATTTTGATTGACTGAATGATTGATTGATTGACTGACTAAAAGAACTGTTGCAACAGATTTAAGAAAAGGTCAGTCCTCAACAGTGGCAGGGTCACCCTGCCACACACCTCCAGAAACCAAGCATCTGTAGTGACCTCCCACCACTTTGATAGAAACAGGGAGATATGGCCTCCTACTAAAACCTCTTGAGATAGTGAGGCCGGAGGCAAAGGAGAGGGTCAGAAGATTCTGGGGGGGGCAGGGGAGGAGGTGGCAGGAGTGCCAGTAATAATCTGACCTTTTTTAAGTCTGGCATGGGCACCAGGGGCAGGTTTGTGGTCTGGGAGGTAGAGGGCAGATGCCTCTGTGATCCATGGCCAGGGTCTCTTGAATGACCTCGGCCAAGACACGCATATGGCCTATGAAAAGAACCCCAACCCCTTCATCATGGGTTTGGGGTTCAAAGTGTTCAGGGACCTAAGAGTCATTCTTGACGTTTGCAGATCCCTCAAAGTATTTTCAGTGTCATTACCAAATAACTGCTTTTCCTCAAAAGGGGCATTCATCAAAAGATTGTTGTACATCAGAGGAAAAAACAGCCACCTAAAGCCAGGAGCGGCAACAAATGCAAATCCCAGATGCAGAAGCCCTACCAGCAGCATCAGAGGCATCATAAGTTGATCTCAGCAGGTGCTTACCTGGCTCTTGGCCATTAGCAATTATTTGCTGAGCCAACAGTTTGCCCTGGACCTCAGGCAACTTTTCAGCTACAGTGGCCACTGTTTTCCAAAGGCAGTTCTGGTGTTTAATCACGTATGCCTAACAGTTTGCAACTCTTAGATCCAGGGTAGATGAGGCAAAAGTACTCTTACCCATCACATCCAGCTTCCTACACTCCTTGTCAGGAGGATGACAGCGCAGGTGTTTTGGAACTTTAGATCTGTCATGAGTTGCCATAATTACCAAAGAGTCTGTTTCAGCCGTGAAAAAATAATATGGCTTTACAGTAAGGGCAAGATATTGTTTATCTGTCTTCCTGGGCACAGTGTGCAACTGTGCAGGCCTATGCCATGCAGCCAAAGTAGCATCCTCTAGAGCGAACTGCACTGGAAGAATAATCACTGTAGGAGAGGCTGAAATGTCTAAGAACTCATAAAGATTATTCTTGGAAGAATTCTCTTCCTCAGCTTGGAAACCCAGTTTGGCCTGAACCTGTTTAAGGAATGCCTGAAAAGAGGCATCTTCAGGGAAGATTTAGGTGTATTTACCACATTCCCCTCACGGTAAGAAGACAGAGTGGAGCTTGAGCCAAAAAATGAAAATTACGTACTCATGTTAACTCTTGATCATCCAGAATATCTTCATCATTCATCATTGGCCGGTCTGTCCCAGAGGCACCAGACCCCAAGGAAGCGTATGCCTTTAAAAGCTTTGGAAGAAGGGGGCCAACGTCGGAGATGGCTCCACCCATGAGACAGACGTATGACATGGTGCTCATGGACTGGCCAGTAACTGTTACCACAACCCCCCCCCCCAACCTCCTCAGTTCTGTTCGCCTGGGAGAGGAAGAAAGAGTAAGAAAATAGAAGGGTTGGGGCAAGGGAGCCCAAAGGACAGAAAAAATATACAGGATACAAAGGAACAAATGAATACAAACCGACCAGAGAAGAAGAAGATGAGTCTGTGAGGAGGGTCTTAAAAGTGGCCAAGGATGACCACGACAACTGGGCAGCAGAAACAGAGATGGAGGGGGGAGGGAGGGAGAGAGAGAGATGGGACCATGAATTCTCAGTCAAAAAAACAAGAGTGTCAGAAGAGCTGGCTTGCACTCAGCCTCAACAAAAACATGTCTGATGCCCTCTGAGGCTAGTTGACTCCTAAATGGGAAGCATGGTCCATGAAAATATTAAGGACCAGCTAAAGGAGTGGACTGCAAGGAAAGGAGTACCCCTCTGAGTTCAGAAATAGGAGAAAAGCCTCTGAACCCTGGGGGGGAAAAAGTCAGCCATGGTTGTCCATCTGAGGAAACAAGGACCATAACAGGTTGAGGATTCATACTAAAATTCATACTAAAGTGGGTTTCAGGTCAGAGAAGGCGATAAGCCCATAGTTGCTTTGTCTATCACCCTGTAGCAGCATAGTTCATGTCTTCTGAGTATATATTTATCCAGTTTGATTTTAAATTCCATTCTATCTAGGAGAGGCTAGGGGGAGACTTGGAAAAGTTGTGGTGCCTGGACGATAGACAGCATGGATTCGTCCCGGGGAAATTGTATCAGACAAAACTTGTGGAGTTCTATGACTGGGTGACGAGAGCCTTGGACATGGGTAGACCGGTGGACGTCCTCTATCTTGACTTCAGCAAGGCGTTTGACTCTGTTCCTCATGGGGGCCTGTTGAATAAGCTGGGAGAAATGGGGGTGGGGAACCAAATGATCAGATGGATAAGCAACTGGCTCCAGGATCGGACCCAGAGGGTCATGGTTGGCGGGATAGTCTCATCCCCAAGGAGGGTCATTAGTGGCGTCCCTCAGGGATTGGTCCTTGGGCCCCTCCTGTTCAATGCCTACGTCTCTGACATAAGGAAGAGTATCAGGAGTGAGATGAGTCTCTTTGAGGATGACTCAAAACTGGGGGCGGTGGTGGATGGGGAGGAGGGAGGGTGGCCCTACGGGGGACTTGGAGGCTCTGGAAAGGTGGTCTAGAAAGTGGAAACTGAGGTTCAATGCACGGAAATGCAAGGTATTGCATCTGGGAACCAGAAACCCAGGCCAAGTATACACCATGGTGGGGGGGGGGGAATGCTACAAGTCTCAGTGGCTGAGAGGGACCTGGGTGTGGTGGTGGATGTCAAGATGAACAACTCGGAGACTTGTAGGAGGGCAGCGGCCAAGGCCAACAGGATGCTGGGATGCATCACTAGGGGGATCACCTCCAGAAGGAGGGAAGTGATACTCCCTCTGTATAACTGCTTGGTGAGGCCACACCTTGAGTACTGCATGCAGTTTTGGAGGCCACACTTAAAGAGGGACACTGAACTGCTGGAGAGGGTCCAGAGGAGGGCAACCAAAATTATCTGGGGCCTGGGGGACAGGACCTATGGGGAGAGGCTCGAAGTGCTAAATATATACACACTGGAAGAGAGAAGGTACTGGGGGGACATGATGGAGGTCTTCAGGTACATGAAGGGGTTAAACAGGGGAGGAGCAGTCAGGGTGCTCCGAGGGAAGGGGGGGGGCAACTAGAGGGCATGGGTGGAAGCTGGAGGGGAGATTCAGGGGAGAAAGGAGGAGGTGCTACTTCACTGAAAGGGTGGTGGAGCCATGGAATGCACTGCCCAGGGGGGCTGGTGGAGGCAGAGACAGTGGAGTGGTTCAAGAGGGGGTGGGACAGGTACAGGGGAAGGGTTCTGGAAGCAAAGTCCTGTGTAGCAGGAATATCCAGGACTGGGAATGGAGAAGCCAGAGAGGGCGAGGGGGGCAGTAAGTTCAGCTCCCAGGGTGGGAGCTGACCAAACGAGCAGACACGAAAGACCGTTAGGCCTGTTCTGCTGGCATTTTAGTATGCTAGTATGTATCCTTATTAATAATGATATCTGTTGGTAATTTATTCCAAATATTTACAACACGTTGCATGAAAAAAAATACGAGTCCCATATGACCAAAACATAATCTGGAAGAAGGCAAGCCCTCCAATATCGAAGGTCTGAAAGTCTGACCCAGGGCTCAGTTTCTAAGCCAAGAAGATATGATAAATTTAGCGAGAAACTGCAACTCCTGAGAGGGAAAATGACAGAGAAAAGGGTGTCCTCACCAAGGAACTAAGACAAGAATAGGAATCCTCAAGAGAAAGGATTCCCTTCCTTCTAATGCTGTCTCTGGAGACAAATATCCCAAAAATAGGGGATTAAGAGAAAGAGAGGAGTAACAGGCCACAGGAACAATAGAGGAGGTGGACTGCAAGGTGAAAAGCTGAACTGGTAAAGGAACTGGTCTACAATTCCAAAAGTTCTTAGCCCCCAGAGCACCAGCTCCACTTGCAAAGGCCTTGTCCCAAGAGGGACTAGAAAATGTTATCCAACAGCAAAAACAATAGATTCCATTGGCGCAAAATGTGAAGACGGGGGGTTGGGGGAACAAAAGATATAACAGCCCACTTGGATAAAAGGGTTCTCTCTCAGCTCTCCTCTTTTTCCTTTTTTTTTGGAAAATGAAAAAAGGGGGAAAATTAAGGACCAGTATAAGTCCTGCAAAAACATTTTTTTGTTTTAAACATAAAGGGAAAGCTAAGGAAAGGGGCTGGAGTAAGCTCGTCCTAAAGACAAAAGTTCCCTTCCCTGTCCCCAAGAAGCCACATAGGGGCGAGTCCCCGAAGGAGTTTGACCCTTAATGCCCCCCTTTCTTTCTTTTTTTTTTGGAAAAGAATGCAAGAATGAAAAGAAAGCGAAGTAGGAAAACTGCCCAGAAGCCAGGCCACTGCGAGGGAAGGTGGGTGGGTTGCGGTGATCAATGCCAAAAATATTCTGGAAGATTAAGAATTACAGTGAGTATGTAATTTTCATATCTTCCAAGAATCAATCTTCACCATTCATCACTGGTGGGTCTGAGTACCAAGCCAACGCCAAATAGTGGTGTTGGCAAACCCTGAGGGAAATGGTTGTTCCCTCAGTCATTGTGGGAGAAGACACAGAGAGGTGGAGGCCCCTCAGAGGCCTGATGAGGCCCATGACTGGTCCGGGACAGGCGGAGGCTCCCGTGGCCTGGGAGCAGGAATGCACCCCGCAAGCTCACGCCTGGCCCTATGGGAGAAGTGGGCCTTCTGGTAATGTGTGGCAATTACCCTATGCAGGGCCAAGGGTGACAACTATGAAAGACGCAGCCATGCCATCCACCTAATGCAGACCACAGTTCCAACCAGTCTAGAGGCTACCTTGTGGGCATCATAGGACACTCTTGCCTGGTGTCTCGCCAGCTCCAAACCCTGAGCAGAAAGGCGTATGGCCGGTCTGACTGTCTCACAATCTGGCAAAGATACCAGGAGCTGACCCAGCGTCACCCAGAGGTACCTACCATAGGACGCCTGGTGTGCCTGATGTGCAGCAATGAGAAAACCCTATGACCCCAAATGTCAAACTCAGCTGAGTCTGATTCTGGGGGATGGTAGCGTGCTGGGTTGGGTGCCTATGCCCAGATGGAGTGTCCAGAAGCTGAACACCAGAAGAGGAGTGTGGCGTGGCTCCTGTAGATCACAGGGGTGCTCAATACCTGCGCTGCGTGCCCCTCGGGGCTGAAGAGGGGGCAGTGAGACAAAGCCAGACATCTCTTGATGCCTCTGCAAATGGATGAAGTACGGCTGTGGAGTCATGACTGTACTTCCCAAGGAAAGACAGCATCAGACATGCAGGATTGCAGGCGGAACAGTTAAGACAGTTGCAGCTCCCTCATCATTTCCGAAAGAAATTGCTGATAACGGGTGCAGTCAGCATCAGAGGAGAGGTGGACCGAGTGATCCTCTTCACAGTAGAGGAAGATGAAGAAGAAGAGGAGCTGGACTGAGGGGGTGGTGGTGCCACAGTTTCAGGCCAAAAGACAGCCTGGTCCATTGCCCTTGGGAAGGCACTCGCTGAAGCCCAGAACTCCTCCCAGGTAAGGGGTCCCATAGGACCAGAAATGCCCTGGAGAGGAAGAGGGACAGAGAGAGGAGGAGGAGGTGAGTCATGACGGTCCAGGCCAGGTCTTCTGCCAGAGCTACGAGAGTGAACAGGTTACCTACCCTGAGGGGAGGGGGCTGTGCGTCTCATCCACCCAGGGATGCCCAACCATAGAGGGGTGATCTGGATGGCACCCTTGGGGGGAAACCCCCAGGTACAGAGGTCGGAGCAATAGAGGTAACACATGGTGGCCCCTGTCCCCACCCACCGTAGGCCCAGATGGTTCCAGGGGGAGGGGAAGGAAGAAGACCTGAATCAAAACTACGACTCCTGCTAAAGCCCCCAGTCATTCTAGACAAAAGTACAGCGCCAACCAGTGTGTACTGGGCTGGGAAGGGTGCACAACTGGCCCATTGGGAAGGGGCGGCTGTCCCACAAACCCCTTCCCCAGGCTTCCCATCTCAGCAAGGCGAGGACTACTGAAGGCCTGGTCTCCCTCAGTGTGTATGGTACCAGAAAGAGGAGCAAGGGAGGAGCCCAAGGACCTTTCTTTTGAGTCCTGGGTGCGTTGCCTGCCTCGGAAGGTGGGGAGTCCTGTCCTCACCCCACTGCATGGATTCCCAGGGTGAGAAGGTTCATAGAGAAGCAAGCATTACAATGGTCCATGTCATGGTCCACTACGAGGCAGGTCCAACAACAATCACGGCGGTCCTGATCGGACATATTTCTCACGCAGGAGCACCAATGCATGGGGAAAGAATCTGTTTTCTTGCCGGTTTTCTTCTGTTTCCTAGGCCCCTGAGATCCAGACATGATTGACTCATGGAAAATGATAAAAATTAGCAAAAATAGAGTTTGGCACTGTACAAAGGTGATAGAAAGAGAAAAGGTGGCGACGAGAGTTCAGAGAAAATATACTGCATCAAGTTAGCGGTGACAGAACCAAAGGCTGTAAGGCAATAGTAGAAAATGGCAAATGCTCCCATGGAGTACCTTCCTTGATGGTGGGAAGAACAGAACTGAGGAAGCAGGGGGGCCAGCGTCTGTTACTGGCCAGTCCATGAGCGCCATGTCATTCGTCTGTCTCGTGAGCAACGTCAGCCCCCTTCCTCCAAAGCTTTTAAAAGCATACGCTCCCGTGGGTTCCTGGTACTTCCAGCACAGATCCACCAGTGATGAATGGTAAAGACTGATTCTTGGAAGATCATTTATTAACTCTTCCTCTTCTTCCATGGTCTCCTCCATGTATTCTGGATAATATTCCAGTTCGCTATTGACATCAACTACTGTAATATCGGCAGATGGTCGATGGGATGGGTAGAAACATGAGGAGGAACCGATGACAGGTGTCCCATCGATGGCGGCCTTTCTGGGCCTGGCAGTAAACCAGGGGTGAAATATGAAAGTGCTGACAGTAAAGCCATCGATGGACCAGCTAGAGCAAAAACAGCGTAGGCACCGACTGCAGTGGTAGTGGATGCTGAAACAGCTCCGACATTGTCTGATACAATGCCTGCACGTCAACAGAGCCCGAAGAGGTCAATGACTAAGATGCCAATGGGACAGCTTCTGATGGGGGAATAGGCTGCAAGTCCCCAGTTGGGGAGGACGAGCCGACATCAGACCCCTGATCTTGGTTTCTTTAAGACAGTCAGAGAGGGAGAACATGCAGGACCCAGGGCTGTAGCCTGTGTCCCGTCCTTTTCTGTGGACTTATCCCATCTAAGTAGTAAATGGGAATGGTCCAGAAAAGCACCATTTTTCTTTCTGCACTTCTCCTTGTCTGTGTGGTGATGCTTATCTGCCAACTTCAACAATGTGCCCTTTTTTTGGGACAACTCTGTGATTGCCGCCATCGACAGTGGAGATCAACTGGACGACAGCAAACTGGAAACAGATAACAATAGAGATGCTGCCTTCACTGCAGCCTGTTTCTCCATTCCCTAGATCAAAAGAAAGGTTTCTAAAACTTTCTTATGTCTTTAATGTTGTGGTTTGTACCAAGGCAACAAATACAAATGGATTGAAAGACATCCATCAATGACCTTTGCAAAGTGTTATTTCTGACAAGATGCTGAACGGCATGGTTGTAAAACTTCCCGGGTCCCAGTGACATAGGTAAGGTCTGTAAACACTTAACATTTGTGACTTTTAGACCCAAACAGCCTTCGATTGATCAATACATTCCTAAAGCTATTTTAAACAAAATAAAGAACAATACGAATCAGAAGTAAATAAAACCCAAAATATGTTACACTGCTCCATCCCACAAAAAGATGGTGCCTTGGTCTTCTAACTAAACATTCAGACACACTATAACAACAGGGGTAGTTTAATGAAACAAGATCTGGTTAGAGCCAATACCACTGCTAATGCATCAGCCTGATAAGGGATATAGAATAAAACGTGGCTTAGCTGTAGTTTACTTATAGTGTATGATAGTGTATGGTGGAACGTTGTTGAGGATGGAAATCCATCCCTCCAACAACATTGTTGTGCTGCAGCAGCTACGTCTTCGTAGCTGTAGTGCTGCACTAGCTATGTAGCTATTGCAGCACAACAACTTGGAATATTGTCGAGCATGAGCGGTATGCGAACCTCTGCTTTTCCTGAAACAGCCGCGGAGGTACAAGCTAACCTGGGAAGAGAGCGGAGGTGAGAAAAAAAATGAAAAGTAAGGATGAACTCTGTCGTTTTAGATGCGCTTCAAATTTTGAGTGGACCATACACTATAAAAGACAATGTATGGTCCACTATCAGCAACTAGTGTGTGTGGCCATCTTGAGGTCTCAGTTATGCTGGAATAACATCCCTTCTCGGGTGTTGGACACCCTTGGCTGGTGGCCTCGGGCCCAACCACCCGAGGTGGGATGTGATCCCAGCATAACTCCCTCCCTGTCAGGCATTACTCCTTAATTAGACTTCAAGAGATAATGGAAGACGGAACATAGGCAACCCCCCATTGCTCTATTATTCCTTTCTTCTCTTGCTATGTCTTATCAGTGTCAGGTGGAACTTGAAGTGAGACAGTAGCATAAAGATGACAATCAACTGTACTCTGATTAAGACATTAGGTATGAGATGGGGGTGATACTAGACATAAATAAGGGAAAAAGATGGGTACTAAGCTGCTCACGTCAAATTTGGTTATAGATAAGGGAGACGATAGAGATCCTGTTAATAACAGACTGAGGTGCCCTCGGATGGAGCTGTGGGAGAGGAGGTCCCTCCTTTTTCTTTTTAATTTCTCTCATGCTTTCACCCCCCTGTACTAAACAAACAATAGAATTAGGGGGAGATGTGTGGAAGAATCACAATGCTCCAACTTCCCTGGTGTTACTATACAGACACTCCTCTGGCTTCTTGTGTCGGTGACAGTTCCTCCTACTTTTCCCTTACCCCAAGGGGAGGTTTGATCCACCCCTAGGAGACCTGCACCCTCAGTTGGGTTTATTTTTTCTCCTCCTTGTGGTACTCTCCTCACTTTGAGGATCTAGAGAGCCACTGAATTGGCTCCCTACCTTGGAAGTCACATCTCTCCACCACCAGTGAAAAAAAGATGGTTGTTTTCCCTTTTAAAAGACTGGGCCTTCACTCACCTGCTTCATGAAGGGAGGCAGAGAGGGCTGAAGAAACTTCGTATTACCTCAAAAGTAGAAGTATATATTACCAATAACAATATAAGCAATCTCTTGTTAGGGTATCTGTTGTGCCAAAATTATGTGTTTGTCTGTTTGTTGAATATTTGTACTGCTGTTATAGTTGCCTAATTTTTATACGGACATATAAGCAGAACTTATTATTTAGTAAAACGCTGCCATAGAGATAGCGACCAGAGGAAAAAAGATTCCGAACAATAGGAATTATATGAAATTTACAGTACATGCACTATAGAAAGACTAAGTGGGACTCATTGTGGAATATACCACATCAAGTGGCTACCCATAAGCAAAACTATACTATCCTTCCAAGCCCATGGCCTGTTTAATCCCAACAACTACTTACTCCCAGAATGTTAATGGTCTGAACAACCCAGTAAAAAGAAGCAAAGTGCTTACTTCAATTAAAAAAAGACCAACTTTTGTTCTTCTGCAAGAAACTCACCTCTCACAGACAGTATATTACAAATTAACCTGCTGCAGAAGGTCCAGAAGTGGTCTACAAAGATGATAGTGGGTCAGCAGGGTAAGGCATACAAGAAGAGGTTGAGGGCACTGAACATGTACTCCCTGGAAGACAGGAGAGAGAGAGGGGACATGATTGGGACCTTCAAGTACTTGAGAGGGATAAATAAGGTTGATAAGGAGAGTCTCTTTAAGCTGAGTGGCAACCGTAACACAGGAGGCACAGTCTTAAGCTGGAGGGTGGGAGGTTTAGGAGGGAGGTCAGGAAGCACTTCTTCACAGAAAGGGTGGTGGACACTTGGTCATCTCATTGAAGACAGTGGGCAGCTTTAAGAGAGGCTGGAATAGGCATGGGGGAAAGTAAGGATCATGGGTAGTGAGGGTGGAAGGAGTGGGGAGGGAGGGCAGGGACATTAGCTGAAGCTGTGGACCCTGCAATATGAGCAGACGTGATAGACCAAATGCCTTCTTCTGCTGGCTTCTTCGTATGTTTGTATGCATGTATGTAAACTACTGGGCTTTGGATAGTCCTCAGTGGTAGCCTTTAGCCACAGTAAGGGGAAATGCAGGGGCACAGCTCTATTGATCCCATAGACAATTTTGTTTAAGGTGCAGACCAAATATTCAGACCCCCAAGGAAGCCACAGGCCAATATTTTGGGGAAAAAAAAAATAACATTAGTAGCATATGGTTTCCCCCTGGAATTGATAGCCCAACGGTTAACTTCCTTCTGGGAAAGATTTTACAATATCAGAGAGGTCTTCTACCGATAGACGGTAACCACACATGACCTATGATTCATTAAATACAATGAGCACTGCTCAGTTTCAACAAACAGGTACCATAAAATGTAGTAAATTTTTGTTTAAACAATATGACTAGCTCAATACCTGGCGCTCCCCTTCATCCTTCTAGCAGAGAATATACTCATTATTCCTCCCCATATAAACTATATACTCGAATAGATTACATACACATTTCTATGGAACACACATACTTAGTAACAAAATGTGACATGCTACCCATTTATCTCTCTGATCATGCTCCAGTCTTGTTGACCCTGAGATGGAGCACAGAGAGAGCTAACACTCTGTGGTGTTTTAACAATTCTCTTTTAAACTCAGAGAAGTTTAAGACACTCATACAAAAAAAAAAAATAGAGACTACTATAAAGGAAAATACAAGACAAGATATTACACCAAGTATTCTATGGTATACTGATAAGACAGTATTAAGAGGGGAAATTATCAGCTATTTCTCTAGTTTAAAATGACAGAGAGAGGAAAAGTGGGACCAGCTACATAAACAGCTCGCAGAAACACAGAGACAACACATACAAGGGAAACTAGCGATGGGGCCAATTCTCAGATCTCTGCAACAAGAAATTCAGGCAATATTAACTAACAAAACTGAAATGGTGCTATGATTTCTTAAGCGAAAATACTATGAGGGTCGGGCAAAGGCTTCTAAAGTTTTAGCATACCATATCTGAAAAAAGATAATGGAATCAACAGTGACACAAATTAGAGACCTGGGAACAAATCTTACATTTACAGACCAAAAAAAAAAATCTCAAGAAACATTCGGACATACTATGAAACATTATATACCCCAGCGTAACCCACAGATCTGAATAAAATCACTACCTTTTTAGAAACTATAAAATTACCAACTCTATCACAGATAAATATACAAAAATTAGAAGTACCAATATCAATGGAGGAAATAATGTCAACAGTTAAGGAATTAAAAAATATTAAGAGCCCAGGTCCAGAAGGATATTACAGGAGAGTTCTACAAGACTTTTGCTGAAAACATAGGACCCTCCCTAACTACAGTTAGTAACTGGATTCTGGAAGGGGATACGATACCTCCAACATGGCAGCTAGCTACTATAAATGCTACATTAAAGCCAAATAAAAATAATACACAGTGCTCTTCTTATAGACCAATATCAGTACTTAACATTGATTATATACCTCTATTTTAGCACAAAGATTAGACCAAAGTTTACCATCACTTGTTCAGAAATAAAGTAGTTACATAAAAACTTACTGTAACAGTAGATCTTCGAGAGAGGCTCTTGCAGTAGGTAATAACCATTAGGACTACAGCTGTCAGGCACTAGGACCACATGGAAAACTTTAGCTAGCAATGTCTGGTGGGGGACTGCCCACCCGGCGTCACGTGACAGAAGTCAGTGAGACACTATATAGTGGGCTGTCCCCATGCCCACCCTCCAGTTCTCCCGACAGAGACCTAAGAAGCTGTGACAGGAGAAAGGAGTGGGCTCCTGGAGCCAAAAGGAAGGCTAGAGAGAAGTAGCTGCAGAAGCAGGGGGGAAGGAGGGAGGGGAAAAAGGTACCTACTGCAAGAGCCTCTCTCGAAGATCTACTGCTACAGTAAGTTCTTACATAACTGTATTATCTTACTTCGAGAGGGCTCTTGCAGTAGGTAATAACCCATTAGGACCGAGTCCCAAGCAGTGTAACTCGGACAAAGGCTGAAGCACTGGAGGCAGGAAACATCTGCAGCAGGTACCAGATTAAGACAGAAGACCCTGAAGGATAAGCTAGTCCGAAGCCTGCCCTGGGCCTAGAGGCAATGTCCAGACTGTAGTGTTTGGTAAAGGTGTGGACAGAGCTCCAAGTAGCTGCCGCACAAATGTCTGTGGCAGAAACATTCCTGAAAAAAGCAGTAGATGCAGCCATGCCTCTGGTTGAATGCCCCTTGACTTCCCCCGGAAGGGGCTTGTTATACTTCTGATAACAAAACAAAATGCAATTTGCTAACCATCTGGATAAGCATTGTTTGGAAACTGCCATGCCCTCTTTTGGGCACAAAAGAAATGAAAAGCTGATCCGTTTTACGGACTGACTTTGTCCAGTTTGTATAATAACGCAAGGTTCTGTGCACATCGAGGGTATGCGGAATGGCCTCCTCTTGATTAGAATGCTCGAGGTAATACACTGGCAAGTGTATAGTCTGATTCAAAGTACATTCCGACATCACTTTAGGCAGAAACTTAGGATTTGTATGCAGAGCCACCTGGTCTCTGTGGAAAATCAAATAAGGCTCCTTACTCTTCGGGGCCTGAAGCTTGGAAATCCTTTGAGCCAAAGTAATGGCAACTAAAAAGAGCACTTTCCAGGAAAGGTAGCGCAGGCCACAACTTGCAGCTGGTTGAAAGGGAGGCAAAGTGAGTTTTTCAAGGATGAAGTTCAAATCCCACAGAGGAATGAGGTTCCTGACTGCGGGTTTCAGATGGAGCATTCCTTTCAGAAAGGTTTTGGAAACCTCCAAATGCGCCAACGTTTTGCCATCCACCAGAGTGTGGTAGGCAGAAGTGGCAGACAAGTGGACCTTCAGTGAAGAATAGCTAAGGCCAAGATCAAAGAGATGCAGCAGGTATTCTACGACCTGTGGGACAGGGCTAGAGAATGGGTCCCATCCCTTGTTGGTTGCCCAAATTGAGAGCCTCTTCCATTTCATAGCATTTGTGGTTCTTGTGGATGGCATTCTGGCCCCCACAAGGACTTGAGTCACTCTGGAAGAGACTCCAAAGCATGCAACAGCTACGTCAGCAGGTGCCACACGTGAAGGTAAAGGGGCTTGAGGCCCAGATGGACCAGCTTGCTCTGGTCCCAAGTCAGCAGATTCTGGCAGAGGGGCAGGGGAACCGGAGCTTCCACTCTCAACTGCTGAAGCAGAGGAAACCACACTTGGTGAGGCCAATAAGGGGCTATGAGGATCATGCGGGCCCCTTCTTGCTGTAGTTTTAAAAGCACCCTCTGCAACAGTGGAAAGGGAGGGAACCTCCCTGTCCAGCAAAGAGCAGCATGTCTCACCAGAAAACACCACACCCAGGAACGAGCAAGCAGAAATTGGGTAGTTTTGTGTTGGATGGGGAGGCGAACAGATCGAGATGTGAGCGACCTCATTGAACGAAGATGTCTGACTACTGACTGCCTCAGTTCTCACTCGTGTGCCTTTGCCTGAGTGCGGCTAAGGGTGTCTACCAGGACATACTGAATGCCTGGGACATGCTCTGCCATGAGCTACAGGCTGTGCTGTATCGCCCAATGCCACACACGCATTGCTTCCCTGCACCGTGGATATAACCACGCACCTCCCTGTTTGTTCAGGTACCAGAACACGCACAGTTCTCCATCTGTACGAGTAGGGGCCCAGGGAGGAGTGAGGGCTGAAAAGCCTGAAGGGCGTATAGTACAGCCCGCATCTCTTGCACACTGATGTGCAGAGATAGCTCCTGCTGAGACCAGGATCCCTGTGTCCTATGGTGGACAAAATGGGCACTCCAGCTCTGACCAGAACCATCCATTGTCAGGGTCTGAACTGGTGGAGGCATCTGAAAAGGAACTGCTCTGGTGAGATTGGACAGATCCTGCCACCATAAGAGATCCAGACACATGGGGCTGGACACCACAATCCTGTGATCCAGGTTGTCTGATTTCCTATCCCTCTGGACCTGAAGGGTCCACTGCATAATCTGCATATGGAGCCTGGCTAGGGGAACAGTGGGAATAGCCGCTGCTATCAGGCCCAGAAGGCCTAAGCCTGAACGGGCCGTAGTCCATTGGCTGGTTGCCACATGGATAGCCTGCTGATGCAAGGTTTCCGCCTGGTTCAAAGAGAGGAAAGCTTGACCCTGAACAGTATCCAGCAACACCATAATAAACTGGGAGGCATCATGAAGGAACAAGGTAGGATTTGGGGTAATTCACCATGATCCTCACTTGCCTAAATAGATTCAGGGTAGCAGTCAGGGAGGCCACCAGACTATCCCTCGGCCGTGCTAACAGGAGCCAGTCGTCGAGGTACGGGAACACATATATATCCTTGCAGCACAGAGCAACTGCCACCACTGCTAGGCACTTGGTAAACACTCTGGGTGTCAAGGAGAGGCCGAAGAGGAGCACTTTGAACTGGAAGTGTTCCCCCTGGAAGAAAAAGTGTAGAAAGCGGCGGTGGGAGAGAGAAAATTGGGATATGCAGGTATGCAACCTACATATCCAGAGCACAAAGCCAATGACCTTGGTGCAGAAGCGGCAGCAGACCTGGTAAGGTCAGCATGCAAAACCTCTTGTACTCTATG
Source organism: Neoceratodus forsteri (assembly GCA_016271365.2). Classification (NCBI taxonomy): domain Eukaryota; kingdom Metazoa; phylum Chordata; order Ceratodontiformes; family Ceratodontidae; genus Neoceratodus; species Neoceratodus forsteri. The sequence goes on along the minus strand of CM028131.1, from coordinate 970,900,130 downwards.
TACAGATTTGGCGTGCTGATGTCCAGGATCAGACGGCAGTCCCCTGGCTTTATGGGGACCAGGAAGAAGTGGGAGTAATATCCTCTACCTTCCTGGATCCGAGGAACAGGCTCTATAGCTGATTTTGTCAGAAAAGCCTGGATCTTTTCCCTTATGAAAGGAGTGTGGCCTATTGGGTAGTGAGAGAGAGACCTGGAGGATTTCTTGGGAGGTCTCTCTGTGAATTTGATGGTATGGCCTTGAGCAATGAGCCGAAGGACCCACGTGTCTGAAGTGATCACCTCCCACCTGGCCAGGTGGTTGACGAATCTGCCCCCTACTGGTTCCTCCGGAGCTGGTGGCGGAGGCTGTGGGCCCTTCCACAAGTCAGGAGGCGATGGGGGGGGAAGCGCCACCCCGGCAGCTCTGTGGGACTTGGCTGGAGAGGTGGCACCTGCCGAAGGAGCCTGACATTTGTTCTGATGTCGGGATGGCTGTTGCTTATTCTGGCACCATTGCCGGAGACGGAAAACAGGTTACTCACCTGTAACAGTAGATCTTACTTTGAGAGGGCTCTTGCAGTAGGTATTCACAAGTAGGACTAAGCCGTCAGGCGTCAAGACCCCACGGAAAAATCTCTAGCTAGCAGTCCCTGGCGGGGACCGCCCCCACGTCAGGTGACCAGCGTCAGCCAACTTCAGTATAAAGGAGGCAGTCCTGACACATGCCCTCCAGTTTTTTCGCCATCGGCTTGCGACAGTACCTCGCGGAAGAACAGCGCTTACTTATCTCGCCATTTTGGATAAGTATACATCTTTTCGACATTTTCTATATTATTCTGATAATTGTGTATTACTGCCTCGCTGTGCATGTTGTCCCCGACACCATCAGAATCGCATAAAAACAAGTGCGACTCGTGTGGATCCCAGCTCCCTTATAAGGACGGCCATTCCCTCTGCCTCTTCTGTCTGGGCCCAGACCACCACGTGGAGGAGTGTGAGCACTGCTGAAAATTCAATGCTGCTACCCAGAAATGAAGGCAGCAGTCCCTGGAAGCACATCTACTCAAAAAGAAAATGGCATCCATGGAAAAGGAACTGAAGAAATTGAGGCAGGCGTCTACTTCTCCGGAGGGCCATCATAAGAAAAAGAGGGACAAGGAGAAACACCGGGGACCAGGACACACCATCCACAGCTGCTGCAACTTTGGCTGGAGTCACGGCTCTTCAGGTTATTTCCCCTCCAAGGGTTCATCCTTCGACGGCCGCCTTAGTGATTTCTAAGCCGGCCCTGACCCCCATCGGGCTTGTGCCGGGCCCGATGGGAGCCTCTGAGGGAAAGAGGCCTGCACTCCCTCGGCCTCTAAACCCAGGCCTACTGGTCAGAGTGCGTCCGATAAGCTGGGCGTCGGTCCCACTGACGTCCGCCTGGACACGGCTGATAAGTCGATCGTCGGTACTCCCGACGTCCGCCCACCCGGCGACCCGTCGACAGGCTCTTCCTTCACACCTGACACTGGAGAGTCGCCGCAATGCACACCCGTTGTGTTGCCCACTGAGATTCCTGCATCTCCTCCCGCTCCTCCCAAGGGGCTCACTCCTTCCTCCCCGGCTGGGGTCGAGGAGTCTGGAGCGCTGCCATTGGGGGTGCCCCCCCCCAACCCGACGTCAGACAATCTGATGTCACCCTCCGGCATTCCGCTTCCTGACGATACACTGTCAGAGCCATCCAGGCTCCCGGACCCTCCGTCGGGTCCCCCCTTGGGCTCTACACCCTCCAGGCCAACGCCTGACCTGTCCAATCCACCTGCAGGGCTGACGCCGGGACCTTCGACTCCATCGGAGACCCCAGCGCCAGGAGACCCAATGCCGCAATATCCAGCTACTCAGTACCCAGCGCCACAGTGCCCAACGCCGCACTACCCGACGCTACAATACCCGATGCCGGGCCTACCGCTGTCAGGTTATGGGTACTCCTATTACGGGTTCCCAGGTTACCCGTATCCAAGCCTCCTCCCACTCCGCAGCCACAGGTGGACCTGAGGGAGGTCTTGGCCTCCTGGTGGGCTGAAGCCAAAACACAGATCACCCAACCCAGCCTGGTGGCACTGAGGGTTGAGGTGCTGGATGCCACGCCAGCGACCCGAGTTCAGGAATGAGCCCGAGTTGTTTGGGGTCGGCAGAGGAGGGAAAGGATTGAGCATCCGGAGGACAGCTCTCCTCTCCCTGGAGGGAGGGGGGGATTCCTGCTTGGCGCTTGGCTGGCCTCTGGTGGAGGCTAGTGGCACAGCAAGCATTGGAGCATAGAGAAGGGGTTGGGAGTGGCAGACGTCAGTGGCAATGCCTTGACGTCAGGGCTCTAGCCACTCCCTAGAACAGGGAAAATGTCCTTCCGGCTCAGGTGGAGATGGAGCACCGGAGCTTGCCCTCGATTTGTGGCTGCCCTCCTGGCACCCTCCAGACCGACGCCACCAGAGAAGTTCGGGAGGTGTTAGAGCCCCTTGTCCCTACCGGGGGTAAACCGCAGCTACATGGGTGAAGGAGGGTTCGACCAGGTGGAGCAGACCATAGAGGATGACTCCTAGGTGCTCCTGAGAGACCAGAGCTGGAGGGGAGAGGAGGAAAAATAGAAAAAAAAAAAAAAAATCATCACCCAAGAGGTCAAGAAACATCTACCGATGCCAGTCCTGACACCGGACCTCCTGTGTCGGCGAGAAGAGACTCCCTTACCTCTGCCTGATACCAGAGCTGAACCATCTGGTTCTCGGGCCAGGGAGGGCGATCCTCCTCCTCCTTGGGAGGATTCCTCTTCTCCTTCTTTGGAGTCTTCAGAGTCCGATCTGGACACTCTAACTTACAGGACGAGCCCCGCACTCCAGATAGACCCAGGCCGTAAGGTTCTCCGAAGTGTGCTCCAGAAGATCCTTCCTTTCTGGAACATGCTGAAGAAAATCCAGGTCACCTGTGAGTGGCAATCAGTAGCCAGATCCCCAGCGAAAGAAGCTTGCGGCCCATCTGGACCTCCTGGAAACTTCTCCCACCCTGATTCCACCCAGGACAGAGCCTTGCGAGGATCCTGTCTCCACTATTTGGAAGCAACCTTCCTCATTAGCCCCTCTTCCTCAAAAGGCCGACAGGCTATATCAGGCTCCTGAGGGGAAGGATTTTCTCGTCCTTCACCCCAAGGCTGATTCTGTCATGATTAGTGCAACACACGATCGATCAGCCAACCCTAAGCATCTCAGTTTGTCCCCCCTGACAAGGAGTCCCGTCTTCTGGACCAGTATGGGAGGAAGGTCTATGCTTCTTCCACTCGGGGCACGAGGGCCCTCAATTACGTCGGCCACATGTGGGACTACCAGAAGGCTATCCTTAGTCAGATGGAATCAAAATTGGACTCCCTCCCAGATTCGCAAACAAAGCAGGAACTGAAAGATGTTGCCCACTCCGCTTGCTCGGCCTGTAGACACATGCTTCATGCTACATATGACACGGTGGACACTGCAGACAGGAGCTTGGTCTTCGCTGTATCCTTATGGCGTCATGCCTGGCACTGAGTGTCAGGTCTGGCCCCTAAAGTGCAGTCGGCCATCCACGATGCTCTCTTCAGAGGGTCTGTGCTGTTTGGTGGTGATGTCAAGGACATCATAACCGAATTACAGGAGAAGGGTTTGGCATTAAGGTCTGTTCAAACAATGTACAATCCCTCTCAGAGGCAGAAACGGTCCTTTCGGCACCCCAACTGCCAAAGGCCTAGGCAGCCGTAACCCTGATGTCCCAACAAATGCAAAGCGCGTCAGCTACCAAGGTGCCCCCAAAGCAAAGAGCTCCCGGGACCTCGGCCGCTGCTCTGCCCCCTGCCTTCTGACTCCTGCCTCCCACTGCCTCTGGCCAGTTCAGAGGAACTGGTAGGGGGGAGATTCTCCTCCCATCTACCGGGCAGGGAGAGGATAACAGCAGATGCCTGGGTGCTCCAGCTGATTGCAGCAGGACACTCGATAGAGTTTATTCAAAAAAACCCTCGCAGACCACCCCCTCCCTCCTCGTACTCCCATACTCATCTGCAGTTGGTACTGGAAGAAATCCACTCTCTTTTGCTAAAACAGGCAACAGAACCCGTTCCCCCAACCCCCACCTGCAGAGGACAGGTTACTATTCTCACTTCTTCCTAGTACCAAAGAAAACCGGGGACCTGAGGCCCATTCTCAACCTCAGCTCCCTCAATCAGTTTGTGGAGCACAAACGGTTTCAAATGCTCTCCCTTCAGAGCCTTCTCCCATGACTGTGGCTAGGAGCCCTGAATATGCAGGATGCCTACCTCCATATCCCCATTTGCCACTCCCACCGCAAATACCTCTATTTTTGTTTTCAGGGGTCCCACTACCAGTTCAAGGCCCTTCCCTTTGGTTTATCCTCGTCCCCCCGAGTATTTACCAAATGCCTGGAGGTGGTGGTGGCCTTCCTGCGTACCAATGGGGTCCAAGTCTTCCGCTGTTTGGACGACTGACTTATGGCAAACCTGTCCAGGGAAGAACATTTGGGCTTCTTTTCCCTCACCCTTCAAGTATTCTCCGACCTGGGGATTACAATCAATCCTGCCAAGTCCCATCTGATCCCTTGCCAGTGGCTGCAGTTCATAGGGGCAGTGCTGGACACGACTCTGGGGAAGGCTTTCTTAACCCCGGACAGAGCCGAGATGCTGTCAAACCAAGCTCGGCTCTTATCGAGTCTCAGAAAGGTCAGAGCCAGGAAGGTCCTTCGTCTTCTCGGCCTGATGGTGGCTGCCATCCTGACCGTCCCACTCGCTCGTCTCCACATGAGAATCACTCAGTGGACCCTGCAGTCTCAATGGGACCAGTCTCAGGATGACCTGGATCAAAAAATCCTGGTGTCAGACCCTATGGTCAGGAACTTGCAATGGTGGACGGTTCCAGAACATCTCAATCTGGGATCCCGTTCTGTACTGCCCCTCCCACCCAGACCCTGATGATGGATATGTCAGGGGCAGGTTGGGGTGCCCATCTCGGGCCACACTGGACTCAGGGCAGCTGGTCCCAGTTCGAACAAAGGCTCCATATAAATGTCCTTGAGCTGAGGGCAGTCCTTTATGCCCTCCAGGCTCTCCTCCTGGTTGTTCTTCCCGGTCACCTTCTCGTACAATCAGACAACATGTGTGTTGTCTGGTACCTCAAAAAACAGAGGGGAACTCATTCCTATCCCCTCTGTCAGGAAGCCATGAGAATCTGGCACTGGGCATCCCAGCACAGCCTTCATCTGATGTCCGTTCATGTGCCGGGGATGGAGAAAACTCTTGCAGACGCCTTAAGTCGCTCGTCAGTAAATTCTCACGAATGGGAACTCGACCAGGTCATGCTAGATAACGTCTTCCAGCACTGGGGGACTCCTCAAATGGACCTCTTCGCCTCCCCCGACAACGCCAAACTTCCCACCTTCTGCTCGCGTGCTCCAGGGCGAGATGTTTTTTGTCGGGATGCACTGTCTCTGTGCTGGAAGGACAGATTCATCTATGTCTTCCCTCCGATACCTTTGATCCTGAAGGTACTCACCAAGCTCAGGTCGGAAGGAGCGAGAATGATCCTCAACACTACTTTCTGGCAGAGGCAAGTCTGGTTCTCTCTTCTGCAATAGTTTTCTGAGGAACCTCCTCATCCTCTACCACTGTCGCAACATTTGCTGACCCAGGAGAAGGGGACCATGGTTCATCCAGGCCTCAAGTCTCTTCAGCTTCACACATGGCTCCTTCAGATGTAGCTAAAGCTCGTTTTGGAGTTTCCCCCGCGGTTGCTGACATCCTGGTGGAGGACAGAAAGCCTTCCACCAGGTCCACTTATGCCATGAAGTGGAAGCGCTTCACCATCTGGGTGGGTTCTAAAAACACAGAACCTTTTTCTAGTCCAGCCAATAAGGTTCTGGACTACCTTAGGCACCTGTATGACTTGGGCCTTAGTTACTTGTCAGTGAAAGTACATATGGCAACCATTTTGGCTTACCACATCCCTTTTTGGGAGCAGGACGTTTGCACAACTAGAAGTCTCGAAGACTTTTCTGCGAGGGGTCCTGCACTTAAGACCCCCAATCTGCAACCCTGCTCCTCTCTGAGACTTGAACTTCATTCTTGAGAAGATTACTCTGCTTCCTTTCGAACCTGCAGCACAGGCAGAGCTGAAGTTTCTTTCTTGGAAGACTTTGTTTCATCACCTCAGCTCGGAGGATTTCTGAGTTGCAAGCCATGATGTGTAAAATCCCTTATTTGATTTTCCACAAGGATAGGGTGGCCACGCAAACTAATCCTAAATTTTTTCCAAAAGTGGTGGCTGAATCTACTCTGAATCAGTCCATCGAGTTTCCAGCCTTCTTCACGGAGCACTCCAATCAGGGGGGAGTATCTCCCCCATACCCTGGATGTACACAGAATTTTGAGATACTATACTCACAGGACTAAGGATCTCAGGAAAACAGACCAACTCTTTGTGTCTTTTGCTCACAAGAGAGAAGGCAACCCTGTTTCCAAGCAATGCCTTTCTTTTTTTGTATACTCTGTTTATGCCCCCATCGTGCTCTGGGGCTGCCTCTCCTTCGGGCTGCCATGACCCTTAGATGTCCTCCTCCTATCTCCCCCAAGCCACCTTACCTCAGATCTGCAGCCATCCTTGGGATAGCCCGGCGTAACCCTATACCAGGTGGGTCCCTCTCTTCCGAGAGGAAGGCGCCAGCGGGAGAACCGGCACACTATTTTGCTGGTCCTGGGCGCTGCTGAGGCTTTCCGTGGCCGTAGGAGTCTTCAAGAGGTGTCCAGGGGCCGCCGCCATCCGGCCAGTCCCCTAGAGCGGTATTTCCGTTTTTCCTGGTGTTCCTCACGCGACCTCTCTGCTGTGCTCCTGTCTCACCGGGGCCACTGCAGAGTGACCATACGTCCCAAACCCACCCCAGGGAGGAGAGCAGTCCCATGGATGCTCAATCCTACCCCTTCGCCGTGGCGCCCGAGTCCGCTTCCCCGAACCGGTGTGGCTGGCGTGCTTCGAGGTGTGGCATCCAGCGCCTCAACCCTCTGCGCCACAGGGCCGGCAGCAATGCCTTTCTAAATGGTCAGCCAATTGTATAACTTTTTGCTATGACAAGTATCACAAGACCCTTCCACTTCAGGTCAAAGGCCACTCCACTAGAGGGGTCGCGGCCTCTGCTGCTTGCTTCAGGAATATGTCAGTGGCTGAGATTTGTGCAGACGCAACTTGGACTTCCGTCCATACCTTCATGAAACATTACAGTCTGGACATTGCCTCTCAATGCAGAGCAGGCTTCAGACTAGCTGTTCTGCAGGGAATCTTTTCATGATCCCTGTCTAGAAGCTCAGCCTTTGAGGATGGTTTTTCCTCCTCACGCATTCTTTTTGTTCCAGACTGCTTGGGACTCAGTCCTACTTGTGAATACCTACTGCAAGAGCCCTCTTGAAATAAGATATACAGGTTACTCACCTGTAACAGGAGTTCTAGGAATGGTACATGTTGTTCATCCACACTTACTGGCAGGTTCCTTGCCGTTTTAAATCGTGCCGGAAGGACTTCAAGCTGGCTCCTCCCACCCACCCGGGTGATAAAACTCTCGGCTCCGGCCCATGACACTAGATCTAGCCCGCTGGAAGTCAGGTTGTGCGTCAAAGCTGGGGAGGTTGGGTGGGTTGTGTGGATGAACAACATATACCATTCCTAGAACTCCTGTTACAGGTGAGTAACCTGTATTTCTAGGGACATGGATATGTTGTTCATCCACACTTACTGGCAGACTCCTAGCAGTTCTCTGAGAGGAGGGAGGCAAGGCGCACACCCCCTACTTGGGAAATAAGGACTGGAAAACCGAGGTCCCAAAACCAGCATCCCAGCATGACAAGGTCGATGTGGCAGTGGGTAATGAAGGTGTGTGCTGACTTCCAGGTAGCAGCCCTGCAGATTTCCTGGATAGGGACGTTCCTGGAAGCAGCCACCAAAGCAGCGGTATGGCGGGTAGAATGATCTCTTATCCCTTTGGGAGGCTCCATGCCCGCCAACCTATAGCAAAGATCTATGCAGGAGGTGACCCACCTGCCTATCATCCGCTTGGCTGCAGGTCTGCCAGGTGCAGCTTCAGCGTAGGTGACAAACAGCTGACAAACCTCTCCCCGAACTTCAGCTGTCCGCTCCTTATAATAAGAGAGCGCTCTTCTAGGGTCCAAAGTATGGAGCCTATACTTGGCCTCCGATGTGTGACTGGGGTAGAATACCGGCAGAGTCAACACCTGGTTAAGGTGAAACTCCGACACCACCTTCAGAAGGAATTTCGGGTGGGGGCGCAGGACAACCTTGTCCCTGTGGAAGACCAGATAGGGAGACTCGATGGAAAGCACCTGAAGCTCTCCCATCCTTCTGGCTGACGTGATAGCCACCAAGAAGGCGGTTTTCCACGACTGGTGAGAGATGTCACACCTGTGCATCGGTTCAAATAGCTTGTCCATGAGCTTAGCCAATATGAGCAGTAGATCACATGGAGGTGGAGGTTCTCGCACTGGAGGGGATATGTGATCAAGGCCCTTGAAAAAGCGCCCGACCACCTTCTCCTGCGCCACCGACTGCTTGCCAGCCCACGCCCGGTAAGCAGAGATGGCTGCCAGGTGCACCTTAAGGGTCGACAACCGAAGCCCTAGCTGAGAAAGGGACCACAGGTAGTCCAGAATGCTGGCCAAGAAACAGAAGGAAGGGTCCAACCCCTTATCCTGACACCAAATGGAGAATCTCTTCCATTTGAAGGCGTAGCATTTCCTAGTCGAATCCTTACAGGATGCCTCAACAATGTTGAGGACCTTGTCAGAAAGACCCAAGGCCTGGAACTCTAGCCACTCAGGAACCAGGCCGTCAGGTGCAGGGATTGAAGGTCTGGATGGAGAACCTTCCCCTGGTTGACTGAGATCAGGTCCAGGTGGGCTGGGAGCCGCCTTGGGAGCCTGGAGCTGAGGCTGAGGAGATCTGGATACCAGAACTGGCGGGGCCAGTCTGGGGCTACCAGAATCACCTTTGCCTTGTCCCTCCTCACCTTGAGGAGCACCCTGTGGATCAAGGGAAATGGCGGGAAGGCACAGAAGAGGCCTGGGGTCCATGGCCTCGAGAATGCATCCCCCTGTAGTGAGCCCTGCTGAAGGGGGCAGGCATGAAACAGCCTCAGCTTGGTGTTTTGCCTGGAGGCAAACAGGTCCACCATCAGTTTGCCCCAGTGGGAGAACAGGCTGTAAGCTACCTCTGGATCTAGAGACCACTCGTGGGATGTCTCACCTATGCGGCTGAGAGCATCTGCCAGTTGATTCGAGGCTCCTGCCACATGGATGGCTAGGAAATCCACCTCCAGTCAGCTCACGAGTGTCCAGATGTGGAGCACTTCCCTGCACAGCAGCTGGGAGTGTGTGCTACCCTGCTTATTGAGGTAGAACATGGTCGTGGTGTTGTCCGTCTGGACTTGAACCACTTGACCCTGGAGCTGAGAAGTGAATGCTGACAGTACCAGTCTGATCGCTCTGGGCTCCAACAGGTTGATGTGGTAACGGGACTCCTTAGGGGTCCAGAACCGATGGGCCCTGTTGTCCCCCATGTGGGCTCCCCAGCCCATGAGAGAGGCATCAGTCATGAGGACGACCGTCAGCTCAGGGCGACCAAATGGGATCAATTCCTGCAACTGGTCTAGGACGGTCCACCACTGGAGAGCATCCCACATCTTCTGGGTCACAGTGATCAGCTGGTCAAAATGACCTAAGCACTGGGTCCACTGGGCAGCCAGCTCCCATGGAAGGGGGCGCATATGCCACCGGGCCCATGCAGGCCACCATATAACCCAGAAGGTGCAGAAAGTCTCAGGCAGGGTGCAATTGCCCAACCAGAAATGATCGGGCAAAGGAGGAGAGAACCTCCGCCCTGTCCACCAGGAGTTGGGCTCTGGCTTGGCGAGAGTCAAACTCTGCCCAATGAAACACATCACCTGAGAAGGCACGAGTTCCAACTTGGCCTCACTGATCAGGAAGCCAAGCTGGGAGCAGGTCTGGAGGGCCAGGTCCCTGGACCTCTCCACCTCCTGCTGGGTGGAACCTGCTAAGAGCCAATCATCGAGGTAGGGGTATATTCTGACCCCACCCCCCGACGCCTGAGATGGGCTGCCACCACTGCAATGCATTTGGTGAAGACCCTTGGGGCTGATTAGAGGCTAAATGGCATGGCTTGAAACTCGTGTAGGGCTCCCTCTGCCCTGAAGCAGAGGAACTGCTGGTGGGACAGACGGATTGGGATGCGAAAGAACGTGTCCTGGAGATTCAGTGAGCAGAACCACGTTTTGCTCCAGGGATGGTATGATCTGGGATAGAGTACCATCCAGAAGGTACAAAGCCTGAGATACTGACTCAGGTCATGCAGATCTAGAATGGGATGCCAGTCCCCTGTCCGCTTCAGAACCAGGAAGTACCTGGATACAAACCCTGGGTCTGGTGGAGGATCTGCCACTTGAGCTACTGGCTCTTTGAGGAGGAGCTAAGCAATGTCATCTCGGAGAGCCGACTGAGTGTGGGCGGAAACTCTCTCCTCCAGTGAGGCACAGGCTCGGCTTGGAGGGTACTGCTCAAACTCCAGAGGCAGATCCGGGCCGACCACTTCTAAGAGCCACCTGTCCGTGGTAACAGCAGATCTGGCGGAAAGGAAGTGGCGGAGCCAGCCCCCCACAGGAGGACCTAGAGCTGGCATTATCCGTTCACTGGGCAGGCTTAAAGGAAGAGGGTCCAGGGTCTGAACCCCATCCTCCTTTACGGGCCTGGGAAGGTCCGGGTTTGGGGCGGGGGTGCCAAGCCTGAGCCTGCTGCTGGGCTGCAGTGGAAGAGTGCCGGAAAGGCTTCTCTTCTGCTACTGCTTCTTGGGACCAGAAGAACCCTGGCAGAAATGGCATCCAAGGTAGCACCGGACTGCTCAATGTGCTGAAGGTGACCGGCCACATCTGGGCCGAAGAGATCAGTGCCCAGGAAAGGCACATCAGCCAGTTTGTGCTGGGTATCCACCGGGAAGGAGGAGAGCCTCAGCCAAGCCCTGCAGTGGGAGGTAACTGCAGCTGTCAACGAACGGGCACATGAATCCCCAATGTCCAGGGTCATCTGGAGCTGCTGCTTAGCAACGGCACAGCCTTAGTCTCGGACCTGCTTGACCGTGGTCTGCAAGTCTGCGGGGCGGTGTGGGAGAACTTCATCCAAGGACCCCAAAAGGGCATGGGAGAAGTATGCCATGATGATGGGCACAGTGATCCAATTTCTTGGACTCTTTCTCTGGAGGTCTGTCGGTATCAGCAGAACTGCCTGTACGTCTGAACGCAGAAGCAGTCACAAGGCTCTTGGCTGAAGGGTTCTCTATGAACCCTGCTAGGGACCCCATGGGCACCGCATACTTGTGGACCATCCGGGCAGACGGAGCTGGACAGGAGGCAAGGTGCTGCCAAAGTTCAAGGGCTGGGCCAACGATGACTTCAGCCACAGGAAAGGCTTCAGTCGGGGTATCCCCTCTTTTGAGGATATCAGTGAGAGGGTACTCTGCCTTTTTCTGGATAGGTTCCAGGGGCATCCCTGTGGACTCAGAGATGAGGCGGAGAATGCCCTGAAAGGACGAAGGGCCTTCCTCCGTCACGAAATCAATGGCCGACTCATCATCCCATGGATGAGAATGGAGGCCAGTTTTATCCGAATTCGAAGTATCCGGATACAGCGGTCGACTGCCCAGATCACCCCTGACTCACCTAGGGTGGTCAGGGGTGAGTGACCAAAAGACGTCGGGCGAGCCTGGTGTCTGGCAGAGCTTTCTTTGAAGGAGCCCCTCCCACGGGCTGCTTAGGCGGTGGTTCCACCAGAATTGGTGGAGAGACCGGTTTAGGCTGAACCGGAAGAGGTTTTGCCAGCTCCGCGGGTGTGGGAACCAATTTTATCAGTTCCTGGGGGACTTGGCTTCAGCCTGGGAGGCAAAAGCCAAGTAATGGCTGGGGTAGGAGCTGGGGTCGGGTTATGCCCAGACAAAATCAGCTGCTGCCACATGAGGTCCTTGTAGTGTTGACGGAGTTTCTGCCAAAGCCTCTCCTCATCCGAAGAGGACGAGGACGAGTGATGGCGCCGCTCTTTTGGCGGCTTTAGCGTGCTTCCTCGCCTGTCGGTTCGAGGGGTCCCAGACCGATTGAGATCGCACAGGCCAACTTGGCTGGTTCGGGAGACACTGCTAAAACTGGAGACTTCTGAGGGTTGGGGATCACTTCCTCGGCGGGTTTCCCAGCGGGCTGGGTCTCCTCGTTGGGGAAGGAAAGGACCGGAGTCTGACTGAGGGAGTCACTGACCAGAGTCGGTGACAAAGGGTCGATCGGGTCGAGAACAATCTCAACTTTGTCAATCGAAACTTCGGTTGACTGGCCCGACGGCAAAGCTGAGAAGCCAGCGGCAGAACAGGCAATTTCGACCGAGGTCGAAATGTCCGGCTCCTGGGACCAAGGTCTGTTCCAATCCCAAGAGCGTCTCCATCGAAACATAGAGAGTCCCGGGTCCCTCTCCCGCTTACGGGACTGAGAGGAGTGCAGGCCCGCAGGACTCTCACCCTTAATCGGGAGAGAGTGGCACAACTCTTGGAAAGAACCCGAGAAAGTGGAGCCCAAGTTGAGTGAAACGAAGAAGCCCCGAGAGGAATATTCTGTGGAACGAGCCACTTCCTCCTTGAAGGCCTGCATGCACTCCAACTTCTCGGTGGATCCCACGGCCGCGGAAACCGCCCACCGGGCCCCCTTAGATTTCACCGTCAGGTTCCATTTTGGGCCTGCTCAATTTAAAGGCGTGCGAGGCGGTCCGAGGGCGTTAGGCCTGAAAAGTGAGGTAGAACTAGAGGTCGTGGTGTCAAGGCCGACACCAAGACATTAGACGCACACGGTGTGCGAGTTCGTACGCGACATCTTCTGGCTGCACGGGCACCGGCGAAAACTGGGGGAAGACTTGTCTTCCATAATTGAGAAGCAAAAGTCGCAATCGCTAACACCAGTAAGTTTAATTTTCGGAATAACCAAAGGTTGAGAAGCCAGGATGTACAAAATGCGAGAGCATGATGGAGGCAACCTGAATCTTCCAGCAGAAAGGAAGATCTGGTGTCATGGGGTGGAACCAAGAGGTTCTAATCTATACAAAGGACGACCTCTCCATGTCGCCTCTACCCCTGCTGACTAATCTTCCTGCTGAGGGTGAAAGTATATACATTCGGATAACCCTAGGACACGCCAAACAACTAACAATTGGTTGTGTCTGCCACCCACCAAATCAGCCCTTCAATCCCTTGAAGCCATCACAAACGCAACGGCTATCAAGGTATCAACGGCGCAACTTATCTTGGGCGACTTCAACATAAACTGGGCTCAGGACCCCGGTCATGCCTCGATGTCCCTGACCCAAGAAGTAGGTCTGACGCAGGTCATCTCTGAACCGACCAGACTGAATTACAAAGCTGGGAACCACACCACCCTGGACTGGGCTCTGGTTTCCAACCCCATTAATATACAGTGTGCGGGCACAATGGTAGACTCCTTGAGTGACCATTCCCCGATCTTCTGTATATGGAAAACAGACCACCCAAGATACAACCAAGAATTCTCTCTGCCCGAGACTTCTCCAAATTCTCAGAATTACAATACAATCGCTACCTAAGTAGCCGGGACTGGAACCCTATAAATCTCCTCCCAACTCTTACCGAGGCCTTGCAATACTTCCAGGATGAACTAACCACAGCTGCCAACCTCTTCGCTCCTATGAAGAGACTGAGGGCTAAAGGCAGCTACTACAAGTGGATCTCGCCTTCCCTCAAAGCCCTAATGGCTACTCTGGAAAAAGCCTGGAAAAAGTGTAGGCTCTCCTCCTTACCGGGTGATCTGGCGGAATACAAAGCCCCAAGAAACAAAGCCAAGACAGCCATAAAACTTGCAAAGAGAGAGTACCTGACACACCTCCAGAAAACTGGCTTAGGCAACCCTAAGCAATTCTGGAATCATATTAATGATTTGACCAAGGGCAGCAAAAAGCCTGAATCCTGCCCCATGGTGATCAATGGTCAGCTCACAACTGACTCTTCTCAAATATTGGCTGCCCTAAACAGGCACTTCTCAGATCTTGAGGCCTACAAGACTTGCCAGGCTCCCCTGACTTTACCACCAAGCACAGACGAATCGCCTCACATGGAACGACCCCCTTTTCACCTGAGACTGGCCAAACGCACTGAAGTCTTAACCCTCCTAAGGAACCTGAAACCTAAAGGGTCCGGAGGACCTGATGGTATCAACCCTCGGCTACTCAAGGCAGGAGCTACCTCCTTATCCTGGCCCATAACCATGCTCTTCAACAGATCACTGAGGGAAGGAGCAGTCCCTGACCAGTGGAAACACGCCAGTGTTGTCCCTATCCACAAAGGGGGTCTCAGGGAAAAACTAAACAACTATAGGCCAATCTCCCTCCTCTGCACACTCGCTAAGGTGCAAGAAAGGGTAATCTACAATCAACTCAGAGACTACCTGGAAGCTCATCAGCTCCTTGCCCCCTCCCAACACGGATTCAGAACAAACCATGTTACTGACACTGCCCTCATTAACTTCTCAGGCAAAGTGCTCAGGGCAATGGACAAAGGGATACCCACTGGTGCAGTCTTTATAGACTTATCCAAGGCGTTCAACCTCGTCGACCACAACTTGCTGCTACAGAAGCTTCAAAATGTTGGCCTAGACAATCATGCCCTTAAGTGGTTTGGGAGCTACTTATCAGGTCGGGAACAGAGGGTCACATGGAAAGGGGTCATGTCTGACCCGCTACCCCTAAAACCGGGAGTGCCTCAGGGGTCAATACTAGGCCCCTCCTATTTTCCCTGTTTACCAATGACCTAATTCCCTACTGTGGGGAGAGCTCGGTTGTTCAGTATGCTGACGATACTGTCATCTTCCGGCCCCTACGTGACGTGGCTGCACTTGGCCCTCTCCTTGAAAAGGTTCTCACATCCCTAGAAACTTGGCTATGTGAGAACGGAATGGTACTCAATGCTGATAAGACCAAGGCAATTATATTCGGGCCAAGATCCCTGGGACTTGACAGGTCCTCATCCCTCAGTTTAACAACACACTCTGGCACAGCCATTAATGTAGTTCCCTCCCTTAAATACTTAGGCCTCACGCTGGATCAGAATATCACATACAAGGAACACGTGGACCAGGTCACTAGGACCCTACATCGCAAACTCAGTACCTTGTACCGACTCAGGGACCAGCTCATCCCTGAGGCCAGGCTCTCCACTGCTACCAGTGTCCTTCTACCTAACCTGACCTTTGTGGCTCTGATAATGCATGGCATGGCCAAGCAAGAGATAACCAGGATGCAAACCCTATATAATAAAATTGCTCGCTTTACTACCTTAGACCACCCACGACGTCACCACTGCAACACTCTGGCCCAGCTCAGTTGGCCCATATTGGTTGCTCGCCTCCAATACCCTTTGCTTGTCCAGGCCTACAAACTCCTCAAACCCCACGCTCCGCCTAGTATAGCTGGGACCGTAACCCTCAAACACAACCCAAGGAACTTAAGGACGTCAGAAGGAACACTATTAGAATTCCCTAGGGTTAGGACAAACGCTGGTGGCAGATCCTTTTCCTCCCAAGCATCCTGTCAATGGAATAAGCTCCCCCACCCTGTCCAGGCCTCCTCCTCACTTATGAACTTCCATACCAGGCTTAAGTCCTATATGCTGATCTCAAGTGCATGCCACTGCCACGATACATAAGGCTCCTAAGGTACTCCCCTCCTCTCCATCACGCCTTCTCCTAGTGGAGCCTACCTACAACCTGCCTCAAGTTGTCTGTTTCACCTGTGGTCACAAGCTACCTCCTGAATAAACTATATGTAAAGTATACCTATTTAAACGGTGTCATGATGATAACCATGCCTGTAGCCACTGTCCTGCTGTAACTACCTCATGATGTAACAGATAATGTTTTCAAAAGTTCTTTACGTCCTTGTTCTGTATCATAACTTGTATGTTATCCTGGGTCGCCCCTGAAAAAGGGACCTTCGGGGCTCAGTGGGCCTACCCAGTCACCAAAATCTAATAAATAAATATTTGATATGCCCATTCTCTAATGCAGATGTTTTTGTAGAGTGTTCTTTTGTTCTAATCTTCCTCACCTTGTGCTGCCATATTCTTCTTTTTTCCCCCCATTTTTCTCTTTTTTGCTGTACTCATAGGCCTCCTGTCTTCCTCTTCTATCTCTGTAGTCCTTTCAGATTGTAGCGAGATATCTGATTCTACATCAGACTCCTCTCCTTTATTCTGCAGAGGAGTAAAAGAAATTTGTGTTGGCAGGATAAATCCTGTAGGATTTTGCCTTGCTGTTGCTCTCGTCACCCTCCTTGCCAGTTTTTCCTTTATTTCAGTGGGTGGGGGCAATCTGTCTTGCTGTCTAACCTACCTTTCTTCTTCCATTTGTTCAGGATGCTTCCTTTCATTATTGTCACAGTCTGGTGGGGTATATTCCCCCGTCTGCTTGGTATTTTGTTCTTGAAGCCCTTGCCTGTCCTGCTCTGTTTCCTCTTGCTCCTGTAGGGTCTGGTCGGGCCGAATGCCAGTTCCTGCCTCCCGTCCTTTTCCTGGACTGACTGTACTAAATCATCCTGATCCCATCCCTGGACCCCGTTTCTCCTGGCACAAGGACACTGATGATATGCGTGGCCTTTCTCATCACATAAGTTACACTGGAACATATTCTCGCATGTCGCACTAGGATGGCCATACCCACCACATAAGGGACACATTAGCATGTCAGACATACTGCTAAGATGAGTTTTTGCCTCGCATTTGTAGCAGACCCTTGGCTGCCCCCCATAGAAACACACCCCTCTATCTTTAACTAAAAAAAACTATTCAGTAGGTGTACCAGTTCAGAATTAACTTGAAACAGTTTAACTTTAAACTTACCCCCCCCGTCCATAGGCCCTCTGTATCTATAATTGCCTCTGGGGGACCTAAAATGTCATCTGTTTTGCAGCCAGTGGTAAATGTCACTGACATTCACTCCTTCGTTCCTAAACATTATAGTTACTACTTGTATTGCTGCTTTGGTCAAAGTAATCGCTTAAAAAGGCATCCAAAGGGGAGTTTGCTTTAAATTACCATACTTCTGCCAGAACCTCTCTAGCCCAGTATTTGTTTTAAAACTCGTATCAAAAGTGTCCTCCCCAGACATGTGAATCAAAGCATAAATGTCTGCTGGCAAAAACTGCATTGATGATTTTAAGTATTTTTGCAACACAGTATCTATCTGGATGTTCTGGTAGCCTCCCCTCCCCCCCCCCGGTATCTGAACCTCACTGCATTCCTCCTTGGGGCCTGTTCTAATTTATTTTTAAACAAATCTGATAACGTTGGTCCTCTCTAATTCCCTTCCCATCTATTTTCATTTTCAGCATTCCCACCATTTTCAGGGTTTTCATCATTTTCCCCTTCCCTTCCTGAATGATCCCCACCTCCTCCTAGATGTGGCCTTGCAATATTATGCACCTCTCTTCTAGGCCCGTCTGAATGTCTTGGTAGTGAAACATTTCCTCAGTCACCTCCCCCTATTCCAGCATTTATATTTCCAACAAAATTTACATTGGAAACCACATTTTTATGCACATTAGTTTTCCCACTTTTTCCCATATATCCAGTACTGTCATTAGAAGTCTCGTTTATCAGTGAGGCACTTTTAATGGTACCGGGGGCATCTGTATGGGTTACAGTTTGTTTTATGAGTGCTGCAGTACATGAATCTGCTCCATGCAGTACCTTTAAATTATCCGCACAGTCTGGCCGGATCTCCCTCGTCACAGGCCTGTTTGAAGTTGCCAAAACTCCGTTCATGCTTCATACCATGAATTATCCGGAACCCACTGTCTGTTTGAGCGCTGTGCCCATCCCGCGCTTTTTAGCGACGCATCCACATACCAGTCACCTGTTTCCACAGTACCTCCAATTTCAAGCCCGAATTGCTGCCGCAACACTTGCGACTTTGTCGTTGTCTTATGATGATGCGCTCCACCCGCATCATCTCCCAGAAGCCGAGTTTCCCCAGCCAGTCTCACCGCTGCACTACCATCCATAAGTACTACAGAACTCTCCTGAAAGGACTCCCGCTATTAAGACCACTGCAGACTCAGCGTACCTCTCAGACGTTTCTGCTGCACAGTCCTCAGGACTGCCCATACAAGGTACATCCATCGTAGCGCTAGATGCTTCTTCATTAATATTCTCACTCAGACTGTTATCTACTCCGTGCAGAGCTTCCACCACCTCATCCACCTCCATGCTCACCAACACTGGCTCCTCTATCATAGCGACAAGGGTTTCCCCTACTGAAACAGTAAGGGAATTTCCCCAGTGCCCTGGCCAAATTTCCCCCATTCACTAAAAATACCACCAACAGCTTAATCGGATTCAAATCAATCAATCAATCAAAATCTTTATTTAACCAGGCGGTCACCATTGAGCAAGGCTCATTCTCGAGGTGGACCTGGGTGTAACAACAAATACGGAGTAAGGTATAATACACAATAATTACAATACAATAGCATAAACAGTAAACAGAGATAATAATACGTGACACAGGTTAAATGAACATGTGTTGGGTCAAGCAGAGTGCATTAGTGTTGAGAAACAAGGAGATACACATTACAATGTACTAACAAGAAAGCAGGGGCGAGAGCAGGAGTTGATAGAAATAAGTGAACAGCCAAACAAACTGTCCAGACAATCAGTATTGCAGATGGCTTCCGCAACTAAGGTGCAAAAGTATGGGTCGTGAGGGGAAGGTGAGCTGACTAGAGCCACAGGGTCACGTAGAAGGCTCACAAAGGGTATGGGAAGGATAGGGTGAGGGGAGCAGAGGAGGAAGGGTGAAGGGGTGACGTTTAAGAGTAGGGTGCACATTGCAGATTGTGTTATGAGGTCTTCTGGTAGTAAGAAAGATGGAGGGCAGGGCGTGAACGAAGCCAGTGCAGTGCTGGAGCAGGTCGGGGTAGGAAAGAGGAGGAGAGAAGCAAAGAAGGGGAAAAGGTGGTGTGTGAGATAGAGAGAGAGAGAGAGAGCCAGGCTGTGGCTGGACCAATTATTAGGGAAGGTTGCAGCGAGATGGAAATGGGTCCAGAAAAAAGGGGTACATGATCAGGAGTGGCAGACACAGGGTTCAGTGACATGATTGGAGTAAAGTGTTTTGAACATTCCTAAGCTGACGACATAGTTTAGCTTTAGAGACTTTTGCAGTTTATTCCACATTGATGGCAGCACATGGCTAATGGCTGCACAGCCAAAGCGAGTACTGGCCTTACGCACCTTCAAGGAGATACAGGAGGCACTTCTCAGCGCATACTTACTGACAGAGCAAAATGGTAAGCAATCAGAAATGTAGTTTGGGAGTTTATTTAGGATGACTTTATATGTCCAGATGATGGCATTTCGTTGTCGCCTGAAGTTGAGAGAGGACCACCCTACAGCCGTGTACAACAAACAGTGGTTGGTGGAGTAGGGAAGGCCTGTTATGAACCTTAGGGCTCTGTGATAAAGAGTGTCGAGTTTAGAGAGAGCTCCGGCAGGCCCTTGATTGTGCAGGAAGTCGACATAGTCTAGCAGAGAAAGAAATGTAGTCTGAACTAGCCTCTTCTTGGCTTCCCTTGGGAGGAGGTCTTTTATCCTGAAAAAAAGGCCAAGCCTCTGATGAAGTTTCTTTATCAGTTCTTCAATATGAACCCGGAAGGAGAGTCTGTTGTCGAGCCATACCCCCAGATATTTGAATTTGGTCACACACTCTAGCTGATCACCAAGTATGGCAGTGACCAGGGGGAGAGTCCCAACCGAGGCTGGGTTAGGTAGGTTGGGAAAAGGCGAGAAGAACATTGTTTTTGTTTTCTTGGCGTTAAAAAGTAACTTCTGATTTATGAGCTGACATTGTAGAAGATTAAATTCATCCTGGTGGACTGAGTACATAATGTCAGGGGAGGGTCCGCTGACATAAAGCAGTGTATCATCCGAAAAGAGGTGTATTTGGGCCTTTTTTATGGTGTTGTCTATCCTGTTGATGTAGATTGCGAATAGCAGGGGTCCCAGGATGGAACCTTGAGGTACTCCTCTCAGGAGAGGTTTTAAGGGAGAGACTTCGCCTTCTGCTTTTACCTGCTGTGATTGGCCCATAAGGTAATTCTCGAACCATCTGGTAGACATTGTGTCTAGGCCAATTTGTTGAAGGGACGTGAGGAGCAGGCCATGATCGACAGTATCAAATGCCTTGCTTAGGCCCAAGAATACAGCTCCGATAAAGTTCTTGTTGTCCAACTCAGTCTGCCAGTCATTGGTCACTTTGGCTAGAGCCGATATTGTGCTGTGCTGTACTCTGAAGTCTGACTGTAGTGGATTTAGCAGTTTTGCCAATTCCAGATAGTTCCTAAGCTGGGTGTTCACAACTTTTTCCAGCATCTTAGACAGGGTTGGTAGAAGGGAGATTGGCCTGTAATTGTTCAGGTCACTGGGATCTCCAGATTTGAACAGTGGGATAACATATGCTGTTTTCCAGATAGAAGGAAGGTCACCTTGAGAGAGGGAGAGGTTAAACAGGTGAGTAATGGGCACTGCCAGAGCGCGATAGCCCAGTTTTAGGAAATAAGGATCAATTTGATTGGCTCCTGCACTTTTTCTAGGATCCAACTGGAGAGTAAGAGATCTTCAACTTCCTTCAAAGTTGCAGGTTGAAAGGAGAAGGATAGATTTGGGGGTGGGGATCCTTGATCATTGGGTCCAAGCTGGGTGTGAAGTGTGTTAGCGGGGGAGGTATCGAATGCTAACCCTGCGGTGGCAAAATGGTTATTGAAAGAGTCAAGGATTGAAGATTTATTGGTGTGTGTAGTAGTGCCAATTGAGACTTTTGTCGGCAATGAGGCACGGTTGGAGAGGCCTTCAATATCCTTAATTAGTTTCCAGAAATTGGAGGAGCAGTTGGATGAAAGATCCAGTTGGGAGCGATAGAAGCTAGCCTTTGCTCCTCTTACCAGTTCGGTGCACTGGTTCCTCACCCTCCTGAATAGATTCCAGTCGTTCCCAGACTTTGTCTTGCGGGCCTTCTTCCACAGCAGGTCTCTATTATGCAAGGCATTTTCTGATCCGAGTTTTTATTAATGGTGCGTGTTTATTGAGAGCGGCTAGGATAATGTCTTGGAGGATATCGTAAGCAGTAGTCACAGACTTTGCTAGACAGAAGTCTGGGCAGTGTACAGAATGCGTTAACTCGGAGATGAATGCATAGGGGTCGAAGTTGCGTAAGCACCTAGTAGTTGAGAATTTGGCTCCTGAGGAGGCGGTGCAGTTGGACCTTACACAGGCAATAAAGCAGTGATCGCTGATGTCTGAGAAGAAGACACCAGCATGGGTGAATAAGTGGGATTTGCTCACGAGGATAATGTCTAACAGGCTGCTATTAGCAGGGTTGGTTTTATTTGGGCGTGTTGTTTCGTTGATGAGTTGGGACAGTCCAAGTGAGTCACAGAGTGATTTTAGTGAAGAAGATGCGCTAGATAGCCAATCTAGGTCGAGATCGCCAAGTAGTATGGTCTCGGTGGATGCTTGTCCTAGGATAGTGCTTAGATGGTTCATCAGCTGCAAACCAGCAGACGGGGGCCTATAACAACCTAGCACACAAAGTAATACACCAGGTGCAATCTCAACCAGCAGGGAGAGACTTTCGAACTCGTGTGGAATTGCAGTTGAATCTAATATGGAGACTGAGAATTTATCCTTAACATAAATAGCCACCCCTCCACCTCTGGTCCATCTATCAGTACAGAACAATGAATAAGAAGGGAGATTTATTTAATTGTTGCTAGATGCTGGGCGAAGCCAAGACTCGGTGACGACCAGGATATCTGGGCAGTGTGGCAAATCCAGGCCTGGATAGGTGTGATATTTTTTTTTAACAGGCTGCATGCATTAATGTGCATGAAGCATAACCCTTTGAGTTTAGGTAAGTCTGCAGGCGATCTGATTGGTGCTGGAGGGCCAGGGTTAGGTTTGATGTTACCAGAACACAGCAGTAAAAGAAGCAGGATCTTCTTAATTGCTTCTGAGAGCACACTTTTACAAGCTTAATCCATCTTCGTTTGCAGGGGATATGACTGTGAGAGAGAGGGTCCTTGAGGCTGGAACCAAGCTGCGTTAATGTTACATAGACCAGGACCTTGCCAGCGTGGGACAATGTGAGGTGAACGAGGTGGGGAGACATATTAAAAATCTTTAATGGGGGAACATCTAAGTTACCAGTCTGCCGTGGTGAGTAGGGGTCCAGTAGCAGATGTGGAGTATTGAGGAAGCGTAAGAGATATTCGAGTAATTTTAAGACATCAGCCTGGGGAGGCATATGGTTGGGACCCCATATCTCAGATGGTGGCGTATCTGGTGAGGAGTGAGGACATAAAGGGTGGAAGTGCAATAGCAGAGACAGGCAAAAGAACACCCATACTCTCCGCAGTAGCGTGCCTGTGTCCATGGCCAGGGTGTACTGGGCAGACGGCAAATGAAGTGATAGTGGCTTGATCGCCTGTAAGACAGGGATTTATAAAGCCGCAAAAAAAATGGTACAGTAGAATCAAAACATAGGGAGGAGTAGAAAAGAGAGTAGGAGGAGTAAAGATATAGGGAGACTTGGTAGTGGGCAAAGGAGGAGAGATTAGCAAAATGGAGAGAGAGACAATGAGGAGCGATTTAGCAAGATGGAGAGAGCCAATGAGGAGGGATTTAGTAAGATGGGAGGGGAGAAGAGAGCATTTAAGATGGCCTGGGGGTGGGGGCAGGAAAAAAAACTCCCGAGGGAACCGGTGCTGGAGTGCTGCTCACCATACCTGTTGCTATCCTTTGAGGCTCCTGAGCGCTGTGGGGCACTTGCTATATGATCCGACCACGGCTGCGGTCACAGCCTGATGGGGCTACTGGAGGCCTGAAGGGAAAGCAGACATGGAGTTAAAAAAAGCCCAGGAAGGAGGGCGGTTCAAACAAGGTGAGTCAAAGGGGCACAAAAGAGCTGAGCACTTAACTATGCTGTTAGATCGGGGGGCGGGTTCAGACAGCAGCAAGATGCCAGCTCAGTCAGAGGGCCTTGGTTTGTAAAACAAAAGGGAAGGGAAGCAAATCACCTTGGGGATGGGCAGAGTCTGCAGAGCTGGCCTTTTTTATATTTTATCTTTTTACCCCAAGCAGAAAAATGGCAGGCTTGCCAATGATTTTAAGTGTGTGGCCAAACAGTCACAGAAGCAAGTTACTAGTTATAGCTGTACTGATGGCAGAGGGTCTGAGCAGGGACTGCCGCTTCCCGGGAACAAGGGGACTAGAGGTAGCTGCAGCCATGGGATGCTTCGTCGCAGGCGGTGCCAGTGCGAATTCGGGCGGCTTACAGCGCTGTCCAGACCTCACTCCTAAATGGAAACAGCAGTCTAAGCAGGGAGCGCTACCTCCTGAGCAAATAATAATCCTATACAGAGTTTTAAAACAACAAGCACAATCAAAACAGTAAAGGAGAAGCAGATTACTGTTGAAAATCCCGGGCAAAGGAGTTGGCCAATCAGGGAACGCTGCTTGGCAGGGTAGCCAATGAGCACCGATCTCAGAGTGGTGCCGAAATTTGAAGTCCAATTGGTATGTCCAGAAAAAGTCCCCAAGGGAACCGGTGCTGGAGCGCTGCTCACCATACCTGTTGCTGTCCTTGTGGGGCTCCCGAGCACCGTGGGGCGCTTGCTGGACGATCCGACCGCTGCTGCAGTTACAGCCCAATGGGGCTATTGGAGGCCTGTTGCTGTCCTTGTGGGGCTCCCGAGCGCCATGGGGTGCTTGCTGGACAATCCGACCGCGGCTGCGGTCACAGCCCGATGGGGCTACCGGAGGCCTGTTGCTCTCCTTGTGGGGCTCCCGAGCGCCGTGGGGCACTTGCAAGATGATCCGACCGCGGCTGCGGTCACAGCCCGATGGCATTCAGCTGTATCCCCTGGGTCGTGCCAAAAAATAGGCAGAATTTGTCTAGTGCACTTACCCGGTCAGCAAAAACTAAATAAATAAAATGCACCGCAAGGTCTGTCATGCACAGGTCAACAACAGGAAAGAACTGGAGGGTGGGCGTGGGAACTGCCCACTATATAGTGTCACGCTGACATTTATCATGTGACGCCAGGTAGGCGGTCCCCCACCAGACACTGCTAGCTGAAGTTTTCCATGTGGTCCTTTTGCCTGATGGCTCTAGTCCTAATGGTTATTACATACTGCAGGAGCCTTCTCGAAGTAAGATCAGACAGGAGTTGTTTGAGAGAGACAGGTACAAGACAATATTAAAAGGACTTTATTTTACATCATGCAATGAAGGAAAAGATCACCTTCATTCTCCTAAGTCTAGATGCAGAGAAGGCGTTCAGCAAGGTAGCATAGGATTTCCTTTTTGCTACCCTGCGGAAAATGGGCTTTCCGCATACCTTCATAACCACCCTCAAGAGATTACACACTAGACCACAGGCATATATAAAAATTAATGGTAACATTTCCCCAAGACTTACCCTACATAGAGGAACCAGACAGGGCTGCAAACCAACCAATATGGCTGATTAAATTGAGAGCTCATCTCATCTCCACCCCATCAGCAGCCAAAAGCTGACTTTTGGACATTTTTATAAACTGAAACCACTAGACCCAACTGTACAACTAAAATAGGGAAAAAATCGGTTCAACAACAAAAAAACAAGGAATTTACAGCGGATCACGCAGATGGAGACTCGATGGAATGTATTAGTGGTAAATGGATTCCTCACATTTTTTCCTACAGGAGGATCCCTATTTTTCAATATCTGTTTGGAGATAGACAATAAATCTCCTTCCATCAATTCCAGATCTTTCCTGAGTGCTGAATAATTCGGTGCAATCCAAGAAAAAATTACTTACCACAGTAATCTTGTTTCTTCCCAGTGATACTCAGGTATTCAGAACTTCTGCAGTGTCCCTTTGAGACTGAACTGCCTGGACAGAATTTGGAATGGTATGCAAACGATGGATTCTTTGCACGTGCTATTTTCAAATGCTGCCTTAAACTGACTGCCTAGGTTCTAAACCCTCAGATTTCCTTGGAGCCTAGAAAGACAGGCATAAAAAAACTAAACATTTATATGTAAATACCCCAATAATTAGAAATATAATAATGGAACAACACCCTAATGCCCCCAAAAAGGGGGGAAACAAACAAACGGGAGGTCATAACATATAACATTACCCCTGAATATCAGAATCACCTGAAGGGGAAAAACAACAAAAATGAACCCAAATAACAAGTCATAGTGCCTGATTGTGGCACCTATATAGTATGTCACCAAAAACATTCCTAGGAATGCAGAGGCTACTGATTCTTGAAGGGAATGCAGGGTGGGAAGTTCTGAATACCCGAGTATCACTGGGAAGAAACAAGATTAAAGTAATTTTTTTCTTTTAACCCCAGTAATACTCAGGTATTCACACCTTCTGCAAACTAAGAAGCAGTACCTTTGGAGGAGGGCACAGAACCTACTTTGGGAACAGACTCCGCAGGACTGCTGTGCCAAACCTGGCATCACTCCTGGACAAGATGTCCAAACTGTAATGCTTTGTGAAAGTGTGTACTGTTTTCCAGGTCGCTGCTTTACAGATGTCCACTAATGGAACATCCCTGGCAGCTGCTATGGTAGCAGCTGTGCTTCTTGTGGAATGGACCCTCAAGCCTGTTGGGGGTTCCCTTCCCGCCTTAGAGTAACAAAACCGGATACACTGTACTATCTAGCGAGAAACTGATCTTTTAAATGTTGAGTTACCCTTTCCCACATCCTCATAACTCAGGAACAGCTGTCAATATGTATATCCTAGAGCAAAGGAGGGAGAGAGGTGATATGATCGAAACATGCAAACACCTTAAGGGCATTAACAAGGTGAAAGAGTCTAACATGTTTCAATATAAGAAAAACAGCAGAACAAGAGTGTACAGCATGAGACTAGAGGGAGGCCGATTAAGGGGTAATGTAAGAAAGTTCTTTTTCACAGAAAGGGTGGTGGATGCACGGAAAGGCCTACCTCAGGAAGTGGTGGAAATGAATACAGTGCAGGGCTTCAAACAGGCATGGGATAGGCATAAGGGAGCAATACAGATGAGTATGAATAGATAGGCCATTGACAGAGCAAAGGCCGATGGCACATTTACAAGGTAGAAAAAGAAATGGACAGACTGGATGGGCCTTGCGGTCCTTAGCTGCCGTCAACTTCTATGTTTCTATGTTTTCTGTCCTGCCTATGGTCCTTAGTGGCTGTCATGTAGTAGCTAAGAGCTCTCTTACATCCAGACTGTGGAGCCTCCTTTCACCAGAAGTAGAGCGCTCAGTGAAAAAGACAAGTAGGGTAATGGTTTGGTTCAAGTGGAAATCAGAAACCACTTTAGAGACAAATTTCCTGTTTGTTCTCAGGACCACTTTGTTCTTGTAGAAGGAAATACAGTCCTGTTAGGTGCAGAGAGCCTGGAGCTCGCTTATTCTTCTGGCAGAAGTCATTGCCACTAGGAAAACTGTTTTCCATGTGACATATTTTTAGATAAGCTGAAGACATGGGCTCAAAAGGAGCCCCCATGAGCTTGGCTATACACACATTGAGATCCCATGCCAGCAGTGGCTCCCCTGTGAGGGGGGTGACAATGGGAAAAGCCCTTAAAGAACCTTTTGAAGACAGGGTCTGAGGCCTGGCTGAAATGTAAGTAAATGCTGCAGCCAGGTGTACTTTCAGGGTACTGAACTGTAGGCCCAATGAATGCAAATGGGTAAGAAAATCCAGCATGGCTGGGACCCCAGCCTGTATTGGCACAATATTTTGGGTGGAACACCAAATAGAAAACCTTTTCCATTTTGCAGCATAGGTTTTCTTAGTGGAGTGCTTCCTGTAACCCCTAAAAATGTCCAGGACACTTTCAGAAAGGTTTAGTCCTACACATTCTAGGTCTTCAAGAGCCGGGCCTTGAGCCTGAGGGATCTGAGGTTTGGGTACAGGAGTCTCCCCCGATTGGAGGTAAACAGGTTGTTCCTCCTGGGAAGGTGTATCGGCTCGGCCACAGACATGGTGAGCAGTAGAGAGTACCACGGCTGCCTGGGCCACTCTGGTGCTATCAAGATCATGGATGCTGAGTGGGACCTGAGCTTGAGCAATACCCTGTACACCAGGGGGAAGGGAGGAAAAGCATACAGATGTTTCCCTGACCAATCCAGAACTCGAGCATCCAGGGGGACTGTTCCCTGATCTGGTGGTCTGCAACAATATTGTGGCAGGTGGTGGTTCTGGTGGGACACGAACAAGTCTACCTCTGGAGTGCCCCACCTCCTGAAAATCACTTCCACCACTTGCCTATTCAGAGTCCATTTGTGATGGGCCTGGTTGATTTGGCTCAAGGTGTCTGCCAAGGTATTGTCCTTGCCAGGCAGGTGAATGTCCTGTAGTGAAACTCCCAAGGAGTATGCCAGACTCCATATTTTCATGGTTTCTGTGCAGAGAGGGTTTGACCTTGTTCCTCCCTGCTTGTTTATGTAGTACGTAGTGGTGATATTGTCTGTTCTGATCTGTACCACCTTTCCCTGTAGCAGTGTTGTGAAAGCCTTTAGTGCCAACAATACTGCTCTGAGTTCCAGCAGGTTGATGTACAGGAGTGACTCTGCACCTGACCATGAGTCTTGCATGGTGTGGTCTCCCAGGTGGGCACCCCACTCCAATAGTGATATGTCCGTTGTGAGAACTACTGATGGAGGCTCCTGTTGAACAGTAACCCCTCCTCTCAGGTTGGTTTCCCCTTTCCACCATTCGAGGGCCTGTAACAAAGTTCTTGTTATTGGAATCAATTTTGAAAGAGGGTCTCTTCTTTGACACCAGTGAGCCCTCAGGTGAAACTGGATGTCCATCATTTGGAATCTGGATCCCAGCACTGTGCCTGTGGCAGCTGCCATGTGGCCCAGAAGCTGAAGGAACTATCTTGCAGTTTTTGGTTTGTTCAGGCTGAATGAACCAGCTATCTGTAGGATGCTCTTTGCCCCGTTCACAGGCAGGAATGCCCTGTAGGATATTTAACTCAGCTCCTATGAACTGCAATACCTGAACAGGCTGAAGGACCAACCTTTTCAGGTTTATCAGGAATCCTTGAGACTCCAAGAACCCTTGGGTGAATTGCAGCTGCTCCCTCACATGCTGGGGTGATTTTCCCACTACCAGCCAGTCGTCTAGGTACGGCAAGACTGTGACCTTGCTTTCGAAGGTGTGCCACTACCACTGCCAAACACTTTGTGAACACCCTTGGTGCTGAAGTGAGACCAAATGGCAGGGTTGAGAACTGGTGATGACCTGAAGCGGGTCTGAACCTGAGGTATTTTCTGTGAGACTACCTTATGGGGATGTGGAAATAGGCATCTTTTAGGTCCAGTGAAGCCAACCAGTCTCCTTTTCTAGAGGGTTGGCAAAATTAGTGCCAGGGTTACCATTGTGAACGTTGGTTTTGTTAGACATCTGTTTAAGACCCTGAGGTTTAAGATGGGCTGCACTTCCCATTTTTCTTTGTGATAAGGAAGTATCTTGAGTAAAATCTCTTTCCCTTTAAATGGACTGGTACTGGTTCCACTGCTTGTGACAGAAGCAGTTTTTGAACCTCTGCTTCCAGAAGTTTTCTCTCTGCATTTGTGGATGGCTTGAAAACCCGGGTTCTTAAAGGTGGAAGAGATTTGAAGCTTAGAGACAATCCCCGCCTCACTACCTCCAGGACATTCTTGTCTGAGGTGGTTTTTTGCCACGCATGAAAATAGTGAGCCAGTCTGCCTCCTACAGTCAGTAGGGAGGCGGCCTGTACAGACACATCAGGGTGCCTGCTTTGCATGAGGCTGGGCCTGGGATTGGGAATCATGCCTGGAACCCCTTCTACCCCTGCCCCTGAAGTATCCATGCTGTGGATACTGCTGGTACCGAAGCGTAGCCATGGCCTGGAAAAAAGGGCCTGCTTTGAAATGATCTGCCCTTGCCTCCCCTTCCACAGGGTCTGGTAGATGGGGAAGCTTTGTCTTTTGCAGAATTGCATCTGTAGGTGGCCTTATATTCATCCACTTTTTTCATGTGAGCCTCCGTCTTTTCCCCGAAGAGGGAATTTTCCTCCAATGGGAAATCCAATGCCTTGGTTTGTATATCCTGGGTAAGGTCTGTGGCTCTTAGCTAAGAAAACCTTCTCTGAGCCACAGTGTTTGCCATTCACCTGGCAGCAGAATCGTTTGAATCAGCAGCCATTTGGAACTGATATTTAGCTGCTTCCAAACCAAACCTGGCCGTTTCAGCTAAATCAGCTTAAAGGGGAGACTGTGCCTGGTCTTCCATGGCAAGAACCGACTGCCAAAGAGATTTCTGGTATTGAGCAGCATAGGCCTGGAAGTTTGCCTGCCTGATGGCCAAGGAGGCTGAAAGGTAACCTTTCCTGGCCATGCTATCAGTCTTCCTAGAGTCACTGTCTGGGGGGGTAGGAGGCTAGTGGAACCCTAGCCTTGTCACAGGCTGCCACTTGCACCACCCATTGGTGGTCAGGTGTGAGAATAAGAATTCAGCACCCTGTCTTTCCAGCTGATACTTTTAATCCAACCTCTTATCTTGGGGCAGTATTAGGTGTTTGCAAAATCTTTAAGGAACTTGTTAATCCTCAATCACTTCACTTGTGGGGATGTCTAAAGCATCCACCATCCTTCTTATGAGAGTAAAGTGTAAGGAAAAATCCTCTGATGCCCTAGGAGGAGAACCAAAGTCTTGTTCAGGGGAAACCTCCGGTTCAATGGGGTCCCCGTCATCCTCCACATCAATATCAACATACTCTTCTTGTTCAAAAAGGGAAGACTGAGAAGAAGAGCCAGTCTGCTTGGCAGGAGTCTGAGGCAGAGGAGCAGTCAGCCCCTGTAAAGCCTGAATAACTCGAAAGGCCTGTGCAATCTCATCAGCAGCTGGCATCTTTACTGCAGGCACAGAAGTCCCAAATGCTGCTCAGCAGGGGTTCTGTGTGCTTTGTTTTCTTAGATTTTCTAGAAGGAACAGGAGAGTCAGCCTCTTTTGAACTGCTTGTATACTCGTCTCAGGGGATGGCAGTTACAGCTGTTGTTATTGTTGTGGTTTCACCCACAGAAACAGAGGGTGTCGGTTGGTCAGAGCTCAAGGCACCCTTAGGAGTAGAAAGCTTTTTCTTGAGCCTTTCAAGGCATTTCTCAACAGTTTTATCCGGAAAAGTTTTGCAAATATCGCAATCTGCTTTTAAATGTTCATAGCCTAGGCAGACAACACATAAATTATGTTTGTCTGCCTTGGCAAAAATCTCACCACAATCGGTACAAGGTTTGTAACCAGTTCTTCTTTTAGGTTTTTCAGATATTCTGTGGACAAAAAATTCCCGAAATTAACAGTCACTAAAGAAAGATTTTTAAAGCTTATTTAGCGCTTGCGGTCAGTTCCGGAACCGACTGGAACCAGGAAAAAAATGAACCGGAGCTAGCAGTTCAAGAACCGTAAGTCGAGGTTCACAAAATAAATATTTTAAAATAAATTTGGACTAAACTAACAGAGTTCTTTAGTCAGGGAACTCTGATAAATACAGAATAAACCCCAGTTTCCCCACCGTTTATACCAAACCAGAAGAAACCAAGAAAAAATACATTTTAAATACAGAAACAACGGTTTAGCTAATATTAACAAACAGCAAAAGGCATCAAATGAAAAGGAGAAAAATACTTACATATTTTTATAAGTTTTATTTGTGTCAGGACAAGTAGATGAGGAGAGGATCTCCGAGCTTCTGGTCTTGACAGGCGGAGAGTGAAATCTGAGGGTTTAGAACCTAGGCAGTTGGTTTAAGGCAGCATTTGAAAATAGCATGCGCAAAGATTCCATCATTTGCATACCATTCCAAATTCTCTCTGGGTAGTTCAATCTTAAAGGGACACTGCAGAATTTATGAATACCTGAGTATTACTGGGGTTAGAATAAAGGGCTGTGCGGATTTGTGTTGCTTGGTGGTATCGTTCTAGATGTGGTAATGCTAGTCCTCCCTTTGCTTTGGGTAACTGAAGTATAGTGCATGTTACCCATGGTCAAGATCCACCCCAGATGAATTGTGAGATACACTGATCCCATTGTCTAAACTGGGACCTCAAAGGATTTATAGGTAGGGTTTGTGACAGGTAAAGAATTCTAGGTAAAATATTAATTCAAATGCAATCCATCCTCTGTATCAATGGCAAGTTAACAGCCTGCCATCAACAAGGATCATCTTGCAAATCTTGGGTGACTGATGTATATTTTATGCTACTTAGGTGCCTAATTGCATTAGCAGTTTAACGTCCAGGTATTTTAGTGCTGGTAAATTCCATCGGAATTGAAAAGATGGCATTGTTTGGGGGAGATAAATTAGTTGAAGGGCCTCTGTTTTTGATTTATTAATCCGGTATCCTGCACATTCACCAAATATCTGTAACAATTCCCAAAGGTGTGGGAGAGATTTATCTGGTGATGTTAAATACATTAACAGATCATCTGCATATAAAGCAAATTTGTGATGTTGTTGTCCTAGTTCCATACCCAGTATTTGTGGATGTTGTCTTAGAGCTTCGGCTAAAGGTTCTAGATAGAGTGCAAATAGTAGTGGGGAGAGAGGGCAGCCCGAGTTTGTGAACCATGTTAGGTCTACATCCTGTCAGTATCATACCTAGTGAAGTTGCCTCTCAAAAAAGGAATGAGCCATTCTCCCGTATAAACTACAAGGAATGTTTCCATTGTTTGTTAACATAACTTACAAAATGGGCCAAAAAAAATCTAGAATGCTGATTTGACTGTATGCCCTTCCCAGCCGTGTCCTTATCAGTAGATGATGTTTCAACACAAACTACTTGTGGCAACCTGAACACAGCAGAGGGAGAAATCAATCCATGCCACCGTTTTCCTGCTACAGCTCCTCAGACAGCATCCGAGAGAACCAGGAGAGCGATGGCAGAGTAAGCAGCGTAGATGAGCTGTACCCCCCAACACCCACAGAGACACACACCAACCCACACTACTGCATATACATAGACAATTACATAGATACCTTATTTCTTTAAAGTAAAATCTAACCGCTGCTCAACAGCACTGAAGGCAGCAAAGCACGAGCCGCAGGTTTAAAATCCTGCTCAGATCCAGCAGTGTCCTTCACTTCTGATCCACTCAATGAGACAGCAGCTTCAGAATCCACAAAACATTTCATCTGTTTTTCTTGTACTCAGCTGTCACTCCCGCTGCCCTCCATTGCCACCATATTGGGAGTGCGTCTATCTGCATGCATACACACACACACACACACACCCTCACCCACCTACCCACCCAAAGTCTTGCTGGCATAACCGCAACAAAACAAAAACCGTGCACTCGACACATGAGAAGCAGACCGTGGTGTCACAATTCCCAGCAACACCATTAATAAAAGAAAGAGAGACCAATACTGTTCTGCATCAAAAACTCACTTAAAACTACCAACGACCAATGACAGGAAGACAGCAGCCACTCAATACAGTGGCTCCTCAGGGACATGCTTGCTCTCTAAAAGGGAACCGGCGTGCACACAACACAAAGGATGCCGTCACGTTTTCTAAAACCACCAAATAAAATTGCAATAAAAAAAACACTTAATAAATAAAATAGCCAATCTCTGTCATTGGTGCTGGTGGTACAGTGCCTGAAACTCTTATGAAAGGGATTCTTTTTCAGTATTTCACCTATTAAAATGTTTTTCCATATATATATATATATATATATATATATATTAGACATTTATTTTTTTTATATAATAATTACTTGGGTGAGGGGGCATTTTATAAGCACAGTAACACACTCCAAGGTGTGGGTTATCACCTGATAAGAACACACCCAGGTGCATGAAGCACGCGGCACCAGTACCTTGTGCCGTATAACACACCTGGGCGTGCTCTTACCAGGCGATAACTTACACCTCATTGTGTGTTACTGCTTGCACATTCCCAGAGTGTCCACGCAACAAAATATTATACACTGTCACTTGCATTGACATACTTGCATATCTTAAATGCAGATCAACATGTTAGAATGTCCAATGCTTATGGCATTACTAATCTCCTCTAAAATACCTGAAATTAATTTCTGTCACTTATATCGCTACTGGTTTTCCTCAACACTTGTAGCTGACACATCCTGCATTGCCAGCTTTCTGCCCAGAGTCTACCGATCTAGTTGAGGAACTCACTCCATCTTGTCACAAGCTTTCCAGCCTGTGTCAAATCACTCATGGTTTCCATATCCTGAAGTAACCCCCCTACAAATGGGGGTTCCCAAAAAGTCTTCCTTGAGCTTGCCTAAATGCTCACTGCCAGGCTGGTGTCCTGCGTTTTAGCAGTTTAAATGTGATTACCAGAGCCGGTATAGCCTCTGTGTACTGTCTCTTTAAGAGCTGCCTATTGCAGCATAAGTAATCTGAGAGGGAGCTCTGTTGAAAGATGTAACTATTTATTGAAAATCATTTAGAGTGATAATGATAATGTAGTTTGTCTAACCTGCTTTCTTTGTAGCAAGGACTGTTTTGTTTGTCTCTACTATCTTGGTCCTGGACTGCAAATTGGACCAATCAGTTCTGGTGGGACCTGGGGTGTAGCTGGACTGCAGGAGCTGTCTGGAGTCGAGATCTGTGGGAACTGTGGTTTTGAACTTTTTGCGCCTTATTTGCAACTGAGGGGGGAGCTCCTGCCTTGACTGTCAGTCAAATCAGCCAGCCGAACCTTCTGGATCTTGGGGAAGTCCCGGGCTGCTTGCAGTTTTCAGTTAGTTCTGAGCTGGGAAGAAAAATGAGAAGAGCTCAAGTGTATTTTGGGCAGCAATCCTGAGTGGATTCGCATGGGAAAACTATGAAAGGGTTGAGTTTTTGGCTTGCATGTCTGCTGCTGCTCCTGAGAGGGAGAGAAGAGAATTATTTTGGACTAAATCCAAGTTTGTGTGACTAAAGTAAGATACTGAAGTGGGCCAGGCTCAACCTGAAGAAGACCGAAGATTCTGCTGAATGCTAGCGGCATGTCAGGAGTTCCAGCTACCCCTAAGTTCCCGGTGTGTGCAGAGACTTTGCGACTGTGACCAGGGAGCACTTTGCCTGGTACAGTAGAATTCCCGTACATGTAAATGTGCTATGAGCTACTAGTGGGTTGTGAGTTAGTTCCCCACTGTGTGAACTGTGTTCTGCTTGCTGGAAGCTGTATCCAGCCCAAAACAGACTGCATCCGAATTTGTCTCCATGCGGTCTGGGCCTAGCCAGACTGACCCAGCCAGACTACCCACTGCACAGAGAAGCCATCGACGAGAGACCTGCCTGGGGATCAGTCCCCTGCTCCACGCTTGAACAGGAATGATGCCTCTGCGACTCGTGTGGGCCCTGCTTCTCCTGGCATTCCAGATTAACCACCTGCAGTCTCGATTTTCGTCCAGCCTGTGTCCAGTCTTGGGTATCGTGAGTAAATATCAAGGTAGCTCCCTGCAACAACAGCTTAATCTGAGTGTGTCACCTGATTGTCTTGTTGTTTTGTTTCCTTTACAAACTGAGCCCTCTGGCTCCAGATTACAAATACTGTGTACTGTGCATGTTGTGTTTTCCATCACAGGGCCCCAGCCAGCTGCCACCCCGGGCAACAGTCCTGGCTAGCCCATCTCTTCTCCACCTGGGTACCCAGAGGTGTGACTGTGTGGGAGGATTCAAAGCGCAAGCATAACTGCTTGACTGATATAACCTTTAAGCTAATTAACCTGATTTTGCCCCTTCCCTGTTCAAGTCCCTGAATAAATCAGATCTAACTTTTTCTGACTGTGGTTCCAGTTTGTGCTCAAAGTAATGTACCGTTGTTAATTGCTGTGCATAACCTTGTTTTACACGGGGTCCCCAGGGTCGAGCAAGAGGAACCAGCCCTGGTGGTAAGTGCAAACAGTGTGGGTACTTGTGTGGTGTACCAGGGGGTATTGTGAAAGTGATTATTGTACAGTGTTCAGGCCACTAGAGGGGAAAGAGGGGGGGTTACAGTGTCCCGGAGAGCTGTGCCCAGGTTAGCTTGACCACTACCAACCCTGACCTCCGGATGGAGGCACCCATTTCAGAACTCAGGACCCTTAACCTGCTATTAGCCAAGCAGGGAGGGGTAATAGCCCTTGGGATAGCGCCACCTAGGGGTTACACTGAGGTAACCAAGTTGTTTCTCTATCTCCTTGATAGCTAAATTTATTGATTTTTTTATTCTGAAGATTTATAAAATCCAAATAATCCCATCCCTGAAAAAACCCCGAATGTGACCTCACATCCCATATTTTCTTCATTCTATCACAGGTTATTTAAAATCATCTCTGCACTATGTCTATAAGGTCCAGTTAAATTTTCCCACCATCTCATCAGACTGCAGTCTTAAGGAAGCAAACTAGTGTAGGTCTTAAGCTCTCTCTCAACGTTGCGCAAAAAGTACAGTTACGTTGGCACTTACTATAACAGTAGATCTTCAAGAGAATCTCTTGCAGCACCTACTGCAAGAGATATCCTCAAAGAAGACCTCAATTTTCACACTTCAAACTCAAGAGTTCCCACCTTGGTCTTAATGTACTTCTTCAGTATTCCAAATCCAGTAGAAAAAAAAAGACAAATATTTCAGCAATTACAACAGCTTCCTAGTCTTTTCTAGGATATGTTTCTGAACATTTCATAAAATGGCCCACAGCAATAAATAAATACTGACTGCTAGCCATCAGTGCTCCCACAAAATACTGCTGTACATGTGCCCATCCAGTTTTAGGGTGGCCTTTCTTCGCAGTTCAAATGGCACATTTTGGTCCACCAATTTTCCACATTAAGCCCACAATTTACTAGACAAACTTGCCTCACTTTAGCCGATACGATTGTTGCCTAATTTTTATTCTAGTCTCACACCATTTTTACAGTGGTGTCTCCTTTTTTTCCAAATAAAATTCTAACACACACATCAGAATAAAAATTCACATTAACAACAATCAAACATAAAGAAACACGGATTCAATTCCTTAGTTGTACTTCTGCAAACTGCTGCACTTTTTCCCTCATGATGGAACCCTGGTCATTTAGTATGTAGTCCACGACAGTCAGCAGTGACTTAATAAATGTTTGACTGGAAAAGTTACCACCCCACCCTTAACAGGGTCTCTAAATAACTGGTGCACTCTACGTGAATCTACAGGCACTATGCCCACTTGTTGCAGAGACTATTTCCTCAATACTGGCATTCTAACTCCGTACCAATTACTCAGATCCTGCTAATATCACATTAAATCAAAAGTGCTTTTACAGATGAACCAGAATCAATCAATCAATCAATCAAAATCTTTATTTAACCAGACGAACATCGTTGAGCAGAGCTCATTTGCAAGATGGGCATGGACAGGTGCCAATAACAATTCGACCACACAGAAAACACAATACAATAAGCATTAACAAATATATAAAAAGATAGATCCAGGGCAGGTACAATGTATGAGGCCCCTGCCAGATTCAGGCTTAAGATAAAATGTACAGTATACAGAAGGACACTAAAAGTTTCCTGCTAGGATAGAAACTAAGACAAAGGCAAGTACAATATACACAGGCTATAGTAGCTTTAGGCTAATGTATATAGGTTATGCAATTTGTGCAACATCACTAAAAGTTTCAGACTAGTATAACAATTCTATCTAGTATATACAAGTAACTGCAGGTTTAGACAGGGAAGCCAGGATAGGTAACGAGCTCCAGATTCCTGATTCTGCAACAATTCCTCGGCTGTGAGATGCACTAGAATAAGGGGGAAGAATAACAGGTGAGGGGAGTAAGGAGGGGAGAGACAGGTTGAGTAGGAATGAGACCAAGATAAGGGGCAATAATGGCAGAGAACAGGCAAGCAGGAGGAAGAAATGGTTCTGATGTCATGGAGACATGGCAACGATTAAGGGAAACAGTTACAGGACTCTTTGAAAGAGCGAGCATAGAGCGTTTTAAAAGCAGCTAGGTTGATGGGATAGGCCAATTTCAAAGTTTTTTGCAGCTTGTTCCAGCCTGAAGATAACATGGAGCTGATAGAAGCCCTCCCAAAATGTGAAGTGACCTTTGGCACAGTCAGATGGATATAAGCGGCACTTCTCAGCGCATACTTGCCTATCATGCTTTGGGGGTAGACAATCCAAAATGTATTGTGGCAGTTTCTTAATGATGGCTCTGAAGACACAGAAAGTGGCATTTCTCTGTCTTCTATGGTGGAGGGATGACCAGCCCACTGCATTATATAGTGAGCAGTGATGCGCAGTATGAAAAAATTACTCACCTTAGTAATTGCTTTTCTTCTCATGGAGTCTTGCTATATTATAACAATAGCAGTCAGCCACTGCAGCTGAACTGCCCCGGAGAGGAAGGAGTTAACTCCAGAAGATCTGGAGTTCTACAGCGCGAGGGCGCTGTGCCCAAAGCTCTATCTGGCAGTTTCAAATGAAACTGTCAGATCTTTAAAAGCTAACATCAAAGGACGGAA
The DNA here is from genome assembly GCA_016271365.2 of Neoceratodus forsteri. Classification (NCBI taxonomy): domain Eukaryota; kingdom Metazoa; phylum Chordata; order Ceratodontiformes; family Ceratodontidae; genus Neoceratodus; species Neoceratodus forsteri. The sequence goes on along the minus strand of CM028131.1, from coordinate 970,862,429 downwards.
AGTCTGTGTGGAAAACTACACTAGCCCATGGCTACCTACTAGTAGTAATAACAACAATATAAAGAACAAAGAAACACTCAGAGCCATAATAACAAAAATTGATGGTATTATGGTTCGTTTTACCACCCTTGACAAGAAGATAGAACCCCCTTCCCCAAAAGACTCAAGTCCAGGAAGGGGGCAATATAAATAACCTAAATGAAACAATCTAGATCCCTAACCCAAAGGAAAAGAGGGTAAGGGAAAAACTACAATGGCATGACACAGTGCTTGCACCAATTCGCCACCCCTACCCAAGTAGAAGTTCTGAGAGGGGCAGGAGGGAGGGTGGTTATAATATAGCAAGACTCTATGAGAAGAAAAGCAATTACTAAGGTGAGTAATTTTTTCTTCAAACACCATGAAGTCTTGCTATATTATAACAATAGCAGATTACACAGCAGTACCTCCATGGAGGAGGGTCAGAACCTACTTAGGAAATAGGCTCTGAAGCACAGCTGTGCCAAACCGAGCATCTCTCCTGGACTGGACATCCAGGGAATAATGCTTGGTAAAGGTGTGAACTGTCTTCCAGGTAGCAGCTTGACAAATCTCCAGAATGGGGATGTCTCTAGCAGCCGCTAGAGACAGCTGTACCCCTGGTGGAGTGGGCCCTCAATCCTGAGGGGTACTCTACCCAGTTTCTGATAACAGAATTGGATACAAAACAATCCACCTTGCAATTGTTCTCTTAGTGGCAGGTTTCCCTTTGCCAACCCTCGCCATAGGTAAGAAAGAGTTGGAGGATTGAACCTATGACCTCTGGTGCGCTTCTAAATAGTAGCTTAAGGCTCTTTTGACATCCAGGCTGTGCAGTCTCCTCTCACCTGAGGAAGAATACTCAGTGAAAAATACTGGGAGAGAGATAGATTGATTCAGGTGGAAATCAGAAACCACCTTAGGCAAAACTTTCTATTAGTCCTAAGGACTACCTTATCTCTATGGAAAGAGATAAAATCTTCTTCCACTGACAGGGCCTGTAGCTCACTTATCGTCTGGCAAAAGAGGTGATAGCTACTAGAGAAGCGGTTTTCCAAGTTAAATACTTGAGCTCTGCAGAAGACAGAGGCTCAAAGGAGGTTACTGCATTAACTGAGCAATGCAAATATTCAGGTCCCAGGCGGGAGCTGGTTCCCTAAAAGGAGGGTTAGTATGAAGTAACCCTTTAAAAACTTGGAGAACACCGGTGAGAAGAAAGGAGGCAGGCTTCCTTGCTGACACAAAAGCAGAGACAGCTGCCAGATGAACCTTCAGGGTAGCTGGTCTAAGGCCTAGGAATTCAGATGGACCAAATAGTCCAGTAGAATGGGAAGATCAGCAAATTCTGGGATAATCTGCCTCTCAGAGCACCAGATGGAAAACCTCTCCCACTTAGAATTATAAGTGGCCCTAGTGGAAGGCTTCCTTGAAGCCTTTAAAATATCCATAACACCTTGAGAAAGGTGTAAGTCAGCAAATTCTAGCTCCTCAAGAGCCAAGCCTTGAGGTGGAGGGATTTGAGGTCCGGATACCACACTCTCCCCTGTGCACAGGCCAGTAAGTCGTGGACTCTGGGCAGGCTCAGGGCAGGGTGGACTGCCAAGGACAGGAGCAGAGGGTACCAGGGCTGTCTGGCCCAATCTGGGGCAATCAGAATCACTCTGCAAGGTTGAGGATCTGATTTTTACTAGTACCCTGAAAAGGAGAGGAAAGGGGAAAGGCATACAGGAACTTCCCTTTCCAGTCCAACAGAAAGGCGCCAGAGGACTGAGCCCAGAACTGGAGGCCTGCAACAGAAAAAGAGGAAGTTGGTGGTTGTCTGGGCTGCGAAAAGATCTATCTGAGGAGTGCCCCATCTGGCAAAGACAGACCCCAGCACTTGTGGATTCAGAGCCCATTCGTGATGGCCCTGAGAAATTCTGCTGAGGGCATCCGACAGGACATTGTCCTTCCCTGGGAGATGAACCGCTATCAGGGAGGTGTTCAGGGAGTAAGCCAGAGACCACAACTTCATTGCTTCACCCCAAAGATAAAGCACATCTTTAAAGGTTCACAGGCATGTCCATTCAGCTTGTAAGCAGAATCCAAAAATCGTGTCTCGCAAGAAAATTAACCCTTCGATCTCATCCAGACAGCCTGGCACACAATCCTGCTCTGTCCACTACACTGTCGAGTCAGTTCTTTCAGGCAATGTCCTCGCTTCCAACACATACCATATATGCATTCGCATGTAAGTCACTCCCCTTTTTCCATGTGATTTGAGCAGCCTTTTTTTTAAGATATACCTTGCTGATAGGTGCCCCCCCCAATATCTCATGCAAGAAACTTTCCCAACCGCAGAGTACCATATATAAATATATTACCACCCTCTTCCACACCACCAACTGAATAACAGTAGTTTACCCCCCAACCCACCCTTGTAGCACCCAGCTCCCTCAACTCATCCAAGGTATCCTAGCAAATGATTGGAGGGTGGCAACAGTTGTCCCTATACATAAAAAAGGGCCTATGAACAAACCTGAGAATTTTAGACCCATTAGTCTTACATCACTGATCGGGAAACTCTTGGAACAGTTTGTTAAAGATTTCATTTTGGAACATATAAATCATAACGAACTTACTGACAATTTCCAACATGGTTTTACCAAATCAAGGTCATGCTTAACCAACTTATTGACTTTTTGTAATAAGGTAACCAAAGAAATTCATAATGGCAACTAGGTGGATTTAGTGTTTATTGATTTTGCAAAAGCATTTGATAAGATCCCGCATTTTCAGCTTATCAACGTCCTAAGGGAAGTCAAATTAGATCCAAACATTGTAAATTGGATAGTAAATTGACTCAGAAATAGGAAACAAAGAGTTGTCATAAACGGGGAACTTTCGAGTTTGGCCCTTGTGGCTAATGGTGTTCCCCAGGGATCAGTGTTGGGTCCTTGTCTATTTAATATTTATATTTCTTCTTTAAAATCGAACAAAGATAATATTTGGCTGCTAAAGTTTGCAGACGATTGTTATATAGGCTCTATTATCAATAAAAAGGATGAAAGTATTACTTTACAAAACTTTCTAGATGAAGTTACAAACTGGGTCCATGGGAGAAAGTTAACACTGAATAATGACAAATGTAAGGTAATGCATTTGGGAAAACATAACCCATACTTTTCATACAAGTTGGGGAATGAAACACTACACCAACTATTGAAGAAAAGGATCTTAGCCTACTCATTACCACTGATTTAAAATTTAATTTGCATTGTAACAGACAAGTAAAAAAGGCAAACCAAATTGTATATTCAGATAAGTGGCCAGTCGGTCATCGGAGGTGTTATTACCGTTATACAATGCTTTAGTAAGACCTCATCTTGAATATTGCATACAAGTATGGTCCCCCGTATATAAAGGATGACATACATAAAATTGAAAGAGTTCAGAGAAGATTTAGTAGGGCAATAGTAGGAATGAAAGAGAAAACTTACGAGGATAGGTTAAAAGACTGAAATTTATATACTTTGAGATACAGAAGGCTAAGGGGAGATCTGTGTCTTATTTATGGCTTATTACAGGATTCAACCCTTACTAAGGGGATGGGATTAATAGAATCCAAATTCCAGACATAGTAGCCGTAAACATAAAAGACGGCTATTGATCGGAAAATGGAACTCACTAAGGAGGAAAAATTGGTTTAGTGTAAGATCAGTCCCAATATGGAACACACTTCCTACATTTGTGGAAGAGAGTCCAAATATGGATATATTCAAATCCAACTTGGATCTAGTGATGTCGGATTTAGACAAATATGTATAAATATAGACAAGAGATCAAAAGGCAAGCATTATGGACTCATTGTCTTCTAGCTTGAAATACCTATGAGACCTATGAAATGTGAACATATTTAACTTCATTGGAGGGAAAAAATGCAACTCCTCCCCCCATATGGCGAGCTGAGATTACGATACTCATACTTTTAATAGATCCACAACCCCAACCTGGTCCCATCCAAACTATAACCAAACCTCACGCGCACACGAACCCAGCCACCCACCTCCCTCCACTTCATCCATAGCTGTGTTTTATGCATCCTGGGACAGAAGGATAGCCTTAAGCCAGGTCTGATGCATTGTCATTAGTGTCCACAGCCATGTGGAAGTGGTACAACCAATGCTGTTGTAGCTGTGTCTGCCAAGTCATCACTTGTTCTTTCACTCAGAGTCAGTATGGAGATCCAAAGTACCTTCTGGTACTGAGCTGTGTCTGCTGGGTAAACTGCTTGCCTCAGGAGCAAGGAAGGTGATATATACACGCTCTTGGCCATGGCATACTGTTTTCTGGAATCCTTCTCAGGAGGCTGGGCAGAGAAAAGCACCTTAGTACTCTCAAATGCAGCCACCTGAACCACTTCCTCACAATCAGTGTGGACATACAGGTACTCAACCCCCTGTCTGTCTACCTGGTACTTCTTTTCAACGTTCTTGTTGATGCTAGCAGCTGAGGTAGGTTCTGACATTATTTTGGCAGTGGCTTTCTTATTTATGGATGGGCAGCAACAATCTCCATATGTGGGCTAGACCCATCATATCCATGAATTCATCCTCCTCTTCATGCTCCTCAGTCTCATGGGAGGGGGTGTTGGGGGTATTTACCATTTGCCTTACAAAGAAACAGTTGGGATATGTAATCCTCAGAAGGACTGGGAGGAGAGGCAAATTCCAGCATGGGGGTACTGTCTGGTTCCAGGCACTTACTTCCTCCTCCGTTTCAAAACAAATCTCTTCCTCCTCCACAGGCATTTGGTATGGAACTTGAGCGGGGGACATATTCATTAAATTTCCCAAGACCTAGAAGAACTGCTATGCCATTGTCATATCATCTGTTGAGGGCATTTGTTTTGGGTCCATTGCCTGCTTCCTTCCTTTTTCAGTAGGAATGGCACAGGCATTTTTATCTTTTTGTTTTTTCTTTGTAGACACTGTTTCCAGTGCCTGCTCTGCGGCTTTTTTACTTTTGGTCTTGCCATCACTGGTCTCAGGGTTCCACTTCTGGACACCCTGGGTTCTGTGACATTTTAACTGTGCTTGTCTGATGGCTGAGCAGCTTTTTCATTTTTCTCTGTCCTCTCTGACAGGGACTGCTGCTTGTTCTGAGGGGCAGGACCCTCGCTGGAGCCTCTGTTTGGTTATATGGCGGCAGATTGAAAAACCATACAGTCTTCTCTTTTCTTAGCCCTTTTCTCTTGTGTTTTAGGGCAAACATTTTGCAGCGTTCACAATTTAAAAAGTTATGGTCAAAACCAAGGCAAAGCTCATGGCAGTCTGCTTTGACAGGAGCTGAAAACACCTTGTAAAATTATTAAAACCTCTAAGTCCTGTTCTTTTCATTTTAGGTCTGCTGCCAAACACTGAAGATCCTAAGAAAAATCATCACTGGTTTCCAAAATTGGAGAAGTAATTTAAAATAAGTCCAAAGTATGTAAAACGGACTTTGAAAGATTAGTGTAGTCCGGTTCCCTTTAAAGTGGAACCGCTAATATTTTTTTATCAGGAAAAGCTGAGGTAAATGTCAAGTGGAAAATATGAGGTGAAAAATTGGCTCGGTTCCTTCTGCGGTTATGTCAGAATTTATATTTTTTTCACAAGTTATAGCGGTTCCACAAAGGTGGGAACCACGCTATCTGGCGCCTCTCTCTCTGGTTCCTGGGAACCGATCAGGAACCAAAGAAACCACTAAAAATGACAACCTAACCCAGAGTATCAAGGAATGACTAAAAACAAAATAAAATGCAGTAATAAACTTCACTAGACCATTCTGGAGGCCAGAAGAGTGGAACTGTACTTTGGGGCAACTGCTCTCTTTAGCGGAGAAACAAATCTGACATTAGTCAAGTAAGCAATAATACCTGACAAGGTGGGTGGTATTAGGCAATACTGGACTGCCCAGGGCCGTTATGAGGCCTGATGCTGCAGGTGGAGGGCCTTCTAGTCCCTGGAAGGTCTGGTATTGCCCATACTGCCCACCTTGGAGGGTGTTATTGCGCTTAGAAAATGAGCAACTGTATTTTAATATTTGAAGAAAAAAATTATGTTGAAATGTTAAATCTCTTCAGTATTTTGTTTTGTAAAAAAATTGTTCCTCTGCCTGCATTACAATGTGTTTTTAACCTAGGGACTTTGATCCTATCTAAGCTTCTGCAGTTGTTAATTTGTTGGTTGTCATGGATAACCCCCCACCACACACACACACGGCTTTATTTTACTTTTTTTTTTTTTTTTTTTAATTTATTCTTCTTTATGTATGTATTTGTGGTTGATGCCCATTAATTTTTTTGGTTTTAGATTACTCTGCTAGGGGAGATGCAGCCTTTACCTCACGGGTGTCCAGAAGACACAACGCCTGGAAGTATAGTGCAGTGGAAGGGGGAAGGGACAGCAGACCGCTGAATTTCTGTTTTTATTTGTAATTAATGTGGAGTTTTTTGTTTTTTTTTAATTTACTTATATTGTACTGGTGCTCTGTCCGAGCGGGACATTATCAATGGTGAGGAACGGGACATCATCAGTGGCGCCAATCGGGACATAAGCAGCTGTGGTAACGGTCAGGCACAAAATACTATTTTTGTGGTACAGACTTATTTTTTATTTAAGAAAATGGGAAAACTGCTTATTTTAGTTGAGAGAAGAGTCTCTTTAGACGACTGCCTGCCTTACATTTTACTGTGTGTCATATGAAGTCGAGTTTGGGGGAGGTCTCTCGCTTGTTAAGCAAGAAACCAACATGGCGGTGCTAGCCTTTTTCCATGTTCTACTCGCCCAAGACAACGTAGAATGATATGAGGCAACTAGAGTTTTCCTGGTCTCTGTTGTCTCATACCGGACCAGCAGATTGGCTAGTGCAGCCAATCAGAAAAGAGAAAACACTTTCCACATTTTCTAATTAGGGAGAGAATGACCACAGTGCAGAGACTGAACTTCATTCTAATTCTAAATTCCATAATTAGCATAAGTTCTATCTCCTGGGCAACTCAATCCAGTGGAGTGATTGCTGTTTGTGAATATATACTGATGGATTTCTGGGGTCAGAAGATCTATATGCTGTCTGACTCTGTACCTGTAAAAACAGAAATAGTCCCTCCCAGTGGCAATCAACCTTATCGCTCATTGCTGAGAGAGGCTGATCGCCACTGGGACGGACTGTTTTCATTTTTACAGGTACAGAGTCATAGAAATATAGAATCTGATGGCAGAAAAGGACAGTTTGGCCCACCTATTCTGCAGAGATGCTCCCTACCTATTCTGTCTCAGCAGACCTTACCAGGTTTCTGTTGACCTTCCCACCTCTCTACCTCCTATACAATATACCCCATGTCTACCCTGTACATGCCTGAATCCTTCAACTGTTCTAGCCTCTACCACTTCCGCTGGCAATTCCAGGCATCCACAACCCTTTCAGTGAAGAGATATTTCCTCACATCACTCCTAAACCACTCCCCACCCTCCAGCTTTATTGCATGCCCTCTGGACCTGGTGCTTGTTCAAATTTGAAAAAGACTCCCCACCTGCACCCTGTTCAACCTTTGAGGTACTTACAAGGTCTCCATCATGTCACCTCTCTCTCTCTTCTCTTCCAGGGTGCAGATGCTGAGATTCCTCAATTTCACCTCATAGGGTTTATCGTGCAAACCATGCACCATTACAGTTGCCCTCCTCTGGGCCACCTCTATTCTGTCTATGTCCTTTCTGAGGCAAGGTCTCAACACTAAACACAGTACTCTAGGTGTGGGAACACCATTGAGCGATATAACGGTAACACCATCTCCCTCCTACTGCTGGAGATACCCCTCATTATACAACCAAGCATCCAGCTAACCCTACCCACTGCCTTGTCACACTGCCCTGCAACCTTGAGGTCCTCAAATATTATAATTATCGAGGTCCCTTTCCTGTCTAGTCACTGGTAGTATGTTCTCCCTATCCTGTACTTAGCACCAGGGTTTCTATGCCCTAGGTGCGCTATTTTGTACTTTCTGCGACTGAAACCCAAATACCATGTTTTTAACCATTCCTCAAGCTTCCAAGATCCCTGTGCATTTTTGTCCACCCTTTCTAGAGTGTCCACCCTACTGCAGATTTTGGTGTTATATGCAAAAGGTCAGACCTTCCCTTCCAGCTCCTCTACAATGTCCCGTAAGAAGATACTGACGAGCACTGGACTCAGTGCTGAGCCCCGTGGTACCCCACTAGTCACACTCCTCTTCCAAGAATGAGTGCTGTTAACTACCACCTTCTGTCTCCTATCCTTTAGCCAGTTTCTAGGCCAATTTACCATGATGGATCCCAGTCCTAAGCTGGTCAACTTCCTAATCAGCCTTCTTTGCAGCACTATGTGGAAGACCTTGCTAAAGTTCAAATAAGCTATATCCACTGCCCTCCCCTGGTCAATTTCTCTAGTAACCCAGTCAAACAAAATCTATCACTGGCATGATTCCCCGACAATCCATGTTTCTGTGGTCTTGCAGACCACTGGATTCAAGCTACTGTGCCAGTCTTTCTTTCAGTAGTGTTTCCAATTATTTCCCCACCACTGTAGTGAAACTGACTGGCCTATAGTTGTTAGCCTTCTCCCTGCTGCCACTCTTGTGTACAGGATCATCATCAGCCCTACTTCAGTCCTCCAGAACCACTCCTGTTTCTAGAAAGTTATTGAACAAGGCTGTTAGTGGGACAGCTAGCACCTCAGTGAGTTTGTTTAGTACCCTGGGGTGAATTCTGTCCAGTACAATAGCCTTGTCCACCTTCAGGGTTGCAGGTCTTCTCAGTACTCTTTCCTTTGAAAAAGGACCCATGTCCACCTCCCCCTCCCGAGTCAGACAGAACACAGATCTTTTTTGGGACGAGGGGGTGGGAACAAGAGTGGCTGAGTGTCAGTGGGTGTGTGGAGTGAAGGGTACAATTTAGACGGGACCGGGGTGGGAGCTATATACTTATTAAAAGTATAAGAGCATTGCAATCACGACTCAATGATGACTCGTACTTAACAGGTGCAATTACATCCTCCACCCCCCAAGAAAGGTAAATACAGTTAACATTTGCAGAGACACCGAGGTGGGAGGAGCTAGGTGCTACAAAAGGGTGGGTGGGTAAGAAAAAATAACTCACCATAGTAATGTTGTTTCTTCTAATGGAATCTTGCTGTATTCTGACTATATTCTGACTATATGCAGTTAGCCCCAGCACTTTAACTGCCCCGGAGAGTAAAGGGTTAACTCTATGCAAAGGCATAGAACATCGAGCTCGGTTTTCAAACCTCTGCCTGTGGTACTCGGAAGTGTAACAGTCAGATTCACACGAGCACTAAACTAACTAACTCAAAGGAAGAAATTGTTTCCAAAATGTTGTGCCAAATGGCAAAACAAAGCTTTAGGGTCAGAAGACTCAAGTTGAGAACACCCAAAAAGAACACAACACAACAGGTAGTGGTTTACCAAAATACTAAGTAACAAACAAACAGAAACCCCCTAAGAGATGGCGGCATGACCAGTACACCTATGGGGTGCAGCACTATGCCTGCCCCACCACATGCCAAAACTACTAGGTTCCAGGAGGGGAGGCAGGGAGGAAGGTCAGAATACAGCAAGACTCCATTAGAAGAAACAACATTACTATGGTGAGTAATTTTTTCTTCAAACAACATGAAGTCTTGCTGTATTCTGACTATATGCAGACTACCAAGCAGAACCCCCTTGGAGGAGGGAGTTACAGAACCTATTTTGGGAACAAACTCTGCAGCACAGCTGTGCCAAACCTAGCATCACTTTGTGACAGAATGTCCAAAGAGTAATGCTTGGTGAAGGTGTGAACAGATTTCCAGGTAGCTGCTTTACATATATCCACTAAGAAAAAATTACTCACCTTAGTAATGTTGTTTCTTCTAATGGAGTCTTGCTATATTATGACAAGTTGCAGTTTGTCCCACCACTAGAACTGCTCCAGAGGTGAAATAGTTAAATCCATTCCATGAATGGAACTTTGAGCACGAGCTCTAAGATAGAAGCTCTGTCTGTGTAGTTTCAAACCTGAACTGTCAGATCTTTACGAGCAAAAACTCACTAAGGTCTGTGTGGAAGCTGTAACCTACACTAGCCAACTGGCTACCTAAATAATAACACCCATTGCTGGTCCCAACACCAAAGACCTCAAGTCGGGGACCAGAATTAATAATATAATTTAACAATATGAGAAATAACACAAGAGAATAATAAACACCACACCCCAACCCCAAAAGGGGTGAAATGCCTAAAAGGCATAAAATAGTGCCCACACTAGGTTGCCCACACCATACCCAAGTAGAAGTTCTGAGAGGGGCAGGTTGGGGAGGTCATAATATAGCAAGACTCCATTAGAAGAAACAACATTACTAAGGTGAGTAATTTTTCTTCAAACAACATGAAGTCTTGCTATATTATGACAAGTTGCAGACTACACAGCAGTACCTCCATGGAGGAGGGACAGAACCTACCTAGAATAGGCTCTGAAGCACAGCTGTCCAAACCGAGCATCTCTCTAGCCTGGACATCCAGGGAGTAATGCTTGGTGAAAGTGTGTACCGCTTTCCAAGTAGCAGCCTGGCATATCTCAATATAGGGATGTCTCTGGCAGCAGCTAGAGATGCGGCTACCTCTGGTAGAATGAGCCCTCAAACCAGAGGGGATCTCTTCACAGTTTCTGATAACAAAATTGGATACAAGAGACAATCCACCTGGCAATTGATCTCTTAGTGGCAGGTTTCCTTTCCCAACCTCACCATAAGTGAGGAAAAGTTGGAGGATTCGAACCCATGACCCTTAGTACGTTCTAAATAGTAACTAAGGGCCCTCTTAACATCCAACTGTGCAATCTCCTCTCACCAGAAGAGGAGTGTTCAGTGAAGAATACTGGAAGGAGATAGATTGGTTAAGATGGAAATCTGAAACCACCTTAGGCAAAACCCTGTTAGTCCTGAGGACTACCTTATCCCTGTGGAAAGAAATAAAGTCAGTTTCTACTGACAAGGCTTGCAACTCACTTATGCTGCCTAGCAGAAGTGATAGCCACTAGGAAAACAGTTTTCCAAGTTAGATACTTCAGCTCTGCAGAAAACAGAGGTTCAAAAGGGGTTGCATTAACTGGGCAGTGCAAACATTAAGGTCCCAGGCAGGGCTGGATCCAAAAGGTGGATTAGTATGGAGTAATCCCTTAAAAAACTTGGAAAACACAGGGTGAGCGGAAAGAGAGGATGACTTTCCTGCTGAAACAAAAGCAGAGACAGCTGCCAAATGAACTCTCAGGGTAGCTGGTCTGAGGCCCAAGGAATTAAGATGAACCATGTAATCTAACACAATGGGCAAATCAGCAGATTCTGGGAAATATGCTTCCCTAGAACACCAAATGGAAAACCTTTTCCATTTAGAATTATAAGTAGCCCTAGTGGAAGGCTTCCTAGAAGCCTTTAGAATTTCAAGAACACCCTGAGAGACGGTAAGTCAGCAAATTCTAACTCCTCAAGAGCCAGGCCTTGAGGTTGAGGATTGAGGTTCGGATACCAAACCTCCCTGGGCACGGATAATAGGTTGTGATTCCTGGGAGACACAGGGAAGATTGACTGTCAGGGACAGAAGCAGTGGTACCAGGGCTGCCTGGCCCAATCCTGGAGCAATCAGAATCACACCTGCAAGGCTGGGATCTGATTTTGACTAACACTTTGAATAGGAGAGAGAAGGGGAAGCATAAAGAAACTTCCTTCCCAATCCAGAAGGAGGGCGCCCAGGGGACTGAGCCCAACACTGGAGGCCTGCAGCAGAACAGTGGAAGTTGGTGATTGTCTGGGGCTGCAAAAGATCTATCTGAGGGATGCCCATCTGGCAAAGACTATCCCCAGTACTTGAGGATCCAGGGACCATTCGTGATGGCCCTGAGAAATCCTGAGAGCATCTGCTAGAACACTGTCCTTTCCTGGAAGGTGAACTGCTATGAGGAAGTGTTCAGGGAATAGGCCAGAGACCACAACTTCATTGCCTCGGTGCACAAGGCCGAAGACCGAGTGCCCCCCTGCTTGTTGATGTACCACATTGTTGTGGTGTTGTCTGTTCTGACTTGTACCACTTTGTTCTGAACAGATGCAGAAAACACTTGAAGTGCTAAAAAGACAGCTCTGAGCTCCAGCAAATTGATGTGGAACAGAGATTCCTGGGGAGACCACACTCCCTGAGTGGAGAGGTCGCCCATGTGGGCTCCCCACCCCAGGAGGGAAGCATCTGTAGTGAGAGTCAACGATGAGCAGGGGAATGAAGGGACCCCAATCTTAAATTGCTCTGATCCTGCCACCACTGGAGGGCCTGGATCAAGGTTGAGTCACTGGGACCAACTTGGAAAGGGGTCTCTTCTCTGAGACCAATAGGTTCTCAAGTGAAACTGAATGTCTCTCATCTGAAATCTTGCTCCCTGCACTACAGCTGTGGATGCAGCCATGTGACCCAGGAGCTGCAAAAGTGTCTTGCTGGTCGAGAGCCATGAGAGTGAAGGAGGAGGCCAGAGCCACCAAGGTTCCTTACCCTTTCTAAGGAAGAAAAGCTCTGGCCCGGTTTGTGTCCAGTTCTGCATCTATAAAGGTGAGTACCTGGACTGGTTCCAGAACCGACTTTGGTAGATTTAGCAGGAAGCCCAGGGAGGTGAGAAGCTGCTGGGTGACTTGCAGGTGAGATTTTACCTGTGCTGGGGACTGGCCTACAATGAGCCAGTCGTCTAGATAGGGAAAAACAGCAATCCTTTGCCTCCTTAAGTGAGCCACTGCTACTGCCAGACATTTTGTGAATACCCTTGGGGCAGAAGTCAAGCCGAAGGGCATTGCCCAGAGTTACCATTCTGAACTTTGGTTTCAAAAGATGCTTGTTCAGATATCTGAGGTCTAAGATGGACCGCCATTCTCCTGTCTTTTTTGGGGTAAGGAAGTATCTGGAATACAGACCCCTGCCCTGGTGTAGGGGAGGAACCCTTTCTACTGCTCTGAGAGCCAACAGGGTTGAGACCTCTGCTTCTAGAGCAAGGGTCTCTAAAGAACACCAGGTAGAAAAGGCCTGGCTCCTCATCTTGGGGAACTTTTGAAGCTGAGAACCAGACCCTGGCTTACTACTTCCAGAACCCACTTGTCTGAGGTTAAAGACACCCAGTTCTGACTGCAGTAAGCCAACCTGCCCCCTACTGGTAAAGGAGAATCGGCCCTGGGCATCCCATCAGGGTGCCTGCTTGGCAGGAGCTTTAGGCTGAGGGGTGGGAGCAGGCCTGCCCACACCCCATCTGCCTCTGCAGAACCCCCTCTGAGCATAAGCAGAGGAGGCCTGAGTTTGGTAGAAAGGCCTGTGGAAAGGCTTACCCCTACCCCTGGGGGTGTGCCTCTGGGGAGTGGCTTGCCGCTCCTTAGCTTGGGCACTTTTGTAAGTAGTCCTATATTCATCCACCTTTTTCATATAATTCTCTGTCTGCTCCCCAAACAGAGAATTTCCCCTACAGGAAAATCCATAGCCTTAGTCTGGGTATCCTGTGAGAGGCTAGTACACCTGAGCCAGGCCAACCTCAAAAAGCTACAGATGTGGCCATGACTCTAGAGGAGACATCATTAACATCCACAGCAGCATGAAACTGCACCTTGAAGCCTCAATGCCATCGGCAGCCACCTGTTCAGCTCGCTAACAAGCTGGCCATGGGCTTGTTTGGCTAATTCCATAACAGTATCCCATCTAGATTTCTGATACCTTGCTACATAAGCCATATAATTTGCTTGCCTGAGTCTCAGGCGGTGCCATGTACTGTTTTTTTTGCCATGGCATCAATCTTCCTGGAATCCTTGTCAGGAGGATGTGAAGCCAGGGAATATTACTTTATCACAGGCCGCAGCCTGAACTACTAACATGACTGCATTGCTGAGAAAGAATTCTGTATCAGGACCTGACAATGTGTACCTTCTGTCCATCTTTTATCTACAGGAGGCACAGAATTAGGAGTTTTAAGATTTTTATTGTTTGTTTCCTAAAAGACTTATGCAAAGGAATAGACAATCTCCTAGACTCTGGAATATCCATCATTTCTACAAAATCAGGCTCCTCTTGCTCATCCACAGCTTCTTCAAAAGGAAGCTGGAGGGTTCAACAACTTTCTTGTAAAACATAAAATGAGAGGGGGACTCAGAAAGCATAGGGGGAGATTCTAAAGGTCTGTCTGGGGAAACGTCCGGTTCAATGTGCACACCCAGACCCTCCCAGCCACATTCATACTGTTCATAATCATCCTCCCCCTCCTCTGGTTCATAAAACTCCTCAACCTCATATTCTTGAACCGATGGAACTGGACGAACCAACCTTTTACCAGATAGTGGCGGTTCGGACGGGACCGGAGACGGTGACTGGACAATTTGAATAGCTCTTGCTATCTCTGCAGCAGTTGGAGAAGGGATTCTGGACTCCAAACCTGCTGACTTCCTTGTTCTCTTTACTGGAACTGGTTCCTCCGAACCAGCTTTCTTTTGCCCGAGAAGCTCGCCTCTGGTCAGGAGGGCATCCTCCGATTCGGGTTGGCACCAACCGGCTGGCCATCCAGGTCAGCGGACTTTTTTGGTCTCTCGCCCTGAGCCTGCCCAATCTCTTTTCCAGGGTGGCTGCAGGAAATTTACAAATCTGGCAGTCTGACTGAGGTGGTCAAACCCAGACAATATAACATGGTGTGTGGGTCAGCCTTGGCAAAGACTTCCCACATGACATCACAGTGTTGAAACCAATGGGCCCGGTTTTTCTTTTGGGTTTCTCGACTATAATGCCCTAGCCAACCAGAAAACTTGCTCCTTTGAACGAGTGCTAGCTAAGACAACTTTATCGGTTCCTAAACTGTGTCACGGTATTGGAAAAACGAATAAATCCGCTTTTTTAGAACCGATAAGAACTGAACCGTGACTTCTAAAATGACAAGCTTTTAAAATTTTAAGCTTTTAACTCCAGCTGATCGGTTCAAAACCGAACCGATAAACTTACAAGTTCCACACAGAAAATACAATTTAAATTACTTACGTATACCACAGACAGAGCTTGAACCTAACGGTTTTATGTTAAATAAAACTATTCTCGGTTGAATCGAACCGAGAAAACACTGTTTAAACCGAGAAATGAACCGAGCAGTAGGAGAAATCTCCGGAGCGACTGTTCAGTGAGGCGGAGTAAAGAATCTGACAGTTCAGGTTGGAAACTACACAGACAGAGCTTCTATCTTAGAGCTTGTGCTCAAAGTTCCATTCATGGAATGGATTTAACTATTTCACCTCCGGAGCAGTTCTAGTGGTGGGACAAACTGCAACTTGTCATAATACAGCAAGACTTCATGTTGTTTGAAAGGTATATCTCTAGCTGCTGCAATCGAAGCAGCTGTACCTCTGGTACAATGAACCCTCAGGCCTGAGGGAGGCTCCTTCCCAAGTTTGGAGTAGCAGAATTGAATACAAGAGACAATCCACCTGGCAACAGACCTTTTGATAGCAGGCTTGCCCTTTCCCAGCTCACCATAAGTGAGAAACAGTTGAGAACAATCCTTCCTATGGGCCTTAGTATGCTCAATATAGTAACTGAGAGCCCTTTTCACATCCAGACTGTGTAACCTCCTCTCCAGAAGAAGAATGATCAGTGAAAAAGACAGGCAGAGAGATAGACTGGTTCAGATGAAAGTCTGACACCACCTTGGGAAGGAACTTTCTATTGGTGCGAAGGACCACCTTATCCCTATGAAAGGAAATGAAATCAGGTTCCACTGATAAGGCCTGTAGTTCACTGATCCTCCTAGCTGAGGTAATGGCTACCAGAAATACAGTTTTCTAAGTCAAGTATTTCAGCTCAGCTGAAGATAAAGGTTCAAAAGGGGGCTGCATAAGCTGTGCAATACAGATGTTTAGATCCCAAGAAGGAGTAGGCTCCCGAAAGGGAGGATTGACATGGACCAAGCCTTTGAAAAATTTCTTGAAAACTGTATGAGAAGTTAGGGAAGAGGCCTTACCAGCTGAAAGAAAAGCAGACACAGCTGCCAAGTGCACTTTAAGAGTAGTAGGCCAGAGGCCTAAACTGTTAAGATGTACCAAATAGTCCAAAACAATGGCAATGTCAGCCAGCTCTGGCCTAGTATGCCTACTGGAACACCAAAAACCAAACCTTTTCCTTTTGGAGTTGTAAGTCTTCCTAGTAGCAGGTTTCCTGCTAACTTTTAAAATATCCAAGACTGATTGGAACAGCTGCAAACTTGCATATTCTAGCTCTTCAACAGCCAGGCTTTGAGCCTGAGAGTCTGAAGGTTGGGGTACAGAATCCTCCCCTGAGAGGAGGTGAGGAGATTGTACTGCCTGGGAAGACACAACGGCAGTGTTACTGACAGTGACAACAGCAGAGGATACCAAGGCTGTCTGACCCAGTCTGGAGCCACCAGAATCACCTTGCAAGGCTGGGACCTGATTTGTATCAGGACCCTGAATATCAGAGGAAAAGTAAGAAATGCATACAGAAACCTGCCTGTCCAATTTAGTAGGAGAGCATCCTGGAGAACAGAACCCAGAAGGGGTGGTCTGCAGCAATACAGAGGGAGCTGATTGTCTGGGACTGCAAAGAGATCTATCTCTGGGGTGCCCCATCTCCTGAAGATGACTTGAAGAACGACAGGGCTCAGGGTCCATTCGTGGTGACCCTGAATAATCCTGCTGAGAGCATCTGCCAAAATGTTGTCCTTCCCTGGGAGGTGCACAGCCATCAGAGAAACCTGAATGGAATAAGCTAGAGACCAAATTTTCATGGCCTCTGTGCACAAGGCTGAGGACCGAGTGTCTTTGTTTGCTGATGTACCACATGGTTGTGGTATTGTCTGTTCTGATCTGTACCACTTTCCCTTGGACAACTGCTGAGAATGTCTGAAGAGCCAGAAAGACGGCTCTTAATTCAAGAAGATTTATGTGCAGAAGGGACTCCTGGTGTGACCAAGTTCCCTGAGCTGTGAGATGATCTAGGTGGGCCCCCCACCCTAGAAGAGAGGCGTCTGTGGTGAGAACCACAGAAGGGACCTGACTGATAAAGGGCACCCCTTGTTGAAGGCTGCTCTCGTCCAACCACCACTGAAGGGCCTGGACCAAGGTTTTGGAGACTGGAACCAGTTTGGAGAGAGGGTCCTTTTTTTGAGACCAGAAAGATCTGAGATGAAACTCAATATCTCTCATTTGAAATCTTGCCCCCTGAACCACTGCTGTGGAAGCTGCCATGTGTCCCAGCAGCTGTAGAAAGTGTCTGGCTGGACAAGACACCAGAGGATGAAAAGAGGAGGCCAGAGTGACCAGAGAGTGAACCCTTGAGAGGGGAAGAAATGCTCTTGCTTGAACCGTATCTAGTTCCACTCCTATGAAGGTGAGAAGCTGGGCTGGCTCTAGAACAGACTTCACTAAGTTCAGAATGAAGCCCAAGGATTCTAGAAGTCTTTGGGTGACCTCTAAAGCTGACTTGACTTGGTCTGAGGATTGGCCCACTAGAAACCAGTTGTCCTGATATGGGAACAGAAGGATGCCCTGCCTCCTGAGGAATGCCACCACCACTGCGAGACACTTGGTGAACACCCTTGGAGCAGACATTAGAACGAAGGGCATGGCCCTGAATTGGTAATGGCCTGAGGGCAACTTGAACCTGAGGTACTTTCTGTGGGATCGTCTAATAGGAATGTGAAAGTAGGCATCTTTGAGATCCAGGGAAGCTAGCCAGTCTCCTGGTCTCAGAGAGGGAAGAATTACTCCCAGAGTCACCATTTTGAACTTTGGTTTTGTCAAATGCTTGTTCAGGTACCTTAAATCAAATATGGATCGCCACTCCCCTGTCTTTTTAGGGGTAAGGAAGTATCTTGAATACAGTCCTTTTCCCCTGTGACAAAGAGGTACCTTCTCTACTGCTTGCAGAAGCAGAAGAGAGGAGACTTCTGCCTCTAGGGCCTTTGTCTCCAAGGGAGAGGGAGGACTGAAAGACTTTGCTCTCATTTTTGGGAACCTTTTGAAACTAAAGAGCAAGTCCCTGGCTCACTACTTCCAGGACCCATTTGTCTGAAGTAACAGACCCCCAGGGCTGGGAGTAGTGAGCCAGCCTGCCCCCTACTGGGATTAGGGAGGCGACCCTGACTGACACCTCAGGGTGTCTGCTTGGCAGGGGGCTTGGACTGAGTAGCTGATGAGGTCCTGGTCACCCCACATCTACCTCTTCCCTTAAAGAACCCCCTCTGCTGGAAAGAGGAGGAGGAGGCCTGAGCTTGGTAAAAAGGCCTATAAAAAGGCCTGCCCCTGCTCCTAAACTGCTGCCTCTGAGGACTGGTCTGCTACTCTTTAGCTGCAGCACTCCTATAGGTGGTCCTGTACTTGTCCATTTTCTTCATGTAATTTTCTGTTTGTTCCCCAAACAGAGAATTACCCGTTATAGGAAAATCCATGACCTTAGCCTGGGTATCCTGAGAGAGGTTGGTACACCTAAGCCAAGCAAATCTCCTCAGAGAGATAGATGTAGCCATGACCCTGGAATGAACATCATTGGAATCAACAGCAGCGTGGAATTGCACCTTAGATGCCTCTATACCATTTGCAGCCACCTGCTCCAGCTCCTTGGCCAGCTGGGGAGGGACACCCTTAGCCAGTTCCAGAACCGTATCCCACATAGATTTCTGGTACCTGGCAGTGTATGCCATATAATTAGATTGCCTGAGCCCCAAAGATGATGCCAAGTACTGCTTTTTTGCCATGGCATCAACTTTCCTGGAATCCTTATCTGGGGGGTGAGATGCCAAAGGAATATTAGCCTTGCCACAGGCTGCAGCTTGCACTACCCCAACATGGCTGCTATGGGAAGAAAGGAATTCCATCCCAGGACCTGATGGAGCATACCTCCTGTCAATTCTTTTTTCCACAGGAGGAATGGATGTAGGAAATTGTAGAATTTTCTGTGTCCATTTCCCCAAGGATTTGTGTAAAGGGATAGACACCATCTTAGACTCTGGGACATCCATCATTTCCAGATAGTCAGGTTCTTTCTGATCCTGTTCAGCCTCTTCCATAGGAAGCTGAAGAGTCTCAGCCACTTTCTTGTAAAACAAGAAATGGGAAGGGGACTCAGAAAGCCTGGGAGGAGAAGCCTGAGAAGGCCTGTCTGGGGAGACATCAGGCTCTACTGGCTCACCTAGACCCTCACATTGTTCTTCTTCGTAATCTTCATCCTCCTCCCAATTGCCCTCATAGTATGCCTCAGGATCCAATTCTAAAGCAAGTACCTCCGACTGAACCGATCGGCTTTGAACCGAGACCGGTTAGTTGGAACTAGGCAAAGCGACTGTACAATTGAAATCGCTTTCGCTATTTCATCAGCAGTCGGACCACAGGAAGCCAAATCCAAACTGCCTGATTTTCTTTTTCTTTCACTCGAGACCGATTCTGCAGAATTGGCTCTCTGTTTGCCCGAAGAGGTATCGCCCAGGTCAGTGGGCACCTCTTCAGGTTCAGCCTCAACCGAACCAGGCTGGCCATCCGGGTCAGTGGACTTCTCGGCCTCCCTCTCCCTTAGCCTACTCAAACGTTCTTCCAGAGTGGCTTTGGGAAGGTTTTTACATATCCGGCAGTCTTCCTTGAGGTGGTCAAACCCCAGACAATACACACATACGAGGTGAGGGTTGGCCTTAGCAAAGGCCTCCTTACACTCGGTACAGTGCTGAAACCCAGTGGGTCTGTTTTTCTTTTTGGGTTTCTCAGACATGCCTTACAAAATAAAGTCACCCAAAAACAGCGGTTAAGCCAGGCGACTGTAACTTATCGGTTCCAACCGTGTCACGGGTCGGTTAAAAAATCCTGAAAGTCAGATTTTTTTTAGGAACCGATAAGTACCGGAAAAAACACACAAATACAAAGTATACAGAAAATACAGAATAGGTTTCAGTTCCAAACCGAACCGACTGGCAAAGAACCGAAAATAAAAACAATTTCTTCTGAAAATTACCACTACCTATACTACCACTTACTGGTACTGAGATAGAAGCAAGAATACCGATTTTCTACCGAACGGGTTGACCGAACCGACCGATTCGAACTCTTACTGAACCGAAGTGCAGGAGAGATCTCCGGAGTGACTTCACAGTTAGGCGGAGTAAGAAATCTGATGGTTACACTTCAGAGTACCACAGACAGAGGTTTGAAAACCGAGCTCAAGCTCAACGTTCTATGCCTTTGCATAGAGTTAACACTTTACTCTCTGGGGCAGTTCAAGAGCTGGGGCTAACTGCATATAGTCAGAATATAGTCAGAATACAGCAAGACTTCATGCTGTTTGAAACTACTGTTATTCAATTGGTGGTGTGAGAGAGAGTGATAATAGAAGGAATTCCTTCATACTTACAGTAATTTCCCTTTCTGTTAGCTCCAGCATTGTCAGTGGGGAAGGTAGTTAATATATATGGGTAACTTTGCTCCCCCACTTGGGTAGTGGTACAGCCCAAAACAATAGCATACAACTGAAGGGATGTGAACATTCCAAACACAGCATTACCTTGGTCTACATCTGTCCACATAGTACACAAAATATTCACAACTATTACTCAACATATACACACTATTAACACCCACCTCCGTAGTCGAATTCTCACAAAAACAACATATACCACAAAATTAGTTGTAACTTGGAAAAACATAGGCCTACCTTGTATGGAATGATGAAATCACAGTGGACATATCTATGTTTTCTCTCTACACTGTAGAGCAACAACAACTGATTAGACATAACTGAAAATGACAAAGACCTACCTTGTCTCAGGAGATGGTATCATAGTGAACACTTCTTATCTTGACCTCCTTTCCGTGCTGGAGATCAGTAACAGTCCTTTACGAACAGATCCCCATTGAGTCAGGTGGTCTTCCAAACTGCAAGTGCCTGTCTCAAAAATAAACAGCATATTTCGGTTGGTAAAAAGCAAAACCAACTACACTCTCAATGAGTGTTGAGGTCCCATGCTGATTCCCCAGATGTACTTGACTTCAAAAGTCCAGACACTGTACTCTGCTGCCTCACAGTGTAAACTGCAAGCTTATGCACCAGACGCCCAGAACAACCGATGAAGTCTTCACTTGAAAACTACAGTACACCTACAAATATAAATAAATAAATATATATATATATATACACACACAGATATACACACACTGGACAATATTCTCCAGAGAAGCCAGTGGCTCCAGGGAGAGGCCCCACTGACAATGCTGGAGTTAACAGAAAAGGAAATTTTGGTAAGTATGAAGGAATTTCTCCTTTTTGTATCACGCCATGTTGTCAATGGGGAAGGCAGTTAATACATATGGCCTCTAAAAAGCAGTACCCCTCCAAAGTAGGGCAGGGAGAATATTGTTCCCTATATAACCCTTATGAGTAGCAACTGGATTCATCAAACAATGCCCTCTGTTACCTTCTATGCCGACAGCCATACAGGGGCATTCCAGACTTCAACTGTGTGGAAAACTTATAGAAAAAAAAAAAAACATAAGTGGAAGATTACTAAATCAGGGGTCAAAATTGGCACCATCCCACTAGCCAAATTCTGGCATATTTTCTATTGGGCTAGTAAGATTTTCCTTTGCCTAGCCCTGTGGGCTTGTACTGGATAACACTTCAATAAGTACACCAGCTTGGTAAGTGGAAAAGTCTGTGGGGCTAGTGGATTTTCCCAGTCACTAGCCCTCCTGGCTAGTGGCTGCAAAACACAGGTTACTCACCTGTAACAGTAGTTCTAGGAGTGGTATATGATAGTCATCCACACTTTCTGGTAGTTGTCTTTCTCTTTAAGACTTGCCGGATACATCTTCTAGCTGGCTTCTCCCACCCACCTGGGTGGCAACTCACTTGGCTCCGCCCCATGACGCCAGATCTTGCCCACTGGAAGCAGTGTGTGTGCGCCGAAGCTGGGGAAGTCGGGCAGGGCAGTGTGAATAATCATCATATACCACTCCTAGAAAGTATTGTTACATAAGAACTTACCGTAACAGTAGATCTTCAAGGAACTGCCTCTTGCAGTAGGTTATTACACTTGGGAGTTCCACCAGATGGTGCTCTCACACGGCAGCTTCTTCCAGCAGTCTTCTATAGGGGCTGTCCACCTGACATCACTTCCTCAGGCTGTGTATAAAAGTGGGCAGCCCCAGGTACCCGCTATTCCCTGTTGGCTTCAGCATGCAAGGCAAGGACAGAGGGAAACCAAGGGACCAAGGAGACCCATCCCAACATCCCAAGATCTGTGGACCCTGAGCAAAAAGTCAGGGGGATAGAGGGCAGGACTGTACCTACTGCAAGAGACAGTTCCTCGAAGATCTGCTGTTATGGTAAGTTCTTATGTAATGATACCATCTTCTACATACTGGTCTCTTGCAGTAGGTTATTACACTTGGGAGAGTACCAAGCAGTTATAACCAAAGGGAGGAAGGGCATAGCAGGAAGCTGGGTGAGGAGCCACAGCAACCAGCAAAGCCAGGAAGACCGTTTGGGGAGAACAGAAAAGGAGCGGCAAGCACAAACCAGGTGGAAGCCATGGAGGAGTCTCAGAAACATCCAAGAGGCAGCCGTGGGAGCCCGGAAAAGGGACAGCATCCCAGAATGTCAAAGTCAGACCACCTCGAACCACACCTGGTAGGGCAGAGAAGCCAAGGGTGGGCGAGCAAGGAAGACTCCACAAAGGGAGAGTAGAAGCAGGGCCATGCCAATGATTCAACCTGATGAGCAGGGGTCGAGAGGCCATGGTGTACAGCAAGTCCAGTGGGGCACCCAAAGCGCCGTCAGAGACAGTTGTAGGCGTGTCGACTCGAACCACACCCGGTAGGGCAGAGAAGCCAAGGGTGGGTGAGGACAACATGCTCCAAGTAGGTTGTAGAAGACACAGAAGTAGGAGGCCATGCACAGTGATCCAACCTGACAAAGCAAGGGTTGAACGGCCATGGCAATAAGTCAAATCCAGGAGGGCTCACCATGCGCGGAGTGCACGGGCGGGTAGTGGAGTTCACCAGGGCGAGAAGCACCGGGCATGCCACAACAAAGAACTGAAGGGGCTCCAGGAGGGAGGACAGCAGGAGTTCCAAAAGGACCGCAGAGAGAAGGGAAGTGACCAGGAGTTTTTATTTGTCTTTGGTAACCGGGTAAGGCCCACTAGGCACAAGTGCTTGTTTTCAGGGGCAACCAGGGAGCACTGGGCAGTTAAGTGATTTGCTCAGAGTCACACAGTATGTAAGTGGAGGCTGTGAGAATCAAACATAGGTCTGGTCTGCTGGATGTACCAAGCATGTTCACAGCTCATTACTCTAACCTCTGGCCTGTACTGCCAGGATGAAGAAGCACGCCTCCAAAGAAAGGGTGAAGGGACTCCCGAGCACCTCCGAGGCAGGTGGAGGAGGCAGGGAGTAAGCTCGGAAGAGCGGTCAAGGAGGAAGGACAGGCCCAGCCCCACCAGAAGGACAGGCGCAGGACAGAGGGGCAGACATAGCAGCCGCACGAGAGGCCCCACCGTGGTCCCATGTCACACCCCAGGGAGGGGGGCCATGAACGGGATGCCCCCAGCAGCCTTGGAGGATGACGGGAACCGGGGACAAGAGAGGTCCCAGATCGACCACTGGGCATGACCGGATGGCAGGGCAGAGAACCCAGAAAGGCCTGGGGACCAGGACCAAAGAACGGGGCACCACAGAATGGGCGACAGCAACCAACAAGTGCACGTTGGGAGTCGAACCCAACAGCCGAAGCCAGGCATGGCGCTGCAAGGCGGCAGCAGCAGCAGACAGATGGGCAGATGCAGCAATGGCATCAGAGCCCGCAGGAAGCTGGCGTCAGGAAGCGTGAAAAAGGCGGACAGGGGCAGCGGCAACAGGGCCGACCCCTGGGAGGGAGGCAGTGGTGGAGAGAAGGCACCAAAGCGGAGGCAGACAAGGTGCGGAGGCACTGGACCACATGGCCCACATAGTGGAGACTGTGAAGCAGCAAGGCCACTAGAGGGCAAACCTGCATGCCAAGGAATGGAGGCACCAGAAGACCACATCTGGCAGACAAGAACAGGTGTGATAGGGCTGAGTGGTCTGGGCAGGAGCCCCCATGATGCCCACAGAGGCAGCCACAGGAGCGGCGGGCAAACAGGGAAAGCCCGACAGGGCGCTGCACAGCCGGAAGGCCCACCTGGGGAGGGGGGCGGACATGGGGAGATGGCAAGTCCCAGACATGGTGTCTGCCCCCTAGGGATCCCCCACAGCCGGACCCCCAGACATGGAGCAGGGGGGGCATCCCGACCCCCACGGGGTGGCACTGGAGAAGGGCAAGGAACGAGGGGCGAGACCCAGGAACCCCGACCGAGGCACAAAGGATGGGGAGCCTGAGGGGCTCAGGGACGGCGATGTAGGGGGGACCCCCCCCATCAATGCAGGAAAAGCATGCCAGTGCCAGGACAGGCGGGGGGGACCCCCGAACTGGGGATGTCCCAGGGCGTGGAGCCCCTGCTGTCGACGGGGAACCACCAACGTCAAAAAGGCAGGAAGAAGGGAATGGCCCGTTGACAGGGGAAGCCGCCCCAGTGACGAGGAGTGAAACAGGGACAGCCCATCGATGGGGGAAGCAGCCCCGTTGATGAGGAGCACTCCGTCGACAGGGAAACAGTCTCGATGGCCGAGATAAAGGAAATAAGACTCCATCGATGGGAAGTGCTCCCGTCCGGAATAACAAACATGCTCTTGTCAGGTGGGGGGGCTGTGCTGTCGGTCGAGGAGCGTTCGTCGATGGAAACAGTACCAGCGATGAAACATGCAGAGAGTGCTCTATCGACTGGATGTACGTCGACCAAGAAAGAGGAGGCAGAATGCCCAAGGCGACGGGTATGACCCGTCGACGATAAAGGGAGCAACGAAGGCTCCGATGACAGGGGGAGCAGCCCCGTTGACGAGGAACACTCTGTCAATGGCGTAGAAGCAGGAGAAGCCACTGTCGATGGAGAAAGGTGGAGGGAGTGTGAGGAGTATAAATCCGTCACCCCCATCAGCTGGGAACGTGAGCCCTGAGCTGGGGACCCTTACAGTGGGACCCCGAGGTCCGTTCCAGCAGGGCTGCTAAGCAGCCAGAAAGCCAAGGGCCCAGCAGGAGCGCCGTGCCAAGAAGTAGCAGGGTTACTGTGAGTGGAGCACAGGCCCACACCAAAAGAAAGGGAACCGGGGTAGCCGTGAGTGGTTCACAGGCCCGGGATCAGAGGCAGGAGCCAGGGTTGCTGTGAGTGGTTCACAGGCCCAGGACCAGAGGCAGGAGCCGGGGTTGCTGTGAGTGGTTCACAGGCCCGGTCCCAGAAGCAGAAGAGCCGGGGGGTCTGTGAGTGGTTCACAGGCCCCACAGAGAGTAGAAAAATTGGGTTCAAGTTCATGTCGAAGACTGCAACACCGAAGACTGAGCTAGCTGATGTGCAGGCTGAAGCCAGCGGTAAAATGAACAGTGGGTACCTGGGGCTGCCCACTTTTATACACAGCCTGAGGAAGTGATGTCAGGTGGGCGGCCCCTATAGAAGACTGCTGGAAGAAGCTGCCACGTGAGAGCGCCACCTGGTGGAACTCCCAAGTGTAATAACCTACTGCAAGAGACCAGTGCGTAGAAGCTCTACTGTTAAAGGTGAGTGACCTGTTTCTAGGGATGTGGGAATGATGTTCTATCCACACCTTCTGGCAGACTCCAAGCCGTTCTCCGGGAGGAGGGAGGTAAGGCACACATCCCCTACTTAGGGAACAGAGACTGGAGAACTGAGGCCCCAAAACCAGCATCCCAGCGTGACTCGAGGTCAACATGGTAATGGGAAATGAAGGTGTGTGCTGACTTCCAGGTAGCAGCCCTGCAGATTTCCTGGATAGGGACGTCCCTAGAAGCAGCCACTGACACAGCGGTATGGCGGGTGGAATGAGCCCTTAGCCCAACAGGAGGCTCCCTACCCACCAACCTATAGCAGGTCCACTTGGCAGCAGGTCTGCCAGGCGCAGCTTCAGCGTAGGTGACAAACAGCTGGCGAACCTCTCCTTGAACTAGGCCCAAAGTATGGAGCCAGTGTTTGGCCTCTGAGGTGTGATTTGGGAAGAACACCAGCAGAGTCATCACCTGATTCAGGAGAAACTCAGACACAACCTTCAGGAGGAACTTTGGGTTGGGGCACAGGACAACCTTGTCCATGTGGAAGACCAGATAAGGAGACTCCACCGAGAGCGACTGGAGCTCACTAATCCTTCTGGTTGACATCATAGCCACCAGGAAGGTGGTCTTCCACGACAGATGATTATCAAAAGAGGCTAAATATTCTGGGTTTATATTCCTTGGAATATAGGCGTTTAAGGGGGGATATGTGTTTAATCTATAAAGCCACTATTGATCCAGATTTATGGGAACTACTGGGTTTGAGGTACAGGGAATTGTCGGGTAATACTAGATCACACCCTCTACAACTATATGTGGAATGTCCAAAAACCAAAAAAAGAAAATCCTGGCTCACGCTGAGAGTTACCAATATTTGGAATAGGTTGCCATTAGAGGTGGTGGCTAGTGTAACTGTGAACGCATTTAAAAACAAACTAGATAGCTTCTTACTTAAGCATAATATTCAGGGTTATTAATAAATGGCGAGCAAAAGGACTAACGTCTATATAGCTCTGTACTTACCTATAAGACCTATGAGACCTATGAGGGGAGACATGTCACACCTGTACATCGGTTCGAATGGCTTGCCCATAAGCTTTGCCAAAACCAGCAACAAGTCCCACGGTGGTGGTGGTGGTTTGCGCACTGGAAGGAAAATGTGGTCAAGGCCTTTGAAAAAGTGCCAGACCACCTTCTCCTGTACCACCGACTGCTGACCAGCCCACACCTACTAAGCAGAGATGGCTGCCAGGTGCGCCTTAAGGGTCGTCGACCGAAGTCCCCCCTGGGGAGAGAGAGACCAGAGATAGTCCAAAATGCTAGCCACCAGACAGGATGAAGGGTCCAACTCCTTGCCCTGACACCAAATGGAGAATCTCTTTCATTTGAAGGCATAGCATTTTCTAGATGATTCTTTTCTAGATGCCTCCATGACAGTGAGCACATCTTCAGAGAGAACCAAAGCCTGGAACTCTGGTCGCTCAGGAACCAGGCTGTCAGGTGCAGGGATTGAAGGTCTGGGTGGAGAACCTTCCCCCTGTCTGACTAAGAGCAGGTCCGATCATATGGGAAGATGCCTCGGGAGCCTGTTGCTGAGGCTGAGGAGATCGGGGTATCAAAACTGGCGGGGCCAGTCTGGAGCCATCAGGATCACCTGTGCCTTGTCCCTCCTGACCTTGAGTAACACCTTGTGGATCAAGGGAAGTGGAGGGAAGGCATAGAAGAGGCCTGGGGTCCAAGGCCTCAAGAAGGCATTCCCCTGCAACATTCCCTGCTGAGGGGGGGCCGGCACCAAACAGCCTCAGCTTTGTGTTCTCCCTGGAGGTGAACAGGTCCACCTGAGGGGTGCCTCACTGGGAGAACAGACTATGAACTACCTCCGGATGGAGTGACCACTCATGAGAAGTCTCGCCCACCCGGCTGAGGGTTTCCACCAGCTGACTGGAGACTCCTGCCACATGGATGGCTAGATCTGCTTCCAGGCTGCGCACAAGAGTCCAAGTATGGACAGTTTCTTTGCACAGGAGCAGGGAGTGCATTCTAGCTTATTTGTTGAGGTAGTACATTTTCATGGTGTTGTCTGTCTGGACTTGAACCACTTGACCCTGAACAAATGGAGTGAAGGCAGTCAGAGCCAGCCGGACTGCTCGGAGCTTCAGCAGGTTGATGTGGCATCGGGACTCCTGAGGGGTCCAGAGCCCACGGACTCTGTGTTCCCCCAGATGGGAACCCCAACCCGTGAGAGGGGCGTCGGTCATCAGGATGACCCTCAGCTCAGGTGGACAAACAGGATCCCTTCCTGCAGATGCTCTAGGATAAGCCACCACTGGAGGGTGTCCCACATCCTCTGGGTCACAGTGACCAGCTGGTCGAAGTGACTTTTGCGCTGAGACCACTGGCTGGCCAGCTCCCACCGCAGGGAGTGCACATGCCAACGGGTCCATCAGACCACACTGGTGCAGACCACCATGTAACCCAGAAGGTGCAGGAAGTTCAGGGCAGGGTGCAAGTGCACAACCAGAGACTAGGCAAAGGAGGAGAGAACCTCTGCTCTGTCCACCAGGAGCCAAGCTGTGGCTTGGCATGAGTCGAGTTCTGCCCCAATGAAGCTGATCACCTGTGAGGGTACGAGTTCCGACTTGGCCTCAATGACCAGGATGCCAAGGTCGATGCAGGTCTGGAGGGCCTGGTCTCTGGACTGCTCCACCTCCTGTCTGGAGGGACCTGCTATCAGTCAGTCATCCAAGTAGGGGTACACCCAGACCCCTCAGCACCTCAGGTAAGCTGTCACTACTGCTATGCATCTAGTGAAGACCCTAGGGGCTGAGGAGAGGCCGAAAAGCACGGCTTCTAACTCGTAAAGGGTCCCCTTTGCTCAGAAGCGGAGGAACCTTCAGTGGGATGGACAGATCGGGACATGAAAGAACGCATCCTGAAGATCCAGAGAGCAAAACCACATGTTTTGCTCCAGAGATGGTATTATCTGGGACAGAGTTACCATCCTGAAGGTGCTGGACCTGAGGAATTTGTTCAGGTCATGCAGATCTAGAATAGGGTGCCAGCCCCTCGTCTGCTTTGGCACCAGGAAGTGCCTGGAGACAAACCCTATGTGTTCCGGAGGATCCACAACTCTAACCCTGACCTCCTTGTGGAGGAGCTGGACTACGTCATATCGAAGAGCCAATCGAGCGTCTGCGGATGCCAAGTCCTCCCATGGGGCGAGGGCTCGGCTTAGAGGGTACTGCTCGAATTCCAGAGGAAGATCCTGACTGACCACTTCCAGAACCCACCTGTCCATGGTAAAAGCAGACCAGGCCGAAAGGAAGTGGCGGAGCTGGGCCCCACAGGAGGACCCAGAGGAGGTGTGGCGGGCATGAGGGTGGCAACCCCATCCCATCACTGAGCAGGTTTGGAGGAGGAGAATCCAGCTGAGGAACCACCAGGTCCCTTCTCTCCGGGCTTTCTGACCATCAAAGTCACGGACTTGGCCCGAGGTCGCCAGGACTGAGCCTGCTGTACAGACTGAAGCTGGGCTGGTTTTGCCGCAGAAATAAAGGATCAAAAGGGCTTGCGCTTCTGCTGCTCAGAGCACTTGGAGTCCTTCTGGGTGGATGAGACAGAGTCCAGGGTGGCACTGGACTTCTCAATGCGCTGGAGGTGACCCTCAAAACCAGGTCCAAATAGGTTGCTGCCTAAGAACGGTACATCCGCCAGTTTGTGCTGGGTGTCTGCCGTGAAGGTCGAGATCCACAGCCAAGCCCTACAGTGCATGGCAACCGCGGCCGCCACCAAGCGGGCACAGGAATCACCAATGTCTGGGCCGTCTGAAGTTACTGTTTAGCCACAGCATGATCCTGGTCACGGACCTGCTTGACCGTAGTCTGGAGGTCTGCAGGAAGATGAGGAATCACCTCATCCAGAGAGCCCAGAAGGGCATGGGAGAAGTGTGCCATAACGATGGCCGAGCTCGCCTGGCGGAGGCCAAGCGAGGAAGCAGCATAGACCTTTTTAGCAGAGTGGTCCAATTTCTTGGACTCCTTATCCAGCGGTATGCTGATGTCCCCATATTGCTCGAGCGCCGGAACACGGAGTCAGCCACCAACCCCTCAGCCGAGGGATGCTCCATGAACCCTGAAAGGGTACCGGTGAGCACTGCATATCTGCAGGCCATCCAGGCCGAGGGTGCAGAGCAAGAGGCGGGGCTCTGTCAGAGCTCCAGGGCAGAGCTGAACACAGCCTCGGCCACTGGAAAAGCCTCCGTTGGAAAGTCCTCTTTGTCCAGAATTTCTGGAAGTGAGGAGCGAGTCCGTTTTTGAACCAGCTCCAGATTCATCCCTGTGGACTTGGAGATGAGGCAGAGAATGCCAATGAACAAAGTGGGGCCTTCATTCATTGAGAGATTCCCCAATGGCTTCATATCCAGAGGACGGGAGTGCAGAGAGGAATCCTTGGACTCTGAGGAGTCCATATAAAGCGGGCAACCACCAGAGTCACTCTTGAACCGCCGAGGGCGGCCAGGTGTAAGAGTGACCAACAGCCAATGGGGAAGCCCTTTAGCCAATCGAGACTCCTTAGACGAGGCACCAGTCGACTGAATGCTTGGGCGGTGGCTCCACCACTATCAAAGAAGAAGCCAGCTTCAGCCAAGCCAAAACGGTCTGGACCGGCTCCGCTGGGAGAGGAATGGTGTCGACCGGGTCGGTCTTTCGAGTGACAGCCAGGTACTGGCCAGGGTGGTAGCCAGTGTCAGCTTTGGCCCGGTCAGAACAAACTGTTGCACATAAGGTCTTTGTTGCATCACCGCAACTTGCGATAAAGCCTCTCCTCAACCAAGGAGGGAGAAGACAAACAGCAGCACTGCCACTTTGCATGGTGCCGAGAGTGAGACTGCCAATGTCGGCAGGTCCTGCTCAACCCAGAGGAGGCAGATGACCGACACCGAGACCTCGGCCATTAGTGGTGCTGATGGGGGGGGGCCTCAGAGGGAGCCAGGGAGATCCACAGCTCCACCTGGTCAAGGTTGGTGACCGGAGGGGCTGACTCAGCTGGCTAGGTCGCCCTTCAGTGGTCACTGGCAGGACCGGGGTCCTGAAAAGAGAGTTGTCAGCCTCTTCAGACAACAACCGGTCGACAGGGTCAAGAAAAATCTTGTCCGAATCGTTGGCTGGCATCTCAACCAACTGCCCCGACGGGGTTTCCGTGAAGTCAGCAGCCACGGCTGCGGTTTCGACTGAAGCCAAAACCGAAGATTCCTGAGAGCAGGAATGCTCCCAGTCCCAGGATCGTCGACGATGAGTCTTCGCTTCATCCTTCTTGAACCCTTCTTGCATACGAGAGAGCTGTGCGACTCGGAAGGGCCCTGTCCCTGGGTCAGGAGGGACTGGCACAGTTCCTTGAAGGAGGCTGAATAAGTGGAACCCAACTGGAGCAGAACGAAGGCCAAGGCAGACAAGGATTGAGCGGTGGCCTGGGCTGCCTCCTCCTCGAAGGCCTTGAGTTGCTCCAACTGCTCAGCGGACCCCACGGCAACGGAGACCATTCAACGGGCATCCTCTGATTTGACCAGCTGATAACGTTTCTCCGGATGACCCAACTTCAGGTGGGCAGCGCGGTCCTCCAGAACCATTGGGTGAAACAATCGACAAAAGTCGCACGCCTGCTGATCAAGATCGTGGCCCAGAGAGTAGACGCACTAGGTGTGGGGGTCGGTACACAACATCTTCTGCTCACATGGGCACTGGCAAAATCAGGGCAAGGATTTATCCTCCATCATGGTTGCGATCGAAGATCAAGGTGAAGACGAAACTCGAACGAGTTTAAGTTTTGGAAGTAAATCTGAAGATTTAAACACCACGGCCTACTCAATGCAGGAGCGGTAAGGAGGGAACCTGCTTCTTCCAGCAGAAAGGAAGTTCCGGAGTCATGAGGCGGAGTCAAGGGAGTTACCACCCACATGGGTGGGAGGAGCCAGCTTGAAGACGTTTCCGGGCAAGTCTAAAAGGGAAAGGCAACTGACAGAAAGTGTGGATAGATCGTCATATCGACGTCCCTAGAAACTTAATTTCAACTCCTTAAAAATCACTTGAATTCTGTCCAAAAAACACAGTCCCCTCAATCCAGGGAGATTTAATCATTCTGGAAGAATGTGTTCTGCTCATAGTGAGCTGTTCCTTTCCATCACATTTGATTTGTATCCCTGGGCCTTGCTCACCTGACTAAGGTGATTTCGGGGCTCTACTACTCACTTGCTGTCTGAAGGATACAAGTCAATACACCAGTAACAAGTCAATCATGTCCAACCTTCAACATTTCCCCGATATCTTGGGGCATGCACTACCTTGTCCCTATGCATAAACAGACAAGAATCCACGTGCACAAAAATGCCTGGAGATTGCAAAGCCTCCTGGCTGAGCCACCGCAGACAGGAAAACACATTTAAAAAACATCAGATTTAATGGGACCAACAACAAAATCAAAAGAGCCCTGCACAAGGTGTGTGACACCCAGCATAAGTACCACGGAGGAGCAAAGGACTGCTAAAATGAACAAGTTGCGCTGATTGCTTGAGAAAAATGAGTACCCTCTGCAATGGTCCTCTAGCAAGTCCTCACAGATGGTTGCAACACACCACTGAAGATAGCTACCAGAACCCAGAGGGTGCTCAGTCCTAGGCCTTGTCCACTCCCACCTGCAAAAAGGGGCATGAGAACTTTGGCAGCATAGACTTGATGGATTGAATACCCTAGACTTTAGTCCAAAAAGAGACTGCCAAGAAGAAAAGCTTCTAGCCACCTGAGAGCCCCTAAGTCCGAAGTCTCATTATTTCTGCAGCTTGACCGTCACTGCAACGCATACTGTTAGGAATGCAACATTATTCTTTACAGAGTAGGCCACCACTCAGGATGATGCCTGCATAGACAAGAAACCAGACAGAGAACCATGACATTTTTGCTCTCGCTCTCTGCAGGTAAAGGGTGCAGTACCCCGGGCAACCAGAGAAAAACAATGCAAGTAGCTATGCTCTATTAGCGTCCCACTGCTGGAACGACTCATCCACCACCTCTGCCCATAGGCAATGAGGTTGACTTGAAGAATCCCGACACCTGAGACTTTTCCTGACATGAACTGGTCAATCTGAGGATGATCAGGAGCTCCTGCATAGCACATCAGACACCTTCGGGTTCAATGATCATTCCCACAGATACGGCCTCTTGCAACTTAGCCTGACAGCCTGAGCATTTAACTCCCCCACTAGGAGAACTGTTTTCAGAAAAAAAAAGACTGCTCTTTATCTGCTGAGGTACCGTTTCAAGAGCAGTCCATGCTTTTTGCACCTCCCAAGCAGGACCTAACTACCTATTGCTCAGGACCGTGGTCCTGGAAAAGAATCAAGGCTAGACACACTGATCTCATCCAGAAGTGATTTGTACAAACTGCAGATAAGGGCGTCAGGTACCCTGCACAGCAATCCGGTCTAGGACTGCCTTTTGAAGCTGAGAAGCTGGCAACAGAGTCAGTACCTGGCTCTATAGGACCTTGATGAGAGGTCCCCTAAATGAATTCTTAGAGCTCCCCTACAAAACATGCAGTCGCGATACTAACCTGTATAATGGATACAGCATCTGGTAATACACCCCGACACATAAAAAGACCAAGAAAAAGGTAGCCTGTCTTGTGGAGGAACCATGCAGAGATAGGCCCATGAAACAAGATCTATCGCTGCAATTTCTAGACCTGTTGCTTGGATCAGCTTTAGAGCAGACAGGCTATATCCATCACTTGGAGCAGCTTAGGTGCAGACTGGCTATCTACGATTCCAGACTCTCCCAGGACAAACCTTTCTATATGGTTGTAGAAAGAACAACCTTCTGCCTGACACATTGTTCCCAGGTGCTTCCCTTTCACCACAATGCCAGGGAACACTTTTCCCTCTTGCTGATCCAACTGCCCATCTGTAAGATACCTGGGGCCTTGCACAGATACCACAACTCCACTGGTGGCCTGACAAGGCAGTAGGCCCAGTAAGGGTATATGTAAGGCCCCCTCCTTCCCAAGGCTGTCCCCAGCACAGTTAGACTTAATAAAACATTCTTTGCACAGCTGCTAAGCTGAATAAAAAGGCTTGGTACCTAAAGAAAAATTCATTTCCAAATGAATGTCTTCTGATGGTTTCAGTTCAGAAGCTGGAATGGCATGAGAAGGACTATTGGCATTCGACAGGTGCCAAGGAAACCCTTAAGGAATTCTTGGATAAAGGACTGCAAGGCCACTACCCTGATCATCAGATGTGAGACACCTATATGGAAAAGTTTCTCAGCCATGGAAAAAAAGGAAAAGGAAGACAGAGACTGGCCTATACACTGCCATTTTAAAACTGCTCTGCTTCTCTGATGACTAGAGTTATGATAATGCTTAAATCTGCCCCTGGATTGCCTGAGGGTGGCAATACTTCTGCTCCCAAAACTATGGCGAATTTCTGCTGCTGCTAGAATACAGACAACTGTCCCTTATTCTAGAGACCTCCAGAATCCTATCCACGTTGACACCAAAGTCCAATTCCCTAGCAAGAAGAATAGAGTACAGATTTTCCTTATACGTTCTTAAATGCAGCCCAGTGGGACCGCTACACCCCTTGTATGGCTGTTGCAACATGGGGAATGAGCAAGCCATTGTACACAAAACTGCCTGCAGCCACATCTCCAAAATGGAAGAGTCCAACAAAATTAAAGAGGCTGAAAATATATGTCCCTTCCAAATGCTATGGGTGAACCGCCCCGCAGCAGAGATTCAGGCAGGCTAAGGCCCTGGGAACAATGATTGAGGCGAACAGGGATCACAGACTGATGCCATTTGTGGTGCAGTCTTGTCTGCATGCTGTGCCCACTGATCTGCCATAAGGCCTTTGCAGGGCCGTCGAACCTTCAAATGAAAAATGAAGTGTCCATAGTGCTGCATACAACCTCATGTGCTACTGGAGGAACTGCTCTTAAAATATTTCCCCCTGGGCCTGGTTAGTCGGATCTGCTTGCCCACCATGGTACATTCCTGATGTCACTTAATCACTAAGACTGGAATGTGAAAAAGCACTGAATAAAAGAACTTCATAGCCAGGGTAAATGTGGACAGAATGGGGTTAGCAAGGCATAAAATAAGCTGGTTTGCATAGCAATCTGCTACCGAAAAAATGTGATTTGCTAAGCAAGTGCAGCCTTGATTAGCAGAAGTGGCTAATGAACTGATTTGTGGTACTGTAGTAAAAGTGTCCAAATTGCAGTACTTTTTTCCTGCAGTTGAGTAAAAAGTACAGAATTGATGTAATTTACCTCACAGTTTGACACTTTTTTCCCCACAGCTTCACTCTGATGAACTTATTCTACAGATAAAAAAAGCCATTTTCTGAAACATAGAATTTGACGGCAGATAAGGACCGCTTGGCCCACCCAGTCTGCCCATTTCCCTACCTAATGGATAAGCTGCAGATCCTAGTTAACCAGCAGCCTACTTCTTCCTACCCCCACCCCCTAGAATTGCCTTATGACTGTCCCATGCACGCTTGAATTCCACCACTGTTTTTGACTCCACAACCTCCTCCGAAGGCAGCCTATGCATCCACAACCCTCTCTAAAAAATACTTCCTTAAATTACCTCTGAGCCGCCCCCCATCTTCAAATTGTGCCCCCTTGTTCTTGCACACCTCTTTTTTTGAAAGATGCTACCCTCTTGGACTTTGTTGATTCCCTTGAGGTACTTGAAGGTTTCTATCATGTCCCCCCTCTCCCTCCTTTCCTCGAGGCTATACATATTAAGCTCCTTAAGTCTCTCTTCATATGTCTTCGGTGCAGACCCTGCACCATTTTAGTTGCCCTCCTCTGGACAGCTTCCATCCTGTCTCGTCTTTGCAGAGATTGGGTCTCCCAGAACTGCACATAGTACTCCAGATGGGGTCTCACCAGCTGTCTGTACAGAGGGATAATAACTTCCTGTTTTCTACTGGTGATGCCTCTCCCACGCATCCCAGTATCCCCAACCCTCCTTGCTGCCTCTCACATTGCTTTTCCACCTTTAAGTCATTTGATATGACTACCCCAGGTCCCTTTCCATTTTTGTTGTTGTTAGTATCTCACCCCCCATTGTGTACTCTTCCCCTGGGTTTTTGTTTCCCAGGTGCATTACCTTGCACTTCTTAGCATTGAATCTAAGCTGCCATACATTTGACCATTCCTCTAACCTTGCCAAGTCCCTTCTCATCCTTTCCACCCCACCTTGTGCATCAACTCAGTTGCAGATCTTTGTGTCATCTGCAAAGAGACATACTTTTCCTTCCAGTCCCTCTGCAATGTCGCTTATAAAGACATTGAAGAGGACCAGTCCTAATACTGAACCCTGCAGTACCCCACTAGTAACCCCCCTTTCTTCAGAGTGGACTCCATTTACTATTACTCTCTGTGTCCTATTCTCCAGTCAATTCTTTACCCAGGCTGTCATCTTGGGACCCACTCCCAGGCTGGCTAACTTGTCTATTAATCTTTTGTGTGGGACTGAGTCAAATGCCTTGCTAAAGTCTAGGTAGGCCATGTCCATAGCCTCCCTGATCTACTACTTTGGTCACCCAGTCAAAGAAATCTATCAGATTTGTCTGGCATGACCTTCCGCTGTGAATCCATGCTGCCTTGGGTCCTGTGCCCACTGGCCTCTAGATACTCGACAATTCTTTCCTTCAGAGTGATTCCATCATTTTCCTATCACTGAGGTTAAACTAACAGGTCTGTAGTTTCCTGCTTCTGCCTTGCTCCCACTTTTGTGAAGGGGAATCACATCTGCCCTCCTCCAGTCCTCGGGTACCACCCCATCCTCCCATGATTTGTTAAAGAGGGTAGTCAGTGGTGTCACTAGTTCTACCCTTAGTTCTTTTAGAATTCTGGGATGAATCCCATCAGGCCCCATTGCTTTGTCCACCTTCAGTTTTAAGAGTTCTTGCAGAACCCTTTCTTCTGTAAATGGGCTGGTATCAACTTCTGTATCCAGAGTGTTTCTACTACTGTTTGTTTTAGGTACCTACCCCTCTTCCTTTGTAAATACTGAGCAAAAATATTTGTTTAGTATCTCTGCCTTTTCACAGTCACCCTCTGCCCACCCTCCCTCCCTTTATTAAGCCTCACTATCCCTCCCTTGGCCTTCCTTCGCCCTTGATGTACCTATAAAGGTTTTATCCCCCTTCTTAACTGAGTTGGCTATCTTTTCCTCGGTTTGGGCCTTTGCTGTTCTGGCTGCCTTCCCAGCTTCCTTTTGCTTTAATTGATACAGTTCTCTGTCCTGCTCCTTCTGTGATTCCTTGTACTTCCTGAATGCTTTCTTTTTCTCTTGAACCTTCACTGCCACTTCCTTTGAGAACCATAGTGGTTTCTTACATCGTTTCGTTTTGTTTATTTGCTTCACACAAAGGCTTGTTACCTCTGTGATGGCAGTTTTTGTTATTCCCCATTGTTCTTCCACCACTCCTTCCTGCCCATTTGCTAGTGCATTCCTTAGGCACTCACCCATTTTGGCAAAGTCAGCCCTCCTAAAGTCCAGTACTTTTGCCTTTGTGTGGCTTAACTCTATTGCTGTGTTTATTGTGAACCATACTGTTCGATGGTCGCTAGTTCCCAAACGTGGCTGTTTGCTAATAAAAAATGATTTGATTAGCAAATACTGCTAACCAAGTTTCCAAAACTAATTTATGCCTTGGGTTAAAGACTCAATGTCATATAAACCTTCTTTAGTTGTAAGACTTTGTAGGTCTCAGTCATCAAATAGGACGGTGATTTTGAATAGGACAAAAAGGGGGTGAAAGGCTTGTATTTAGTACCACTCCTCCTCAAAGAGAGACCATCTTCTCCATTAGAATGATCTGTTTCCACTGGGTCAGGATTCTCCCAGACCCCCCTGCATCCACATATTAACCTTCCATGTTGCCAAGATCGGGGGTCGCCTGCAAATGTGGGTGAGCAGGGTCACTCTGCTCTGACGCACTTGGATGTACCTATATGGTGCCTCTGACCTGAAGGACCCACTTTGAATTTTGATGTCTTCATAGGTAAGGTCTAAGGCCTGACCTGCAGATCATCAGCCTGAAGCATGTCCATTAACAGTAGTACTGTGAACTTGTGCAACTCAGCTTAACCAGTGCCAGCCGGTACCACAGATGCATCATCCCTCCCTCCAAAGGTCAGGGGGGTGCGTGTGTGTGTGTGTGGGGGGGGGGGTAACGAAATAAAAATATTAGATTGCCCTGTATGGTGAAGACAGTATGATTCCATAGGAGACAGGGGTCACAGTCCCATGGCAGGTCTTGTATCTCTTGAAACGAAATGTATACGATAAGCCATGGTGCCACCAATCTTTTTTAAACTTTGCAAGACCCTGATACTGATCCTGCCAAAGAACACCAGTCTCAAGCACCTAAGAGTACTCTGATTCTACACACTGCCCCTTCACAGTCCAACCTACTCTACCTGCCCACAGAGGAGGGGTCTTACTGCGTTCACTGAAGTTCCTTCTGTTTGTTCCAGAAAAATAAATAGTTTTACCTCTGCTCAATGCATGAATACCAGAGCATATATCCATTTCACCCCTCATCAACCAATTAAGATATCCATGTGTGGCTAAAACCTTGTTTTCAGCTCCTCACTAAGCCGAGCACTCACAGAACATACACTCTGTGAGAAAGGAGTTTTGGCATTCAGCTTACTCGCTAGAAGCACCTGTTAGTGCTACCATGGTTACAACAAAGTCTCTGTTAGTAAAACATCAGCAAGAGCTACCATGGTTGAACAAAGGCGGTGGCACGCCACTCACACTGACAATTAAGTGCGCCATGCACGAGTGCACAATAGGACATCACGTGAGTCTGTGAAGTCAGCACATCACAGAACATGACGAACATATGCACTAACAATGTCCCCTACTCAATAGCGAAGCTCAATGGGATGAGCGGTACACTAAGAATCTGGGAGTGAGCCAACCACATGACCAGGAAAGGCTCCTAATGGCGCTAAACAATGCCTGCTATAACACCAGAGCACGATGATGGAAGCACTAGCACTGTCCTCCTGTTAACAGAGGAGCTCAGTGGGGCAAACTACAGCAAAGTACAGTGCTCGGGTGGAGTTGGCAGACAGCCAATCATGCCAGAAAAAGGCACACAATGGTGTGAATGGTGGCTACACTAGCTCCCATTTGGCAAAAATGAGCATACAGGCTAAGCCCTACATGCTCTGAAGGATCAGACCACAAACCAAAAAATGGAAAACTGGTTCCACAGACTGAATGTTTGGGAAACTATAGACAAATCACAGCAACTGAGTGCCTGACATCCCTGAATACAGAGATGGCAAAAAAAACAACAACTTAGGGGCTAAGGGAAAACAGTCCAGAACTAGCTACCATTCCCAGAAAGATCCAGAAAAAGGGGAAGAACTCCTAACTAAACAAACTCCTACTGTCAAAACCAAGATCACAACCACCATTCTATACATTGGGAAGGGGGGGCAGAGAAAAAAACACCAAGCTAGCTGTCTAAGCCACCTCATAAGAAAATAAAAGGTTTTACTTACCTGAGGCACCAGGCTAAAAACCCTTGTATACGTACAATGTAGAAAGCACCCTGCTATAGCCAGTCGTCTCCATCCAGGCATTGTAGGCACTAGAATTTAAGTTTGCTAACAGATTATTCAATCTGAAAGCCTCATTTTAACAGGCACAAATTCTGCCCAAGAGTTGCACAATCCTCAAAACAAAACAAAAACACAGACAAACCTTCTAAGAACTCCATGCTTCCTACCCCTTAAGTGGTGCAGAAAGACTGAGGTAACACTGTATTCGCAATGTTCATGTCTCAAGAGTTCTATGCTAATATACAGATTTGGGCTGTACCACTACCCCAGCGGAGAAGCACATTTCCCATATGTATTAACTACCTTCCCCACTGACAACGCGGAGTAATATAGAAACCACTGTATACCATATTCTGCAGCTGGGTGAGGGTGTTGTTTTTATTTGAAAAAGGAAAATGACTTTCTTTTTTGTCTTGTTCATGGAAACTCACAGAAAAGTCGATCTGAGCCTGCTAATATGGCAGGGTAAGTAACCTGCAGATAGGTCGACTTCATGTACTGCATAAGTCGAGTCCCCATTCTTTAGTGCTCACGTCTGGCACTTAAACTCAACTTTTATGAGAGTACATAGAGTACCTTAGCGCTTAAATAGAATTTATACAGCATCATCGTGTTTTGTTTCTCATCACTCAGTCCAACTCTCCTCCAACATTACTGTAGCTAATATCCTTCTCCCAACTTTACTCAATAGGTCAGGGTCGCAACGTTTCTGACATTGAGGATCTCTTGACCATGATTAGGCATGCCTGAGGACCCACTGTCCATGCCTGGACATGTCCCAGGATCCACTGGTCATGATCAGACACTACCAAAGACCCCCTGTCCCTAAGCAGAATTCAGTATGAAGAATGAATACTGTAAGAATGTATAACAGACAATACATATGCACACTAAAACGTTGCTGGAATGCTGTGTCTGCTTCCAGTAATGGATAGAACAAGAGGCGCAGTGGAAAAAGGAAAGGCAATAAAGATACAAGCATGGAGATCCCCAAGTGCCATAAATCAAGAAGCTAAATTTAGAAAAAAAAAATCCTAACAGCAAACAAAGGTAAGCATGCACTCCACTACACACACAAATCAAAACACTCTGCACAACACACTGTTTAGAAAATTCTGATTATAGTTCTCATTCAGTAATAACTTTCAAAATCAGTGAATTAATGCTTCCTAAATGTGAAGTATTTTTTTCTTTTCCCATTTGCTAATTAAAAGATTTACTACCCAACAGCTCTAGGCGTGATGTGTGGAACAGTACTCCACCTGGAGGAAGACATAGTTAGTTCTATTCCTCTTCATACATCAGCCCTACAACCTCACTGAATGTGACATTACAACCAAGAAAGCCAATCACCTGCTGCCAGATCTGTCATTTGTGAAATCACAATATGCGAGTTCACAACACTGATATGCTATGAAAAGTATATGCTATGAAAAGGAACAGAAAGAACTGGTTACTCACCTGTAACAGTAGTTCTAGGAGTGGTATATGTTGTTCATCCAAACTTATTAGCATGTCCCCTTTCCCTTTAAGGATCCACCGGAAATCTTCAAGCTGGCTCTTCCCACCCACTCAGGTGGTATATACCTCGGCTCCGCCCCATGATGCCAGATCTTAGCCCGCTGGAAGCCAGGTGTTGTGGGTCTGCAGCCGGGGAGGTCGGGTGGGTCCGTGTGGATGAACAACATATACCACTCCTAGAAGAACAGGTTACTCACCTGTAACAGTAGTTCTAGGAGTGGTATATGATGTTCATCCACACTTTCTTTGGCATGTCCCTTTCCCCTTTAAATCTGGCCAGAAAGTCTTCAAGCTGGCTCCTCCCATCCAACCGGGTGGTAAATACCTTGGATCCGCCCCATGACGCCAGATCTTAGCCTGCTGGAAGCAAGGTGGTGCGCCTAAAGCCGAGGCGGTCGGGTGGGTGCGTTTGGATGAACAACATATACCACTCCTAGAACTACTGTTACAGGTGAGTAACCTGTTCTTCTAGGAGCGTGGATATGTTGTTCATCCACACACTCTGGCAGACTCCAAGCAGTTCTCTGGGAGGAGGGAGGCAAGACGCACACCTCCTATTTAGGAAACAGAGATTGGAGAACCGAGGTCCCAAAACCAGCATCCCAGTGTGACTCAAGGTCGATGTGGTAGTGGGTAATGAAGGTGTTTGCTGACTTCCAGGTAGTAGCCCGACAGATCTCCTGGATAGGGATGTCCCTAGAAGCAGCCACTGATACAGCAGTAAGGTGGGTAGAATGAGCTCTTCTCCCCTCTGGGAGGCTCCTTGTCCACCAAGTCATAGCACAGACCTATGCATGATGTAATCCATCTCGCAATGGTCCATTTAGCTGCAGGTCTGCCAGAAGCGGCTTCAGCATAGGTGACAAACAGCTGACGAACCTCTCCCTGAATTTCCGCTGTCCTCTCCTTATAATAGGAGACAGCACGTCTCAGGTCCAGAGTATGGAGACTGTACTTGGTATCCGAGGTGTAGTTAGGATAGTATACCGGCAGAGTCAACACCTGGTTAAGGTGAAACTCTGACACCACTTTCGGAAGGAATTTCGGGTGGGGGCGCAGGATGACTTTGTTCCTGTGAAAGACCAGATATGGGGAGTCCACCGAAAGCGCCTGGAGCTCCCCTGTCCTTGTGGCTGACGTGATAACCACTAGGAAGGCCATCTTCCACAACAAGTGTGACAACTCACACTTGTTCATGGGTTCGAATGGCTTGCCCATGAGTTTTGCCAGTACCAGCAGTAAATCCCACACAGGTGGAGGTTCATGCATCGGAGGGGATATGTGATCCAGACCTTTGAAAAAGCGCCCGACCACTGTCTCCTGCGCCAACGTCGGCTGACCGTCCTGCACCTGGTAAGCAGAGATGGCTGCCAGGTGCACCCTAAGGGTCGATGACCACAGACCCCCTTTGGAGAGAGACCAAAGGTAGTCGACAATGTTAGCCACAGTGCAGGATAGAGGGTCCAGGGCCCTTGACCCGACACCAAATGGAAAACCGCTTCTATTTGAAGGCATAACACTTCATGGTCGATTCCTTTCTAGATGCCTCCACCACAGTGTAGACATCTTCAGAAAGACCCAAAGCCCGGAACTCTAGCCACTCAGGTACCAGGCAGTGAGGTGCAGGGATTGAAGGTCTGGATGGAATACCTTACCCTGATTGAGTGATATCAGGTCCAGGCATGTACAAAGCCGCTTGGGGGGCCTGCAGCTGAGGCTGAGGAGATCTGGATACCAGAACTGGCGTGGCCAGTCTGAGGCTGCCAGGATCACCTGTACCTTGTCCCTCTTCACCTTGAGGAGCACCTTGTGGATCAAGGGAAATGGAGGGAAGGCGTAGAGGAGGCCTGGGGTCCATGGCCTCAAGAAGGCATCCCCTGCAGCGAACCCTGCTGAGGGGGGCGGGCATGAAACAGTCTCAACCTGGTGTTTTCCCTGGTGGCAAACAGGTCCACCATCGGTTTGCCCCAATGGGAGAACAGGCTGTGAGCTACCTCTGGATGAAGAGACCACTCGTGGAATGTCTGGCCTAGATGACTGAGAGCATTCGCCAGATGGTTTGAGGCTCCTACCACATGGATGGCTAGGAGAGCCACCGTCAATCGTCCCACGAGGGTCCAGATGCGGAGTGCCTCCTTGCACAGCAGACAGGAGTGCGTGCCGGCCTGTTTGTTGAGGTAGTACATGGTCGTGGTATTGTCCATCTGGACTTGAACCACTTGACCCCAGAGCTAAAGAGCGAAAGCGGACAGTGCCAGTCTGACTGCTCTGGGCTCCAACAGGTTGATGTGGCATCAGGACTCTTCAGAGGTCCAGAGCCCATGGGCCCTTTTGTCCCCCATCTGGACTCCCCCAGCCCACGAGAAAGGCATCAGTCGTGAGAACAACCATCGGCTTGGGGCGGACAAACAGGATCCCTTCCTGCAACCGGTCTGGGGCGGTCCACCACTGAAGAGTGTCCCACATCTTCTGAGTTACAGTGATCAGCTGGTCAAATTGACCGTGTCATTGAGTCCACTGGGCGGCCAGCTCCCACTGGAGGGGGTGGATGTGCCACCGGGCCCAATGGACCACAGAGATGCATGCTGCCATGTAACCCAGAAGGCGCAGAAAGTCCCGGGCAGGGCACAACTGCCCAACCAGACAAAGAGTCAAGCTCTGCCCCAATGAAGTCCATCACCTGAGAAGGTACGAGTTCGACTTGGTCTCGTTGATTAGGAGGCCGAATTGGGAGCAGGTCTGGAGGGCTAGATCCCTGGATCTCTCCACCTCCTGTAGGGAGTGACCTGCCAGAAGCCAGTCGTCGAGGTAGGGGTAAATTCTGATCCCCCGACACCGGAGATGGGCCGCCACTACTGCAATGCATTTGGTGAAGGCCCGTGGGGCCGATGACAGGTCGAATGGCATGGCTCGGAACTCGTACAGAGCCCCCTCGACCCTGAAGCAGAGGAACCGCTGATGGGATGGACAGATTGGGACGTGAAAGAACGCGTCCTGCAGAGCCAGTGAATAAAGCCACGTTTCGCTCCAAGGATGGAATGATCTGGGACAGAGTGACAATCCGAAAGGTGCGAGACCTGAGATATTGATTCAGGTCGTGGAGATCTAGAATGGGGCACCAGCCCCCAGTCTGCTTGGGCACCAGGAAGTACCTGGAGACAAAGCCTGGGTCTGCTGGAGGATCCGCCACGGGAGCTATTGCCTCCCTGAGCAACGTTGTCTCGAAGAGCCGACTGGGTGTGAGCGGATATCTGTTCCTCCCGAGGGGGCACGGGCTTAGCTGGGAGAGTACTGCTTAAACTCTAGAGGCAGTCCCTAACTGACCACTTTGAGAACCCAGCTGACCCAAGTGACAGCGGACCAGGCGGAAAGGAAGTGGCAAAGCCAGCCACCCATGGGAGCTTTCGTGACAGGAGTAGGGGTGGCAGCCCCTACCCCATCACTGAGCAGGCTTGGAGGAGGAGAAGGCTCCAGGACCTTAGTCTTGG
The DNA here is from genome assembly GCA_016271365.2 of Neoceratodus forsteri. Classification (NCBI taxonomy): domain Eukaryota; kingdom Metazoa; phylum Chordata; order Ceratodontiformes; family Ceratodontidae; genus Neoceratodus; species Neoceratodus forsteri. The sequence continues at coordinate 970,818,018 of CM028131.1, read as the reverse complement.
CCTCCTTTACGGGCCTGCTGGGGTCCAGGCGTGGGCCGAGGGCACCAAGCTTGAGCCTGCTGCTGATGCTGGTGCTGCTGTCCCCCTTGGAAGGAGGACTGCTGAGCCGCAGGGGAAGAGTGCCGGAAGGGTTTCTTCTTCTGCTGGTTCTTGCCTGAAGAACCCTTGGCAGAAGTGGCATCCAAGGTGGCATTGGACTGTTCTATGCGCTGAAAGTGACTGGCAACTCCTGGACCTAACAAGTCGGTCCCAAGGAAGGGAACGTCAGCTAATTTGTGCTGAGTATCCGCTGGGAAGGAGGAGAGCCTCAGCCAAGCCCTGCAGCGAGAAGCAACTGCGGCAGCCATTGAGCAAGCACAAGAGTCCCCAATGTCCAGGGCCGTCTGGAGCTGCTGTCTGGCAACAGCTCGGCCCTGGTCTCGGACCTGCCTGACTGTGGTCTGCACATCCTCAGGGAGATGTGGGAGGACTAAATCTAGCGACCCGAGAAGGGAGTGAGAGAAGTGTGCCATGATGACAGCCTAATTTGCCTGACGAAGGCCCAAGGAGGAAGCCACACAGACCTTCCTAGCCGAATGGTCCAACAGCTTGGACTCCTTATCGGGAGGTCGGCCCGTATCAGCAGAACTGCCAGTACACCTGAACACAGAGGCGGTCACTAGGCTCTTGGCTGGGGGTTCTCTGTGAACCCAGTTAGAGACCCCATGGGCACCGCGTACTTGCGGGCCATGCAGGCAGACGGAGCTGGACAAGAGGCAGAATGTTGCCAGAGTTCAGGGGCTGGACCAACAATGGCCTCGGCCACAGGAAAGGCCTCTGTCAGGGTATTCCCTCTTTTAAGGATGTCCATAACAGTGTACTCTGCCTTTTTCTGGATGGGCTCCAGGGGCATCCCTGTGGACTCAGAGATGAGGCGAAGGATCCCTTGGAAGGAGGATGGACCTTCCTCCATCCCTAAGCCAATGGATGATTCTTCATCCCCAGGATGAGAATGAAGCCCGGTGACGTCCGAATCCGATGAATCCGGATACAGCAGCCTGCCGCCCAAATCACCCTAGACTTGCCGGGGGCGGTCTGGGGTGACTGTGACCGACAAATGCTGGGGAAGCCCGGCGTCTGGTCTGTCTTCTTTGGAAGAAGCCCCTCCCACAGGCTGCCTAGGAGGCGGCTCCACCACAATCGGTGGAGAGACCGGTTTAGGCAGAAGAGGTGGTCTCGCCGGCCCCACAGGTGGAGGAACTGAGGATTTTGGCCTAGGAGATGAAAGCCAAGTAACGGCCGGAGCAGGAGCAGGGGTAGGCTTGTGCCTGGAAAAGATCAGCTGTTGCCATATGAGGTCCTCGTAGTGCTGGAGATTCCACCGGAGCCTCTCCTCATCCGAGGAGGATGAGGATGACCGATGGCATCGCCTCTTTTTTGAGTGCTTATGGCTCTTCCTCGGCCTGCCGGATGAGGGGGTTCGAGACCTCGACTGAGATTGGGCAGCCTGACTCGGTCACTGGGGGACACCGGCGGGACCAGTGACGTCCGGGGGTCCGGAACCAGGTCCTTGACGGGGACACCAGCAGGATGGGTCTCCTCATCAGGGAAAACAAGGACCAGAGTCCTTTCTAAGGAGTCGACGACCAGAGTCGGTGACAGCGGGTCAATGGGGTCGATAACAATTTCAACCTCATCAACTGCATCTTCGGTCAGCTGACCTGACAGAAGGTCCAAGAAGCCAGTGGCCAAAGAAGCGATCTCGACCGAGGTTGAGACTGCATACTCCTGGGGCGGGGATCTCTCTCGGTCCCAAAAGCATCTTCGCCGAGACGACGACTTACTCAGTTCCTTCTCCCGCTTACGGGATTGGGAGGAGTACGAGGCTGCAGGCACCTCTCCCTGGGTGGGGAAAGACTGGCACAACTCATGGAAGGAGCCCAAAAAGGTAGAGCCTAGGATGAGCGGAACGAAGAAGCTCCGAGAGTCGGCAGCACGAGCCACTTCTTTCTCGAACGCCTGCATGCATTCTAATTGCTTGGCGGAGCCCGCAGCAGCAGAAACCGTCCACCTAGCCTCCTTGGACTTCACCGGAGGGTTCCTTTTCTCTGGTCTCCCCAATTTCAAACATGCCAAGCAGTCGTCCAGAACGTTGGGGTGGAAGGCCAAGCAAAAGTTGCAGGACGATCGCTAACTCGAACGATTTTTAATTTCGGTAAAACCGAAGTTTTGAAAGCTAGGGCCTATGAAATGCATGAGCACGAGGGAGGCAACCTGAGTCTTCCAGCAGAAAGGAAGATATGGCGTCATGGGGCGGAGCCGAGGTATATGCCACCCGGGTGGGTGGGAGAAGCCAGCTTGAAGACTTCTGGTGGATCCTTAAAAGGAAAGGGGACATGCCAATAAGTGTGGATGAACAACATATCCACGATCCTGGAATGAAAATTACATACTCGCCATAATTCTTGATCTTCCAGAATATCTTCACTATTCAGTCACCCAGATGGATCTAGGCTGGAGGTCCTAGGACCCCACAAGAGTAAAGTCTTTTGCAGTTAAGGAAGGGGACCGATGGCAGTACCAGCTGCTACCCACGAGGCAAAGTGACGTCATGCATGTGGGCTGGCCAGCACACCTCCCTTCCCCAGTTCTATCTGCCAGGAGAGAAAGAAAACAAGTGGGAAAGAAAAACAGAAAGGGGGCTACACACGCAAGCCCAAAGGGATAGGAAAAGGATACAGGATAAAAACATACTAAAACACAACTACCAGTTTATTAGAAGTAAAGGTGGGCCTGAGCCTGAACAAGGGCAGTGGGTGACTCTGGCTTGAACAGGAGGCCCAGGGGATCTCAGCACAGGTAAGAAGGTAGGATGCCAACTTACCCAGTCTACCCATGCTCTCCAGAGGACAAGATCAGTGGAGAAAAACTCCCAAGAGCTGTAGAAGAGCAGAAAACAACTGCAACTGGACGAAGTCCAAAGGCACAAGAAGGAATATATTCTTGCCACGCCAAAGAGTTCAGAATAAGCACTCAGAGAAAAATGAAATTAATCCCAGCACAAGGGTGTAGGAGAAGCACCCCACAAGCTGAGAGTATAGAATAAAAAAAAGCCCAACTGCATCCGCCTCTCCCTAAGCTCAGAAGATTGAGGTTGCACCTTGTGCGAAAGATGGAAATTACGTACTTACCGTTATTATTGATCTTCTTGGACAGTCTCCATCACTCATTCACACTAGTGGGATAGCGCTGGAGGCACTAGGACCAAGCGGGATCCTAAAATTTTCTGAAGGGTCACACATGCGCGGCACCACAAGACTAGCTTGCGCCTGTGTAGGCTATCTCGGCGTCGGCCCTCCAACCGCCTCAGTACCTTTTCGACTGAGGAGGTGCAGCGTAACTAATGAGAATAACTCATCCTGAGTTTCTGGGCCTGACAGGGCCCAGATGGCCTTTGCAAGAAAGGTCAAAGAATAATGTCCTCACAGTCTGAACCATAGGACCATGAAGACCAGGAAAGAAGACGAGTGAACCCAGGGAATGGTGGGTAGGCGTGTGAATGAGTGATGGAGACTGTCCAAAAGATCAATAATTACGATAAGTACGTAATTTCCATATCTTCCTGGACTAAGTCTCCATCACTCATTCACACTAGTGGGAGAGTACCGAGCTAAAACCAACAACCCTGAGTAGGGTGGTAGGAGACAGGTTTCACTCAGAAAGGACAGCCAAAGACTGTCCTGCTAATAAGAAAAGCTGTCTTGTAAAGAGCAACTAGAACATAGTGCCTACACGATAAGTGCTCGAGTTGTAACTCACCACTCTGCAGACGACTGCAATGGACACAAAATGAAAGTCTGCCAGGAAGCCGCAACCACTCTAGGAGAGCGGCAAGAACCTGGCCTCACAATTTGGTCTGGGACCAAAATTAATAGTGTCAAAGACATGTACTAATATAACGTAAAGGGACCTCAGGAACTGAAAAAGTCGGAAGTAAAGTTTACTGCTTCAGGGTAGACCGGAAAGTGCAGATGGAAACCCCCACTATCAAGTATGGCTGACCTGTAAACAACAGGTCCAGGAGCACTTGAACCCCTTACTTGGTGAGCAAGGGGGTCCAGGTGGGTTTAGCCCATCAAGGAGAATGGTCTCCACTTAGTCACAGGAACCTTCCTGATGGAAGGCCAAGCATGACTTAGAAGCCTCTCGTGGTGGTCTAGTAGAACCAAATCCTACCCACTGCATATTCCAAAGGAATCATCCTGCCCCTGTGTGTACAACTGTAATAGCAGTCTCTAGACTCAGTGAAGAAAGGAAAAAGTGTACAAGAGGACGTGTCCACTGCAAAAAAAAAACATTCCGACAGAAAAAAAAAAAAAACGGGCTGGATTTCTAAGGCAAATAGAGGCAGATGTGCATCGAGGAGGGACACAGCAGGACCAAGTTAGGGCTAACCCATTTGTTGAAGTGACTGAAAGAGACAGTGACTCAATGCAGTGAGGCACTACCCACTCTGTCCTCCCTGAAGGGAGTAGGAAAGGATTCTAGTTTGTTTGCTGAAAAACAAACATCATAACTCCATCATGCACTTGAAGAGGATAGCTTCGTAGGCGACTGGCATGGACCAGTGCGCAGGAACCGAAGGTGTGAATATTTGAGAAGCTACCTCAGAAAAAAGACCTACTTGACCTTCCATCAAGAAGGAGTAAATCGCCTGTTAAGTTAAGCAATCAAGGAAGTAGGAACCTGAGTTCCGACTCGGTGGAGAGTCGCTTCTGCTGCTGCAAGGCTCTGCTGAAGAGAAGAAAGCCTGACAAAAAGAAAGGGGAATTAACAGACTGGAAAGTTGCCTAGGTCTAGGAAATGTCTCTGAATGAGAGAAATCTCTCTTAGAGAAAGAGATGACCAATACCGCCGCCGGATTGGACTCCCCCTAGGGGAAGAAGAAGTCAGGTACTCTTTACCGTACTCTGGAGACGAGCGCCTCAGGAGCTGAGGCGGAATCTGACCAGATCCAAGAAAGGGGGGTTATCGGTTAATTTCGGCTAGGCCCCCGTGCTGTGATAAATTTTTTTTTTTTTTTTTAGTCCGAACCTAATAAGGCTTTCAGGCTGCTGTTTCGCAAGGATTGTCTTGATACAAAATGACGAAGATGTTCTCCATCTGAGTGCAGAAGGAGTCTAAGCGTCCATACCGAAATCATGACCGGACTAATAATCACAGCTGGAGAGATGTTAACCACCTGTGCCGAAGAAGCCACCGAAGGGGCAATATCACAAGGGGGCTATATACCCCTATCAAAGGAGCGGAAGAGCCAAAGCGGCTCCCGATCATTAAATTAGAATGTTCCACAGAGTGTAACTGTCTTGACAATTGAAAAAGTCTAGACGCAGAAGTGCATGGTCCATAGACGCAGTGTGAAATACTATAGCGGACCCCATTACTGAGGAACTACTGAAAAGATTTTCCATCACGGACTCTGATGATAGAGAGGACGTGCCCTTCAGTATATAAAATGAGTCGTCCGTTGTATTACTGACCAGAAGGACAGGGAAAGACCCATCTAGATGCACTTCTACCCTAGAAGAACCTCCAACAGAGATCTAGGTCAGAGCCACTAGAGACTCCGCCATCAGGAAGGATGTCGAGGAGCTTGATACCACGTAAGGAGCCGAAAAAGTGCTGAGCAGAATGAGATTACGCTGGCAGAGCAGTACAGCAGAGCTCCATCAGCAGAAAACCACTGGATGACACAAGAACCCACATTGACCACCACTCATTAAGATGTGTGGAAAAAATTACCTACAGAACAGAAGTTCATTCTGCAATAAACATCCCCGCCACAAGTTCTGTGGAAAGGAAGTCCGAAAATGAAAAATGTGTCACTAACTCTGCTATACAGCACCCACTAGCACCTGTGCGGCACCAGCATCACTCGTGGCACAGGAGGGCACCAAGCAGTGCTTATGACATCCTGGGCGATACCTGAGGGCAGCCACGGCAGTACCTGCAGGCACCCCCGGCACCCATGTAGCAATGACACCCCTGATACCCATGGTACCATGGCAAGAATGGTACCCGAGGGCACTAGTGGCACCCATGTGTAACTGTGTTGCCACCCCGTGGCACCAACGGGTGCCCCCAGTGCCACACATGGTACTCATGGCACCAGTGGCACCTGAGGCACCAACAGCACCCATGGACGCTCACGGCACCATCCGCGGCACCCACAGGTGCACCCGGCACCACCCATGGCACCCGCAGGTGCCCGCGGTGCCATCCACAGCACCTACGGGTGCTCGGCTCTGCCCGCGGGTGCACGGCCCCACCCGCGGTTGCACGGCGCCACCCAGACACATGCAGCACCACTGAC